>CM070777.1:100141508-100741508 GCA_036346955.1 Dipus sagitta | reverse complement strand
TCAGGGTGGCCTGGAACTCAACGACGATCCCCCTACCTGCCTCCCGAGTGCTGGGATTAAAGGCGTATGCCACCACCCCTGGCTTACCTGAATATTTTTTATTTTATTTTATTTGCTTAAAAACATTCCGTTTTTTTTTTTTTTTTTTTTTGATACGATCTTGCTCTAGCCCAGGCTGACCTGGAATTCATCTTGTAGTTTCAGTGTGGCCTTGAACTCATGGTGATCCTTGGCTTCCTGAGTGCTGCAATAAATGTGCCACCACACCTGGCCTACTAAAGTGTTTTTTTTCTTTTTAAGATATTTTTATTTTCAAGGAGGGAGAGATAGAAATTAGATAGATAGAGAAAGAGAATAGGCACACCAGGACCTTCAACCGCTGCATATGAAGTGTTGATGCATGTGCCATCCTGTGCATCTGGCTTTACGTGGGTACTGGGGAGTTGAACCTGTGTCATTAGGCTTTGTAGGCAAGTGCCTTAAGTGCTGAGCCATCTTTATATTCCCCTAAAATATTTTTTAAAAAGACCTGTGAGTCAGGTATGGTGGCTTTTTAAAAATTAATTAATTAATTAATTAATTAATTTGAGAGGTAGATAGACAGAGTGGCAGATAGAATGGGTGCACCATGGCCTCCAGCCACTGGAAATGAACTCCAGAAGCATGCACCACTTTGAGCATCTTGCTTACGTGGGTTCTGGGGAACTGAACCTGGGTCCTTTGGCTTTGTAGGCAAGTGCCTTAACCAGTAAGACATCTCTGCAGCCCAGTGGCTCTCAGGTTTGATTCCAGCACTCTGGAGGCTATTGTAGGAGAATCACTGAGTTCAAGGCCAGTTTGGGCTACAGAGTGAGTTCCAGGTCAGCCTGGGCTAAAGTAAGACTCTGTCTACCTAAAAGAAAATAAGGGCTGGGGAGATGCCTTAGTGGTTAAGGCGCTTGCCTGCAAAGCCTAAAGACCCGTGTTTGATCTAGTTCCAGATCCCACATAAGCCAGATGCACAAAGGTGATGCAAGTGCAAGGTCACACCCATGCACTAGGTGTACAAGCGTTTGGAGTTTGATAGCTGAGGTCCTGGTGCACAAATTCTCTCTTAAAAAAGATAAAAAGACCTTACAACAATAAGTCCAAATTTAAATTAACTTGTGGAAAAAATACTTAGTAAAAAAATTTCAAGAAATGTTAATGCTTAGCCAAGTATGGTGAAGCACACCTTTAATCCCAGCATAGGTATGATTGTTCTGTGTTTGAAGCCAGCCCAAGACTACATAGTGAATTCCAGGTCAGCCTGGGCAAGAGCAAGACCTTATTTTGAAAAACCAAAAAAAAAAAAAGAAAGAAAGTTAATACTTGTCTAAAATGTTTTTTGATTTTGCTGAATAATAAAAACTCATTTTATATACTCACAGTTTCAATTTTAATTCAGCCTACAGAATTTATTGTAAACTTTGATGTATATCCCTTTTCAGCCTTGATTCTTAGTAAAAATTATGGTAGTGCTCTTGGAGTATTCCTGGGATATTTCTTTTCCCTAGGTCCTCAAGCAAAATTGGCTTTTTTCCCTTAAGATCATATCAGACTCATAGTAGCACCCTCTCAGGATGATAGTGAAAATTAATGGAGTTGTTTTTACCTCAATATTGTACTGTCTCAGAAAAATGTATCATGTTATTAGAAATGATGTGTAAAAATTTTTTGCAAACTTAACCAGTCTGTTCAACAACAGAAACTATATTGTGTCTCTTGATACAATTGTAGAGGCTTCAGGTGCTGTTTTGTATTTATTGCCACTTGTTTTTTCTGAGTTTGTGTTTGTTTCTCAGGAGTGTTACTGCTCTTTGTTTAGTACTGTTATATGTAGAACAGGATTAGTATCCTGAAAAGAAAGTTGAAGACTGTAAATTAATGGTGGAGCTAAAATTAGATGCTAGTAATTGACATTTATTTTAAGAAGTAACTTTAAACGTTACTCATTGCATTTGGCTTTCTGTAGGTAATTGCTACTATATTTGATACAGAAAAGTAGTCCAGACTGAGTTTTGCATGGCAGACAACTGCACCATACTGTGTACCTCCAATAGGTCCAGTTTCATTTTCTTTAACCATTTTCTACAGATATTTGTCAGGATACAAATCAGGTTCTCTTCAAATGCTGCCAGGGATCTGAAGAGGTACCCTGCAACAAACCAGTTCCTGTAAGCCTCTCTGAAGATCCCTGCTGTCCACTGCATTTCCGGTTGCCTCCTCAGATGTATAAGCCTGAGCAGATACTGTCTGTGCCAGACGATCTGGAAGCTGGCCCCATGGATCTGTACTTGAGTGCTGCTGAGCTTCAGCCTACTGAAAATTTACCACTGGAGTTCAATGATGTAAGTTAGAGAAGCTGTGTCTGATGAGCCCTTGAGAGAAAGCCTTATTTGTTTAGTTAGGTTTTTTGAGGAAGGGTCTCACTACCCCAGGCTGCCCTTGAACTTATAGTGACACCCCTACCTTTGCCTCCTGAGTGCTGAGATTACAGATGTGAGCCACCATACTTGGCTGAAACTCTCCTGTTTTTTCTTTTTCAGATTTTTAATATTAATTTTTATTTTAAGAAACCCCTTTTTATTAATTGTGAAAATAGTTGGTGTCCTCCGGTCAGGAGAATTGATAAAGGTCTTGAAGTGATACATGTATGGCTGAATTTGTTAGAGACGTGTTCTCTACATCTCCCTTCTTTTTTTCTAGTATGGTCTTGCTCTAGCCCAGGCTGACCTGGAATTCACTCTGTAGTCTCAGGGTGGCCTCAAACTCACAGTGATTCTCCTACCTCTGCCTCCCGAGTGCTGGGTTTAAAGGCCTGTGCTACCACGCCTGGCTGACACTTTTTTTTTTTTTTTTTTTTTGAGGTAAGGTCTTGCTCTAGCCCAGGGTGACCTGGAACTCAGTAGTTAGTAGTGCCAGACTGGCCTCGAACTCACAGTGATCCTCCTACCTCTGCCTCCCAGGTGCTGGGATTAAAGGTGTGCACTACCATGCCTGACTTGTTAGACATTTTAAAAAGCAAAAACCAAGCTCATAAAGGTGGAATGTTATAGAAGCATAGAGTCTCTTATGAAATGAAAGGATTTGGTGAGCAAATCCTTTTAACTCTTGAGAATGAGTACTGGTTTTTTAGCAGTGGCACGGATGGATCATAGGTTGTCATCTTATTTGAGTCTTTGTAGTGCCTTAGGCCCTGAATCAAAACTAGTTTGCTGTAGTGGTTGGGTTTCGAACAGGAGACAAGAATGTGATATCTTCCTTTTGTCTGTTGGCTAATCAGTATCTGCAGGAATGGCCAATTAATTTGGAAGAAACATAGAATATAATGCTTTATTTGTTTAAACAGAATGCTTGAACTATATTAAGAATTAGGAAGCCAAGTCAGGCATGGTGGTGCGCGCCTTTAATCCCAGCACTTGGGAGGCAGAGGTAGGAGGATTGCCATGAGTTCGAGGCCACCCTGAGACTACATAGTGAATTCCAAGTCGGCCTGGGATAGAGTGAGACCCTACCTCAATACCCCCCCATTAAAAAAAAGAATTAGGGGTGGCTGAGTATGGTGGCACATACCTTTAATCCTAGCACTTGGGGAGGCAGATGTAGGAGGATCGCTGTGAGTTCAAGGCCACTTTAACACTACGTGGTGAATTTCAGGTCAACCTGGGCTCTAAAGCAAGACGCTATCTTGTAAAACAAAACAAAAATATTAGGGATTTAGTGGGCCACATGGCACAGGCAGTACAGGTCTGTAATCTCAGTTACTTGGGAGGCTGAGGCAGGAGGTCATATGTTCATGTTTTCCCTAAGCTACAGAGTGAGTTCACAGCTAGTCTGGGCAACTTCATAAAACTGTCTCAAAATAGAAAGCTGGGCGAGGAGGACTTGGGATATTGCTCAATGGTAGAACAATAATTCCCTAGCATACGAAGGGCCCTAGGCTCAATTCCTAGTGGTCTCTTCCCCCCAGCAAAAAAATCAGGGGCTTCCTTTGGGGACAGGGACTTAATCAAAACAGTATTTAAGCCAGGTGTGGTGTTGCACGCTTTTAATCCCAGCACTTGGGAGGCAGAGGTAGGATTGCCATGAGTTCAAGGTCACTCTGAGACTGAATGTTAGCATCAGAGGGAATATACTTTTTTTTTTTTTCGAGGTAGGGTTTCCCTCTAGCCCAGGCTGACCTGGAATTCACTATGTATGTAGTCTCAGGGTGGCCTTAAACTCACTGTGATCCTCCTACCTCTGCCTTTCAAGTGCTGGGATTAAAAGTGTGCGCCACCACTCCCGGCTTGAATATACTTTTTAAAAGAGATTTTTATCTCATTTGAAAGAGAGAATATGGGTGTGCCAGGGTCTCTAGCCACTGCAAATGAACTCCAGATGTATACATCAACTTGTGTATCTGGCTCATGTGGCTGCTGGGAAATTGAACCTGGGTCTTTAGGCTTTTTAGGCAAATGCCTTAACCACTAAGCCATGTCTACAGCTTGAATATACTTTTTAAAAAAGTACTATTTATTATAATAGAATATGTATAACAAAATAATATTTCAGCCATTTTAAATATATAGATCAGTAGTATTAACACTAACTGTGGGGCCTGGGAGATGGCTCAGCAGTTAAAGGAGCTTGCTTGCAAAGCCTGATGGACTGGGTTTGATTTCCCAGTACCCATGTAGAGCCAAATGCACAAAGTAGCACATGCAAGTGGGTGGAGTTTGCCTGTTCCAGCAAAAGTTCTTAGTATACCCTTTCTCTCAAGCTAAAAAAAAATATATATTGACTATTGTATGGCTGTTATTTTTTTCCAAAACCTAGAGATTAGACAACAAAAAGTTTTTAGTACTTTGTAATTTATTTCATTTGTTGAACATTTTGGTAAACAAGGGAGAGGGATAGATCTGAGAATTGTTTTGAGGTTTGTTGAAAATATGCCAACTTTAGTTTACTGATTTCTTTTTCTTAAACTTTAATATAGATGTTTATATTTAATTTATATATAATTCATATAGATCTTTAAAAATTTTTTTAAATCTATTTATTTGAGAGGGGGGGAAAGGCAAACAGAGAGAGAGAATGGGCGCTCCAGGCCCTCCAGCCACTGCAAACAAATTCCAGACACATGTGCCCCCTTGTGCATCTGGCTTACATGGGTCCTGGGGAATTAAACCGAGGTCCTTTGGCTTTGCACAAATGCCTTAACCGCTAAGCCATCTCTTCAGCCCATATATATCTTTTAATACAGACTTTTCTCTTTCTTTCCTAGGACTTGGATGTTGTGGGTGATGGTATGCAGTGCCCTCCATCACCCTTGCTTTTTGATCCTTCCGTAACCCTTGAAGATCATTCAATCAAAGAAATTGCTGAAGTCCCAGTGGGTATCTTGACCATTGAAAATCAGTCTCAGTTAGGGTTCCCTGCTGGTTAGCATGAACTCTAGGGAGTGGGGATGTTGTCAGAAGTAGAGTAAAGTAGAAAGGTGCCAGGCTGGAGAGATGGCTTAGCGGTTAAGCGCTTGCCTGTGAAGCTTAAGGACCCCAGTTCGAGGCTTGATTCCCCACCCACGTTAGCCAGATGCACAAGGGGTCGCACATGTCTGGAGTTCATTTGCAGTGGCTGGAAGCCCTGGCGCGCCCATTCTCTCTCTCTCTCTCTCCCTTTTTCTCTGTCACTTTCAAATAAATAAAAATAAAAACAAAAATTTAAAAAAAAAGTAGAAAGGTGCCCTCTGTGGGGCACTGGCTTTCTCTCAGTGAATACCATATAAGGAAAATACCTTTTTTAAAAAATGTCATTTTAAAACAGGATGTGGTGGTCCACACCTGCGATCCTAGCATTTAGAAGATGGATGCAGGAGGATTATAATTTCAAAGCCATCCTCTGCTCTGTACAGAATTCATGGCCTTTCTGGTAGGATCCATGAAACCCTGATTCAAAAACCGTGGGGCTGACGATACAGCTCAGTGGGTAAAGTGCTTGCCAGACAAGTGTTAAGACACGAGTTCAGATCCCCAGCATCCCTCTAAAGCCAAACGCAGTTGTATGTCTGTAATCCAAGCATTCCCACAACAAGATGGGAGGCAGAGAATGGAGAATCCTTGGAAGTTGGTGGGTCAGCTACCCTGGTGTACATAGTAGTAAGCAAAAGACTCTGCCTCAAGTACAGGGTGGAAAGGGAGGAATGATACCAGTGTTGTACTCTTGGCCATGCACAAAGATTGTGGAGACAAGATCCTTTTCTGGCTAGAAATGTAGCTCAGCAGTAGAACTCTTGTTTTTAAAGTACATGAGGTTTGGGCTTCAATATGTGGTACTAGCCCTCCAAAATCCCTTTTAGTTTATGATTGCCCCATGGGTCCTTAATACTCAGTAGAGTAGGATTTAAATTTATTTGAATGGAAGGTTGAGACAATATAGGTAAATTGTACTTTTTAAAGGAAAGTTAGTTCATCATTGTTATTGTTTCCATAGTACAACAAAAGCCAGGAATGTGATTTGGTTTCTTTCTCTGAGAGTAGGATACTAATGGCCCTGACTGAAGACCAGCAGTTATATGATAGCTGGTGGTTTCAAACAGAGGCCTAAAGAACTTTCTTCCAATTCTCCCCCTTTTGGGCGGTTCTGGAACCTCAGTAGAGAATGGCTATTTCGTTTGGAAGAAACAATTCACATCTCTCCTGTTGGAAGAGCCTTAGTAATGATTTGTGATTGTCAGGATTGCTATTGGGAAAGGCAGCCACCCAGAGTTCATTTCTGTTATTATTATTGTTATAAATAGGCAGTGTTAAGTCAGAGCCCATCTTTTCTTTTTTTTTTTTTTCTTTTCTTTCTTTCTTTCTTTTTTTTTTTTTTGTTGAGGTAGGGTCTTACTCTAGCTCAGGCTGGCCTGGAATTCACTATGTAGTCTCAGCCTCGAGCTCATGGTAATCTTCGTACCTCTGCCTCCTAAGTGCTGGGGTTTAAGGCATGTGCCACCACACCCAGTTTAAAGCCCATCTTTTCATGCATTTCTAACCTTGTGCCTTTTTTTCTTTTTATAGGGCCAGGTACAGATGGCTGGAGATGGGTGCAGGTCCCACGGATCTCGAAATTCTGAGAAAGTCTGTGCACCATTCCCTCAAAGTGGATTTACTACTGCAAATGGGAAACTAGAAAACACTTCTATCAGTTGACAGCTTGTTCTGGGAATCATTTGGTGGATTTGAATTGTCCAATCTTCAAACAAGTATATCTGATTATCTCACTAAACAGGAAAAAAACCTAGATTGCATTGTTTTTCTTCAGGGTTATAGAGTGCTATAGACAAGCATAAAACCAAATTTGTGTGGAATAGACCAACAGTATCTGCAAGTTAAGGATTTCTTTGCAAGAAGCATGAGGCAATCCCTGTGTCTAGTATTGAATGGATATTTGGGACTATGCCCAAGAAATAGACATCTTTTGTAATGGGATTTCCTAAGTCAGATAAGAATCTACATAATTAGGTATGAAAGGCTATGTTTATAAATGGTGCTCTTGAGATGTTGATTACCCCAGTGTCTGGTTATCTCTATCGAAATACCCACATTTTAGCTTTGCCACAACTCCACATAATTGGGCAATCTGATTACTTTTTCTTGGTGAACTATGACTATAAGAAAGTAGCTACTCACAGGAATGGTCTCTCTAGCTTTTATTCTGTTAAAACAACCAAGGGACACAGAAATGTTGATACCATTAAACCATCATCTTTGCCTATCAGATGACCTGAAGAGGGTTTTGCAGGGGTCCTCTTCATTGCTATTATATAGTATCTGCTAAAAAAAAAATATTTTTTTAGGTCATGGTTTCAGATTCACCCCAGAAAATCTGTTGGCCATGAAAGTTGTGGTTTTTTTTTTTTTTTTTTAATGTAAAAACAGAGCGTTTATTCAGCAGAATCAGCCAGCATGCGAGGGTCAACCATTCATACAAAATGCCGACATGAAAGTATTTTTGTTGTTGTTGCTTGTGGGTGGAGTGTGGTATATGCACACGTATGTGTACTTTGTGAAAGTGTTTATAGGGGCCAGAGGAGAACATGCCAGATGTCCTTTGTTACTAATTTGCATGGTGAGTGGGCTGAGTTTTACTGAATGTTGTAGCTGACATTTTCTTAGTATTTTTAACTTTAACTTTTTTTTTCTTTTCTCAATTTTTATTAACATTTTCCATGATTATAAAAAATATCCCATGGTACTACCCTCCCTCCCCCCACTTTCCCCTTTGAAATTCCATTCTCTATCATATCCCCTCCCCATCTCAATCAGTCTCTCTCTTATTTTGATGTCATGATCCTTTCCTCTTCTTATGATGGTCTTGTGTAGGTAGTGTCAGGCACTATGAGGTCATGGATATCCAGGCCATTTTATGTCTGGAGGGAGGATGTTGTAATGAGTCCTACCCTTCCTTTGGCTCTTATATTCTTTCCGCCACCTCTTCCGCATTAGACCCTGAGCCTTGGAAGGTGTGATCGAGATGTTACTCCGTCCTCCAGTCACTTCTTTCCAGCACTATGATACCTTCTGAGTCATCCCAAGGTCCCTGCCATCTGAAAAGAGAAGATTCTGTACCCAAAGTGAGAGTAGCGTTAATATAAGGGTATAAATATTAAGAAAAGTGCTTACTGGGCAGTTTGATAAGCATAGTATATACATTTTTCCAGACATCAGCAGATGTTACACCTCTAGTGCTCATGACTACCCCTGTTTTAAGTTTTCAGTATCAGGGATGTATTCCCTCCCATGGAGTGGGCCTCCAGTCCAATTGGAGGGCAGTTGGTTTCCACCATGACAGACATGCCACTATTGTACCCGTTGGCTCATTTGGCCTGGCTGGCCAATTATAAGGCTTGCAGTGTCCACTGTTGAGTATCTTCACTTGTGGTATCTCTTTCTCCCATTGAACTACATGTAGAATGGCTTCTTCCAGCTTTCTGTCAGCTGGTCTACATGGAGGAGGTTATCAGCTCAGTTCCAGCAGAATTTCTCAGTGGTCTTGCCGCCCAAGTATGTGGAGTCTTCAGCAATATAACTTTTTTTTTAATTGACAATTTCTATAATTACAGGCAATAACCCATGGTAATTCCCTCCCTCCCTCCACTTTCTCCTTTGCAATTCTAATCTCCATCATACATTTTCCCCTCTCAATTAGTCTCTCTTATTTTGATGTCATGTTCTTTTCCTCCTATTATGATGGTCTTTTGTAGGTAGTGTAAGGCACTGCAAGGTCATTTTGTGTCTGGAGGAGCGTGTTGTAAGGAGTCCTACCCTTCCTTTGGCTCTTACATTCTTTCTGCCACCTCTTCCGCAATGGATCCTGAGCCTTTGAAGGTGTGATAGAGATATTTCAGTGCCGAGAACTCCTCTGTCACTTCTCAGCACTGTGGTGCCTTTTTAGTCCCCCCAAGGACACCACCATCTGAAAAGAGAAGCTCCTCTAACAAAAAGTCAGAGTAGCATTAATATATGGGTATGAACATTAAGAGAAGTGCTTACTGGGCACTTTGGTAAGCATAATGTATACATTTAGCCAGACAGGAGCAGACGATACACCCCTAGGGCTCATGACTACCCCTGTTTAGGTTTTCAGTATCAGGCATGTATTCCCTCTGATGGAGTTACCCTCCATTCCAGTTGGAGAGCAGTTGGTTTCCCCCATAACAGACATACCACTATTGCACTTGTTTGTTCATTTGGCCTGACTGGCCAAATATAAGGCTTGCAGTGTCCACTGTTGAGTATCTCCACTGATGACTTCTCTCTCTCCTATTGAACTGCATGCAACATAGTTTTTTTCCAGCTTTCTGTCAGCTGGTCTACATGAGGTTTTCAGCTCAGCTCCAGAGGATTTCTCAGTGACTTTGCAGCCCAAGTATGTGGAGTCTTCAGCAATAGGGTCTTACCATCTATTCCTGGTGGGAAACCAAGAGCCTTGGCAGTAGTCTGTAATGTTTTGGGGACATCAAGGACCTTCCTGGCCAACAACTCACTGGAAGGTATCCCATCCCTGGCACTGAAAATTTTCTGATAACAATCTATGGCTTCTGGTTGTTCCATTGTCCAAAAAAGTAGGTTTCCATATGACTTACTCATACCCTTTTAGATTTTGATTAGCCCTCCCCCCACTCAGTCTCTTTCCCTGACCTTACTTAGGCCTTTTCACCCCCATTAGTCTTTTTCTACTTACAATACCATCCTATTAAGTCTGCCCTCCCTCCCTTTCTATTTCCTTTATATTCCCTTTCTAGCTTACTGGCCTCTGCCACTGAGTTTTATTCCAACTCACATAAAAGTCCAATCATTTGTAGCTAGGATCCACATATGTGAGAGAATATGTGATGTTTGGCTCTCTGGGCCTGGGTTATCTCACTAAGTATAATCCTTTCCAGATCCATCCATTTTCTTGCAAATTTCATAATTTAATTTTTCTTACTGCTGAGAACTTCATTGTATAAATGTGCCACATCTTCATTATCCACTCATCAGATGAGGGATATCTAGGCTGGTTCCATTTCCTAGCTATTGTTAATAGAGCAGCAATAGATGTTGTTGAGCAAGTATCTCTAAGGTAGTGAGAAGAGTCCTTAGGATAGATGCCTAGGAGTGAGTGATATGTATAGCTGACATTTTCTGTCAGCTGGCCAGCCAGTGAGCCCCAGCGATTCTCTAGTCTCTGCTCCCCACAAAAGGGGTTATAGGCAATCATAGCCACACCCAGTTGTTTTCATGGGTGCTGGGTACACGCCTTTGGTCCCAGCACTGGAGAGGCAGAGGTGGGGGGGATTGTTGAGTTTGAGGCCAGCCAAGAACTATAGAGTAGGGTGAGTTAAAGGTTAGCCTGGGCTAGAGTGAGACCCTATTTTGAAAATAAGTTGCTTTCATCATGCCTGAAAGTACTGTGCAGGCCGCTGGTGGGGAAATCGCAAGTCTTTCCCAGCTGTGGACCCTGCATGTTACAATACTGACTTGCCAGGCAAGGTTTGCCCACTGATGTAATAGTGGCATCACTTACAGGGGTAACCAGTTTCTGATTGGATTTGAAGCCCACTCCACAGGAGGGAATTCATAGTTAATACCATAAACCTGGTCAAAAGCCCTTAGCTTTGGAAGTAATAGTCATTGGATAAGCCTACTGTTGTTTTGGTAAATGGACATATCACTCCACTTTCTAATTATGTTTTTACTCAGATTAGTTCTGCTCTCAGCTTTGGTCAGAAGCAGTTTTTTGTAGCAGACAGAAGCTGGTTAATGCCGGGACTTACAGCTGGTCAAAGTGCTGAGAATAAGGGCTGGAGAGATGGCTTAGCAGTTAAGCACTTGCTTGTGAAGCCTAAGGACCCCAGTTTGAGGCTAGATTCCCCAGTACCCATGTAAGCCAGATGCACAAGGTGGCACATACATCTGGAGGTCGTTTGCAGTGGCTGGAGGCCCTGGTGTGCCTATTCATTCTCTCTCTATCTCTGTCCGTCTATTGCTTTCAAATTAAAAAAAAAAAAAAAAAAAAAAGAGTGCTGAGAGTAAGTGACTCAGCCCTAAGTAGGACATCTGAATTATCCCCTGTAAGGCTTAGGGAATAGCGTGGAAGAGGGGGAGGAAAGAATGTAAGAGACAGGAAGGGACAAGTGCTGTGGAATGTTATCTTCTGGGTGTAACATTGCTGTTGCACTCATGAAATTACACCAGCTATGGTTACCTGTACAAGATAGAGCTGGTTAACATTCCATCATGAATGGAGAAGGTCATGAGAACCTACCTCTCCTTGAGTTGCTACAGGTAGTGATGTGCGGAAAGGTATATCCACTGGTAAGTTGCCCATGATCCAGTAAAAGACTAGTTGGGAAGGGGCTCAACAAAAGGGAGATAAGACATTCTAGGTGAATATGACCAAAATACATTATATATCATTTACTATCATTACTGGGACAAAATAACCCCATCAGAATGAACAAAGGGAAAAGTTTATTTTGGCTTAGAGTTTTAGAAAGTAGAGTTCATCATGGGGGCTGAGGGGCCATGATAAGCACAGGAAGTTGGTGTTAGACATCACGAGGGAGAGTAGAAAACAGCAAGCTGGGCCTGGCTGTAAGGCCTCAAGGCTCACCTAAAGGTTCCACAACTCTCCCAAATACTGCCACATGAGCCCATTTATGGGAGGATTGCGATCAAACCACCACAGTATACATGTATGAAATAATCATAGAAGTACTAGTTTTAACCCTCAAACAAAATGCTAATTAAAAAATTATTTTTGTATTTATTTGAGAGCGAATGGGTGCACAAGGACCTCTAGCCACTGCAAACAAACTCCAGACATGCGCCACCATGTGCATCTGGTTTACATGGGACCTGGAGAATCAAACCTGGGTCCTTAGGCTTCACAGGCAAGTGCCTTAACTGCTAAGCACCCCCCCCCCCCGTTTTTTGAGCCCAGTACCCAATGTGGCACATGCATCTGGAGTTCGTTTGCAGTGGCTGGAGGCCCTGGTGTGCCTATTCATTCTCTCTATCTCTGTCCGTCTATTGCTTTCCATAGAGCCCAGGCTGGCCTTGAACTCACGGTGATCCTTCTATCTGCCTCCCGAGTGCCGGGATTAAAGGCGTGCACCACCACGCCAGCTAAAATGCTAATTTTTTAAAAATCTTTTTCTCTTTTTTTTTTTTTTTTTTTTTTGAGTTAGGGTCTTGCCCTAGCCCAGGCAGACCTGGATTTACTATGTAGTCTCAGGCTGGCCTTGAACTCACAGTGATCCTCCTCCTCCTGCCTCACAAATGCTGGGATTAGAAACATGTGCTGCCATGCCCAACAAAAAAAACCCAAAAACGTTTTAGAAAATTATTTTGTGGGCTGGAGAGATGGCTTAGCGGTTAAGGTGTTTGCCTGCAAAGCCAAAGGACCTTGGTTTAATTCCCTAGGACCCATGTAAGCCAGATGCACAAGGTGGCGCATGCATCTGGAGCTCGTTTGCAGTGGGTGGAGGCCCTGGCACACCCATTCTCTCTCGCGCGCACTCTCTCTGCCTCTTACCCTCTCTCAAATAAAATTAAAAATTAAAAAAAAATTATTCGTGGGGCTGGAGAGATTGCTTAGTGGTTAAGGCACTTGCCTACAAAGCCTAACTACCAGAGTTTGATTCCCTGGTACCCACATAAAGCCAGATGCACAAAGTGACACGTTGTCTGCAATTCATTTTCAGTGGCTGGAGGCCCTGGTGCATTCATTCATATTCTCTCACTTGCTCGCTCTTTTTACAAATAAAAAATCAGAAAAAAGTTATTTGAAAGCACTGAGAGATGGGCACGCCAGGGCCTCTTGCTACTACAAATAAACCCCAGGCACATGTGCCACTTTGTGCATCTGGCTTTATGTGGTACTAGGGAGTTGAATTCAGGTTATCAGGCTTTGCAAATAAGTGCCTTAGGCACTGAGCCACCTCTCCAGCCCCCCTTTTTTTCTTCATGTTGACCATCTCTATTCTCAAGGATACCAAAGATGTTATGATTAGATTATTATTTTTTTCTTGGTAGGGTCTCACTCTAGTCCATACTGACCTGGAAATCTATAGTCCCAGGCTGGCCTTGGACTCAAAGCAGTCCTCCTACCTCTGCCTCCCAAGTGCTGGGATTAAAAGTGTGCACCAGCACACCTGGTTTAGACTAATTTTCACTTGTGTTTTTTTTTGGGCGGGGCAGTTTGAGGTAGGGTTTCACTCTAGCCTAGGCTGGCTGTCTCAGGGTGACCTTGAACTCATGGTAATCCTACCTCTGCTTCTCAGATGCTGGGATTAAAGGCATGCACTGCCATGCCAGGCTCCAGAAAACCTTTTTGTAGATCTGCCAATAGGAATAGTCAGTAAATTTATTTTTGTTTGAAAGTTACTTTTTTTTTTTTTTTCGAGGTAGGGTCTCACTCTAGCTTAGGCTAACCTGAAATTCACTATGTAGTCTCAGGGTGGCCTTGAACTCAGCAATCCCCCTACCTCTGCCTCCCAAATTCTGGGATTAAAGGAGTGCGCCACCACGCCTGGCTTTGAAAGTTAATTTTGGGTAACCCCCTTATGTAGGCTTATTTTTGCCAAGTGTTTAGTACATTTATATTTCTACGGATTGCTTAAGAGTTATTTTTGCTAGCTTCTAATGTAAAAACTTTAGCTAAAGCTTGTCAAGGCTAGTATCACCTGGGATCATGCTCTGCTTTGAAGCCCAATTCCACGTTAGAAGCCCCCACAGTAGGATATAACTAAGTCATTTTAAAATTGTGTCCAAAAGGTGAAATTTTAATCCTAATCATTGCTGTGTTCTGGATGTAAACAAAAGATACTGTACAGAATGTAGGGTTTAAAAGGGATAAAATTCAAGGAAGCAAGATTCTTCTGTTCTCACTTTATATATCTCAAAGTGCCCTTAACATTCAAAGACTACAAAAATTAAAAACTACTCCTGGGCTGGAGAGATGGCTCAGTGGTTAAAGATACTTGCTTTCAAAGTCTGCCACATCTGGATTTGATTCTCCAGTGTTCACATAAAAAAAAGCAAAAAAAACCAAAAAAAAAAAAAAAAAACAAACAAAAAACTAGACACATAAAGTGGTGCATGCCTTTGGAATTTGTTTGGTGACAAGCACTGTGTGCCCATTCTCTGTCTCAAATAAAATATATATTTAAAGACCTACTCTTGGGTTGGAGAGATGGATAAGCAGTTAAGGCAATTGCCTCCAAAGCCTAAAAATCCAGCTTTGATTCTCCAGTACTCCAATAAATGCACTGATGCACAAAGTAGTGCATTCATCTGGAATTTGTTTGCAGTGGCTGGAGGCCCTGATGTGCCCATTCTCTGTCTTCTCTATCTCTCTGCTTGCAAATAAATTTTTTGAAAACTACTCTGGGGCTGGAGAGATGGCTTAGCGGCTAAGCGCTTGCCTGAGAAGCCTAAGGACCCCGGTTCGAGGCTCGATTCCCCAGGTCCCATGTTAGCCAGATGCACAAGGGGGTGCTCGCATCTGGAGTTCGTTTGCAGTGGCTGGAGGCCCTGGCGTGCCCATCCTCTCTTTCTCTCTCTCTCTGTCCTCAAATAAATAAATAAAAATAAATTAAAAACTACTCTGGCTGGAGCTTAGCAGTTAAGGACTGCATAGCCAAAGGACCCATGTAAGCCAAATGCACAAGGTGGCCCATACGTCTGGAGTTCGTTTGCAGTGGCTGGAGACCCTGGTGCTCATGCTTTCTTAAATAAAAATAAAATAAAAAAAACCCTACTCTTTTAAGCCAGGTATGGTGGCACATGTCCTTAAATTCCAGCACTTGGGGAGCAGAGGTAGGAGGACCGCTGTCAGTTTGAGATTCAGAGTGGATTCCAGGTCAGCCTGGGATAGAGCAAGACCTTACCTTGGAAAAACAAACTGAACAACAACAAAACCCTATAACTTCCGGATTGATGGAATGGGATTTTGGGTGTTAAACGTCTGAGGCTTGCAGGCCAAAGTCATGGTAAACAAAAGGGCAGCCAATATTTGTCTTTGACCCTTCACAGCCAATCGAAACCCAGCCAGTGGCCCTGTAACTTTGGTTAGTCATCCTCCCTCTTTTTTTAACTTCGCTTTTTTTTTTTTTTTTTTTTTTTTTTTTGGCTTTTCGAGGTAGGGTCTCACTCTAGCCCAGGCTGACCTGGAATTCACTATGTAGTCTCAGGGTGGCCTCGAACTCACGGCGATCCTCCTACCTTTGCCTCCCGAGGGCTGGGATTAAAGGCGTGTGCCACCACGCCTGGCTTCATCCTCCCTCTTAATCAGAGCTGGTACCGTGACCCTAGGAATTGGTCTCTAAACTGCACACTGCAAAGAGGAGGGTCACTGGGGAGTGGAATGTCCTCAGTATTTCCAATGGAAGGTCAGCTAGACCTTGTCTCAGCAGATGGCACATCTGGTAGAGGGAGAAGACTGAAGAAATCCAGGAGCTAGGTCCTCAAAGTAATCCTGACCTCAGCAGGACAAGGGAAAAAGGTTCATTTTTGGTCATCTCATTGCTGAATACCCAGCAGGAAAGGTTAGTCAAATAATGGAGTCATTAATGATAATACAAAACAGAGCTAGACTAAGTCTAAAAGGTGCTCTGAATGGGACCACAATAAGAGCTACTCAAGGGAAGCAAAAATGGCTTGTGGACTGAAGAAATGATTCAGTAAAGACGCTTGCAAAGCCTGATGGCTGCGGTTCAATTCCCCAGGACCTATGTAGAGCCAGATGCACAAAGTGGCGCATGTGTCTGGAGTTCGTTTGCAGTGGCAGGAAGCCCTGGTGTGCCATGCTCGTTCTGAATCTGTCTCCCTCTGTCAAGTAAATAAAAAAGTGGGCTGCGGGGATGGTTCCCTGGTTTAGGTGTTTGCTTGCAAAGCAATTGGCCCAAGTTCAATTCCCCAATACCCACATTAGCCAGATGCACGAGGTGGCTCATGCATCTGGAGTTCATTTGCAGTGGCTGGAGGCCCTGGCGTGCTCACTCTCTGTCTGCCTCTCTCTAAGTTAAAAAATAAAAGTAATAAAAAGAAGAAAAGCTTGTGTTAAAGAGAAAGCTGTCCTGCCTAGTCTTACCTGGTTTCTACCTATGCTAGGCCCACTTTGTTGCAGTTTTTGACCCATGCCAGTGGCAGTGTGAGCAGTCTTGATATGTAGCCCAGGTCTGTTTTGAATTAGAACTCAGGGCTAGAGAGAGGATTAGGTGGTTAAAGGACTTGCCTGCAAAGCCTGAAAGCTTGGATTCAATTCCTCAGTATCCACATAAAACCAGATGCAGAAAGTGGTGCATGTGTCTGCAGTTTGTTTGCAGTGGATGGAGGCCTATGTCTTCTTTCTAGCTCACTCGCTCTCTGCTTGCAAATAAAATGAACTGGAACTCAGGATCCTCCTGCCTCGGCTTGCTGAGTGCTGGGGTTACAGATGTAAATCACCATGCTTGGCATTGCCCATGATTTTTGACCTGTTTGATCATCATATCTCCTCCAGATTACAGCATTCCATAAGAAATTGATGGCTATGCATGGCTTCCAGAGTATACTGTAGTTGATGTCAAAAGCCAAAGCCTGTCTGGGGAGATGGCTCCCTGGGTAAAGTGCTTGCTAAGCGGACTGAAGGTTTGAGTTTGTATCCTCAGAGTCCCAATGCGGGGGAGGTGGAGACAAGGGATCCCTGGGGCTTACTGTCCAGCCAGTCTAACTGAATTGGTGGGTGAGCTCTAGGTTCATTGACCCTGTCTCAAAGAAAAAAGTAGAGAGTGATTGATGAAGACACCTGATGTCTACCTCTGGTATCCACAGATGCACACGTGCACATTTGTCCACACAGGTGCACCATATACGTACAGACACACACACAAACAACAAAAAACAGCCTACTGCTGGGCATGGTGGCGCACGCCTTTCATCCCAGCACTTGGGATGCAGAGGTAGGAGGATCGTCTGTGAGTTCAAGGCTGCCCTGAGGCTACACAGTGAATTCCAAGTCAGCCTGAGCTAGAGTGAGATCCTACCTCGAAAAAAACAAAACAAAACAAAACAGCCTGCTACTGGGACCCCAAGGTCAGTGTCCAGGGATTTCTAGGAAAGGGCCTACAGCCTTAACCAGCTCTGCAAAAGCTCAAATAGGAACATTACCCAAGACAGGAAGCCCACAGAAAAGAGGAAGTTGCTGCATTCTGTGTGTTCCTATAACAGGCAGCCAGACTTGCAACAAAAGTACAAAAACCAGAGGACAAACATATTAAGACCAGTGGATACTAAAATGGTGATAAATCAACCTAGAACTGAGCCAAGGCACATTACACCACATTATAATTCATTAATATAGTAAAATCCTGTTGTGGGTACCACTCTTCCCTCACACTCTCCCCTGATACCCGTCCTATCAGGCTCTAGCCCTCTTGAAAATAAATCCCTGGTTGGCTTCATAGTGAAATATGTTGATGTTTCTCATCCCTTAAAATCCTGGGGGAGACATCAAACCAAACCAATTAATTTTCCTTTGTAACACTGGCCACAGTACATATTGGATAATGGCAGCTAATGGCTGGAGAATGTACTTTGGTCTCCAAATTTCTTTGCAGATTTACATAACTTTATATAGTGTTTTCCCCCACTAAAACTGCCCCTCCCTTTGCCAGTCTTATACTGTATTTTAAATCCTATTACAATTTGTTTTCAGTCTGGACTGATCTGACAGATTGCTGTAGAGTGAAATAGGCTTTCACCTCTGAGAGTCCAATTAGGGCCACATTCCTTCTGAGCCTAACCCCCCCTTCACCCATAGATATAATTTTAAAAAATAGCCTAAATTTAATCTGCAGTCTCAATCGGCTTCTCCAGTCCCTTCAGCGACATCCCTTCTTTCTCTTCTCCCTCCCCCAGCAGCTTCCCCACCTGACACTCCTCTGCTTCCCCTGCACGCCTTTGTGTAACGGGTAACTATAAAAGGAGCACACCCTCCTCAGTGCAAATCCAGACTGCTTTTGCTGCCACACAGCCTTCAGTTGTGGACTGGGAATTGGCCACAATGGAACATTATGCTAAACTTCCTTTTACCTCATTCCTCTCTGCCAACAAAATTTCTTTAATACACTTGCTTAATAACTTCATAGCAATGATTCAAAACCCAATTAAAAGTTAGCCCTTCTCTCTTTAATCTGATTATATTCTCTGAGTTTCTGTTACACTTTATGTTTTTGTCTGTCTGCTGGCCAGATGTTATGTCTTTATGTTGTGTTGTCATATAAATTGTCTTTATGACAAATGCTGCATTTTCTCCCTTGTTTACAGTTCCTAACATGGAATCGTTTTGTTAAAAGTAAAAATTAAAAAAAAAAAAAGACTTTATGGGTCCTTTTATGTTCCTAAAAAATCCTACATAATAAAATCCATGGCAATTGCTCTGATTTTACAAATGTGTACATGTACATGGATGTTTATATATACATATACAAATGTTTTTAAGCACTTTATTTGACAGACAAAGAGACACAGATGCACACACACACATACAGAGAGAGAGAGAGAGAGAGAGAGAGAGAATGAGAATATAGACATACATCCTGCCACTGCAAATGGACTCCAGATGCATGTGCCACTTTGTGCATCTGGCTTTCCATGGGTACTGGGGAGTCGAACTCAGGTTATTAGGCTTTGCAGGCAAGTGCCTTAACTGCTGAGCCATCTCTCTAGCCTGGGAAAAGCCATTTCTTTTCTACATGCACTCAGTGTATTTTTTTAAAATCACATTAACCCTCCCCTTCATTACCCTTTCTTGCTCCCCTCCTACTTTTGCTGCTCTCTTCCCTCTTTCCAATCAGTTCTCCCTCTACTTTCATATCTGTATGTGTATGTATGTGTGTGTCTATTCAGTAGTGTAGCATACAGGGACTACATCCATGTAAGACTGTTAATGACAATTCTTCCCCAGCAGTCTGCATAGCACCCCCAGAACTATAGAACTAGCCACCAAGAAATGCTTCCATCCTGATTTCTTTGTTCTGTGACCAAAATCTGTGGTAGCTTTGGCTTTTTTTGTTTGTTTGTTTTATTGAGGTAGGGTCTCGCTCTAGCCCAGGCTGACCTGGAATTCATTCTATAGTCTCAGGGTGGCCTTGAATTCACAGTGATTTTTCTACCTCTGCCTCCTGAGTGCTGGGGTTGAAGGCATGCACCACCAGGCCCTGCTCAGTTTTAGCATTTGTTTTACATTTTTATTTTTATTTACTCATTTATTTGACAGAGAAAAAGAGAGAGAGAGAGAGAGAGAGAGAGAAAATGGGCGTGCCAGGGCCTCCAGCCACTGCAAATGAACTCCAGATGTGTGCGCCCCCTTGTGCATCTGGCTAAGGTGGGTCTTGGGGAATTGAACCTGGACCCTTTGGCTTTGCAGGCAAATGCCTTAACCAGTTTTAGCATTTTTTTTAAAGGTAGAATATCTCTATATAGCCCAAGTTGGACTATTTTTCTTTTTCTTTTTTATGTTTTTGGTTTTTCAAGGTAGGGTTTCACTCTAGCTCAGGCTGACCGAGAATTCACTATGTAGTCTCAGGGTGGCCTCGAGCTCACGGCGATCCTCCTACCTCTGCCTCCCAAGTGCTGGGATTAAAGGCATGCACCACCACACCCAGCTCCAAGTTGGACTTTTGCTTCTGCCTCATTATCTCAAGTGCTGGGATTATAGGCATGTACCATCATGCTTTGGTTTTCAGTTGATTTTTCTGTAGGGGTAAATAAAAGTATCCAAAGCATTGTCAAAAGACATGTCCCCAAAGTATCCCATGGAAGAGTGAAATTTTATTTAATAAATACAGAGTAAACATTGACAAAAATATATACATACATTCAAAATTGGTGGGTTTGTGTAAGAAGAGGAAAGAAACAGTATTAGATTTTGGATAAGAACTCAATTATAAATGCATGAAGACTGTCAGGTTGTACTAGGACAGAGGACAACATTTCCATTGAAATATCTCCCTCCCCCCACTTTTTTTTTTTTTTGTTTGTTTTTCAAAGTACAGTCCTGCTCTAGCCCAGGCTGACCTGAAATTCACTATGTAATCTCAAGGTGGCCTTGAACACACAGTGATCCTCCTACCTCTACTTCCCAAGTGCTAGGATTAAAGGCCTGTGCCACCATGCCCGGCCCATTTTTTTGATAAATATCTACCAAGTAAGAGTTTAGGAAACATACTATAATTGAATGTAATTCAGAGTGCATGTGTACATAGAGCAGTTGCTAGTGGGTATGAGTCCCAGTGCCAAAAAACAAGAGCAAGCAACGTAAATCCGCCCATGGAAGTATAGACTGTAATCCCATGATAAAGCACCTTGCTAGTTGTTTAAAAGGGGACTTGAAGCCAAGGCTTGGTGGTGCATGCCTTTAATCCCAGTACTGAGGAGGCAGAGGTAGGAGGATTGCCGTGAGTTCAAGGCCACCCTGAGACTACATAGTGAATTCCAGGTCAGCCTGAGCTAAAGTGAGACCCTGCCTCAGGAAATAAGTAAATAAGTAGGGACTTGTGAGATCAACTCAATGGTTAAAGGCACTTGCTTGCTAAGCCTGCTAGCCTGGTATCAATTCCCCAGTATTCACATAAAGCCAGATGCACAAAGTGGTACATATGCCTGCAGGAGTTTATTTGCAGCAGCAAGAGGCCCTGGTATGCCATACTCTCTCTCATTCCCTTCTCTCTCTAATAAAAATAAATAAAAATATTTTAAAAAGGAGCCAAAGCCAGCTAATTAATTGGTCTGCTTATCTGAATGTGTTTCTGTAGAAATGTGGAGAGCTGGCAATAGTGACGCTATGTTACGAGCCTTAAGGACAGTTGGGGTCGTTAAGGTCCCTGAAAATGGCTACAATGCCTTAATGTTGAAGCATTTGCATAAGATTTAATTTTAATGTAACTTGTTCTAAGTTTAATGAAAGCTAAGAATTAATAAATTGCATATTTTTTTGAAGAAAAAAAATAAAAATAAATAAAAAGGAGCCAGGCATGGTGGCTCTCACCTTTAATCCTAGCACTCAGGAGGCAGAGGTGGGAGGATCACTGTGAGTTTGAGGCCAGCCAGAGACTACATACTAATTTTATGTCAGCCTGGCTACAGCAAGACCCTACCTTGAAAACAAAACAACTCACTCCCCCGCAAAGAAAACAACCCAAAAGAACAAAAAAGGAAAAAGATGTGTGATAGAGTGCTAGCAGCGCTATTTCTCTGCTCTCTAGTCTGGTGGGTTACCAGTGGAGTAGCATGAGGAGGACACTCCACTTCTGGGATTGCGATCAGGGCTGTGCCTCGCGTTTAATTCTGGGATGTGGGTATACACTTCTTTTCTGGAGCATACTCTTTTCTGTAAGCACAAGAGTACAAGAGGCCAGACAATGTATTGCAAACACAATTGTAGTTTCTCTTTGTGTCACAGCTACAGACATTCCTCTGGCCAAAATGAGTCACACGGTCAAAGCTCAACTTTAATCAGATGCATAAAATATATGTTCTGTCCACTGCAGTGCTTGAGAATATCACATGACAAGTAGAGGCAAAGGGTTAGGGATAATAATTTTTGTCACCTCAAGAAGGGACAGGGTTTGATAGCCACAGAACCCATCTTACTGCGTCTTTGAACATGGAGGTACAGAGAACTTTTCCAGAAGAACTGGAGGAGAATGAGTCCCAATATGAAGCTATACTGAAGTGCAAGCTGGCTTCTGTGTATTTCCTCTTCGCTTTACCTCAGGTTCATACAGTCCTTCCTTCTCGCCTGGGAACCCTCAGGGATTAACTGGGACTTTGCCATGGTGATGCCAATCAGACAAGGAAAAGAATTGGCCAGCAGCCACAGCACCAGCATCTGTAGCCCAGAAGTAGGAGTGAGGATATCTGTTCTGAGACTGCCAGCCTGGAAAGGGCAGCTGCAGGAACAGCAAGGCTGTGACCGTGCCAGTCACCAAAGAAGTCATCAGTGTCCTGCTTTCTTCTTCTCCTCTTCCTCCTCCTCCCCCCCCTTTTTTTTCAAGGTAGGGTTTCGCTCTAGTCCAGGCTGATCTGGAATTCACTATGTAGTCTCAGGGTGGCTTTGAATTTATGGCGATCCTCCTACCTTGCCTCCCGAGTGCTGGGATTGAAGGCATGCACCACCACGCCCGGCTCAGTGTCCTGCTTTCTATAATTCTATAGCACACAAGGTGTGGTGAGGGTCAAGTGGCATCTAGTTTCCTATCTGGGTACTCCTGTGGTCCCAAGCTACTTTGAAAGCTGAGCCAGGAAGAGTGCTTGAGCATAAGAGTCCAGTGCCAACCTGGAGAACGCAGCAAAACCTCCGTCTCAAAAACACAGCCCAACAAAACAAGCTAGTTTGGATTTACCCAGAAGGCTTCACTCTCAGGTCAAAATGGCAGGCAAGCCCGGCGTGGTAGCACACGCCTTTAATCCCAGCACTCGGGATCGCCGTGAGTTCGAGGCCACCCTGAGACTACATAGTGAATTCCAGGTCAGCCTGGGCTGGAGTGAGACCCTACCTAGAAAAACCAAGAACCAAAACCAACCAACCAACCAACCAACCAAACAAACAAACAAACAAACAAACAAAAAATGTCAGGCAGGTCTGTTGTTTCAGCATCAGGCCTCTGGCGGGATGGCACATGAAAATGGTGCTACAATGCTTCAGGAAGCTGGAGATGATACAATATGCGAGGATGAAGATGTGAAAGAAGCCATAACAAGGCTTCCTGAGAACCTGTATAACAACAGGATGTTTCCCCATTCAAAGGGCACTGGACTTGTCCTTGAGGCATCAGATTTTGCCCCGAGAGCAGTGGACAAAATATGAGGAGGATAAATTCTATCTTGAACCATATCCGAGAGAGGATATTAGAGAAAGAAAAGAGAAGAGCGGCGAAAAAGTAATTTTATGATTGAGATTTGCGGATGCATCTGTATTTTTATGAAGTTGGTTAAACCTGAACCACGATAAATGTCTATTGTAAAAAAAACAAAAAAACACAAAGTCCAGCGTGGTGGCGCACGCCTTTAATCCCAGCACTTGGGAGGCAGAGGTAGGAGGATCCCTGTGAGTTTGAGGCCACGCTCAGACTACATAGTGAATTCCAGGTCAGCCTGAGCTAGAGTGAGACCCTACTTCGAAAAGCTAAAAAAAGAAAAACAATAACAACAACAAAACAAAACCCCACAAGCTGCTTCATTTTCCTTTTAAGTTTTGCACATGCATATATAATATATCTTGATCATACTCACCTCCCATTACCTATTTCCTCTCACTGAACCCCTTCTTTCCAACTTTTGTCCCCTTCCTACTTAGATGCCTTTTCTTTCTGTGGCCCACCGAGTCTAATTAGGGTTTCTTGCTCAAGTTTACTGGGTTATGGGCAGTTTATCACAGTGGCTACACCACTGAAGAAAATGTCATTCCCTCCCCAAGTAGCTATTAGCTGCCAATAGCTCCTCAGGGAGGGATGGGGCCTCACACTCTCCTCTACCATCCCCTCTTTTCTTTTCCTTTCTTTCTTTTTTTAAAAAAAATATTTGTTTAAGAGAGAGAGAGAGGGCTGGAAAGATGGCTCAGCAGTTAAGGCACTTATATACAAAGTGTAACCACTGAGGTTCAATTCCCCAGTACCCACATAAAGCCAGGTGCACCATGGTGCATGTATCTGGAGTTCATTTGCAGTGGCTGGAGACCCTGGTGTGCCCATTCTCTCTGCTTGTCTCTCTTCTATCTTTCTCTGCTTGTAAATGAATAAAAAATGTAGAGACAGAGAGAGAAAGAAAATGGGCATGTCAGGGCTTCTTGCCAGTGCAAATGAACTCCAGATACACGTGTCGCATTGTGCATTTGGCTTTACATGGGTACTGGGGAATTGAACCTGGATCAGCAGGCTTTGCAAGCCAGTGCCTCTAACCACTGAGCCATCTCCCTAGCCCCTATGACCTATTTTCTTAAAGTGATTTGTAAACTATTGGAAGATCACATTTCAAAAGTTTCAGTGATTTCATTTTAGTTTTAGCTGAGTCTTTAGATAACAGAGGCCACATTCCAAAGTGAAATGCAGACTGCAAATATTTACAAAACAGATTCTGAGAACTGTTTTTTCATTCTTAGGTTATCTTCCAGTCTATAGAAAATGATAGAGAGGCCAAGAAAAGAGCTGGAGAGAAGCAGGGAGGATTCATTTGGACAGAGTTAAGATGCTTTTATTTCCTAGGGTGACCAAATAAATTATGGCACAAAAGTGGAAGAAATAGGGCGGGAGTGGTGGCACACACCTTTAATCCCAGCGCTTGGGAGGCTGAGGTAGGAGGATGCCATGAATACAAAGCTACCCTGACATTACATAGTGAATTCCAGGTCAGTCTGAGCTAGCGTGAGACCCTATCATGAAAAACCAAAAAGAAAAAAAAAAAAAAGAAAAAAAAAAAGTAGGAGAAGCAGGGCTGGAGAGATGAATCAGCAGTTAAAGGTGCTTGCTTGCAAAACCTGGTGGAGTTTCTGTTTGAAGTACCCACATAAAGCCAAATATGCAAAGTGGCATATGTGTCTGAATTTGTTTACAGTGGCAAGAAGCCCTGGCATGCCCATGCCCACTCTCTTTTTGTCTGTCTCTTGGTGTGTGTATGTGTGTCTCTCTCTCTCGCAAGTAAAAAAAAAATTTACAAAGCTATAAAAAACGTGGGAGAAACACTTGTCCCCCCCCAATAAGTTTGAAGAGATGGTACCATAAAAAGATACTGTTCTGGTTATATCCCACAAATTCCACTGTAGAAGCCAATGTGACTATGATTCACTTCATTATTTAATTTCATTATTTATTAATTACTATGAAAGTAGCTGCCATTTGCCCACCAAAATCCATTTTATAACATTATAATAGCATTGAAATGGGACACATGTCTGTCTAGGAAGGGACTACATTTCCTAGGACCCCTTGTAACTAGGAATGGCCTCAACAAGGGTTTCTGTCAGGCCTGGTCATTTGTATACTTTAAGTGTGTTCTTTCACATTTAACTACTACAAGTGTGTTCTTTCACACTCATTCATCTTCCTGTTAACAATAACATGGAAGTACTTTCAACCCAGCTTTGTCTGTGTCAATGAGGACAAATATTCTAGAACAGTAGTTTCAAATTTTCAAATTGGAGTGTTCACTAAGACAGATATAAACAAGAGCACAGGGCCTGGAGAGATGGTTTAGCATTTAAGGTGTTTGTCTGTGAAGCCTAAGGACCAAGTTAAGGCCAAGGCCTTAACTGCTAAGCCAGCTCTCTAGCCCTATGTTTTTTTTTTTATTCTCAAGATAAATTTACTTTGTAAGTCAGTTTTAATCCTTGCTTATGTTCTTAGTATAGCCATTGTGATAAGACCTAAGATATAAGCAGCCACTAATTTTTGATTCACACTTAAGTAGAGGTAGAGAGACACCAGTTATTCCATATCCCCCAGCATAGGCAACATTAGGGCCACGATGCACACCACTCCCAGGAAGACAATTAGTAAACCAGATCCTAAAGAGACAGTTCTGTTTGTTTCTGTTAAATGTTCCTTTATCCTTTCTTCCTCTTCTTCCTTCTGTTGTTCTTTTGCAGATGGGAGAAGAGTGGCAATAACCTCTTTCCTTCCTAAAGCCTTCCTCTGGCTTTGCTCGGAAACTTGCAGACGGAATTTGTCGATTACACCATAGTGACAGGATCGAACTTCTCTATGACGAATGACAATATCCACACAACACTGAGACTTTACTGCATCCACAGCATCAATGACAACATACTTATTTGGAGTAGTACACAAAACTTTGAACTTTAAGGCAAATTCATAGGGATTATACAGAGTCAACACTTGCTTATGTTTTGACTGATCATCGGCGTAAACTATGAGCTCCGTGGGAAACGCAAAAGCAGGAAGATTTCCTTCCACTAACTCTGGTTGTCTTTTTTGTTGCATTGGCACTGAATCCCCCTTGCTGCAGCTTCTGTCTTTACAGTCTCAAATTTATTTTTGGATTTTCTTAGATTCAGTTAAAAGCTCCAAAACATTTTGGCAATCTTGGCAACACCGGCTCCTCAGATAGCAGCTGCAACTATTCATCTGCTCCTTTGTCAGCATCTCCAGACTGCCCTGCCCTATGTTTTTTAATTTTTATTTTTTTGGATTTTCAAGGTAGGGTCTCACTCTAGCCCAGGCTGACCTGGAATTCACTAGGTAGGCTCAGGGTGGCCTTGAACTCACAGCGATCCTCCTGCCTCTGCCTTTCGAGTGCTGGGATTAAAGGCGTGCGCCACCACGCCCAGCTCTCTATGAACTCCAGATTTATGAGCCACCTTGTACATCTGGCTTACATGGGTCCTGGGGAATTGAACCTGTTTCCTTTGGTTTTGCAGACAAGTGCCTTAACCCCTAGGCCATCTCTCCAGCCTCTTGTTTTTTAATTTTCACCAACAACCTCCATATATATATACACATGATAATAATTCTCTGCCCTATCTCCCCTCCACTGAGTCCTTCTAAGAATTTGCATTTCTAACATGTTCCCAGGTTGTGCTGTGGTTCATGAGCCACACTGAAAAGCATCACTACAGAAAATTGTGGAGATGCATAATAGAAAGAACCTGGGCTTGCCAGGCATGGTGGCGTACACCTTTAATCCCAGCACTTGGGAGGCAGAGGTAGGAGGATCGTCATGAGTTTGAGGCTACCCTGAGACTACATAATGAATTATTCCAGGTCAGCCTGGGCTAGAGTGAAACCCTACCTTGAAAAACCAAAAATAAAAAATAAAATAAAATAAAATAAAAAAGAAGAAGAAAGAACCTGGGCTTATGAATGTCTTTGTGGGGAAAAGAGCCTGTCTACCCACCTTGGGCTCTTGAATTTGAGTCACTTACACTGACCAACATTTTCATTTTAGTATTCTGTAATCCTTTCCCTACCTCTAACCAAACATCTTCCTTAATTTTCTTCTGTTTCACTATGAACTTTCCTTCCTGATGATGGAAAATAAGGTGAACCACCTGCACTAAATGTGTTTCTTTTCTTTTTTCTTTTTTTTTGGGGGGGTTATAATCCAATGTTATATTCAAATTGCACCAGTTTTGGTCCTTGGAAGCTTTTGCAATTGGTCCAGCATGCCTTGCTGATATTTCATTGCTTAAAAATATATCTATATATACATGTACACACCCACATACATATATGTATATACGCACACACACACATATAATCTTTAAGTGGAGAGGGTGGGGAAGAGAATAGTTTCCAGGGCCTTTTGCCACTGCAAACAAACTGCATACACATGCTCTTTTCTTTTTTCAAAATATTTTATTCTTATTTATTTATTTACTTGAGAGAGAGAGAGAGAGAAAGAGAGATAGAAATAGGTAGGTAGAGAAAGAATGGGCATGCCAGGTCCTCCAGCCACTGCAAGCGAACTCCAGACACGTGCACCCCCTTATGCATCTGGCTAACATGGGACCTGGGGAGTTGAACCTGGGTCCTTTGGCTTTACAGGCAAGCGCCTTAACCACTAAGTCATCTCTTCAGCCTTGAAAGCTCACTAGCATCGTAAGAGCTGGCTTCCATAATTGCATATTCTACTGTCAATTGTAGCTCGGACTGGATAACATTCAAGAAATTCTTGGCCAGGTCTGCTAATCTTTGAGAGGCAGAGGTATGAGGGGTGTGAGTTTGACAGCCCAAGCTATACAGAGAGTTCTAGAGTGCCCTGGGTGGGGGAGAGAGAGGCTGCGGGGAGAGGGAGAGAGAAAAAGAGACTTTCTCAAGTAGACTTTCTTTAACTGTCTTTCTGGAGAAGGCGTGAGAAACCGGTGTGAGGCTTAGAACAGGACTTCCAGCTAGCTGTCTATACCATGTAGCAAGAATCCATCATGACCCAGTTCTTAAGCATGCTACTTGAGACAGGTGAACTTAAGTAACTTTTATTTTGGAGGCAGAAATGGAGGAAGAATCAGAGCTTCCAGGAACCTTGAGGAACTGGTACATCTTCTGGGCACCTTATGCAGGAGCCATATTTCGCAACAGTTTTACAGCTCACAGCTGGCCAGATATGTGGACAAATCCTGGCTTTTGCAGTGTTTTATTAAGGAAACCCTAGGTGGAGCAAAAGAAATCATTGATCAGGGATGGGGGTCTTTAGGTTGCTCAGTTCCTGGTGTCAGTTTATGCAGTGAGAGAGTCCCAGGTAGAGAAAGCCTTGCCTGTCCAACACTGGGATGGGTGAGGCAGTACTGCTGGGTGACTGTGCCTCCACATTATCCTACTCCATCTTCACCACAGGAGAACAGTCTCAAACCCCTGGCCAAGCCCAGGGCACAGCCTACAGCATAGATGCTGCTCACACACCTCTTGGCAGAGCCCTTCATTTCCCCCTTACCAGGTGGATGACCTTTCAGGATCTTTCACAGCTATCTTGGCACAGAGGATGTCATCCTTGATGTCATCATCTAAGAGTTCTAAAAGAAAAAGTGATGAGTGGGGAAAGTGAAATAAATCCCTTTTATTAATTTTAATAATTGATCATTTGGGGCAGAATTTCTTGGGGAAGCTGAGTCCTGAGTTTCAGAAATCCTTTATATTCCTAGAATCCATTTTTGGGTTTGTCTTTCACATTGTACAGGTTTTCTTGCCTTGTCTCCGAGTAGTAAGCCAGGACCCCATCAATCAGGGATAGCTTCTGTTTCCAAAAATCTGCTCAGCATGTTGAGGGCAGTGTCAGAGTGTATAGGAGAATGATGCAGAGGGGTGTGTGTGTGTGTGTGTGTGTGTGTGTACATGTGTGTGCACATGTGCTAGGAAGAGTGTGACTGTCTTGAGAGATGGGAACTTGCGAATGAGGATAAAATGGAGTGTGGGAATCAGGGAGCTTAGTTACAGGTCAGCATGTCTCTTTTCTTCTATTTTGGCAAGAAGATCTCTGTGACACCCTGTTGTAATATGAGGACTATTTGAGGTTTTTCTGTTTCCCATGCTCATCTTCACTGAGATGAAGGGTCAGGTGTTAGGGGGCAGCACAACCAGTGTTGCTCCTATTTTGCAAGCCCTCCCTTCTCCCAGCTCTCTGATTGCTACAGTCCTTACTGCTGCATGGTGTGTTGCAGTCATTTTCAGAGGGATGCTGGTTGTTGTTGCACCATATGTTGCTCAGCTGGAAGATTCCATAGGCACTGCAGTCATCAGCACTTTTCCCATCACAGGCTTGGGTGTTCAGGTTACTTGTATGCTCCGCCAAACAGACCCCTATGTCAGAGAAAGCAAAGGGTATGGGCAGTAAAGGGAGAATGGTCTGTGACCAGAGGTCACTCAATAAGCCATGGGGACAATGAAGCATAGGTTGTGTTGTATTAATGCTACCAGAATTAGAAGTTGGCTTTTAGGGCCGGAGAGATGGCTTAGCAGTTAAGGCGCTTGCCTGCAAAGTCAAAGAACCCAGCAGGTTCGATTCCCCAGGACCCATGTAAGTCAGATGCACAAGGTGATGCATGTGTCTGTTTATTTACAGTGCTCAAGGGCCTTGGCATACCCATTTTCTCTCTCTAGCTGCCACTCTGTCTTTCTCTCAAATAAATAAATAAAAATAAAATTAAAAATGTTTTAAAAACCTCCATTTTTATCTGGACATAGTGGTGCATACTTGTAATCCCAGCATTTGGGAGGATCTCCAGTTACAGGAAAGCCTGGGCTACACAGTGAGACCCTGTCTCAAAAAGCCAAAACCAAAACCAACCCAACAAACCAACCCCAAAAAGAAGTCTGCTTTTAAGATTGGGATGGAAAAGTATAAGGTACTCTCAGCCCTAAGCAACAATTGGCCCACAGTAAGTGTACATACAACATCAATTTATTAAATAAATATGAAATGCCTAGTAATCAATCAAGCATAGTCTGTTTCCCAGGTCAGTCCCTTTCCTTGCCCCATCTCCCAGATATCTACTCTTTTTTGAGGTAGAGTCTCACTCTAGCCCAGGCTGACCTGGAATTCACTATGTAGTCTCAGGGTGGCCTCGAACTCATGGCGATCCTCCTACCTCTGCCTCCCGAGTGCTGGGATTAAAGGTATGTGCCACCACGCCTGGCTCTCCATTCTTGTTAATGTTCATTTTTGTATCACAAAGTACATGCAAGAGAGGAGGGATAGAGAGAGGTGGTGGAAAATCCCAGGAAGAAACTACAGAAAGGGAGCTGGGTGTGGTGGTGCGCGCCTTTAATCTTAGTCCTTCTTGCACCCTTTCATTGCCTTACCATCATCCCTCTTGATACCAAGAAGTGTAACAGCACTTAAAAATATAGCACATGGCCCTGGTGTGCCCATTATCTTTCTTTCTTTCTTTTTTTTCTTTTCTTTTCTTTTCTTTTTTTTTTTTTTTTTGGTTTTTCGAGGTAGGGTCTCACTCTAGCCAAGGCTGACCTGGAATTTACGATGGTGTCTCAGGGTGGCCTCGAACTCACGGCAATCCTCCTACCTCTGCCTCCTGAGTGCTGGGATTAAAGGCGTGTGCCACCACGCCCAGCTCCATTATCTTTCTATCTGCCTCCTTCTCTCTCTCTTATAAATAGATAAAATAAAATATTAAAAAACAAAGCAGATGTAGGGGCTGAGAAATTGCTCAGTGGTTAAGGCCTTCAAAGCCTAAGGACCCAGGTTTGATTTTTCCAGCACTCATGTAAAGGCAGATGCACAAAGTGGCACATGCCTCTGAAGTTTGTTTGTAGTGGCTGGAGGCCCTGGGACCCCTATTCTATCTCTCTCTGCCTCTTTCTCTCACTCAAATAAATAAATAAAATATTAAAAAAAATAGCAGATGTAGGGTCTGAAGAGATGACTCAGCAGTTAAGATGCTCACTTGCAAAACCTAATGACCTGGATTCACTTCCCCAGTACCCATGTAAAGCCAGATGCACAATGAATGCATTTAGAGTTTGTTTGCAGTAGCTAGAGGCTCTGGTGCACCCATTCTCTTTCTTGTTCTGTCTCTCTTCTCTCGTCTTGCAAATAAATAAATAAATAAAAATTTAAAATATAGCAGATACAGATTATTTTTGGCAGACAAAAGAGGAAAGGAGAGTGAGAGAAGCAGGCTCTTCTGTGCTCCAGGGACCTGGACTAAAAGTAACTCAGGTGAAAGCAAGGGTCATCTGTTAGATCAGCCCCTGGGTGTGTCCAAGGAAGTATTCCTGGCCAGGATGGGAAAGTAATTTGGGTGAGAATCAGATGAAAATCTACTGTAGATAGGAAAATCCTAGCCAGGAATTATAGGGAGGGTAGTTAGGGGCATTAAGGGCAGTCGGGAGAGTGGGAGTAACTCTGCGTTACCAGAGAGCCTTGATGAGAGAGGAACTCATAAAGGAGAAGGGTCTCATTAGCATAGAGAGGAGTTCATACTCACAGTCTGCCAGACTGTAGCCATGGAAGCCATCCATTCCCTGGGCCTTCAGCTCATGGGCCAGTTCACATGTGGTTAAGACTCTGGCCTTGTAAGCTGCAAGGAAGCAGCTGAGGAGGGAGAGGATCAGAACGAACCTCATTTCTGCAGTTAGTGGACTCTGGGACTGATCATCCAGGACGGTACTGTCTCTTATACCCTTCAGGCACAAAGGTGTCTCTGAGTAGGTTAGAATTGGCAGCTGTGCCAGGAAGTTCTTGGTTGCTCCAGGCAAATTACCCAAATGGGTCCAATAAGTGTGAACTTCAGAGAAGGAGGTGAAACCAAGAATCATACCAGGAATGAAGCCACGTGTGTGTGGGTGGGGAGGTACTGCTGGAGATCCTGGGTCTCTCATGCATGTAAAAAGGAAATGGCTGGGGAGAGAAGGGAGTTAGTAGGAGAAAGAAGTATGATTTCCAAGGCTTGTGTTTTTGTTGAAATGCCCTCAAAGGGGGTTGTGCTTGTTTGCTTTGCTGAATTTTGGCTCAGCTGCACCTGAATGAAGGTATTTTCCTATCCATTCTAGTTGAGGATCCCTAATAGGCAATTGAGTTCATAGGGATTGAGGCATTTGGGGTGAACTGGAACCCACTAGAACCTAGGATCATAATATCTATATGACTAAAAGAAGGAGTTACCAGGCTGAGGGTATAGCTTAGTGACAGAGTGTTTGCTTAGCATACACAAGCCTGGGTTAGATCCCTAGGACTACAAGAATAAATCAAGTCACCAGAGCCAAACTCCCAAGCATGCTTGAATTCTCTGTCATCTGTGACCATCAGTCATCAAACGTTTTGTGTTGTTCAGGACTCTGCAGAGAAACAGAACCAAAAGAGATTATCTATATAACATATTGAAGAGATTTATTATAAGGATTCGGCTCTTGCAGTTATGGAGTTTGAGATGTGTAAACCCAGGAGAACTGATAGCATAGTTCTATTCTGTGTCATTTCGAGGAGCATCATGCCATAGGTGTGCATGAGTTAGGCTAGTTTGGTCATTGCTTTGATGACGATGCTCATTCCAGTACCTGTATCCACATTGCCTTCGGGAGGAAGGGAGACAGTAACTTTCTTTCTATTTACTAAACAGTAGTATGTGCATATAGGCATCTCCTTTCCCTGACCAATCAAAGCAAAACAAAAGGAAGAAAATAGCATACTAAAGAAAACAGTATAATACATGTGCAGAGAGAGAAGAAGCATTCTGTAGGTTTATAATTGGGCCTTTTGGTGAACTTGTGTCTTAGACTATAAACTGGAGTGCTTTTCAGATTTTGCCCCCTTTAGGTGGCACAGAATATCTAGGGTGAAGTGGAGTGTATTTCCCTTCCCCTAGGAAGGTTAGGCCCTGATAAGGGTCTTATTGATTAGGTTCCATTAAAATAATTTCTTCTGTAGAATGGGGAGATGGCTCACTAATAAAAGGCGCTTGCTTACAAAGCCTGACGTCCTGGATTCAATTCCCCAGCCATCCATGTAAAGCTGGATAGGCATTCATTTGCAGTGACAAGAGACCCCGGTGTGTAACACACACACACTTGAAAAGAAATAATAAAAATTAAAAAAATAGTGTCTTCTGAGTGCCAGACTGTTTTCATCTTGGATTATTTCTCTTGCTAGGACTTCAAGTTCACTAATCTTTTCACTAATGTTAGTCACTTTATACACATTTCTGACAGTTTCACAGCCTCTAAGATAAGTGGCATAATATTTATTTTATAGATGAGAAAACAGATTCCCAGAAGGTGAAAGAGTAATCCAATGGATAAGTGGCACAGATAGGATTTGGTCTTAGGTCTTGTGTACTGTAGTTTTTGTTCAATGACACTGTATTGCTAAGAGCAGTATTTGTGCTCGTCCACCTCAAGGTCAGGATGGGAATGGGACAAGGAGGCCAGACTGGTCTTTGGAAAAGAGATTCTTCCTTCTCTTTGGGATTTTCATACCAGGCACTCAAGGACCCTGGGCTTGTGCCATCTTCAGGGCACATATGATGTAATCATGGATTCCATCATTTATCAGGAACAAAGAGAAGAGAGAGAAGAATCTCCCCAACACCAAAGGGTATGGTGCCCTTACAACTGAAATAAACGTCAGTGGGATCTCCCCAATGCCAGGGGGTATGGAATCCTTACAGCTGCAATGAACATCACTGGAATCTCCCAACACCAGGGGCTATGGAGTCCTTACAACTGCAATGAACATCACTGGGATCTCCCAACTCCAGGGGGTATGGAGTCCTTACAACTGCAATGAACATCACTGGGATCTCCCAATTCCAGGGGGTATGGAGTCCTTGCAACTTCTCCCATGCAAATTCCTAGGAAGGACATTTTTTTTTTTTTCCAGTGTAGAGGAAGATTGAAGAAATTGAATCTTAGAGAGGAGAGAAAAAAAAATCAGGAAAGAAGCTTTTTAGTTGATGAGTTGAAGAAAAGGAAAACAATTGGAAAGTAATGGAGGCAGTAAATGTAATTAGCTGAATCCGTAGAGGGAAGAGAGGGGAGTATTCAAAGGGTCACAAGCACAGTGTTCGAGCAGTCCTCTACCGTCTTGGCCTGTCTTCACACCTCTGGCCATCGTGGTGTCTGTCCGGGTCACAGTTAGGTATTTTGACTTTGCAGATTATAAGAAGGCAGCTGAGGGAAAGGTTCTAAATGTGTTTCCTCATTGTAGCAGGTAGTTAATGTTAGGTCGAAATGGGCTTCCCTAAAAGGGAGTCACCAAAAGAAAACAGGATGGCGACAGGGAGATACAAGGAAATGGATCATCCACATTCCTCAAGAAATTACCCAACCATTAACGATGCCTCAGGAACAGAGATTAACTGCCCCACCCCCTTATCTCTCACTGGGTCACTTCTGGTCTCACCATATAGCTAATGGAAAGAACAGAGATTTGCTGCCCTAACAAGAAAATTCCTTCCCTTTCTCACCTTCCCCCAGTTGAAAAGCCTATAAAGCCCACTATCTGTAACCCCAATCTGATTGCTCTGCTCTTGAGAGTCAGTCCTGGCAGCTCATGTCCACCCCCCCCTCCCAACCCCGCCACCAATAAAACTTCCATCTTTGTGGGCTGGAGAGATGGCTTAGCGGTTAAGTGCTTGCCTGTGAAGCCTAAGGACCCTGGTTCTAGGCTCGATTCCCCAGGACCCACGTTAGCCAGATGCACAAGGGGGCACACGCGTCTGGAGTTCGTTTGCAGTGGCTGGAGGCCCTGGCGTGCCCATTCTCTCTCTCTCTCTCTCTCTCTCTCTCCCCCTTTCTCTCTGTCTGTTGCTCTCAAATAAATGAATAAGAATAAACAAAAGAAAAAAAAAAAACTTCCATCTTTGCCTTAGAGTGCTCTCCGTGGTACTTGGTCACTCCTGAACCTTACAGTTAATACTGTCACTCCATGACTAGATTGTGTCTTCTATCACAAGCACAATCTTGATTTTATGTCAACAATCTATGTTCAGATTCATGTGTGTCAGATAGCTATAGATTTGCTCTGGTCTTATCTTCTCAGCTTGCTCAACCAATGTAGACTTCATGGAGGGGTAGGAGAGTGCACAGAGCCTGAGATAGAAAACAGATTTAAAAAAAAAACTTTTTTTAATATTGTATTTAAGAGAGAGAGAGAGAGAGAGAGAGAGAGAGAGAAGAGAGAGAGAGAGAAAATGGTGTGCCAGGACCTCTAGCCACTGCAAACAAATTCCAGATGCATGAGCTGCCTTGTGCATCTGGCTTTATGTGAGTACTGAGGAAATGAACCTGGGTTCTTTGGCTTTGCTGGCAAGTGCCTTAACCACTGTGATACCTCTCCAGCCCCCAGATTTTTTTTTTTTTAAGGCAGGGTGTCACTCTATCCTAGATTGAGCTGTGACTCATTCTGTAGCCTTAGGCTGGTTTCAAACTCAGGGCAATCCTCCTACCTCAGCCTCCTGAGCATCCCAGCAAGATTCTTTCATTATTATTGTTATTGTTGTTGTTATTATTATTTTAAACATAATCTCCTCCCATCATCTTCACTTGTCCCTCCTCTACATTCCTCTTTTTCCTTCTAGTCCTTCTATCTTTTTTATTTTTTTGTTTATTTTTCTTTATTTGAGAGCTACAGACAGAGAGAGAAAGAGGCAGAGAGAGATATATATAGAGAGAGAATGGGTGCGCCAGGGCCTCCAGCCACTGCAAATGAACTCCAGACGCATGCGCCCCCTTGTGCATCTGGCTAACGTGGGTCCTGGGGAACCGAGCCTCGAACCGGAGTCCTTAGGCTTCACAGGCAAGCGCTTAACCGCTAAGCCATCTCTCCAGCCCTAGTCCTTCTATCTTGATGTGTGTGTGTGTGTGTGTGTGTCCCTTACTGAGTTTAATCAGGGCTGCCTGCATGAGCATGGATAGGGGATTATTTACCAGAGCATGTGCAATTTACCAGTGGCTACACTTCTGAAAGAAACGTCTCCCATTTTGGCAGCAACCATGAACTTCCAATAACTCTTCAGAAAGTGATAGAAGCTTTATGTCCTCCTGCATGATCCATGATAGGATGTTGATAGGCTCCATATTGAGCAGGTAATGACAGTCGCTATGAGCTCATGAATGTAATGGCCACATTGTCTGGAAGATAGTATTTCACAGCACGCCTCCCCATCCTCCAGTCCTACATTCTTTCTTCTCCCTCTTTTGTAATGTTTCCTGAAGGCTCTAGCTCTTAAAGAGTCTCACTACTTCTCAACATCAACACACTGAAGATGAAGTTTCTAACACATGAGCCTTTGGGGAACTCTCTCAAATAGTATCCAAACTATAGCAGTGTTCCTCAGCTAATTTCCAAGTTTAAAATATATTATTTTCCTGGTTTCTCTCCTCCTTGGAGAAGGTATTCATTTTTGAGCCTTAAGAATCCTTGAAATTTTCCTTATTTTATCCTTCCTTCTTCCCACCTTCCCTCTATCATCTCCCCTTCTTTTCTTTCTTACTTTTGGGGACAGGGTCTCACTATGTATGCTGGGCTGGTTTTAAACTCACAATCCTGCTTCAATTTCCCTAGAGCTATGATGTCAGGTGTGCACCATGACAGCTGATTGGAAAGTTTTATTTCTGAAATTCCATACCTCTCCAAACATGGCCTCTTGCATTCACATCCCAGCATCTTACTTAACAGGCTCCTTTGTCTGAATTGATGGGTCAAGAAGTTTGAAGTTAGAGAACATCAGTTCTTCCCTGGAGGACACAAGTCCTGTGCCGTGGGTCTAGAGTGTGGAAGTTGTTGGCTTTAGGGCTGTAGTTCACAGTGATGGTGGTACCCCTCCTAGGGTGTAGTTTGGGAATTTGTGGAGACATTTTTGGTTTTCATAATGATTACATAGTAAGTGTCAAAATATATTAAGTGTATAGGACAGTACTATACTCTGGTTTTCCTGTATCCTGCTTGACCTTTTTTTGAGACAAAATCTCAGGTAGTTCAGGCTTACCTGAGACTTGCTGTGTAGCCCAGAATAACTTTGATCCCCCTGTTGCTACTTTCCCACGTGCTGGGATTTCAGGTGTATGTCACCATGCTTGGCTTTACTGCTTGACTTTTTTCTTTTTCCCTTTTCTAGAAATGGGTGTTCCAGGGCCTCCTAGTCACTGCAAATGAACTCCAGATGCATGTGCCACCTTTGTGTATCTGGCTTTACATTAGTGCTGAGGAATTGAACCTGGGTCCTTTGGCTTTGCCGGCAAGTACCTTAACCACTAAGCCATCTCTCCAGCCCACTGGTTGACTTTTAAGTGTCTTAGTGGATTACTCATGGTGGTTGTCATCAAGAAGGCAAGAGGAATTTTTTTGTTTGTTTGTTTTTTTGAGGTAGGGTCTCACTCTAGCCCAGGCTGACCTGGAATTCACTCTGTAGTCTCAGGGTGGCCTCGAACTCACGGCAATCCTCCTACCTCTGCCTCCTGAGTGCTGGGATTAAAGGTGTGTGCCACCACGCCCGGCCATCAAGAAGACAAGAAATGGGGGCAAGGAATGTAGCTCAGTTGACATAATGCTTATTAGCATGCATGAATTCCTAGGTTTGATCCCCAGTACCACATAAAACTAGGCAGGGTGGTGCCAATTTGTAATCCTAGTACTCCAGAGGTGGAGTCAGGAGGATCAGAAGTTAAGGTCATCCTGAGTTATACCGAGTTTAAGGGTTTAAGGGTAGCCTAGGTACATGAGACCCTGTCATAAACAAACAAGCAAATAAAGAACAAATACCGCCACCCCCAAGAAATGCTGGGCATGGTGGCGTGTGCCTTTGATCCCAGCATTAGAGAGGCAGAGGTAGGAGGATCGCCATGAGTTTGAGGCCACCCTGAGACTACATAGTGAATTCCAAGTCAGCCTGGAGTAGAGTGAGAGTCTACCTTGAAAAAAACTTAAAAAACCCCCAAAAAACAAAAAACAAAAAACCAAGAAACATCAAATGCTAGGAAAAGGAAACCTTATATGCTGATGGTAGCAATGTAAATTAGTTCAACCTTTCTGGAAATCTGCATGAATGTTTCTTTCTTTCTTTCTTTTTTTTTTAATAGGCTTAATCCACTTTAATTTATTTTTTCTGTATAAAATCCCTATGTGGTAGCCACAGCTGGAGCCTGAGTCCTCTGCACTGAGACTCTGGCGTGGGTTTTCACAAGATGGTCAGTGAATTCCTGGTAGGGAGACTTGGTGAACACAGTCTCTTTCCAGATGTCGGGGGTCAGATAGCTGTACTTCTTAGAGATGGCGTCAAAAGTGGCCTTAGCAAAGTTACCCAGGGTGGCAGTGCAGCCCCTGGCTGAAGTGTAGCAGTCATCAATACCAGCCATCAGCAGCAACTTCTTGGGCATGGGGGCAGAAACAATGCCAGTGCCCCTGGGGGCAGGGATAAGGTGCACCAGCACAGAACCACAGCGGCCTGTCACCTTACAGGGGACTGTGTGGGGCTTGCCCATCTTGTTCTCCCAGTAGCCTCTCCGGACAGGCACAATGGAGAGCTTGGCCAAGATGATGGCCCCTCGGATGGCAGTGGCTACCTCCTTAGAGCACTTGGCACCCAGGCCGACATGACCGTTGTAGTCCCCAATGGCGACAAAAGCCTTGAACCTGGTCCGCTGGCCAGCGCGAGTCTGCTTTTGCACTGGCATGATCTTCAAAACCTCATCCTTAAGGGACGCGCCCAAGAAGAAGTCAATAATCTCAGACTCCTTAATGGGCAGGGAGAGCGGATAGATCTCCTCCAGGGACTTGATCTTCATGTCCTTGACCAGGCGTCCCAGCTTGGTGACCGGGATCCACTCCTTGTCTTCAGCTTTGCCTCCACGAGCCCCGCGGCTTTGGCCCCGACCATGCCCACGGCCGTGGCCCCGGAGACCGCTGCCGAAACCTCCACGGAAGCCGCCGTGGCCTCCCAGGCCCGGGCCCCCGGGTCCTCCTGGCCCTCCCGCTGCACCGGCGTCATCCGCCATTTGGTGTTTTCCCGAGGAAGAAGCTGCATGAATGTTTCTTGAAAAATGAAAAATAGGACAACCACATAATCCAGTGATGCCATTGCTTGGCATATCCTGAAGAAATCAAAGCCAGCATACAGTGGAAGCACCTACACCCTTATGTTTATTATGGCAGCATTAATAATGCCAGTGGATGAATGAATATGGAAAATATTGTACATATGCATAATGGTGTGTTATTCAGCCATACAGAAAAATGAAATCATGTCATTTGCAGGATAAAATTGGTGACCATCATGCTAAGTGAAAGAAGTATCACATGTTTTCTCTCATATATGAGATCAAAAAAGAAAAGAAAAGAAAAGGGGGCTGGTGAGATGGCCCAGACAGTAGAATACTTGCTGTGCGAGCATGAAGAATGGAGTTTGAGCCAGGCATGGTGTTACACGCCTTTAATCCCAGCATTCAGGAGGGAGGCAGAGGTAGGAGGATCATTGTGAATTCGAGGCCAGCCTGGAACTACAGAGTGAGTTCCAGGAGTTCCAGGTCAGCCTGGGCTAGGGTGAAACCCTATCATGAACCCCCCCCCCAAAAAAAAAAGAATTGAGTTTGCTTCTCCAAAACCGATGTACAAGGCTGGGTACAGTGGCACATGCTCTGTAATACCAGCACTGGGAAAGTGGGGTGAGAGGATGCCTGGGGCTTGCTGGCTAGTTTAGCTAAATCAGAGACCTTCTCTGAAGATACAAGGTGAACAGTGATTGAGGAAGACTTCCTGCATTGAACTGTGGCTTCCACATGCATGTGCACATAGATGCACCTGCATGCGTGTCCTCCCCACATGTACATGTACACACATACACCACACACACGCGCGCGCACACACACACACACACACACACATGAGAGAGAGAGAGAGAGAGGAAGAAGAAATAGATGACATAAAACTAAATGTCATGAAAATAGAGGAGGATTAATAGATAAGAGAACCATGGTGAATGGAAAGGGGAGGAGAAAAAGGGGTAATGGGGAGGTAGACATGATCAAAATATGTTCTTTGCTTGGATGAAGTTGTCTCAATGAAACCCACCACTTTGCATAATTACTCTGTACTAATAATAAAAATAAATGCCTTAGTATGTACCTGTGTAGATATAAAGCTTTAAAGAATTGATTAACCCTAATTTCATTTCATATTCAAGCACAAAACATGTTTTCATTAACTGCTTTGAAGTTTCTAGAAATATAACTATTGTGTAAACCAATGGGGAGACTACACTTTGCTTTGTTTAGAACTTTACTAAAATAATTGATTATTTCAGAAAAATACTGCTATTAATGGTAATGGTGCTCATAATGTGTGAGTTGTCAGTGTGGTACATTAATATTCATTTGTTTTCAGTTACTGCCTTCACAATAGCTCTGTGGTTGAGCTCCAGTACCCAGAAATCCAGAAATTTGTTTTCTGGCATGGTTGTACCTGAGCATTAAAAAAGATTGTATGTGCTTATGTGTAATGTGGTGGTGGTGGTGGTGTGTGTGTGTGTGTGTGCGGTGTATGCACATGGATGTGCTCTTTCGATGTCCTGTATGCTTGCCTGCAGCTGGGGTCACTCACCTACGGAGGCCGGAGTGGAATGTCTGTGAACCGCTCTATCACTCTCCTGCCTGGTCTTGTTCTGAGCTAGAGTCTCCTTTTGCTAATTTCTGAATTGCGGGGCTCCAAAGATTCTCCAGCCTCTGGTTCCTTGTGTGACTGGAGTTATAGGTCCCCATGGCAATGCCCAGCTGTTTTATGTTGGATCTGGAGATTTTAACCTGGGCAATCTCAGACCCCTTTGGGCCTTCATGCTTATGCAAGAAACGCACCTAACCACTAGGCCATCTCTCCAGCTAATCCAAGCCATTTCTATTAAAATATATAGTATTTTATTTGAATTATTTTCCTTTTATTTAGCAGCTAGTACAATATGCTGATTTCATGATGTTATATGTGCAGCTAGTTTATCTTATCTATGGATTTTATTTCAGAGCAATAGAAGAAGCACTAAACAGTTTGAATTTATAATAGAACATTGGCTGCAATAGGGCAAGATTTCCTCTGGAGTTATTATGTTGGCAGCAACAGCCTGGATAGCAGTACAGCTCAAACTCCAAAGCCACATTGCCAGGTTCCAAATTCCAGCTCTTAGTCTTGTTAATGTAATGTGTGACCTCAAGGAAGTTACAGTTTTTTCTTCTTATGTATTTTTTGTTTTTTCAAGGTAGAGTCCTGCTCTAGCTCAGGCTGATCTAGAAACCACAGTGTAGTCTCAGGGTTGCCTTGAACTCATGCCAATCCTCCTAACTCTCCCTCCCGAGTGCTGGGATTAAAAGCATGTGCCACCGCACCCCGCAGTTTTCTTCTTTTATTTAAGTTTGTTTAATTTCTACATTTCCCCCATTATGCAGATATTCTTTAGTAAGCATAAAATATTATTTTAAGTTGTGTAGCACATCACCAAAAACTTGGAATGACAATACTGTTTGGTTTTTAAAAGTTTTTCTGGTGTTATTTCACATGAAATAGCTATTTCCAAGCCCAGCATGGTGGAACACACTTTTAATCCCAGCACTTGCGAGTATGAGGTAGGAGGATTGCCATGAGTTCCACGTCAGCCTGGGCTGGAGTGAGACCCTTGCCTTGAGAAAAGCAACAAAAAATAGCTATTTCCATCCCTCCCCCCGCCCCGCTTTTTGATTTTTTTTTGAGGTAGGGTCTCACTTTAGCCCAGGCTGACCTGGACTTCACTATGTAGTTTCAGGGTGGCCTCAAATTCACGATAACCCTCCTACCTGTCTCCCAAGTTCTGGGATTAAAGGCATCGACCACCATGTCCAGTTCATTTTTATAATTTAATTAATGTTAAACTGCTATTTATAAAAATAAATTAAGATTTAAAATATTTGTTTGTTTATGACACCGTGGATTCCAGGCTGTCCTTGAACTCAAAATCCTCTTGCTTTAGTCTTCTGAGTACTGAATTACAGGTAGCTAAGGCTTAAGATTTAAAAGCATGCAAGATTGGATTCAAAGCAAAAAGACAAAATATTTTATTTTAAATGAAATTAAAATCTTCTGACTCTTTCATAGCATTATTTTTCTGTGGAAAAAATGAAGATGAAGGGCTGGGGAAATGGCTCAGTGGCTAAAGATACTTACTTGTAAAGTCTGAAGGCACAGGTTTAATTCTTCAGTACCCATGTAAAGCCAGATGCACAAAGTGGCACACGCATCTGGAGTTCATTTACAGTGGCAAGAGGTCCTGGTGTTCCCATTCTCTTTCTCTCTGCTTGCAAATAAATAAAAATATAAAAAATTATTACTTCTGTTTATTTATAATAGCCATTATGATAATAACTGAATATGTTAGGTACTTACTAAATATGATAGTGCTTTATCATCTTTTTATTGAGAACTTTATTATATGAACATATTGCAAATTGGTCATATTCTCTTTGGGTCATACTCTTGTTCCCTCTTCTCCACCCACCTTCCACTGTGGGGTCATGAATGCACCAGTCAGTCTCTGTGTGTACCTCAGAGTACACCTTCCCACCTGTGGCTCTGACATTCTTTCTGCCCCCTCATCTGCAATGTTTCCTGAGCCTTGGAGGGCATATTATAAGTCTCTTATAGTGCTGATCTCTCAGCAGTCTTGGCTTTTCTGTTTTGATGAGTTTTGAGTCTCCTCAGAGTCTACCACTGTTGTAGTCAGCTTCACATTGCTGGGATGAACCTCCAGACCAGACACAGTTTATGGGAGGAAGGGATTTATTTCAGATTTATTTATGGATCCAGGGGGATGTTTCTTAATGAAGATAGAAGCTGGCCCTTTTTCACAGATCCACGCAGGGAGAGAAATAATCACCACCAGTGTCACCAAAAACAAGTACATTATGGGAACCTCAGGCAAAAGTCAAGAACTCTGTATACCTTTAGGCTGGAAACTAACACTTTAGGGCTGGATCCCAGGATCTACTCACAGTGACACCTCTTCCAGCTAGGCGGCTAGAAATCCAAGTTATAAGTTTTTTTTTTTTTTTTTTCGAGGTAGGGTCTCACTGTAGCCCAGGCTGACCTGGAATTCACTCTGTATTCTCAGGGTGACCTCAAACTCATGGAGATCCTCCTACCTCTGCCTCCCGAGTGCTGGGGTTAAAGGCGTGCGCCACCACACCCAGCTATAAGCTGTTTTTTTAAAAAAATATTTTATTTATTTATTTGTGAGAACTCCAGATGCATGTGCTACCTTGTGCATCTGGCTTTTTACATAGGTATTGGGGAATTGAACCCAGGTCCTTGGGCTTTGCAGGCAAGCACCTTAACTGCTGGGCTTTCTTTCCAGCCTACGTTACAAGCTTTAATAAAACATTTGAGTCTATTGGGGAACTTGGATTCAAACTACCACAGCCACCATTTCCCTGGAGGAGGTTCTCAGCAGCAGTAAGAGCAGCACTGACATTTAATCTGCCCCTTCCGCTGTTATGTTTCCTGTAACATGTCAGATGTGATAGAGATGACTCAGCTCCTGCTAGGCAGTTGGCTTTCTGTTCTTGTCATTCTGGTGGTCTTGGGTCTCCCTGCTGCCATCTGTAAAAAGCAGAATCTCAACCAAGAGTGAGAGCAGCATTGATTAAAGACGTTAACATAGACACTTATAAGACTTAAATTTTTTTTATCTATTTATTTATTTGAGAGAGAGGGAGGGAGAGAGGGAGGGAGAGAGGGAGAGGCAGATAGAGAGAATGGCTGTGCCAGGGCCTCTAGCTACTGCAAACAAACTCCAGACACATGCGCCACCTGGTGCATCTGGTTTATGTGGGTCCTGGGGAATAGAACCTGGGTCCTTAGGCTTCACAGACAAGAACCTTAACCACTAAGCCATCTCTCCAGCCCTTAAAATACTTTTTTTTTTTTTCCTGATGGACATAAGCTCTCCTTTTAGCCAAAGATCCTTGGAAGCTTTCCTCTAGGGTCTATGACCTTCCAAGCCATAGGCTTCTGACTTGGTTCTTAGTACCAAGTATGAATTCCTTCCCACTGTGGGCCTCATAGCCAGTCAGAGAGTTGCCTCACAGTCTGTGTGTCACTATTGCACTGGTGTGTACATCTTACCTGGCTGGTTGATTTTGTAGTTTGCAGAATGTACTGTTTGTCCATGCCATTGGTGACCTTTATTCCCTGGCAGCTCACACAGCACTTTCCAGCACTATGAGAACTAGTCAGCTTCCATATCAAATCCAGTATGATCTCTCAAATGTTCTGCAACCACAGTCTGTGGTATCTTTAGCAATAAGGTCATACCATTTAATTCTGGTGGATAACCAAGTATTTTGGCAATGGCCTGCTTAGTTTTGGGGGCCTCATGGATCTCCCTGACCAACAGCTCATTGAAACTGTTTATTTATTTATTTATTTATTTATTTATTTATTTTTGTGATAGGGTCTTGCTCTAACCCAGGCTGACCTGGAATTCACTATGTACTCTCAGGTTGGCCTCAAAATCAAGTGGTCCTCCCAACTCTGTCTCCCAAGTGCTGGAATTCAAGATGTGCATCACCATACCTGGCTTGAAAAAAATTATTTTCAATTACTTTACCAAGTGTTATCTTTTTCATAAAAATATATTTTATTATTTATTTATTTGAGAGAGGAGAGAAAGAGGTAGAAAGAGAGTGAGAGACAGAGAGAGAGAGAGAGAAAGAGAGAGAGAGAGAGAGAGAGAGAGAATGGACATGCCAGGGCCACTGAAAACGAACCTGGTGCATGTGCCTCCTTGTGCATCTGGCTTATGTGGGTCCTGGGGAATCAAACCAGCGTCCTTTGGCTTTGCAGGCAAATTCCTTAACTGCTAAGCCATCTTCTCCCACCCCCAAGTGTTATCTTTTTATACAGCCTTAGATTTGATTGACACTCCCTCCTCCTCATCCTCTCTCTCATCTCTTTGCTCCCATCCCTGTCTTTCCACTTAAACCTTTCCATTCCCAGCGTTCTCCCTTCCATATTCATATCACAGGTATTTTACTCTTCCCCTTCTACAAAACCTCTTTCCCCTCTCGCATGGGTCTCTCTCCAGTTTCCTGGCTTCTACATATACAAACTTCCATATAAACACACAAATTTAAAAATTTAGATATGGACATATTTTGTATGTAGACATCACATGTTGGTATCATCCTTTCCCTCCTCCCTATCTGTTTTCTGAAGAGGCCTTCCTCATTAAGGATGTAGGTCAACCCCATAGAGATTGTGGGTCATGCATTATGGGGGCAGCAGACAGTTATGGGGGAGAGGCAATGTCTCTGTGAAAATGTCTCAACTTGTGGCTCTAACAATCTTTCTGCACCCTCTTCCACAAAATTCCCTGAGTCGTGCTGAAAACATTTTAAGTCCACTTCAGTGATGGGCACTTAGGAGCATCTAGATGTCTGGTTTGGTAGGTGTTGAGTGTCCTCAGTATCTTTCTCCATCACCCTTGTGCTGATATCATCTTAACTAAGAGAGCAGCATTCTTGCTCATTTCCCTAGTTCCTTTGTGGTTTCAGCTGGGGCTAGGGTGGAGTGTGCTGGGTCACTTATCTCCTCAATCCAGTTCCCAGCTGAAAAATAGAAGCAGATTCTCCAATGGAGAGTGAAGTCGGCACCAGTTAAATGGGATAACCATTATTAATTTAGAGAGAATTATAAGAGTTTAGACATTTTAATAGTGTAAGGTTTGTGGGAGCTTGACAATGGAAAGCAGAATCATTATCTGGATATGATTCTGACTTGTTTTCTAGTTCCAAATATGGTTTCTTTTCCACTGAGAAGATCTGTTAGCCAATCCAAGAGCAGTTGGTTACCCCTGTGTGCCAGTATTGCACTTGTGCGAGCATCACATCAAGTTGTTTGTTTCTGAGTTGTTTAGACTTTGAGTTGCTTGGCCACTTTCCCCTGGTAGCTCATGTAGTGCCTACCAGCACTAGATGGGCTAATCATCTGAGGACTGGCTCTCCTCTGATTCTGATCAGGTCTCTCCATTGTCTGCACCAACAGCGATTGGTGTTTTCAGCAGTAGGGCCTTACCATTAACCTCTGGTGGGTAATCAAGTGCTCTGACAGAAGTCTGTCTTGTTTGTTTTGGGAGATCTAGTAGGTCTCTCTGACCAACAGCTCATTGTGGATGTAGACCACATCCTGGTACAGGGAATTACAGGCCAGTGCCAAGGGAAAAGAAAAAAGCAAAAATCCAGAGAAGAAGAGAAACAGGAGAAATTTGAGGTTAGGTTTCATCTCACTCTTTCCAGGTCCCTTCGATTTAGATGCTCCCTGTAAGGTTTGCTTGAGGGTTCCACCTTTTAGTCTGATTTTCAGGATATAGGATTCTATGGTACCAGTTCAATTTGGGCTCAAATTTTGTGTCCCCCCTCCCTTCCTCCAAGCCCTATCCTCCCTGTTGTCCAAGCCTCAAGATGCTATTCTCAGTTATGTCAGCAACTTGGGCTGATCCAGGTTAGGAAGTGCATATGAATGAGATCATGCGACAATTGTGTTTCTGTGATCGTGTGAGTTCACTTAAAATGATCTGTTCCAAGTTCGACCTTTTTTTAAATTTTTTTATTTATTTTTTATTTATTTTTTTACAAATTTCAGTGTGTCATTTTTTCTTACTGCTGAGTAGAATTCCATTGTGTAGATATGCCACATCTTGGTTATCCATTCCTCCAATGATGGGCCCCTGGGTTGGTTCCAGTTTTTAGCTACTATGAATTGAGCAGTTACAAACATGGTTGAGCAAATATTTCTGAACTGAGATGTGGAGCTTACAAAAGCCTTTTAATTTTACAATTGGTTGTAAATTTCCAGTTGGTTGATTAATGGGCTTATTTTCTTGAGTGACCAGAGTTCTATTAAAAAACTCTTCACCTAAGTCTATACGTCGAAGTGTTTCTCCTACATTTTCCTTTAACAGTTTCAGAGGTTTAGGTCTGATATTTAAGATCTTTGAGCCATTTTCAATCAGTCAATTTTTTTTTGAGGTAGGGTCTCACTGTAGTCCAGACTGAACTGGAATTCACTATGTAGTCTCAGGGTGACATTGAATTTATGGTGATCCTCCTACCTCTGCCTTCCCCAAGTGCTGGGATTAAAGGTGTATACCATCACACCTGGCTGTTTAAAAAAAAATACATTTTTTACATTAATTTTTTTTTTTTTTTTAGAGAGTGAAAGAGAGAGAGAGAGAGAATTGGTATGCCAGGACCTCAGCCACTACAGTCAAACTCAAGATGCTTATGCCACCTAGTGGGAATGTGTGACCTTGCACTTGCCTCACCTTTGTGCTTCTAGCTTACATGGGATCTGGAGAGTCAAACATAGGCTTCTTAGGCTTCACAGGCAAGCGCCTTACCTGCTAAGCAATCTCTCCATCCCTAACATATATATTTTTTTCTTTATTTTTTTATTGACAACTTCCATAATTATAGACAATAACCTATGGTAATTCCTCCCTCCCCCCAATTTCTCCTTTGTAACTCCACTTTCCATCATACATTTCCCCCTCTCAATCAGTCTCTCTTTTATTTTGATGTCATCATCTTTTCCTCCTATTATGATGGTCTTGTGTAGGTAGTGTCAGGCACTGTGAGGTCATGGATATCCAGGCCATTTTGTGTCTGGAGGAGCACGTTGTAAGGAGTCCTACCCTTCCTTTGGCTCTTACATTCTTTCTGCCACCTCTTCTTCAATGGGCCCTGAGCCTTGTAAGGTGTGATAGAGATATTTCAGTGCTGAGAACTCCTCTGTACTTCTCAGCACTATGGTGCCTTCTTAGTCATCCCAAGGTCACCACCATTTGAAAAGAGAAGCTTCTCTAACCAAATGTGAGAGTAGCATTAATATATGGGTATTAACATTAAGAGAAGTGCTTACTGGGCAGTTTGGTGAGCATAGTATATACATTAAGCCAGACACCAGCAGACATTACATCCCCTAGAGCTCATGACTACCTTTGTTATAGGTTTTCAGTATCAGGCATGTATTCCCTCCTATGGAGCAGGCCTCCATTCCAATTAGAGAGTGATTGGTTTCCCCCATAACTGGCATGCTACTATTGCACCCATTGGCTCATTTGGCTTGGCTGGCCAAATTTAAGGCTTGCAGTGTCCACTGTTAAGTATTTCCACTGGTGATTTCTCTCTCTCTCTCTCCCATTGAACTGCATGCAGCATAGCTTTTTCCAGATTTCTGTCAGCTGGTCTACTCAGAGAAGGTTTTCAGCTCAGCCCCAGAGGATTTCTCAGTGACCTTACAGCCTGAGTATGTGAATTCAGCAATAGTAATATATATCTATATCTAGCCATATATGTATATATATATATATATTTGAGGTAGGGTCTCACTCTAGCCCAGGCTGACCTGTAATTCACTATGTAGTCTCAAAGTGGCCTCAAACTCACAGCGATCCTCCTCCCTCTGCCTCCCAATAAAATATATTTTGAAAGTATTTATCTATTTGAGAGAGAGAGAGAGAGAGAGGACAAAATGGGTGTGCTAGGGCCTCTAGCCACTGCAAACAAACTCCAGACACATATGCCACCTTGTGCATCTGACTTTACATGGATACTGGAGAATCAAACCCTGGCTGTTCAGCTTTACAGGCAAGCGCTTTAACCACTAAACTATCTCTCCAGCCCTCAAAGTCAATTTTTGAGCTGACGTAGTTGTGCATTGTGCTGACATTTTAGTTCTGCTGCCATAGGACATCTTCAAGATTGCTCAAGACTCAATTTCCAATACTTAGCAGAAGCGTATCTTGCGGCCAAAGCAGAAGTTAACTGGTAAAGCCTTTCAAAGGTTACAGCCAATGTTCTCTCCCTGGGAAACTACTTCATCTTCCTCCTCTGAAGCCCTTGTCTCCACCCTTCTTCCACTTCTAAAACCATCACCTCTCTCACCACCATTTCCACCTCCTTCTATTCCTCCTCCACCTCCCTTGCCACTCTCTCTAGAAGGTCCTTTCTTACCCACAGGATGAGGTAGCAGCCTTTAGAATGGCAGCAGCTTAAATGCATCTATAAAAACTTTCGTAGTTTTTTTGAAACTGTCTTCATGTTTTAAAAAATATTTTTATTTATTTATTTACAAGAGTGAGAAAGAGGGGAGAGAGAAAGAGAGAGAGAAGAGAGAAAGAGTATGGGTGTGCCAGGGCCTCTTGTCACTGCAAACAAACTCCAGACACATGAGCATTTTGTGTTTCTGGCTTTGTGTGGGTATGGGGGAATTGAGCCTGGGTCTGCAGCCTTTGCAAGCAAGTGCTTTTAATTGCTGAGCCATCTCCTCAGGCACCTTTCATGTTTTTAAAAATATTTTTTATTTTTATTCATTTATTTGAGAAAGAGAAAGAGAGGGAGGGAAGGACGGAGGGAGGGAGGGAGGGAGAGAGAGAGAGAGAGAGAGAGAGAGAGAGAGAGAGAGAGAGAGAGAATGTGCATGATGCCAGGGTCTCCAGCTGCTGCGAATGAACTCCAGATACATGTGCCACCTTGTGCATCTGGCTTATGTGGGTCCTGGGGAATTGAACCTGGGTCCTTTGGCTTTACAGGCAAGCTCCTTAACTATTAAACCATCCCTCCAGCCCACATGTTTTTTTTTTTTTCTTCTTCAAGATAGGGTCTTACTCTGGCCCAGGCTAACCTGGAATTCCCTATGTAGTCTCAGGGTGGCCTCGAACTCATGGTGATCCTCTTACCTCTGACTCCTGAGTGTTGGGATTAAAGGCCTGTGCCACCACACCCAGATTCCACATGTTTTTTTTGACAATGTAATTGAAATTATTTTTTCCTAAATTTCCTAAATTGTTCAGCTATTTTATCTACTTTTCAAATTTGTTCTTTGTTTTCTAAATAAATAGGGATATTGGGCTGGAGAGATGGCTTAGCAGTTATGGTACTTGCCTGAAAAGTCTAAGGACCCAGGTTCAATTCCCCAGAACCCAAGTAAGCCTGATGCACATGATGGTGCACGTGTCTGGAGTTTGTTTGCAGTGATTAGAGGCCCTGGCATACCCATTTTCTCTCTGTCTCGAGTAAATAAATAAAAAAATAAGTAGGGATATTAAAATAAGGTGTCTTATTTTCTTCTGTGGTACATTTACAAACTATGTCATCATTACAGAGATGCAGGAACTCTCTTAGTAAGCATGTTCTAGAGGTCTTTGCTTAGCCTGTTTATAAACCTCCAGGGCTACCCTCTTATTCAAATTCTCTTCTACTGCTACCTCTGAACTTTTTGCTGTCTTCACCTCAGAAGTGGTTATTGGCACTTCTATTGTGGCTGAAGCTCCCAGTCTCCATCACCACTATTAAAACCTCCATGACCTTCATCTCCAAAAGACACACTGTCTCCTACTGGTGCCGCATGCACCTCTGGCTTACAGTTACTCTGTTTTATGCCCCAGTTTTATTATTTGCAAGACATATATAATAATAATAATTACATTAGACAGCTTTCTGTCATTGTGAAAATATCTGAGATAATCAACTTATAAAGAGGAGGTTTCCTTTGGCTCACAGTTGTAGAGGTGTCAGTCTGTGTCTGATTGGCACCAGTGCTTTGGACCTGAAGTGGTACCGAATATCATGGCAGGTCCATAGACTAAGCCCATTCACTTCTGACTGGGAAGTGAAAAAGAAAAAAGAGAGTGGGAAAGACCAATATCCTACAATCTCCTTTGAAGGCACACCTCTACTGACCTGACACTTCCTTCTAAGTCTCACCTCTTAAGGTTCTACCTCCTCTCAACAGCACTGTGAGCTGGGGATCAAGCCTGGGCCTTAGGAAGCATTGAAGGTGCAAATGACAGTCATAACCCACTTACTTCACAGGGTTATTGTGAGGATTAGTGTGTTTGCACAAAGCACTGAGAACAGTGCCTGGTATATGGCACCCAGAAAACACAAGCTATTAGTGTTCCCCCCTGCACTTTCTCCTCCTTATTTCAGGGAGAAGTTTTGCAGTATCCAGGTTCTCTGGGAGAAGTATTACATACATTGTTTTACTTTGCTCAGGAGTAGGTAAGGCTCATCATTTCTTTATTTTTATTATTTGAAAGAGAGAGAAAGACACAGAGAGAGGCTTTACAGGCAAGTTCTATAACTGCTAAGCCATCTCTTCAGCCCAAGGCTGATCTCATATATATATATGAGATATATATAATTTATTTATTTGAGAGAGAGAAAGAGAAAGAGAGAAATTGGGGTGGGGAGAGAGAGAGAGAGAGAATGGGTGCACCAGGGCTGCAAATGAACACTGGACACATGAGCCACCTTGTGCATATGGCTTACTTGGGTCTGGGGAATTGAACCTGAGTCCTTTGGCTTTGCAGGCAAGTGCCTTAACTGCTAAGCCATCCCTCTAGTCCAAGTCTTATCAGTTCTATACAACAGACAATTACCTTGAAGAGCTATGATGAAGCTATTCTCATGGTTAAGAGACATTATCAGTCTGCATTCCCACCCTGTCTCAAATCTAGGGCTTTCAGTCAAATGACGGAGAGAAGTTTAGAATAAAGGCAGTCATGGGGGGAATTCAGTGCTTGTCACATAGGATAATTAGATAGTTATCCAATGTGTACCTATCTGAAGTGCCTTCTTCATGGTAGAATTTTGGCTGTGAACATAGCTTGAAGTCTAACTTCTTCTGATCTCTGTGTGTATATCTTTCTATGTCTAGGCCTGGCATTGATTCGTTGCTGTCTGTGAGACTGATGTATTGCCACCTGCACCAGGGAGGCGCTTTCATTGTGTGCTAGAGCTTGAGTCCTCCTGTCCTTGATTTACCCTCACAGAAAGAAGGGGGCTTAACTTTTGACAGGTCCTAGATTTCATGCAGGGTGATGGCTTGGAGTAACCTTCAGATATAGAAGTTGATGGGATGAGGAGTTTTATTGTGGGAACCATCATCAAGTCCTGAGAAGGCCAGACACAAACATACCTGAATCATGGGTGTTTATTTTTTTGTTTTTGTTTTGCTTCTCATCCTTTTGGACTCCTTTATTTCCTGGGAGTATGATCTGTTCGGGACAACAATTTCAAAATCTGTCTAAAACAAGGCCTTTCTGAGTTTGAGCCAAGAAGAAAAGATTCACATGAAATCCTAAGGATAGAGAGCAGGTACCCTGGGGGAGAGGAAAAGGAAGTCAGGTTGGGAAAGTTTTCTGGCATTGTTCCCATTAGGTCAAAAATCTGTTTTTCCTCCCTCCTCCTGTGGGCAGTGTCAAAGTGCCAGTCCCTTCCTCTTCCCTGTTGTCTATTCCCTTCAGGGATTCAAGATATGCACTCACCCCTTCTTACAACTCTCCCACAACACAAACACAGACAATAAAGCTCTTGTGTTCTGGCCACTAACCAGCAGCTAGGATGGGACGTGTGCGCTGGCCTTGGTGCTGAATCACACATTTCTTGCAGCAAGCTTCTTAAACTATAGGCCTCATATCAGGTGAAGTAAAGGTGGGGGTCATGAAAAACTTGGCAACAATCAAAGGTTTCTGAAGGCAAAATGACAAAGAATTAACTCTAAATCAAGTGTATAACTAATCTCTGGCTCATGTTGCATTGTGACTTCACGGCAGCCTTGGTTCTGAGCGCATGTGTGCAAAGCCATCAGGCCAAGCAGTTCCGGTGAGTACTGCCCATAACACACTGGTTCAGTTTGGTGAACATTACGAATTGCAGTGTTTTCACTGTACATGCAAAGCTTTCTGCTTTTATGGAAACACAATGCTTAAATTGTGGAAAATTTAATGTTTTCTTATCACAATTTCCCAGTATGTATCAAATCAGTGTGTCTTTGGAGTGTATTGTACTAAAATGATTGCTGTTTGAGTTGCTGACTTGAGTTTAATAAAAAAAAATCATTAAGCAAATTTTGGCTTGGGAGTAGGAGATTTCCAACAACTTCTTAAATGGCCCTAAGCTTATTTCTACCATTTTGTTTTTTTATTCAAAGTGGAATTCTCAGCATTAATGACTACAAAATAAAAATATTTATTAACTTAGAAAAATGTCAGTGAAGCTTTATGTCCTGAAGTATCAAATACAGCCAAGATTTCTTCATGCAAAAATAAACAAGTACATAAACATCATTGGTATGCAAATTTTCTTTAATCTTTAATCAATGGTACAATTATATTTATACCAAAAATTGTTTTTGAACAAGTTTCTTTAGAACTTGCTATCAGTAAATATTTTATTTGAAAAACATTTTATGTACTTATATACTTAGAGTCACATAGACATTTTTTTGTTTGTTTGTATGTTTTTTCGAGGCAGAGTGTCACTCTAGCCCAGGCTGACCTGAAATTCACTATGGAGTCTCAGGGTGGCCTTGAACTCACAGAGATCCTCCTACCTCTCCCTCCCAAGTGCTGGGATTAAAGGCATGTGACACCACGCCCGGTTGACATTTTGTTTTTAATATTCAGGGCTGGGGAGATGGCTGAGAGGTTAAGGTGCTTGCCTGCAAAGCCTAACAAGCCAGTACTTATGTAAAGCTAGATGCACAAAGTGGCACATGCACCTAGAGTTTGCTTGGAGTGGCACTATGCCATGGCACGCCCATTCTCTCCCTCCCTCTCTCTCTGCTTGCAAATAAATAAATTAAAATATTTATGTGTGTATGTGTGTGTTGGTGTAATGGGGTCTCTTGCCAGTGCAAATAATACCAGACACTTGTACCACTTTTTGCATCTGGTTTACGTGGATGCCTTGGGAATTGAATTTGGGCAAGCAGGCTTTGCAAGCAAGAACCTTTAACCACTGAACCATCTTCCCAGGCATGGAAACTTTTTTGAGTGAAAAGAGGTTGTAAATGAAATATGTTTGGGCTGGAGAAGATGGCTTAGAGGTTAAGGCCTTTGCCTGCAAAGCCAAAATACCCCAATTTGATTCCCCAGGACCCATGTAAGCCAGATGCACAAGGAGGGGCATGCATTTGGAGTTCATTTGCAGTGGCTGGAGGCCCTGGCATGCCCATTCTCTCTTTTTCTCTCCCTCTTTCTTTCTGTCTTAAATAAATAAGTAAATAAATATATTTAAAAAACAACGTTTAAGAAGCCCTACTCTAGATTGTTAAGGAGGCATTCCTTAAATTAAAGCTTGCTCAGTTATCTTCCTCTGGTCCTCTATTTTCCACATTCTGTGTTATTTTATTCTTTTTCGGGGGGAGGGTTTCGAGGCAGGGTTTCACTCTAGCCCAGACTGACCTGGAATTCACTATGTAGTCTCAGGGTGGCCTCAAACTCACAGTGATCCTCCTACCTCTGCCTCCCAAGTGCTGAGATTAAAGGCATACACCACCACACCTGGCTATTTTGTTCTTTACAAATCGGATTTTCTTCTTCCTTAATTGTTCATTTATAAAAATAATGTTTGGGTTTATCTTCTTTTCATTTTCTCCTTTTCACTCCCTATTTTACTTTTTTTTTTTGAGGTAGGCTGACTAGGAATTCTCTATGTAGTCTCAGGGTGGCCTCAAACTCATGGTGATCCTTCTACTTCTGCCTCTTGAGTGCTGGGATGAAAGGCATTCACCACTACGCCCAGCTCTATTTTACTTTTATTGGTGTGCGTGTGTGTATTGTGGTGTGGTGTTTGTATGTATATGTGCAGATGCATGCCTGTCATGTTCTGTACTTCTTTCATAAATTAATTATTTTTTTCTGAGGAAAGGTCTTGCTTTAGACAAGGCTGACCTGGAATTTACCATGTAGTCTCAGGCTAGCCTTGAACTCATAGTGATCATCTTACCCAAGCCTTCAGAATGCTGGGATTAAAGGCATGCACCACCATGACCAGCAATAATTCTTTTATTTTTTTAAAAATATATTTTATTGGGGCTGGAGAGATGGCTTAGTGGTTAAGGCAGTTCCTTACAAAGCCAAAGGACTTTGGTTCAATTCCCCAGGACCCACGTAAGCCAGATACACAAGGTGGCACATGCCACGCATCTGGAGTTTGTTTGCAGTGGCTGGAAGCCCTGGCATGCCCATTCTCTCTCTGTCTCTGTCTCTCTCTACTTCTCTCTCTCTCAAATAAATAAATAAAATTAAAAAAATAAAAAATATATTTTATTTATTTGGGAGAGAGAAAGAGGCAGAGAGAGGAGAGAATGGGCACACCAGGGCCTCCTGCATACAAATTCCAGATGCATGCGCCCCTTGGGCATCTGGCTTACATGGGTCCTGGAGAATTGAACCAGGATCCTTTGGCTTTGCAGGCAAATGCCTTACCTGCTAAGCCATCCCTCCAGCCCTTATTCTTTTGTTTTTGAGACAGGTTTCATGTAACCCAAGTTGGCCTCAAACTGGGGCATCAAACTCACCATGTAGTTGCAGACAGTCTTGAACTTGAAGCAGTCCTTCTGCCTCAGCCTGCCTAGTGTTGGGTTACAAGTGAGCATCACTTGGCTGTCTTTGCCTCTCTATGCTGTATTCTGGGTGAAGTATTCATATGGTCTTAGAATTCATTCATTCTTTCTCTGCTGTCTATAGTTAATTTTCACCTTTTTATATTATTTTTAAAATTTTGTTTATGAGAGAGAGAGAGAGGGAGAGAGAGAGAGAAGGAGAGAATATGGGCACGCCAGGGCCTTTGGCCACTGCAAATGAACTCTAAATGTGTGCATCTCCTTGTGCATCTTGTCTTATGTGGGTCCTGGGGAACTGAACGTGGGTCCTTTGGCTTTGCAGGCAAATGCCTTAAGCACTAAGCCGTCTCTCCAGCCCTATTGGGTCTTTTTGTTAATTTATTTTTAGAATAAGCACTTTTCATTTTATTACATTTAACTGATGTACAAATTTGACTTATTTTTTTTCTTTTAAACATTTTTTTTTTTTAAGGTAGGGTCTTGCTCTAACATAGAATCCACTATGTAGTCTCAGGGTGGCACTGAACTCATAGCAATCCTCTACCTCTGTTTCCTGAGTTCTGGGATTAAAGGCATGCATCACCGTGCCCAGACTTTTAAACTACGTTTTTTTTTTGAAGTAGGGTCTCACTCTAGCCTAGGCTGATCTGGAATTCACTATATACTCTCAGGCTGGCCTCAAATTCATGGCAATTCACCTACCTCTGCCTCCCAAGTTCTGGGATTAAAAGCATGTGCCACCACAACCAAAGTTTTTAAACTTTTTTATTGACTTTTATTTTATTTTTATTTATGAGAGAGAGAGAGAGAGAGAGAGAGAGAGAAAGAGAGAGAGAGAGAATGGGTGTGTCAGGGCCTTCAGCTACTGCAAACAAACTCCGGATGCATGTACCACCTTGTGCATCTGATTTACATGGGTCCTGGGAATGGAACCTGGGTCTTTTGGCTTCACAGGTAAGTGCCTTAACAGCTAAGCCATTTCTCCAGCCCTTGTTTTATTTTTAAAATTACTATCAAAGTAATAGGTTTCATTATAGCATTTTCATGTAGAGTCTTTGAATACCTCAGCGGCTATATCTTTCATTTCCTAGTTTTGAATTTATTCTTTGTTTTTTTGTTTTTTTCTGAGGTAGGGTCTCACTCAGGCTGACCTGGAATTCACTATGCAGTCTCAGGGTGGCCTCAAACTCATGGCATCCTCCTACCTCTGCCTCCCAAGTGCTGGGATTAAAGGTGTGTGCCACCACACCCGGTTTGAATTTATTCTTTTTTAATTTTTTTTTTTATTTTTTGTAATTAACAACTTCCATGATTGTAAACAATATCCCATGGTAATTCCCTTCCTCCCCCCCCCCCCACTTTCCCCTTTGAAACTCTACTCTCCATCATATCCCTTCCCCCTCTCAATCAGTCTCTCTTTTAGTTTGATGTCATCATCTTTTCCTCCTATTATGATGGTCTTGTGTAGGTAGTGTCAGGTGCTGTGAGGTCATGGATATCCAGGCCATTTTGTGTCTGGAGGGAGCACGTTGTAAGGAGTCCTACCCTTCCTTTGGCTCTTACATTCTTTCTGCCACCTCTTCCGCAACATCCCCTAAGCCTTGGAAGGTGTGACAGAGTGCTGAGCACTCCTCTGTCGCTTCTTCTCAACACTGTGATGCCTTCTGAGTCATTGCATGGTCACTGCCATCTGAAAAGAGATAGTTCTATTTTGGGATGGTTTTGAGCTCAATTATGCTGCTTTCCAACTTGGGTACTTCTTTGCTGCACTGTGGGCTTGGGTAGGCTGGCTGGGTCGCTGGATCACTGGTCACCTGTGCCGGGTGCTGTGCAGGTGAGCTCCCTTCCCCAGGTCTCGAGTGCTCCTTGGTGCTTGCGCTGGCAGTGGAGGAGGGGAGGCTGTGGTTGGCGGCTCTAGTTCTCCCGCTGGTCCACGTGTTCCTCTTCCTCACTAGGCGCTCCTCCATTCTTCCCTGCCGTCCTCCCTTCACGTTTAGTGAGCTTGCAAGCAGGCGGCTGTGAGTGGAGAATCCCCTCACCTGGCTTTTCCTGCGGCTTAGGCCGAGCCTGGGCTGTGGCCACGTGGACCTGGTGCCTCTGCTGCTGGAGTTGCTTCTGCCTGCCTATGTGGTCTCTAGACGCTCTGGATCTCTCCTACTTTTCTGCTACAATTGATAATTTCTTATACAGCTCACTTTTTAGTAGAAGAGTGTATTTTGCAGTTTTTTTTTTTTTCTTTTTCTTCCCTAGGTTGCTTTGGTGTGGTTCCTACACTGCCATCTTAACCGGAAGTCCTGAATTTGTTCTTTATGTAACCACTTGGCATTGTTCAAATTCTCCTAATATGTTTCATAGTTTTCCTCTTCTATGTGCTGTGTATACTTTTCATTCAATATCTTTTTGAAGATTTAGTTTTAAAAATTTATTTATTTATTTGAGAGAGAGCGAGAGAAAGAGGTAGATAAAGAATGGGTGTGCCAGGACCTCTATCCACTGAAAACAAACTCCAGATGCATGCACCACCTTGTGCATCAGGCTTCACTTTGATACTGGGGAATCAAACTTGGGTCGTTAGGCTTTGCAGGCAAGCACCTTAACTGCTGAGCCATCTCTCCAGCTCCCCCAAATTATTTTTAAATATATATATTTTTTGTTTCTTTTGAGGTAGGGTCTCACTCTGGTCCAGGCTGACCTGGAATTAACTATGTAGTCCCAGGGTGGCCTCGAACTCATGGCGATCCTCCCACCTCTGCCTCCTGAGTGCTGGGATTAAAGGCGTGTGCCGCCATGCCTGGCTTAAATATTTTTTTTTTTATGAGAGAGAGAGAGAGAGAGAGAGAGAGGGGAGAGAGAGAGAGAGAATTGGCATGCCAGGGCCTCAGCCACTGAAATTGAACTACAGATGTTTGCATCACCTAGTGGGCAAATATGACCTTGTGCTTGCCTCCCCTTTTGTGCGTCTGGCTTACATGGCGTCTGGAGAGTCAAACATGGGTCCTTAGGCTTCGCAGGCAAGTACCTTAATTACTAAGCCATTTCTCCAGCCCCCAAATTCTTTTTTATTCAAGGTAGGGTTTTTCTGTAGCCCAGGCTAATCTAGAATTCACTATGTAGTCTCATGGCCTTGAATTTACAGTGATCCTCCTACCTCTGCCTACCAAGTGCTGGGATTAAAGGTGTGCACCACCGTGCCTGGCTCTTTTTGAGGAACTTAAATATCAAGTTTAAAGAGTTTTTAGACTTGAAACATTTTATCTTCCAACAGTTGATTTTTATTTTGGCTACACTGTTTTAAAATTTTTAAAAAATATTTTATTTGAAAGATAAAGGGAGAAAGGAACAGAAACAGATACAGAAAGTGCGTGCAAAGCCTAAGGACCCATGTTCTACTATCCAGATCCCATGTTAGCCAGACGCACAAAGGTGAGGCAAATGCAAAGTCACACATGCCCACTAGTAAGGCAGAAGCAGGAGGATTACCACAAGTTCAAGGACAGTCTAATTTGCATAGCAAGTTCCAGACCAACCAGACTATATCGCGAGACTTTGTCTAAAAATCTGTAGCCAAGGGCTGGAGAGATAGCTTAGTGGTTAAGGTGCTTTCCTGCAAAGCCTAAGGACCCAGGTTTGATTCCTCAGTACCCATGCAAGCTCCTTAACTGCTAAGCTGTCTCTCCAGCCCAGGTGGAAACTTTAATGTCTTTTAACTATATGTGCTGAGTTCATATCTACCTCCACTTTCTGAAACTGGGAACCAGCAGACCTCAGCTCCAGTCCTGCCCAAGGCTTTTATTAATAGAGTCTCTTCCAAGCCGGTCCCCAGAGAGTTAGCCCATCTTGTACAGGAAAGTGCCACATGAGCTACTGGGGGAAAGTGGCCATGAACACTGTGAGCAAGAAGGGGCCTAAGTTACTCAAAAACAGCCAGCCCACAGGAAGTACACACCAGTACAATGGTGGCACACAGCCTTGGTGGGTAACCAATGGCTGTTTTATTTTGCCCTCCAGTTTTTATTTACTTATTTATTTATTTATTTGTTCTTTGTTTTCTTTTTCTTTTCTTTTTTTTTTTTAAAGTATGGAGGCTCAAGTATAAGATGCAGGTTTTTCCTTTGTTTTTCCAAAGTAGATCTCATTCAGCGTACTTCTGATTTTATTTTCCACGTCCTCTACCAGGCATCCGATACTGGCTATGTGTGGGGAGCTGTCACTCAGTTTCATTTTTCTCCATCTGTCTGGCGAGGCTGCCTCTGAGGTTCATGGTGCCCGAGGCGGACTTGTTGGTTTGTAGCCAGAGCATCACCGTGGAGGTCAGCTTGTAGTGAGCAGTGCGGCCGCTGGACTTCTCTGGCATTCCACCACGTGGACGGAGTCCCAGCAGCCTTTGATCTTCTTTGATCCATCCCCAGCCTTCTTAAGAGGATCACTCCAGCAAAGCCATGATCCAGATCCCAGAGGTAGACAGATGAGAAGCCGCCTTCAAAATACAGGTCTCGGTACTGGTTAAAGGCACTGTTGGCCTCCACCTCCAGCTTTCTTAGCCAGCGGACGGCATGGCCCCATCTTCCAAAGGAGGGTCATACTTGTTACTCCACGGTGACCTGTAAGAGTCACCATCTCTGTTGTAGTCACAGAACAGGTAATCCTTCCCCACCACTTTGTCTCTGGCAATTTTCAGTGGCTGGTCAACAGAAGACAGGAGATCCTCACACAGACTGGGGACCAGGTCAATCAGGTCGCTGAGGTTCTTCTCAATCTGCTGTGGCGGCAGGCGCCTCATGAGGTCCAAGGCACAGTCCAGCTGCTGATCGCTGGTGGTGGTGGGACGAGTGAACATCCGGGTCAGAGCCTGCCCCCCCTCCTCCCCCAGCGGCAGCCGCTGCCACCTTTCTTCCCTCACTAAGGGCTTTTTGATTGGCTAAGAGATCCACTCAATGGAAAGGAACCCTTATCTGGAACTGGGAACCAGGCCTGAATTATGGAGACAAAGATTATGCTTTCCAATGTCAAACTCCCACTAGGTTTTGGCTAAAAGAGGGGCTACATCCAGCAAACTCTCCCTAAATTAATAACGCTTATCTGATTTAATCTAAGCTGACTTTACTCTCTGTTGGAGAATCTTTTTTTCTTTTCCAGAAGACTCAAGGAGATAAACCACCCCTCACATCTCAGTGAAGGCTCAGGTGAAACCAGTGAGGAAGTGAGGAGACAAGCAAGGGTGCTGCTTTCATGGTGAGCCTGGCAAGCAGTGTCAGGGTGACGGAGACAGATGCTGAGGGAACTCAGCACACACCAAAGCAGCAATCCACAGGCTCCTAAGAGCTCATCACTGAAGTAGACTTAAAATACACCCAGCAAGACTCAGGCAATTTTTCAGAAGAGGGGGCAGAAAGCTTGTAAGAGTCACAGGTTGGGAGGTCATTGCCCAGAGGCACTGCCTCCCCCCAATAACTGACTGCTGCTCCTACAATGCATACCAGAACCCCATGGGGAATACCAGCAACCCCACTGAGGAGGGGCCCCTGCAGAATGGGGGCAGGGAGGAGGGAAAATGATATGAATACATGATGTATCCATACAAAATATATATGTGTGCTGTATATAGGGCATCTCAAAGCATGAATTGAAAATGCAAATTAATAGAAGTCCTAGTATTAGAAGTCCTAATATAAATAATATTTAGAGGTCATGGAAGCAATCTCACCAAATTTCAAGGCAATCATTTAACAACTCAGTCTGTTTCCTTTTTTTTTTTAAATTTTTTTGTTCATTTTTATTTATTTATTTGAGAGTGACAGAGAGAGGAAGAGGCAGATAGAGAGAAAGAGAGAGAATGGGCGCGCCAGGGCTTCCAGCCACTGCAAACGAACTCCAGACGCGTGCGCCCCCTTGTGCATCTGGCTAACGTGGGTCCTGGAGAATCAAGCCTCGAACCAGGGTCCTTAGGCTTCACAGGCAAGCGCTTAACCGCTAAGCCATCTCTCCAGCCCAGTCTGTTTCCTTTTTGCTAAGAGAACAATAAGCCGGGATACAAGCAGATTCTTCTTTCCATTTCTTTCTTTTTTTTTCTGGTCTTTCGAGGCAGGGTCTCACTCTAGCTTAGGCTGACCTGGAATTCATTATGTAGTCTCAGGGTGGCCTCGAACTCACAGTGATCCTCCTACCTCTGCCTCCCGAGTGCTGGGATTAAAGGGGTGTGCCATCACACCCGGCTCTTCTGTTTTCATTTTTATCTCTCCCATTTGTTCTTTCTTTTATTTAAGCATCTATCCATTTCACCTTCTTTTTTGTTTCTTTATTCCCTGTTCCTTACTTCTCCTTTTTACTTTTTAAAAAATTTATTCTGTTGTTATTGTTATTATTATTAGTATTAGTATTTTGGTTTTTCTTTTTTTTCGACTTTTTAAAAAATTTGTTTATTTATTTGAGAGCGACAGAGAGAAGGAGGGAGACAGAGAGAGAGAGAGAGAGAGAGAGAGAGAGAGAGAGAGAGGGAGAGAATGGGCGCGCCAGAGCTTCCAGCCTCTGTAAACGAACTCCAGATGTGTGTGCCCCTTGTGCATCTGGCTAACGTGGGTCCTGGGGAATTGAGCCTCAAACTGGGGTCCTTAGGCTTCACAGGCAAGCGCTTAACCACTAAGCCATCTCTCCAGCCCTGGTTTTTCTTTTTTAAAAAATATATTTTATTTATTTACTTGAGAGAAAGAGGCAGAGAGGGGGGCGGGCAGGAAAGAATGGGCATGCCAGGGCCTCTAGCCACTGCAAACGAATTCCAGATGCATGAGCCACTTGTGTATCTGGCTTATGTGGGTCCTGGAGAGTTGAACTGTGATCCTTTGGCTTTGCATCAAAGACCTTAATATAAGACCTGAAACTCTGAAACTGCTAGAGGAAAAAGTAGGAAACCCTTCAACATATTGGCATAGGTCTTTGATGCATTTGGGCTTAATTCTTGTGCATGGAGGGAGATAAGTATGTATTTTCATCCTTCTAAAGATACATATCCAGTTTTCCTAGCACCATTTGCTGAAGAGACTGTCTTTTCCCCAATGGGTATTTTTGGCATATTTGTCAAAGATCAGGTGGCTATAGCTACCCGGTCTTACATCTGGATCCTCTATTCAGGTCCATTGAGCTATATGTCTGCTTTTGTGCCAGTACCATGCTGTTTTTGTTACTATGGCTCTGTAATATAGGTTAAAATCAGGTATGGTGATACCACCAGCCTTATTTTTGTTGCTCAAAATTGTTTTAGGTATTTGATGTTTTTTGTGCTTCCAGTGAATTTTAGGATTGTTTTTCTATTTCCATGAAGAATGCCATTGGAATTTTGGTGGGGACTGCATTAAATGTGTAGATTGCTTTTGGTAAGATTGCCATTTTCATAATATTGATTCTTCTGATCCAAGAACAAGGATGTCTTTCCATTTCCTAGTGTCGTCTGTAATTTCTGTCTTGAGTGTTTTAAAGTTTTCATTGTAGAGATCCTTCACTTCCTTAGTTATACTTATTCCAAGGTACTTTATTTATTTATTTTTTGATGCAATTGTGAATGGGAGTGATTCTCTGATTTCATCTTCTATGTGTTTGTTGCTAGCATATAGGAAGGCTACTGATTTTTGTGTGTTTATTTTGTATCCTGCTACATGGCTATTAGTGTTTATCAGCTCTAACAGTTTGCTGGTAAAGTCTTTAGGGTCCCTTATGTATAGAATCATGTCATCTGCAAACAATGATAACTTGAACTCTTCCTTTCAAATTTGTATCCCTTTTGTGTGTGCCTCTTGCCTTATTGCTATGGCTAAGACTTCCAGTACAATATTAAATAAAAGTGGACACCCTTGTCTTGTTCCTGATTTTAGTGGAAAACATCATGTTTTTCCCCATTTAGTATTATGTTGGCTGTAGGTTTGCCATAAATAGGTTTTACTATGTTGAGATATGTTCCTTCTATTCCCAGTTTCTGTAATACTTTTACCATGAAGGGATGTTGGATTTTGTCATATGCTTTTTCTACATCTAATGAGATGATTATGTGATTTTTGTCCATCATTCCATTTATATGATGTATTACATTTATCGATTTGCATATCTTGAACCATCCCTGTATCTCTGAAATAAAGACTACTTGGTTGGGGGTGGATGATATTTCTGATACATTTTTGTATTCTGTTTGCCAATATTTTGTTGAAAATTTTTGCATCTATGTTCATGAGGGAGATTGTTCGTAATTTTCTTTTTTGTTCTGTCTTTATCTGGTTTTGGTGTTAGGAAGATTGATCTCGATTAATGAGTGAGAGGGAGGGAGGGAGGGAGGGAGAGAGAGAGAGAGAGAGAGAGAGAGAGAGAGAGAGAGAGAGAATGGGTGTATAGGGGCTTCCAGCCACTGCAAATGAACTCCAAATGCATGTGCCACCTTGTGCACCTGGCTTATGTGAGTACTGGGGAATTGAACCTGGGTCCTTAGGCTTCACAAGCAAGTGTCTTAACTGCTAAGCCATCTCTCCAGCCCAAAGGGACTGGGTTTTTCTAAGAATAGATTAGGCTTGTTTTTCCTGGAAGAACCTGGACAAGTGTCTTGGCAGGATAGGTGCAGTATAGAGAACCCTAGATGAGGAAAAGGTGACCTGCAAGGAAGTAGCATATTTTCTGTTTTTTAAAACCCTATTTGTTTAATGAGAGAGAAAGAGAGAGAGAGAGAGAGAGAGAGAGAGAGACATAGAGAGACATAGAGAGAATGGGTGTGCCAGGGCCTTCAACCACTGATGCATGTGTTACCTTGTGCCTCTGGCTTACGTAGGTCCTGGGAAATAGAACCTGGGTCCTTTGGCTTTGCAGACAAGCACCTTAGCTGCTAAGCCATCTCTCCAGCTCTGGTTAGCATATTTTCTTTGAGAATACAATATACAGATGTAAGTCTTGGATTGTGTGAAAAGCTTGAAGGATATACAAACTGACAGGGAAAAATAAACCTTCCCTAGAATAAAGAAAGCCTGTATTTGTTGACAGAATATAAATTCTGTGATAAAAATACCCAACTTCTGTTTAAAATTTTAATTTCAGCTCTTTTTCTGATATGTTAAGTGTGATTTGTTTATTTGAGATTTCTCTTTTTTTTTTTCCTTGAGGCAAGCCCAACATACTGGCCTTTTTTTTTTTTTTTTTTTTTTTTTTTTTTTTTTTTGGTGAGAGAGCGAGAGTAAGAGAGAGAGAGAGAGAGAGAGAGAGAGAGAATTGGCACACCAGGGCCACCAGCTGCTGTAATTGAACTCCAGACCCATCTGCCACTTATGTGCACATGTGGCCTTGTCTGCTCGCATTACCTTGTGAGTCTGGCTTATGTGAGATGTGGAGAGTTGAACATGAGTCCTTAGGCTTTGTTGACAATGCCTTAACTGCTAAGCCATCTCTCCAGGCCCTCTCTGATTTCCTTTTAAAAAATTATGTACGTGTGTGTGTGTGTGTGTGTATACATGCATGTGTGCATGTGAGGGTCTTTTGTCAGTGTGAATAGAATGCCATATGCTTGTGCCACTTTTATTTATTTATTATTTACTTATTTTGAAAGAGAAAGAGGTAAAGATAGATAGATAGAGAGAGAATGGGTGGGCCAGGGCCTTCAGCTGCTATGAAGAAACTTCAGATGCGTGCATTACCTTGTGTGCATGTATAACATTGCATGCTTGTGTTACTGTGTGCCTGGCTTATGTGGGACCTGGAGATTTGAACATAGGGTTTGCAGGAAAGCACCTTAACCATTAAGCCATCTCTTCATCCCAGCTTGTGCCATTCTTTTTGTGCATGGCTTTATATGGTGGGTAGCTAGGGAATTGCACCTAGGTTGGAGGTTTTATAAGCAAGCACCTTTAACCACTGAGACATATATTTTCTTTTATTTCTGTCTTGGTTTCTTCAGTGACCTATTTGCCATTCACCAGTATATATATATATATAGAGTGAGAAGGTGTGAGATAGAGAGAATTGGCACACCAGGGCATCCAGCCACTGCAATTGAACACCAGATTCATATGCCACCTTGTGTGCATGTGTGACTGTATCAGACAGCTTCAGGTTCGCTGAGATAAACTTCCAGACCAGGCACAGTTATGGAGGAAGGGATATTTATTGAAGCTTACAGAACCAGGGGAAGTTCCATAATGGCAGAAGCTGGCCTGCCTTCACAGGCCCAAGCAGAGAGAGAGAGAAGCACAAGCCTAAAAGTCAAAAGCCACAGCACACTTCAGGAACTCCAGCTAGGCACACTTTGCATATCTTTAGATTGAAATCTGAAACCCACCACCACACCTTAAGATCCACACAATGGCACTGACTCCAGCTGGGTGGCTGCAGATGCAAACTATAAACAAACAACTGAATATATTGGGGGCCATCTATTCTATTCAAACCACCACAGTGACCTTGTGTGCCTGAGTCACCTTGTGTGTCTGGCTTATGTGGGACCTGTAGAACCAAACATGGCTCCTTAGACTTTGCAGGTAAGTGCCTTAACTACTAAGCCCTAGTGTACTGTTTAATTCCCATGAGCTTCTGAATGTTCTGTAGTCTCCTTTGCTGTTGATCTATTTTTTTTTAAATTTATGGTTTTACTACATTGTGATCACATTTTTTTTTGATTTTCAAGGTCTGTGATCACAGTTTTTGTTTATGGTTTTATTACATTGTGAATTATTTCAATTTTTCATAGATTTGTTAAGATTTGCTTTACAGCCAGGTGTGGTGGAACCCACCTTTTATCCCAGCACTCAGGAGGCAGAGGTAGGAGGATCATTGTGAGTTGGAGATCACCCTGAGACTACATAGTGAATTCCAGGTCAGCCTGAGCTACAGTGAAACCCTACCTTGAAAAAAAACAAACAAACATACAAACAAAAGATTTGCTTTGTGTTAATATATGATCTGTTTTATAAAAAGCTCCATATACTGCTGTGAGAAGTGTATTCTGCAGTGTTTGGATGGAATTTTCTTTCTTTTTAAAATATTTTATTTATTTGAGAGAAAGATGCAGATAGATAGATAGAGATAGAGAAAGAGAGGGAGAATGGGCACACTAGGACCTCCAGTCACTACAAATGAACTCCAGATACATGTGCCACATTGTGCAACTGGCTTTACATGAGTACTGGGGAATCAAACCTGAGTCCTTTGGCTTTGCCAGCAAATGCCTTAACCGCTAAGCCTGGATGGAATTTTTGTTGGATATATATTAGATTCATTTGACCTATGATATAATTTAGTCCAGATGCTTCTCTGTTTAATTTTTGGTGGGATGACTTATCAAATGGGGAGAGTGGGATATTGAAGTTGCCCACTGCTACTGGGATTGACTTAATTTGTAACTTTGTTGTGCCAAGTCCCCTGACCAGGAGCCAAGACCCCCAGTCACCCAGGAGTCACCCAGAGAACCACCACAGGAGCCGAGACACTCGAATGTAAAAGCAACAGGTTTCTTTATTGCAAGCCTAGGCCTGGGCCCCATCCCTACAGTCCGACACAGCGGTAGTAAGGGAAAGAGCCCCTTCCTTTTGGGGGAAGGGGTTCATATAGGAATTCGAACAAAGAAGTAGGGGATAGATACATGATTGGTTGATTTAAACAGTTCTGATTGGCTTGGGGTTTCAGCGGGCAAAGTCGGGGGCAGGAGCTAGGGGCACTCCAGGCAGATGAGGTAATCTCCATTGTGATGGGTTAAGTAAACAGTGGTATTTTACGACTCCTTGAAGTGGAGATTCCTTAGTTTCTTATCTAAGCAAGTGGTCGGAGGCCTGGCCTCTGCAGTGGAGTGTTTCTGCAATGTCCTTGAAATGGAGATTCCTCAGAAACTTTAGGGAGAAAGGCAGCAAGTTAGCAAGCAAGCAAAGTTTACAGAAGCAGAGGTCAGCACATTAGCCGGCTAGTTCTCTATCTAAGTCAGGCCTGGGCATTTTTACTTAAAATGGTTATATTTGGCCTTTCAACTTTACATCTAGTAGTATTTGGTGTATTGCAGTTTAGAATTTTAATGTCTTCTTGTTGGATTATTCCCTTAATCAGTACAAAATAACCTTCTTTATAACTTCTTACTAGTGCTGGTTTGATATCTCTCTTGTTAGATATTAGTATAAAGACACCTGTTTTTTCCCCAGCTCCATTTGCTCAAAACACCATTTTCCATTCTATCATTTTAAAGTGGTCTATTTTTTGGTTAGGTGTGTTTCTTTGAGGGAATAAAGAATTCTGTTTTGTAAAATTTGTTTTGAGGTAAAGTCTCACTTTAGCCAAGATTGATCTGGAACTCACTCTGTAGCCTAGGCTGGCCTCAAACTCACAGTTATTCTCCTACCCCAGCCTCCCCAGTACTGGGATTAAAGTTTTGTACCACATGTGGCTGAATTCTGCTTTCTAATTCATTCTGCTAGTCTGTTTCTTTTACTTGGGGAATCGAGACCATTTATAGCCAGAGTTCTTATTGAAAGGTGCATATTAGTTTCTGTCATTCTTGATTTTGTAGTTCTTGGTGTTTCTATTCCTGTCTTGCATTAACAATTATTCAAGCATGGTTTCTTCTTTCCTCTGGCCTCATGTATGTGCTTTTCCTTCTCTTCAGTTTGAAGAATTCCTTCAAATAGTGCAGAGAGGTCTTAGTGGTCATTAATTTATTTATCCTGTTTTCATCTTGGAAAGTTTTTTTTCTCCTTCAATTATAACACATAGCTTGGTGGGCATAGTAGCCTGGGTTGATAGTTATTGTCTTTCAGAACTTGAAATATATATTGGGCTGGAGACATGGCTCAGCAGTTCAGGCACTTGCCTGTAAAACCTAAGGACCAAGGTTCGATTCCCCAGTACTCATGTAAAGCCAAATGCGCAACGTGTATATGTGTCTGGAGTTCGTTTGCAGTGGCTGGAGGCCCTGGTGCCTATTTGTCTCTTTCTTTCTCTCATATATAAAAATAAGTACTTGAAATATAATCAGTTTTCCTAGCTTTAAAGTTTCTGTTGAGAAATCTATTGTTATTCTGGTGGGCCTGGTACTTTTCTTTTGCAGTTTTCATGTAAGTACCACATGCTAACTGATTGCACCTCTGGAGCTGTTCTCTTGCAGTTTTAAATATACTTTTTTTTTCTTAATTATATTATGATGAGGGGAGGTTTTTCTAGACTTGTCTGTCTGTTGTCTTAAATGCCTTCTGCATCTCTATTGGCATCTTTCCATAAATTTTGGAATTTGAAAATAATTTTTGTTGAAAATGTTTACTATACACTTAGGCTGAAAGTTTTCTCCTTCTGTGTCCTGAATTCTTAGATTTGACCTCTTCATATTGTCCTGAATGGCTTGGAAGTCCCACTCATACCTTCTTATTAATGTATCTTTCTCCTTGTTGGAATGTTCTAATTCCTCTACCTTGTCTTCAAGCTCAGATATTCTGTTCTCTCCTTGATCAATTCTACTGGTGAAGTTTTATACAGCTTTTGACTCATTGTGTTTTTCATTACTAGTATTTTTTAATTGGTTTTCCTTTAGTATTTCTTTTATAAATTCCTTTTTCATATTTTTTCTCAACTGCATTATTTCATTCAGCTGATTTTCTGTGTTCACTTGGGATTACTTCAGTAGTTTGTTTTATTCTTTGATTTGCTTGATTTCTTTGAACATATTTATGACCATTCTTTTGAATTCTCTGTCTGGATTACAACTAATTTACTTCCCTGGAGGCCATTACTACAGGATTCATAACTTCGTAGGAATTATGTTGCTTGATTTTTCATATTTCTCATATTACTTTGCTGAGATTTATGCATCTCAGGTTATTTAGTTACTGAATTCTCTATCCATATATATATTTGGTTTTTCATGATGGGGTCTCGCTCTAGCCCAGACTGATCTGGAATTCACTCTGTAGTCTCAGGGTGGGCTCAAACTCATGGTGATCCTCCTACCTCTGCCTTCCAAGTGCTGAGATTAAAGGCATGCATCATCACACCTGGACTAAATATATTTTTTTATTTGTAAGGAGAGAGAGAATGAATATGGGTGCACTAGGGCCTCTAGCCCATGCAAATGAACTCCAGATGCATAAACCACTTGGTGCATGTGGCTTTACACATGTACTGGGGAATTGAACCTGGCTTTGCAGGCAAGCACCTTAACTGCTAAGCCATCTCTCCAGCCCTGAATTTTCTTTTTGTTTTGTCAGCTATATCCTTAGTCATAAAATTCAGAAATTATATCCTCAGTCTAGAAGCTCAACTTACCTGATTTGATCTCTATATTACTGCCAGAGCATAATATTAATAGCAGGAGTTACCATAACTGGTAGATATGTCCTCTATGCAATTGTCATAACAGCAAATTAATAATCATACATTTGACTTCAGTAACTATGGGTGGATAAATGAGAAAGGATAATATCAAATATACTAGTATTGTAGTTACCCAGAAATGGGAGGGAAGTAGAGTAGGTTAGGATTTGGCCTAGTGTTAACCTTGAAAAAGATGGAGGTGGGAAAGTATCTGTAGCAGACAGCCTCAGGTTGCTGGGATGACCCTCCAAACCAGGCACAGTTATGGAGGAAGGGAATTTATTTGAAGCTTTCAGATACAGGGGAAGTTCCATAATGGCAGAAATAGCTGGCTCACTTTCACAGGACCAAGAAGAGAGAGAGAAAAGCCAAAAGCCACCACAAGCAAGCAAGCACACTTCAGGAACCCCAGACAAAGCTCAAACACTTCGCATATCTTTGGACTGGAGTTCCAAATACACCCCCACACCTTAGGCTGCACTCTAGGAGCTACCCAGTGATACCTCTTCTAGCTAGGTGGCTGCAGATCTAAATTACAAACCTTTAATAAAGTTCTAAATATATCAGGGGCCATCCATTCAAACTACCACATTCTGCCCCTGTCTCCCAATAGATTCATAACCTATCTTACATTGTAACTTGCATTTCGTCCAAATTCAAATGTCTCCATAGTCTTTACCAACTTAAGATAGTCCCAAAGTTCCACGTGAGATTTAAGATTGTCTCTTAACTGTGAGTCCTATAAAATCAAAACAACTTATATTCCTGCAACATATAGAGACACAGAGCAAACATTTCCAACTTCTATAGGGCAAAACAGAGAGAGACTGGAACAATGCAAACTCAATGACCATCAAGTAAACATCAGATATCTGCAGTTCAAGTCTGATATCATAACCAGTGACTGAAAATCTCTCCAGATTTTCCAGTTCCAACCCTCTAGCTGGGCTGAATAGGAAATCTTCCACCCCAGGGCAACAGCATGCTCCATTTAGCCCTTGCACTGTCCTGGTACATCTAAACATCTTTGGGTGTACAATGCAAACCATGGTCCATCTTTCAATGGCTTCACTATCCTCTTCGTGAGGATCATCACAGCCCTGCCTATATACCATGTCTCAGCAGTGGCTTCTGGAACTATGCGCATTTCATGACCACTCCACACATTTTTCATGCTTCCAAAACCCATAGCAGGTATGCAGAACACAGTAATATTCTTAATTCAGAGACAAAATAAACTGTAACCTTGAAAAGCAGGTTCCTTCTCCAGTCAACTCTTTTCCAAAAGAGTTTGCATGTCTATAATAGTCTTTCTTCAGGCATCCTTTCCATTGTTTCATTGTAAAGTACTTGTACCATCTTCCTTCCAAATGTTAATGTATGTGACAATAGCAGCTACAGCAACCAATCTCTGTGCCAGTAATCTTAAACTTGCTTGAGTTTTTCCAACTTAAAATCTTAAATCTCTCAATCTTATATATTTAGTCAAGCACATAAGTCCATTGCTAATTTAACCTAGATCATACCCTCTGGGTCTGGGCAGCAGAATTAAGCCAGTCCTAATGCTAGTAGCCCAGTACTAAAAAGGTTTTCTTCAGTCTTTCCTTCCCCTTAGAAAGTTCATAAGTCAAGCCTCTAAATACAGTTCTTTCTGCACTTAGCATTTTCAAACTCTCATCAGAATAGTCCATAATACTTGACTTATTGCTCCAGAAGGCATCTTTAGTTGTTAGCACCAAGTTTCCCACTCCTTCAGGACACAAGTTCCAAAAGACCAAAATCCACATGGCCAGATTCATCTCAGCATACTCCACTCTTGGTACCAATTCTATAGCAGACAGCTTCATGTTGCTGGGATGAACCTCCACACAAGGCATGGTTATGGAATAAGGGAATTTATTTGAAGCTGACAGATTCAGGGGAAGTTCCATAATGGCAGAAGTAGCTGGCCCACTTTCACAGGACCAAGGGGAGAGAGAGACAGCGAGAAAGAGAGAGAGAGAGAGAGAGAGAGAGAGAGAGGGAGAGAGAGACTGACTACAAGCCACCACAAACAAGCAAGCACACTTCAGGAACCCCAGACAAAGCTCAAGCACTTTGCATGTATTTGGATTGGAATTCCAAATCCACCCCTACTCCTGAGGTCTGTACCCAAGGAGCCACCCAGTGATACCTCTTCCAGTTAGGTGGCTGCAGATATAAATTACAAACTTTGGTAAAATTCTGAATATATTGGGGGCCATCCATTCAAACTATCACAGTATCAGGGTGAGGTAAGTTGGGGTTCTGTTAGGTCTCACAAATTTTAGAGATTGTTAAGGGTATGGAAGTTTGTAGTTATGTAGTATAAAGAGGAGCGGCTAAGGAAGAGAGAATGTGGAGATGAGATTTGAATGAGAGGGGAAGTACATGAGCAGTGTGTGGAAAGAGAAGCAGAGAAATCACAGTAGTACACTGGGTGTAGTAACACAAAGAATAATCCTAAAACCAGGCAGAATAATATAGAAACACAAAAACTTCATAAATACTTATGCAAGAATGGCAATTTACGAAAACAGGTACTAAAGATTAAGAAAACACTAAACATGACAAGTTAATCCTAACATTCAAATGATAAGAAAAAAAGGGAGCATATACTAAATATACATTGAATTAAAAAGGAAATTTATTGCACTGGTCATAATTTCTGTTATTGGGATGAGAATTGAATTCTGTCCCTCCATGTCATGTTTCTCATAGCAACCTGCCTGACTGATAGTGGGAGATGGAATGGGCACTTCCAGTTCAAACCTACAGGACTAGGTTTGGGATATGGACTGCCTCACTGGAGTAACTTTTTCACCCACTTGCACTGTTTTGAAGAATTCCCTCCTTTTTCACCTTTGGCTTGGCTTGGCTCTGCTCTGCTTAATTTGACTGGACTGGACTCAATGCTTTGTGGGCAAGGGACAAGTGGGAGCTCTTGGCAGTTTTCTGTGTTCCCAGTGCTGGCATATGGGGGAGAGGAAGTTATAGACATTGCTGGTGGTGTTCCCACAGAGCCCACCTGGTCTCCATCCAATGCACAGGTTCTTCTGATCTTGTAAGGTTAGTGTGTGTGGAGAGAAGCACTTTCCCACAGTCTCTTCTACTCTCACTGGCAGCCAGACAAGCATGTCTTGGCAGCTGGTTCTAGTTAGACAAGCAACATTACCTCCTGTTTCTCTGTGGAGATCTCACCTGGCTTAAAACTTTTATTTATAGTTCTTCTCTCTTGGAAGAAAACCTTACATTGCATAATAGCTTGGCTCTTTTCTTTCCTTGGGTTTCACTGGTGAAGTTTCAAATCTTCCATCTTACCTAGAACTCTTCAATATTTCTATCTCTTTACTGAATTCCTCTATCATATCTTATGCCAACCTCCTTCTTTCTTTCTTTTCTTTTTAAAATTAAATTTATTTTTTATTTACAACTTACATAATTGTAGACAATATCCCATGGTAACTCCCTCCCTCCCCACCCCCCACTTTCCCTTTTGAAACTCCACTCTCCATCATATCCCCTCCCCCTCCCAATCAGTCTCTTTTATTTTGATATCAAGATCTTTCCCTCCTCATATGATGGTCTTGTGTAGGTAGTGTCAGGCACTGTGAGGTCATGGATACCCAGGCCATTTTGTGCATGGAGAAGCATGTTGTAAGGAGTCCTACCCTTCCTTTGGCTCTTACATTCTTTCACCACTTCTTCCACAATGGACTCTGAGCCTTGGTAGGTGTGATAGAGATATTTCAGAGCTAAGGCTCCTCTGTCACTTCTTCTCAGCACCGTGGTGCCTTCTGAGTCATTGCAAGGTCACTGCCATCTGAAAAGAGAAGCTTCTCTAACCAAAAGTGAGAGTAGCATTAATATATGGATATGAACCTTAAGAAAAGTGCTTACAGGGCAGTTTGGTGAGCATAGTATGTACATTTAGCCAGACACCAGCAGATGATACAGCCCCAGGGCTCATGACTACCCTTGTTTTCAGTATCAGGGATGTATTCTGTCCCATGGAGTGGGCCTCCAGTCCAATTATAAAGCAGTTGGTTTCCCCCATAACAGTCATGCCACTATTGCACCTGTTGGCTCATTTGGCCTGGCTGGCCAAATTTAAGGCTTGCAGTGTCTACTGTTGAGTATCTCCACTGGTTATTTCTCTTTCTCCCATTGAACTGCATGCAACATAGCTTTTTCCCATCTTTCTGTCAGCTGGTCTACATGGAGCAGGTTTTCAGCTCAGCTCCAGCAGGATTTTTTAGTGATCTTGAAGCCCAAGTATGTAGAGTCTTCAGCAACAGGGCCCTTACCATCTATTCCTTGTGTCAGCCACCTTATTTCATTCAGCAACTTTTTTGGGATTCATTCAGGACTTTGTTTTCTTCTTTGAACACACTTATAATCATTCATGTGAGTTCTCTGTCTGGGCTTTCATCAAATTCACTGTCACTGGAACCCAGTACTATGAGACTAGTAATTTTTGGTGGAGTTATTTTGCCTTTGCTTTTCATGCTTATGTCACTGCATTGAGTTTACACACCTGGGTTTTTTCATTGCCTGCATTTTACATGTATAGTTCAGAAATTATATCCTCAGTCTAGGAGCTCAAGTTGCCAAGTGCAGCCTCCGACTGTAGAATATTAACTGCAAGAATGACCACAGCCATTGGATATGTCGACTATGCAAATTATCCAATTAACAAGAGTGGTCTCTTTCCTTTCAATAATATTTGGAGGATAAATGAACAAGGATTGTATGGAGTGGACTAGGATTTCTTTCAGTACAAAGATTATAAGTGATCCAGGTGGGTGGTGGAACACAGCCTTTAATCCCAGCACTTGGGAGGCAGAGGTAGGAGGATCACCATGAGTTCGAGGCCACCCTGAGACTACATAGTGAATTCCAGTTCAGCTTGAGCTAGAGTGAGACCCTACCTTGAAAAAAAAAAAAAAAAGATTGTGAGAGGAAAGGTAGAGTGGGTTAGAATAGGGACTAGTATGGACTAACTTTGAGAAAGATCAAGATTGGAAAGTATCTGGGAGGGGAAAGTTGGGATCCTCTTAGGATCCACAGATTTTAGAGGTTGTTAAAGTTACGGAAAGTTGTATTTATAAAGTACCAAGATGAGGGAGAGAGAAAAATGGAATGGCGGACTGAGAGGGAAAGCATATGAGCTGTGTGTGCAAAGAGTAGTACAGAGGCTGGGTGGAGAAGCATACAGCTGAACTAGCAATATACAAACAAAACAAAACCATTAATAAATATGCAGAAATGGAGATATAAAATAGGCACTGAAAGATAAAAGTTACTAAAAATGACAAAAGTTAACTATAACATACAAACCACAACTACAAAAGGCAAACTAGATCAAACATACATTAAATTAAAAAAAGAAAAAAATAGTGGGGTGTGGTGGTGCAGGCCTTTAACCCCAGAACTTGAGAAGACAGGTAGGAGTTTGAGGCCAGCCTGGAGCTACAGAGTTTCAGGTCAGTCTGGGATAGAGTGACCCTACTTTTTTTTGGGGGGGGGACAGAAAAGAAAAGGAAAGAAAAGAAAAAGAAAAAAAAGAAAATTCAATAAGTCATTATTTCTTTCTTGGTGGAATAAGTTTTGAATGCTTTCCCTTTGTGGTGTTTTATTTAGTAAACTGTACTGATAGGTGAGATTCCAATCCCAGTTAAAACCTATATAACAAGATTGCCTCAGCATGACAGAATTGCAGACAAGGGATCTTGCTCAGACAAAATTGTCTCTGAGCTGCCTTGCAGGGTGGAAACTACAGGCAGAGACTCACATTGCCCAAAGGAGCACTTGTCTTTTTACTAGGAAAAGTATGTCTATTTTCAAGGTCATAGATGAAAATTAAAGTAGCCCTAGTTCTATCATTACAAGGAACTTAAAGTGAGTACATATCAGGGAAGGCACATCTATCTATTTTTAAGTTTATAGGTAAAAGGTTTGGGTAGTAGATAACTAATGAGGGAGCTTAAGGAGAGTACTTCTAGGAATTTGTTTCTAAAAGCTAGTCATCAAAGGAGTTTATACTTGACAGAGGGGATAGACTTATCTAAAGAGAAGACAGGGAGGAATTTGATTGGGCCCGAGTTGGTGCCTGCGGACAGGCAGAGTGAGCCTGAGCTAGAGTGGGCAGGTGGAATGGGCCTGAACTCACACCTGGTCGGGCGGGGGGCCGGAGCAGTAAGCCGGCAAATGGGCAGAGCAGGCTAAGCTTGCATGGGCCGATGGGTGGCTCGTGTGTGGCGGGCAGGTGGATGGATGGAGCCTGAGCTCCGGTGGGCCAGTAGGTGGATCCTGCCCAAGGTCACATGTGGGCCGGGGTAGCGGGGCGATCACCCCTGCAGTGAGGCAAGTGGAACTACGCTGGTCTGGGTCCCCTTTCCTACATTAAGTGCGGGAGTATCCTGAGGCTGGGACTATGGCTACTGTGGCTGCTTGGGGGGTTTGGGGGGGCCCAGCAAGGGAATCAGCGATTCCCTTTTTTTTCCCCTCTGCGCCCTCCCACGGGCCATCTATTAGAGATTTCTCTCCCCTAAAAGATCCAGTGAACCCTTAATGCCTTGCCTTTCTTTCCCCAGGAGGTGTGGCGCAGTTACCGTGGTTGCCATTTTGACCGGAAGTCCAACAGGAAGGAATTTGAAAAGAATTCTGCCTATACTGCATGCAGAGGCACCAGGAAAATTAATATGGTCAACATGTCATCCTTTTTATTATTATTATTATTATTATTATTATTATTATTATTATTATTTTGGTTTTTCGAGGTAGGGTCTCACTCTAGCCCAGGCTGACCTGAAATTCACTATGTAATCTCAGGGAGGCCTCAAACTCATGGCGATCCACCTACCTCTGCCTCCCGAGTGCTGGGATTAAAGGCGTGCGCCACCACGCCTGGCTTATGTCATCCTTTTTAAACAGAACAGAACAGAACAGAATATATAAAGACACCATATATGAAATTAATGCAAGGCAGGTGGAGAGTGGGTTAAAAGTTAACTTTGAATCCCAACACCAGTGGAGTACAGACCAGTTGCCTTTTGGAATGACTTTCTAGGCCACTTGTGCTCAGTCGAGAATCCAGTTTCCTCCTTGGCACACTTTGCTTGGATTGGCTGGTACTGAGGTTGGGAATGTACATTGGAGCCCTTGGCTTCGATCACAGTCTCAGTATTTCCAGGGCTAGTGTACTGGTGAAAGGAGGTTGTGGACATTGCCTGGCTGTTGTTACCAGGAACCTCAACCAGGCCCCATCCTTTGCTTCTGGTTTTTTTTTTTTTTTGATCCTGCAAGCAATTCCTGTGGTTTCCACTGTTCTCTTGGGCAGGATAGTGTGTGGGTTTTAGGAGCACTAGCACTAGTAATAGTAAAAATGAAGCACTCACCTAGCAGTGACCACATCACCATGGCAACTGGGGACCATGACCAGAGACCAGCTGCATACTGATATGCGAATGAGCTAACCCTAAGGTGGTTGTCAGCAGCTAGAGTGACTGAGGGAAAAATGGGTATAAAAACCCCAGCAAAAGATCAGAACACTCACTCAACTCAGAGAGACAGACTCCACGTCCCTCTTTGTGTTGATACCCACAGCAAGAAGGAGCAGTCCATGGGAGCCCTTGGCATCCTGGCACAGAGAACCCAGATGCTGCCCATGGACCAAGGGATGTGGCAGGTGAGTGCCTCAGAGGCTAGGGTAGGCTAGCTGAGAGGATAAAAGAGAAAAGGGGGCTGGAGAGATGGCTTAGCGGTTAAGCGCTTGCCTGTGAAGCCTGAGGACCCTGGTTCGAGGCTCGATTCCCCAGGACCCATATTAGCCAGATGCACAAGGGGCGCATGCATCTGGAGTTTGTTTGCAGTGGCTGGAGGCCCTGGTGCACCCATTCTCTCTCTCTCTATCTGCCTCTTTCTCTCTCTCTCTGTCGCTCTCAAATAAATAAATGAAAATAAACAAAAGAGAAAAGGGACTTGGCCTAATTAACATGTGTGAAGAGTGAATAAAGTGTGGCAATTGGATTAACATAATCCACCTCTTGATTTACTTAATTTAAAATAAGGGTGGAACTAAATTACATGCTTCTCGCAGTGTAATTGGCATAAGGCAAACCACTACTCTGGCGATAGGCAGTTTCCTGAAGGGGTTTCTCGTTGCGCCACCGTTACGGTCCTCCGAGGACACGAATGGCACTTAGACAGGGGTGGCGCTGGAACTCATGTGGAGATGGTGTGGGTCACTTAGAGGGAAGCAAAGTGCATGAGTGCCACCCAGGGAAGTGCATAGATGCCATGACCATGTGGACTTGGGGCCACCCTGGATGAGAGGTCAGACTCCTATGATGGTCTTAAGACCGGGTAGCTGGAGCAGACCCATGGCACTCAGGCACAGGCAACTGCCATATGGGAAATTGGTTTGCAAAAAGAATGTTCAGACTGGCTGAAAGAAAATTGGAAACTCGGGCTGGAGAGATGGCTTAGCAGTTAAGTGCTTGCCTGTGAAGCCTAAGGACACCGGTTCAAGGCTCAATTCTCCAGGACCCACGTTAGCCAGATGCACAAGGGGGCGCTCGCATCTGGAGTTCGTTTACAGAGGCTGGAAGCTCTGGCGCGCCAAATCTCTCTCTCTTTCTCTCTCTCTCTCTCCCCCCTTCTCTCTGTCGCTCTCAAATAAATAAATAAAAAAAAAAAATAAATAAAAAAAAAGAAAATTGGAAACTCTAACCTCAGAACTATACAGTGCAAATTCCTGTAGCTGGCACTTCAGAAAGATGCATGTGAAATTCTTATTTAGTCTTGCCACAAAATGTACCACCTTAAGGAATGGTGGAGGCAAAGGTGTATGGAAAGGAAGGAGCTTAAGCCACAGTCAGAATGGAGAAAAGCAGAAAAAAGTAGTTCAAGAAAAATTACCTAGGTACGAGAAAGGGACTAAGATAGAAATTCTGCTCCACAAGCCAGAAGTTGTAGAACCAATCATAGCTTGAACTGAGAAAAAGGAAATATTCTCCATTTTGTGTAAAATTATAAATGATATTAAAGAAGACAGAATGAAAGGAAAAAGACTGGTCAGACAAGTGTTAGAGAGAGATGTAAAAATAACCCATTTTTTTTTTTCAAGGTAGGGTCTCACCGTAGCTCAGGCTGACCTGGAATTCACTGTGTAGTCTCAGGGTGGCCTGGAACTCACAGTGATCCTCCTACCTCTGCCTCCCCAGTGCTGGGATTAAAGGTGTGTGCCACCACACCCAGCTGAAAAAACCCATTCTTGAAGGATGCCGCTGAAGAATGGGAAGGGGACAAAACCACTGCGGCTAGCCTGCCAATTTCAACCGAGAAAGTGGTGAATACTCCCCAGCGAGCTTCTAGAGGACTAGGAATTGGAAGTAGAACAAATAGTGGAAACCAGAACTTTAACTAGAGCAGAATTACAAACATATAGACAAGAGTTTGCTCAAAGGGCAGAAAAAGATGTTATTTATGTAACTAGAATTTGGGAAAAAGACGGTGACATGCTAACTCTGATGTCAGGTGAAATGCGTAGCCTGGCCGCTTAGTGGAAAATCCACATGTTTATGAAAGTCTTAGCACAATAAGGAGGAGTGTGCTGGGGATTCGCATTTGTTGTTTGCTTGGGTCCATACCTTCCCCAATTTAGACTCTGCAGCCTTTGAGGTTGAGGGCCAGTGAAGGACTATGCAGGAAGCATGGAGCTATGTCTTAAGTTAGGGATTTTATACAAGATTTATAACATGGGGATAATTATCCCACGAGCAGCACCATTCACCCCAGGAATGAAGGAAATAGTGATAAAAAGGGCACCTCAGAATATCGGGATGAGCCTGTCCACAGCCCTGGCTACGTGTCAGACTACAGCTCCAGCTTTTGAATTCTTTAAACAAGCGAGAGCTAGAAACTAATAAGGTGGTCACTGTAACTGCTAAGCCCACTCAGGCAAAAGCCACCCGTACAGTACACGAACGCAATCTAAGGGCTTGAGCGGCACCCCAATCCCGTAAATGTCCCCGGTGTAATCAAAAACTCTGTAAATTTAGGACAGCAAAAAACGGGGTGGGGCCCCTAGGGATGCAATGTTCCCTAGGGGGTTTTCAAGAACATCAGGCCATTTGGGGATCACCGCCCCGAGGGGAGGAGGGGGCCATGTTATCAGACAGGCCCAGCAGGCAAGGACCATGGACGCCCCTGAGACCCATCATGGGGTACCCCAGGGGGGTCGCAGGAACTCCGCCCCTATGCACAGCTATGCTGTGAGATAAGAGGCAGGCTTCCCTGCTTCATGTTTCTGGTGGACACAGGGAGCCAAGTTACAATAATAACCAGCTTGCCACCCCATGAGACTGGAAAGGAAATAGAAATTGAAGGCATCCAGCAAACTAGCCAGAGAGCTCCCATAGAGAGAATAATTTTTTTTTTTTTTTTTGAGCTCAGGCTGACCTGGAATTCACTATGTAGTCTCAGCGTGACATCAAACTCACAGCAATCCTCCTATGCCTGCCTTCTGAGTGCTGGGATTAAAGGCGTGCACCACGACGACCGGCTGAGAGAATAAATTTTAAAGTGTTTGATACCACTATACCTTGTAATGCTGTTTTTATGACAGCTCCAACAGATATAGTAGGCATAGATATGATAAATATGATCTTACCTCAATGGATACCATATAAACGGTTAAAGGGGGCCAGCTCACTGCTGAATACTGTGCACCTGCTGCCAGTAGAACTACCAAAGTTCCTTCCGTCTTTTACTAAACAATGTCCACTGAAGGGAGGACATGATGAAATAACTGCGAATGTGCAGAAACGTTTAGAAGGTATTATTGAACACACCCAATGCTTTTCATATGACAGTCCAATATGGCCAGTGAGGAAGCCTAATGGGCAATACAGGTTCACAGTGGACTACAGAAATTTAAACACAAGGGCTGGCAGGATGGCTTAGCAGTAAAGGCATTTGTCTGAAAATTCAAAGGACCCAGGTTCAGTTCCCTAGGACCCATGTTAGCCAGATGCACAAGGGGGCACACACTCTGGAGTCTGTTTGCAGTGGCTGGAGGCCCTAGTACACCCATTCACGCGCGCTCTCTCTCTCTTTCTCTGTCAAATAATTAAATAAATAAATAAATAAAAAAGAAATTTAAACACAAAAACACCAGTCATGTCTGGAAATTTACCTGAAGTGGAGAAAATTTTTAACAAAATTAGGAATTTTAATGTGCAACATTTTGCAACAGTGGATTGGTCAGACATGTTATTTTGCATTTCTCTGTATCCTAATAGTAGAGAATTTACTATATTCACATGGCAAAATAAAGAGTACCAGTACTACAGTCCCACAGGGATATTGCAACAGCCCAATCATTGCATATGTCAGTCTGCAGTGGAGCTTGGATATGGTGGAACATTCACCTAGTATCCTGATACTATCTTATGTGGATGACATAATTGTTTGTGGGCATACCAAGGAAGGGGTGCAAGAAGTATATTAGATGCCCTGGTAAAAACTTTGAAGGGGATGGATGGATGGGTGATTAATAATGGAAAGCTCCACCCCCCCCCCAGACGCTAGTGTTAAGTTCTTAGGAATAATTTGGACCAGTAAAGGACCCAGAGGGATTCTCTCTGGTGTTATCAATAAAATTACTAATTTAAACCCACCTGAGAATAAAACACAAACACAATATTTTTTTTTTTTTTGAGGTAGGGTCTCACTCTGGCTCAGGCTGACCTGAAATTCACTATGTAGTCTCAGGGTGGCCTTGAACTCTCGGCAATCCTCCTACCTCTGCCTCCCAAGTGCTGGCATTAAAGGCGTGCGCCACCACGCACAGCCACAAATGCAATATTTGATTGGATTATTTGGGTATTGGTGCCTTCATATGCCATGTTTGCAATTAATATTGAAACCACTATATGATGTCACTAGGAAGGCTGCTGTCTTCCAATGGGGAGAAGAGCAACAAGAAGCTTTTAATCAAGTATGTGCATACATATCTGAGTTTTGTCAACTACATACTATATAACCTGAGGATGACATATGTATGGCTGTACTTTTTTTTTTAATAATTGTGGTAATTGGAGCATTTTACAAAAACCCACAAGGAATTAGAAGGCCAGTGGCATTCTATTGCAAAAGGTTTCTACTTTCAGAGAATAAGTATTTCTTCTTTGAAAAATTAGTGTGGACCCTGTATGAGGCATTAAGGACATTCAGCCCCAATATCTAGGATCAATGCCTAATAGTCAGAATCCCAGTGCCCCTGCTGGAATGGGTGCGCATGCCAGATGAAGCTCTGGCTGGAACAAAAGCAGAACTGAAGGTATTACAGTGGAAATGTTACCTTCAGGAATTTATTAGGGACCATGAGGTGTCAGCCAGAAGGGATGCACCTGGGTGGGTGGAGGAGTTGGCACAGCTACCTCTTATACCCAGATCATATTCGTCCTGAATGCCCCTCCCCCAAGAGAGGCATTATCAGAACATGGGGGATGACTGAATGGGACCCTACACAAATGAATGCATGGTTCATGGACAGAGCGTCTGCAAACATGGGGGGCAAGCTGCAATGGAAATCCATAGCCTTGAGACCATCTAATGGGTGTATCCTGATGGATGAGGGGGTGGTGAAGTCCATGCAGCAGCAGAAGTACACGCAGCCTTGCTGGCATTACAGTAGTCAGCAAAGGAAGGAAGGCAGTTAATCTGCATTTACTCTGACTCACGGTGCCTGGTTAATGGAATAGCTCTCTGGTCAGCTAAGTGGAAGCAAACTGATTCAAAGATCAATAGCAGAGATATTTGGTCTAAGGAAGATTGGATAAGGATTAGTAGATTAGCAGAAGGTGTAAAAGTCCTTATGTGGACACACACATGGGTAGGCAAGACAACACTAGTATTCATAATAATAAAGCAGACCAGTTAGCTCAAATTATGACTTTAAGAATTCCAAATAAAGGGGACTGGAGAGATGGCTTAGTGGTTAAGACATTTGCCTGCAAAACCAAAGGATCTCAGTTCGACTCTCCAGGACCCATGTAATCCAGATGCACAAGGGGGCGCACGCGTCTGGAGTTCGTTTGCAGTGGCTGGAGGCCCTGGCATGCCCATCCTCTCTCTCTCTCTCTCTCTCTCTCAAATAAATAATAAAATATATTAAAAAAGAATTACAAATAAAGCCCCATGGAAGATTGTAGATAACAAAGATCTGCGTATGACCCTTAAACATCCTAGGCAATGGCAAATAGTACAGGAAAATGAGGTGCCAATTAGTAGAGAGGGGTTAATAAAGCTGCATAAGACTTTGGGACAGTTGGGAACACATATCATGTTTACATGGATGCAATACAGAAATCTACCTACCTGGCAGGAATAGAAAAGAATAATTGCCTGGTGTGAGGACTGTCCTGGAACCGAGTTGAGGTTTAGGCGAAACCTGTCTAGTGATATCTCCAAGCCTGAAAGATTTAATTATGCTATTCATATTGATTTTATTGGCCATTTATCTTCTTTCCATAATCAATATGCATGTACTATCATAGATATACATACAGGTTTGGGGAGTGTCAAGGCATGTGCCAAGCCAAATCAGGTCACAACCACTTATACATTGTGGACTTGGATTGCACAACATGGGATCCCTGTGCTAATTATTTCAGATCAGGGATCTCACTTTATGGGGAGTATAGCGCAAAAATGGGCATGCGTAATGTATGTGCTCTGGGATTTTCATTTATCAAATAACTCAACAGCAGCAGGAAATGTGGAACATTTTAATGGCCTCTTAAAACATAAACTGCAGACATTAGTTAAAACCCTTTTAAGAAGGCATTGGAAGTAGGCTGTTTTCAGTTAAATTCCAGATATAGACAAGCACAGAGCCAGCCCCTTGGATGATATATAAGGGGATGGGGTCATTGACCTAAGTGATAAGCCTGTAATGTTATTACCACACAAGATTACATGGCGCAATGCTGACAAGTCTCTCTCCCTACAGGAAATCGTGCTGCCTGGTGATAGTAACCAGTTTGGACAACAACTTTTGGGAAAGGGCAATCTATGCATGATGAAATTAAAAGATATCATTGGACGGCATTCAACATGAAAATAGTGGGACTAATGAGCTGGGTCGTAGGCGTAGTGTGTGCATTGATAGTAGTGATCCCGCTGCTGGGACAGTATTCCTTCTGTGGCAGCAGGAAATACAATAATAAGACCACTCTGTGAACCCACACATGGGCAACCAATTACACCGTCTGTATAATAGTCACCTTTACACAATGATATATGGAACCTGTGGAATAAGACGCCCCAAGAGGTTAGAGGTGGTGCCTTTTCTTTTTTGGGTTTTCGAGGTAGGGTCTCAGTCTAGCTCAGGCTGACCTGGATTCACTACGTAGTCTCAGGGTGGCTTCAAACTCACAGTGATCCTCTTACCTCTGCCTCCCTAGCGCTGGGATTAAAGGTGTGCACCACCATGCCCGGCTCTGGCTTTTTATACTGTTGTTATTATTCATGATAAGTGAGCTGTTGGCAGTGACACCATTGCCATGAGCACCACCAGCAGTAACACCAACTAAACCCCGTCTGGAGTTACAGGATCCTGAGGGTTTGGTCTCACAGTATTGGAACTGTTACCATGTTGACCTCAATGCTACATATGCAAGATGCTCCTTTTGGGATAAGTATGCCTGATGCCAACATGTGGGCCACCAAGTGTACTATCCTTACTGTGAACAGTATAGAAAGGCAACTGCCCTGCATAGTCCAATAGTCAGAGCTTCTCTAAAAGATATAGATCAAACAAATATTCATGATGAAAATCTGTTAAATCTGTTACATTGCCATGGTACTGAACTCTGGCGCCAGGTCATGTCAGCTTCTGCGCATGTGCAAGATTAATGTCCCCACCAGACGCGTCACGGAAGTTCACTACAATGGGGGCACCTCCAGGTACACCTCATTTTTTTGTTTATTTTTAGTTATTTGAGAGCAACAGAGAGAGAGAAAGAGGGGGAGAGGGAGAGGGAGATGTAGCCCGCGTAGTCGTCTCGCCAGCAAGAACGCACACGGACACCAGGATCCTTCTGCAGCAAGCGTTTATTGCAGTTAACAGATGAAAAGAGGAAGACCCAGAGCCCCGAAATGGCGCCGCTTATATAGCCCCTAGGCAGCGTGTACTCTGCTGATTGGCTGCGTGCTCATCACCCCATATGACGCCCCGGGCTGGGCAGTGACTTGGCGCGCTTTCACCACTTGCACATGCGCTATTCTACTTGTTCACCAGGACCGAGGCCGGATGTCAGCGCCATCTTGTAATGGCGATCACACTCTCTCGGCTCTCCACATCTCCCCCTTTTTGTTTTAATAAGATGACAACTGCCTCATAGCCCAACCAGCGCGGCACCAAACAACCCTATGCTCGATCAAGCAAATTCCTTCCTTGGGGAATAAGCGATCAAGAGCTCACTCCCTCACCTTATCAGGTGCAATGGAGACAAGTCCTCTGAGTGCAAAGGCCAAGGGAGAGGCAAAAAGGGGAGTTGACACCCATCCCCGTGCAATGGAATATTGTTCCTGGGGGTGCAAGGGCTGTCAATCTCATATTTTGGTGCTGCAGCCACTTAGGCAAGGGCTGATTAGACTTAGATCTCTCATCGACTCAGTGCAATGGGCTAAACCCCTGAGGTGCATCGACTGAGGGTCTCAGTCTAATTAATTCTTCAACATGGATAACCAAATTTCAGGAGATGATCCCTGTTCCATAGCCACAAGTGCTTGCGCAATAACGACCTTGTCACGTTGCTGTTGAGCTCTGAGCTTGCAGAACAACCAAAGCAGGAACACTAAGCCACAACATAGGGCTGCACCAAACAGCGCCACTCCCACCCATTCCTTAAAGAAAGAGAAGGCTGAAGAAATCCAGGATGTCAGGCCCACAGCTAGGGAGGGGTCAACTCTAGTAGAATAGGGTCTTCATAATGGATCTTGTCCACTTCTTCGGCTCCCGCACAGGATCTCGATGATTCGTCAGGTATCACAAGTCTACGTGTTAGGCGTTCTGGTAGCCAGAATGGATTGTCTTCTTCCTGTGGAAAAACACAAACAGCTCCCCTGGATCTTATTAAAATAGGATCCGGGCCTCTCCATTGACCAGTCAAAACATCTTTCCACTTAACCATCTCCTGTGGCCTGTTAGGCTCTGAGCAATGACGGTCAGCCGCCGAATGGCCCTGACTGTCCAAATTTAAAAAATTAAGAGTAAAGAGTGCTATGGATATAGTCACTCGTGGGACTGAGGGCAGAGCCTCCTCGACTCCCCCTTTTTGTTTTATTAAATAAGACTTTAGAGTGCGATGAGCCCGTTCTATAATACCCTGTCCTTGAGGATTATACGGGAGACCTGTCAAATGGGTCACTCCCATCTGGTGACAGAACTGTCCAAATTTTTGAGAAGTATAAGCTGGTCCATTGTCAGCCCTGAATATCTCTAACTGAGCGACACTCATTGGCCCAGTGATTGCCCTTTTTACACTTGGGGCATAGTCCTGGAATTTTCTTTTGTGCAGGAGCACGACAATCTCGTTTTAAATGACCCACTTTGCCGCAGTTATAACAAGCTTTATTGCCTCTGAGACTCTGGCGGTTTTTAGCCTGTAATATAGCCGCTGCAAGGCCAGCATTAGTGAGTGGGCCTCCGAGTCCTCGGCAAACCTTTATCCAGTCCGTCAGCCCTTTGCTTCTCCTAGGAGCAATGACTGTCTTACACTCTGGGGAGGCATTTTCAAACACTAGTTGTTCTATCATTGGCTTAACTCGTTCTGGGTCCCCAAACATCCTGCCCGCTGCATCCGTCATCCTGGCTACAAAGTCTGAGAATGACTCCTGGGGGCCTTGAATAATCTTTGTTAGGTGTCCCCCGGCCTCACCCTTTTTTGAGAGGGCTTTCCATGCTTTAATAGCAGCGACAGAGATCTGACCATATGCTCCCCAGTCATAGTTTGTCTGATTATGAACAAATTGGCCTTGCCCTGTTAGTAAATCGAAGGTCCAGTGCCGTTGATTATCTTCTGCATTGGCATTAGCCCTTGCCTGAGTTTGAGAAGCATCGTGCCAAAGGGCTTTCCATTCTAAATATTGTCCCATATTAGGAAGAGCAGCTTTTACTGTAACTTGCCAATCATTTGGAGTCATTGCCATAGTGGCGAGTCTCTCAAGCTGCATGACTGTCTACTCCATACTTATTAACTGATTCAGCAAGTTCCTTAATGAGGGCATACTCTACCGGCGCATGGACGCGGCCTCCATCCGCAGCCTCAAACACCAGGAAGGCTTGTAAGAACCTCCTTCTGTCCCCCTCTGAAAGGAAGGAATCTGAACAATGCTTGCCAGCATAAGGCGGAGGAGCACTGGGAATGGCAGGGGCGGCAGATTGAAAAGCCGCGCGGTTCTTATCTCCTATCTTCTTTTGCTTTCGATTTTGCGGTAGCGGCTGCTCATCAAGATAGTATCTCTCCTCCCCATAGCGAGCCGCTTCCCCATCTAATTCTTCCTCCTCGGAGGGACTAAGATCCTCAGACTCTGAGCTATCAATTCCTAAAGCCTCCAATTCTTTTATCAGATAAAGAGGCCTCCTTTTTGGACTTCTCTTTTCCCTCTCATGTTTCTCTCCCAGGGCGTCTTTTCCCTTGTCTTTTCTTTCTGTGGACTTAGTGTCCGTGGAAAGGCCTTTTTTCTTAGAGACGTCTTTTTCTTTTTCCTCAAGGGCCCCTAACCTTTTATCCCATTCTGTTTCTGACATGCTGTCTTGTAGCTCCGAATGTGAAGCTCCCATGTTGCTCTCACCGCGGAAAATCAAAAGGAAGAGAACGAGAGCCACCATCACAATAGGGAGAGCAAAAATTGCTCCTGCCAATTTGGGTGAGAGATGAGACAAGTCAAGACCAAACATGCCTCTCAGAACCTACCTTAGTCCTGCAGTTCTGAATCCTTCCCCGTGAATGGGGGGTCTCCTCGGCGCCGGCGATGACAGGCACCCGGCGTCCCGGATTTCGGCACCAGCTGTAGCCCGCGTAGTCGTCTCGCCAGCAAGAACGCACACGGACACCAGGATCCTTCTGCAGCAAGCGTTTATTGCAGTTAACAGATGAAAAGAGGAAGACCCAGAGCCCCGAAATGGCGCCGCTTATATAGCCCCTAGGCGGCGTGTACTCTGCTGATTGGCTGTGCGCTCATCACCCCATATGATGCCCCGGGCTGGGCAGTGACTTGGCGCGCTTTCACCACTTGCACATGCGCTATTCTACTTGTTCACCAGGACCGAGGCCGGATGTCAGCGCCATCTTGTAATGGCGATCACACTCTCTCGGCTCTCCACAGGGAGAGGGAGAGAAAATGGGTGTACCAGGGCCTCCATCCACTGCAAACGAACTCCAGACACATGGCCCACCTTGTGCACGTGGCTTACGTGGGTACTGGGGAATCCAGCTTCGAACCAGGGTCCTTAGGCTTCACAGGCAAGCACTTAACTACTAAGCCATCTCTCCAGCTCTCCAGATACACTTTCGAATGGGACAATGAAGATACAGATCCAACCTTCACATGCAAATATGAAGCAGAGACAAAATCTTTGTCATCTTTCTTTGCACCATGGAAGAGACAGATGCTTGACCCTGCTGATGATTTTTATGATTATGATGACAACACAGACAATATGACAACTGACGATCCACTTGCTATCCCCACTGCTTATCCCTGGCCTTCCCATTGGGAGGCTAAGTAGTTGATTGACGTTTTTAAGTGGGCACCAATCCCATCACCATATGGGGCTCCTTGCCTCAAGGAACTGTTGGGATTGTATCCAAGGTTGAACTCGACCAATTATATTATTTTATGTGTAGCTGGCTTTCCCAATTGGCCATATTATGGCAAATTGGAGCAATGAAACTCACAGGTAATAGATATGGATATCACTAAGTACAGTTTCCTATCAGTATCAGATTGGCATAAGACACTGACCTTGGGTACACAACATTATAAATTCCCAATTATCCTTATTGACCTGATATCACAGCCTTATGTCACTTATGATATTGATCCTCAGATAAATTATAAATGACTTGAATATGATACCTTATGTATTGTGGCTCTGGCAGCCCCTGGGTTATATAAATCTACCAAAACCCAGGTGTACCATGCGGCCCTATGTGTGCAGCATCCAGAGACTTTTTTTTTTTTTTACCATGAAATACTTGTGGATTGTACATAATGTGATGATTATGTCCAAGGGAAATTATTACTCTTTATTTCCAAGCAATATGACAGTGACTTTTATCAGCCCCAATCAGTTTCATTTGAATGGGACAGCAGTTGATTGGATGTTCACAGCGACACAACCACACCTATGATGTTATGTCAACATAACATATAATGCCCCCTACATGTTTGTACACGATGGCAAGCAACAGAAGCAAGTATATGTTGCCAACTTGACTGTACCATTATTTTTCGCAACAGAATCTACAAAACCTGTGATGTTGTATAAGGTTTCAAACTCTGCACCCTTGCTTTATGAGTACTCTGTGTTCTTCTTTGATCTGGCTCAAGCACAACTGACTGGAGGCATCACAAATGCAGGTTTCTTCCAGCAGACAGTTAGAACTTTATGTGATACCATCCATATCACAGCAGAAAATTCATCTGCACCTTACCCTGTGCCTTTGGATGTGCATATGAACAATCAGATAATACATTATAAATCATGCAGGAGTTGCAGTAGTATGAGTTTCAACATGTCTACAATTGAATACATCTTCCTCGGACTAGATGTCACTCGATGGCCATTCCAAAGAATTGACCCGTTGGGCAGACTATAGGTGTGGTGCTCAATTATACAAGCTGACGAGAAAATGCTGCACTGGTGGAACTTGGCTGGAATGCAGTTTGGATCTTGACTCATTTCCTTCCAAAATCACCATGAGTTTCTGTACTATTTCTATAAGATTTTGCCTCTACCTAGGTTGCACAAATGGGGGATCATGGATTTAGTGACTCATTCACCTTTCATCAATACTTCCTTCCCATCAGTGATGAGAGACACCAGGTATGAATTTGACTCAATATGGATTTTCCCAATATCATTTAAAACTTGTTAAAACAAAGATGATAATGATGCTCCTTGCATCTTAGATGGAGGTGGATTCAACCAGTCACATACATTCTTTACAGCCCATTACAAACCAGCAGTCTTGTGCAATGGACTTGCTAGACCCACCTAAAGTTACAGAGGCACAGATGTTGGTGCCTGACCTATCAAAAAGACTTGTAGTTCAACCTCGTATGCAACCCATTACGGTGACTTTTAATTTGAAGGACTGGGCACCACCAAAGGGACTGTGCCCAGAACAGCTTCTTCCAGTATTTTCCTACTCTTCTATTAATAGATGGTCAGCAAGGAAGCCACTTAAATTCTTGGGAGTTGGCACATTCATGGCGGGCACAGCTTTAGGTGCTAGCATTGCATCAGTCATGATGGTACTCACACAAGCAGATATCAAAGATATTAAACACCTGACACAGGAACAGGAACAAGTAATTACAGCATTGCCAAATGCTCTGCAGACTGCTCATGCTTTAGTCACCCAACTACAGAACAAAGTTCAACTACGTAGGAGTCTATGAAGTCATATGTGAAATCTACTCGTGATTCCCTGGATGATTTATTGACACTCGTTAAAGACACCAGATCCATGCAATGATGCACGTAATTTCAATTGCTTATGAATAAGCTAGATATGGAATTGAACGCTTTGTTTGCTTCTGGCATGGGTGTAGAAACCCTGACATTTAAATCTATTCTGGGTGGCCACAAAACTTTGTATTGTAAAAATGGCATATGTGTAGTCAGTTACCTACAGGTCTTTCTGGACAGAGCAGTACCTGCATACCTGATTGTGCCATTACTATGGAAACTGGTAACCTATGCGATCATACATCTGGATGAACATTTCTAACAAACCCCAGTACTATCCTTTGGATGATACTTTGCATCTTGGGGCTAATACCTACCTAGCCACCAAACCTCTGCTTACTGAATTGCAGATTTCAGGAGTCTCATTGACCACCTTTTATGACATCATGAATGATCTAGGTAACTTTGTATTCTCACTTTGTGGAACTATGCCATTTAACATCATCACTTATTTTTTCAACGTCACATCTTGGGAATACTTGTCATCCTTATGGCAGTTACCATGACTCATATCTCCACGATAACAATACCACAATCTCACATCTTTGACTCCACGATGTATGAAGCTGACCAATTCAACGACGCCAGGTATTATAGGGAGGCAGAAGCCTCTATACAAAAGTTAACAGACCTCCTGCAGCATAATCAGAGGCAGTTTACCAACATGGACAATACTGTCAAACAATATTTCCACAAATATTATACACAGGTCGATCACGTGTCTCATGTAGCACATGGTTTACAGACTGACACTGGTCTGGATCTCTAAGGTTCAAGACATCAGACATTGCACCTTTTTGGACACACTTGGAAGACTGGCACGCCTGGACACAACATGTATTTGGACTTGGAACCTGCTTCACTGATTTAAACGACACTTCTCTATGCATGAGCTTGCATTGTTATACTAATTATTTGAGAATATTTTCTTTTGCAGACAGGGATTGAACAATGCTATTAATAACAAGACCAGCTGGTCCATAGAACCCCCGTTGGAACATGCCTAATATGAAATATCTTTCCAAATGCAGGTTTTGTCCTGTCCATTTGGGAGGTAGAGTTTTTAGAGAATATTGGAAACATTGCTTGGATTATGAGACTAGACGTATACTGCATCAATTGATAGGATACACTCCACCATCTACTTGCTATTTTTGTAAACAGAGATAGTCGGTAGTTATTGGCATCAGGCATAAACAAAATAATTCTTTTTTATTACATTTTTGTGCCATAGTCTTCACCATAATTTGGCAATACATATTAGCCAACGGCATGAACAAGTGTCTGTTGTAACGACTGGATTTTCGGTAGCCTTGTATGTCTCTAATAGACATTACATGTATCCTGCCATGATCCAACAGATGACTAGACATGACCCTGATTATGTTGCCATTATGCTAAATTTCTCTTGGAGTTCTACGGAATCTACTGATAAGAACCCAGCACTTCCTGTTAGATCTTTGGAGGAATATTGCCTGAGAGAACTAGTATGACTTTTTGCTAAGTTTTGTTTGTTGCAACGTCCTGCTTATTTGACTTGGAAATTGTACCAACAATCTTTTATTGAATATAGACTGGTGAAACACCCTTGTAATGTAATACATTGAGTTGTTTTGAATTGTTGTTATAATATGATTGTTGTGTTTTTCAGTTTTGCTATTGATTTGCAGTGTGCTATGCTTTATCTTTTAAAATATTTTATTTTTATTTATTTATTTGAGAGAGGGAAAGAGGCTGAGTAGGAGAGAGAGAGAGAGAGAGAGAGAGAGAGAGAGAGAGAGATGGACACTCCAGGTCTTCCAGCCATTGCAAATGAACTCCAAATGCATGCACCACCTTGTGCATCTGGCTTATGTAGGTACTGGGGAACTGAACCTAGGCCCTTTGGCTTTGCAGGCAAGCACCTTAACCACTAAGCCATCTCTTCAGCCCCTAGGCTTTAATTTTTTGAGGATCGTGATGCCCCTTCACCCCCTAGGCTTGGGGCACTGGGGGTGGGATGTGAGGAGCACTAGCATGAGTAATAATAAAAATGAGGTACTCACCTAGCAGTGACAACATCACCATGGCAACTGGGGGCCACAACCAGAGAACAGCTGCTGTGCTGATATGTGAATGAGCTAACCCTAAGGTGGTTATCAACAGCTAGAGTGACTGGGGGAAAAATGGGTATAAAAACCCCAGCCAAAACTCAGAACACTGTCACTCAACTCAGAGAGACAGACTCCATGTCCCTCTTTGTGTTGATACCCACAGCAAGAAGGAGCAGTCCATGGGAGCCCTTGGCATCCTGGCACAGAGAACCTAGATGCTGCCCGTGGGCCAGGTGATGTCGCAGGTGAGTGCTTCAAAGGCTAGGCTAGGCTAGTTGGAAGGATAAAAGAGTAAAGGGACTTGGCCTAATTAATATGTGTGAAGAATGAATAAAGTGTGGAAATTGGATTAACGTAATCTACCTCTTGACTACTTAATTCAGCGCTGGAGACAGCAGGCAGAAGCACTTCCTGGTGGTTTCCACTGTTCTCCTGGGCACGGCCAGGGTGGGGGAAGAAGCACTTCTGGCCAGCTGGTGCTGCTTGGTTTGGCTGATTTGCCGCAGTGCCTGCTTGCTTCTGTGTGGAGAGCTCATCTGGCTTAAGAAGTTCACTTACAGATCTTGTCTCTTGCAGGAAAGAAGCTTATTGTGTATTATCTTGGGTATTTTTTCTTTCTCTGCAGTTCAGTGGTGAGGCTTCTAATTTGCCATCTTACCTGAAAGTGAGATACATGGTCTTTATTATGTTGAAGTATGATCCTTTCAGTCCAGTTTCTTCAGGGGCTCTGTTACGAAGAGATGTTGAATTTTATCAAAGGCCTTTTCTTTTTTAAAATATTTTATTTATTAAGGAGAGAGAGAGAGAGAGAGAGAGAATAAATGAGCCCACCAGGGCCTCTAGCCATTGCAAACAAACTCCAGATGCATGTACCATTTTGTGCATTTGGCTTTACATGGGTACTGGGGAATTGAACTTGGGCTGACCGGCTTTGCAAGTAAGTGCTTTCAACTGCTGAGTCATCTCTCCAGCACTCATCATGTTTTTGAATGACTAATGAGAATTTGCCATAATTGAGAGGCTTAGAGCAACTCCTAAATAGCCCCTCAATGATACCCATCTGGAAATGTTTACATCTCTAGTCGCTCTCTCTTCTTCTTCCCTCTCTAGCTGCATAATTCCATCCTGGGTCCACTATTGAAGCTGTCTATAATCCCATGGGGAAAAGGAGATCAGAAAGGCCCAACACTGATGTCCTTCTGGGTGTAGAGGCTGACTTAAGGCTTGTACCTTGGATGGAGCTGGGCCAGTATTATTGGATCCTTTCCCAGCTGTCTCTGGACTTGACTTCTGTTCATGTGTGCAGGACATGAAGCGATTATCTTCAAATTGTATTGTTGCCTGTAAAGACACTTTCCTTTTCTGTAGCCATAAGGTCTACAGAAATAGTATTAGCATTATATCTCCCCAGGTCAGCATATATATATGTCAAGTTTTGGAATATCTCTGTGTAGTAGTTGGTTCATTCGAGGGAATTTTCCTAAATATGTTTGAGCTGTTTGAAATCTGGTAGGAGGAAAGAGATGTGAAACATGGTTACTTCAAGAGCTCCTGATATCTTCTGGATATCATCTTATTTTATGGCCATTTTATCTTTGGGGGAGCCACTGGTCAAGGGGACTCTGGAGAATGAACCAACAGTGAAGGAATGATGCACTCAGTCTCAAATTGAGTAAGGAGGTCCGAGTGGCAGTGGAGTCATGGGAGGCTCCTTCTTGGGATCAGCGTTCAGAGAGAGAGAGAGAGAGAGAGAGAGAGAGAGAATGGACACTCCAGGTCTTCCAGCCATTGCAAATGAACTCCAAATGCATGCACCACCTTGTGCATCTGGCTTATGTAGGTACTGGGGAACTGAACCTAGGCCCTTTGGCTTTGCAGGCAAGCACCTTAACCACTAAGCCAATCTCTTCAGCCCCTAGGCTTTAATTTTTTGAGGATCGTGATGCCCCTTCACCCCTAGGCTTGGGGCACTGGGGGTGGGATGTGAGGAGCACTAGCATGAGTAATAATAAAAATGAGGTACTCACCTAGCAGTGACAACATCACCATGGCAACTGGGGGCCACAACCAGAGAACAGCTGCTGTGCTGATATGTGAATGAGCTAACCCTAAGGTGGTTATCAACAGCTAGAGTGACTGGGGGAAAAATGGGTATAAAAACCCCAGCCAAAACTCAGAACACTGTCACTCAACTCAGAGAGACAGACTCCATGTCCCTCTTTGTGTTGATACCCACAGCAAGAAGGAGCAGTCCATGGGAGCCCTTGGCATCCTGGCACAGAGAACCTAGATGCTGCCTGTGGGCCAGGTGATGTCGCAGGTGAGTGCCTCAGAGGCTAGGCTAGGCTAGTTGAGAGGATAAAAGAGAAAAGGGACTTGGCCTAATTAATATGTGTGAAGAATGAATAAAGTGTGGCAATTGGATTAACATAGTCTACCTCTTTACTACTTAATTCAGCCCTGGAGACAGCGGGCAGAAGGACTTCCTGGTGGTTTCCACTGTTCTCCTGGGCACGGCCAGGGTGGGGGAAGAAGCACTTCTGGCCAGCTGGTGCTGCTTGGTTTGGCTGATTTGCCGCAGTGCCTGCTTGCTTCTGTGTGGAGAGCTCATCTGGCTTAAGAAGTTCACTTACAGATCTTGTCTCTTGCAGGAAAGAAGCTTATTGTGTATTATCTTGAGTATTTTTTCTTTCTCTGCAGTTCAATGGTGAGGCTTCTAATTTGCCATCTTACCTGAAAGTGAGATACATGGTCTTTATTATGTTGAAGTATGATCCTTTCAGTCCAGGTTCTTCAGGGGCTCTGTTACGAAGAGATGTTGAATTTTATCAAAGGCCTTTTCTTTTTAAAAATATTTTATTTATTAAGGAGAGAGAGAGAGAGAGAGAGAATAAATGAACCCACCAGGGCCTCTAGCAATTGCAAACAAACTCCAGATACATGCACCGCTTTGTGCATTTGGCTTTACATGGGTACTGGGGAATTGAACTTGGTCTGACCGGCTTTGCAAGTAAGTGCTTTCAACTGCTGAGTCATCTCTCCAGCACTCATGTTTTTGAATGACTAATGAGAATTTGCCATAATTGAGAGGCTTAGAGCAACTCCCAAATAGCCCCTCCATGGTACCCATCTGGAAATGTTTACATCTCTAGTCGCTCTCTCTTCTTCTTCCCTCTCTAGCTGCATAATTCCATCCTGGGTCCACTATTGAAGCTGTCTATAATCCTATGGGGAAAAGGAGATCAGAAAGGCCCAACACTGATGTCCTTCTGGGTGTAGAGGCTGACTTAAGGCTTGTACCTTGGATGGAGCTGGGCCAGTATTATTGGATCCTTTCCCAGCTGTCTCTGGACTTGACTTCTGTTCATGTGTGCAGGACATGAAGCAATTATCTTCAAATTGTATTGTTGCCTCTAAAGACACTTTCCTTTTCTGTAGCCATAAGGTCTACAGAAATAGTATTAGCATTATATCTCCCCAGGTCAGCATATATATATGTCAAGTTTTGGAATATCTCTACGTAGTAGTTGGTTCATTCGAGGGAATTTTCCTAAATATGTTTGAGCTGTTTGAAATCTGGTAGGAGGAAAGAGATGTGAAACATGGTTACTTCAAGAGCTCCTGATATCTTCTGGATATCATCTTATTTTATGGCCATTTTGTCTTTGGGGGAGCCACTGGTCAAGGGGACTCTGGAGAATGAACCAACGGTGAAGGAATGATGCACTCAGTCTCAAAATGGGTAAGGAGGTCCGAGTGGCAGTGGAGTCATGGGAGGCTCCTTCTTGGGATCAGCGTTCTTGGCCAGGGAAGGCTTGTCCCTTGACAGAGGCTTACCTGGGGCAGCCATGGCTGCAAGTGGAGCTGCGTCTACCACCTGCAAGCCTGACAAAGATTTAGATTTTCCCTTAATGTGAAGAAAGTTTGAACATAAGGCATCTTTGACCATTTCCATTCTTTATTTTTATTTTAAAATTTTTAAAATTTATTTTTATTTATTTGAGAGAGAGAGAGAGAGAGAGAATGGGCATGCCAGGGCCTTCAGCCGCTGCAAGCGAACTCCAGATGCATGTGCCACCTTGTGCATCTGGCTTACATGGGTCATGGGAAATTGAACCTGGGTCCTTTAGCTTTGCAGGCCAGCGCCTTAACCTCTAGGCCATTTCTCCAGCCCAATTTTCATTTTTTTTTTTTTTTTTTTTTTTTACCATAGAACAGGTCTAGTTGTACAATGACACTATAATTCATACTTCCCTCTGCTGACCATTCTTCCCCATCTTCTAACTTGCATATCAGCCAAGCATTGGAACAAAGAACAATTAAGTGCTTCTTAGTGATTGGCCATCAAAGGAGACCCAGTTTCTCAGGATGCATTCCAAAGATGTGCGTGTTGTCATGGGCTTGCTGCCTGTACTGAAAGAGACGAGAGGGGAATTTCCTCAATCACTTTTCTGTCATTAGGAAGTTGGAGGGGAACCTGTTCTAGGGAAATTCTTATCAGGCTGGAAGTTGGAAATGTTACTGCTGCTGCTGCTACTGCTATTGACAACCATTTCTTATAATCCAGCCAAAGTTCCTGCTGCAAATGGGCTGGGACAGGGCAATTGTAGGCATGGCTACAATAATGTCTGAGGAAATATGCCTTCCAATCTCCTAGTTTCTCTCTGTTCTAAAAATAAAGAGAATTCTAGGGCTGGAGAGATGGCTTAGCAGTTCAGGCACTTGCCTGCCAAGTCTAAGGACCAATTGCCCGGTACCCACATAAGCCAGATGCACAGGTGGTGCATGTGTCTGGAGTTCGTTTTCAGAGGCTAGAGGCCCTAGCATACCCATTCTCTCTCTCCCTTCCTCCCTCTCTCTCTTTCCCTCTGCCTTTTTATTTCTTTCTTTTGGTTTTTTGAGGTAGAGTCTCACTCTAGCCCAGGCTGACCTGGAATTCAATATGTAGTTTCAGGGTGGCCTCGAACTCATGGCGATCCTCCTACCTCTGCCTCCCAAATGCTGGGATTAAAGGCATGTGCCACCATGCCCGGCTGCATTTTTCTTTTCTTTTTTTCTCTCTCAAATGAATAAAATAAAGATAAATTTTTTTTTTTTTAAGAAAGTCTTCTTGACAAACTAAGAGATTTGGACAAAGAAGTGTACTCTCAAGTTTCTCCTATGAGTTTGAATTACAATCTCCAGAAGACATAATAAAAAAGAGAATTACTCTCACTGTGCTTACAGGCAGCAAAATAACCTTGTTCTGTAAGCAGGAGGAAAGTTAACGATTCAATGATCCATGAAAGTCTATATAGACACAAAGAATATTGAGAAGTTGGAGGGAAAAGTAAGCCAGTGATAGGAGGGAGATTAGAAGGAAGACTTGTCTCCTGGGGAGCAAGTCCATCTCCAGCGAGGCTTGAGGAGCGAAGGACTGGCCTGGTTCCTGGCTTTGATGAGGGGGCTTCTGCTGGCCACAGAAAAGTAGACCACAGACAGGCAGTGTCTTTTGTTCTGGCTGACACGTAGAGTTCTGCCAAAGGTCCACTAGGTGTCACTAAGTGCAGCTCTTTTGTGACAACCCTCAGACCATTGGTAACTCTGATGGAAACTGTCAGAGACCCCAACTTTTTTTCATGATCTAGACTGGTGATTGGACATGGGGTTCACTTAGAAAGCCTTTAGGTGATATTAGGGGGCTGCCCAGGCTAGAAACCTTTAGTTGTTTTAATTTTTTTTTCTGATATATCTTCTGACAGACTGAGCTTTTTTTTTTTTTTTTCTGAGGCAGGGTCTCACTCTGGTCCAGGCTGACCTGGAATTAACTATGTAGTCTCAGGGTGGCCTTGAACTCAACTCACGGAGATCCTCCTACCTCTACCTCCCGAGTGCTGGGATAAAAGGCGTGCGCCACCACGCCCGGCTTGTGACACACTGATCTTTATAAAAGGAAGATGAGCTACCAGAGTGAGATTTCTTAATCTGACATTTAGCCAGGTAACCAGAAATGAAAAGGGTCTCCAGAGTGGGGTTTATTTATTTTGACATGTGAGTAGAACGTCAGAAGCAGGATCCATGAAGCTTGGTTTCTTTAATTGACATTTTCAGACAGTCAATGACAAAATGACTGTTAGTACAGAGTCGAGTTCCTGCAAGACACAGATGCAGATTTAAGAAACAGATCATCTGACCCTCCTCGATCTTGGTGGGACCTCCAAAGAGAACTGCAGGCTTGGAGAGCAGTGGAGTCTTTCTAGTCACCCTGGGTGGGCTTAGTTTGTATGATAGAACACTGGACAATCAATGGTCACTAAAGCTCCCCAAAGCTAGTGGCATTCAAGCTCTTTGTCTTCCAGTAATGTAGAACTGAGAAGGACAGAAAGAGGGCATGCCAAGGATCTACAAGCAAAATTTATCGAAAAGGCATAACAAAGCTCCCCATAAAAGAGGGGGAAGGGACTCAAAAAGAGTTGTCATTCACACTCAGGACTGCAGCAGCTTTTATAGATTTGGAGCAAACTGGAGTAAGCAAAGACTCATAGGGAAATTAGGTACTGGGCTAGCATAGTGGCACACGCCTTTAATTCCAGCACTTGGGAGGCAGCAGTAGGAGGATTGCTATAAGTTCAAGGCCAGCCTGAAACTACATAGTGAATTCCAGGTCAGCCTGGACTAGAGTGAGACCCTACCTCAAAAACAAAGCAAACAACAAAACAAAGAAAGAAATTAGGTACTGGACAGGTACAGATTGTGATAGGTCTACACAGACACATCCACTGGCCTCTGACTGGTAAACAGCTAAAGCCTATCTAAATTCTAAGGAAGTCAGGAAGTGGGCATCCTGCCAGAATTCTAAGGAAGCAGAATAATGGGTAAAAACAGGTGGTCAGGAGTGTACTCATGAGTCAGTGTCAGGTGTTTGGGAAGATTGATGTTTATCTAACCTTGAGGACCTGTGGCCCTGACTAAACTGTCTTCAATGCAAACTAGCTGGATCCTAATCTCTTATCAAGATGCCCCTGGGAAATGGAGGTTGGTATGAAAGAAGGTTGTTGGTGTTGTATTAAACTAAGAATGGTGCTACACGATTGTGATCTCCCCTATAGTCCCAGCACCTGGCATGTTAAGACAAGAAGATCAGAAGTTCAAGATCATCTTTGGCTACATAGTGAATTTAAGGCCTGCTTGAGCTACATGAGACTCTGTCTCAACACACACCACATACACACACATACACACACCACACATGGCTGGTGAAATAGGCCATTGGTAAAGTGCTAGCCACACAAGCATGAGGACTTGAGTTCAGATTTTCAGCATCCGTGTAAAATGCCAGACATGGCAGTGTACTCTGGTAATCCCAGTACTGGGGAGGTGAAGACAGGAGGATCCCTGAGGCTTGCTAGCCAGCTTGTTTAGCTCTATTGGTGAGCTCCACCCTGTCTCAAAAGGAAGATAGTGATTCCACATGTATGGGCACCCCCATACATACATACACACTATTGTAGTTACCTTTGCATTACTACTATCAAATTGGGGAGTGAACATTCAAAGCACATGAGCTTATTGGGGAAATCTGATTCGAACTACCACATTCTGCCCCTGTTCCCATAAAGTCATCATCATCCCATGATGTAAAATGCGCTCAGTCCCACTTTAAAAGTACCCGAAGTTTTTTTTTTTATCGATTCCAGCACTATTTAAAAGCCCAAGATTTCTTCTGAGACTCAAGATAGTTTCTTAACTATAATCCTGAAAAATCAAAATAGAAGTGACATACACATAAACAGCGTAGAATAAACATTTTCACTGCAAAAACAAGGCATTGAAAGGAACGATTGAACTGATGTAAGATCTAAAATAAGCAGGGCAAGTATCAAATTCTGTAGCTCCATGTCAAACCCACAACAAAGCATCTGGGGTCAAATTCTGCCCTTCTACCTCCTGAGCAAGCAGCTTTCCTTGACACCGATCTCACAGTCCTTGCTTCTCCAAAATCCTGGGGTCTTCCCTGCAGCCCACAGTTCATACATACTATGGCTTGACCCTGCTCCACATTGCCTAGGGGCCATTGACCAAAAACCACATTGCAAACACAATGACCCTCTCTTTCCTGAATTTCTTTTACTTCCATAGTGAACCACTAAATTTGTTAATCTAGGGGGAAATAAAGCTGACTTTGAAGAGCAGGAAAATTCCTTAAGCATTCTTCCTACTGGAGTAACACAGACCAGCTGGTCCATACTCAGTGGTGGTGATGTCTCAAGCAATTGCTGTTAAACTGGGCTGTAATCTCAGGCCTTAAACTTTCGACCCTTTCTGTGCCATATCCTTTTGCTCACACCAGCAATGTCTTCTAAATTCAACCCTGCAAAGTTGTCAGGACATGGACAGAAACCAGAAAGCCTCTCACACAAATTGCTTCTAGCCCAATCCGAACAAAGCTGTCTTTCCCCTTATAGGTCAAATCTTATACTACACAGTTTTTTCTACATTTAGGTCTTTTAACACTTACAAGAATAGTCCATCAAGCTCTACTTACAGCACTGCAAGATGTCTCTCAGTCCAAGATTTCAAATCCTTCTGCATTCTTCCTACAAATCAGTTCCAAAGGTCGTGTAAGTCAGGTTTCTAGCAGTAGGTTCTGCTCTGGTATCAATTTCATGTCATAGTTACCCTTGTGTTTCTGGGACAAAACACCTGACCAAAAGTAGCTGATGGGAGGAAAGGGTTTATTTTGGCTTACAGTCTCAAGGGGAAGCTTCATGATGGCAGGGGAAAACATGGCATGAGCAGAGGCTGGACATCACTTCTTGCTGCAGCAGGTGGAAGAGAGCAGCAAGAGAGTGAATCAAGCTCTGGCAAGAGGGAGCTAGCCACAACACCCTAAAGCCTGCTCTCAAGAAAACACCTCCTCCAGCAAGGCTTCATCTCCCAAATTGCTACCAGCTGGGGAACAAATATTCAAAGCACAGGTGTTTATGGGGACATATGGGGATTCATGCACACACCACACATACACACTTATGCGCACTACACACACATATGCATATATGTCCACCTTCCCCAAAAGGACAAAAAGGTGCTTGCCATTGTCAAAAGACAAACTTATAATAAATTTAATTATATATAAGTATATATTTATTATATAAAATATTATATAACATATAATATTATATATGCTATATTACATTAATATATACTATTATATATAGTATTATGTACTATATATCCTATTATATATGATATACTAATATATTAGTATATATACTATATGTTATATGTTATTATATAGTATATATACTATTATATGTTATATAATAAATAGATAACATATATTAAATATATAATATATATATAATTGGCTTTTAGTTGGGTGACCTCTGTTCTACAAAAGAGAATGGGTACTCCCATTGGATGACAACAGAATGGCAGGTCATGTAGGATATGATCAGGGAAGAAGCACCTTAGAAAAAAGTTGATTGATTAACAATCTTATTTTCTATTTTAAATTATTTCATTTATTTACTTATTTGAGAGAGATAGAGAAGTAGATAGATAGAGAAAATGGACATGCCAGGATTTCCAGCCACTGCAAACAAACTCCAGACTCATGTGCCACCATGTGCATCTGGCTTACGTGCGTACTGGGGAATCGAACCTGGGTCCTTAGGCTTCATAGGAAAGTGCCTTAACTGCCAAGTCATCTTTCTACCCAAACAGCCTTTTATTAAGCATTCTTTTAATTTAAAGGTTAGAGTAGAGAAGTCTTTATGAAGCCAACTTAGATGGAAACTTTCTGTTTTCAGGAAAAATTAGTCAGTTTGGGATCTGCTTGCATCTTGAAAGTTTCAGTTTGATTTCATGGCACGTATCTTGAGGTTTGGTTAAAAAAAATGTGAAAGTGAGATGATCCTGGACTGCTATTCTCTACTGAGACAAAAAGGTTCTCTTCCCCAGAGAGTACTTTATTTCAGAGGGATAGATTCAGCCGAGTCCTATCAGGATTGGGGGAAATAAGTGCTTTGATGCTGAAAGGGGTGGAGGAAATCTGGCTGATACACCATAGCATCTACTCCAGTATATCTGTGTGCTCTTGGATCCACTTGCTTTGTGTAAGTCTTTGGAGCCACACCTCTAGGACTTCGGTGACATGGTTTAATGAGGAAACTTGAAAGAAGTTTAGTGGGGGTTGGAGTGATAGTAAAACACTTGCCTCACAAGCATGAGCACCCGAGTCTGACCCCTGCTAAGTACATCAAATGCCATGTATGGGATCATGTGTCTGTAATCCTTGTACTGGGGAAGTAGAAGCAGCTAGATTTCTGGAGCTTGCTAGCCAGCCAGCATAGCCTAATCTGTGAGCTTCAGGCCAATGAGAGACCCTGTTTCCAAAAGGGGTGGATGGTGTTCCTGAGAAATGACATACAAAGCTGTCCTCTGGTCTCCACATGCATGTGACATGCATATGCACTTGCATACACACAGCATCCATATACATACAAACATACATACACATATATAACATGCAAAAAACTAAATAAAATAAGCTTAGGGGGATGGAGTGATGGCTTAGCAGTTAAAACGCTTGCCTGTGAAGCCTAAGGAGGCACATTTCACTCTCCAGACCCCATGTAACAGATGCACAAAGGAGAGGCAAGCACAAGGTTGCACATATCCGCTAGTTGGCACAAGTGTTTGCAGTTTGTAGTGGCTGAGGCCCTGGTGTGCCAACTCTCTCTCTCTCTTAAAAAAAAAAAAAAGCTTAGTGGGATAAGTTATGGCTTCCACTGCTGTAGCTGGTCTGTAGGCTGCAACTGATAGTCAGTGTTTTCTTCCTTTACCACTCTTTCTAGATTCTCCCTACACTTTATCTGTCTGCTGTACTAGGTTATTTTCATAGCAGTCTGATTTATATATTCCTTGAAAAACATCTTTATTTATTTATTTGCAAGCAGAGAGAGGGAGGGAATGAGCAATGGATATGCCAGGGCCTCTAGCCACTGCAAACAAACTCCAGACACATGTGCCACTTTGTACATCTGGCTTTATGAGGGTACTGGGGAAGCAAACCCAGGTCGTCAGGCTTTGTAAGCAAGTGCCTTTAACTGATGAACTAGCTCTCCAGCTCCATGTATCCTCCTCCCTGAAGAATCTGAAACCAACCTTGCTCACCTTGCCTTTCTCAGGTTGTGATTTACAATCAAAAATGGGCAAGGAACTACCAAGATACACAGTGGTTAGCATCTGTGCGCCAAACAGATTTTTCCTTGTTCTCATCCTGATAACTAAGGTCACTTCCAAACATAGTGACTGATCTGTTCCTGCTAGTCTCCTGACATGGGGAACGTATAGCGTACCTGATAGCAGCCACAACTTAAAGTTTAATGGAACTCCTACTAAATTTCCTGGACCTGGAAAGTAGAATCTCTTACCTACAGAGTTCAAAGTAATAAGGGATAAGAAGTTTTAATTCAAAAAGCAGGTCATTAGCAGGAAAAATTTACACCTACTTCTTGGATCCCAGGTCCATGAATTCTATCTATTAGAGAGACAACATCATATAATGGTCATGAATACTACCAGGGGCTGGTATATCAGTCTCAAAAGCTATCACCCAAATCCCATTTTAGAGCTCTCTTACTTGGACTACTTCTGACACCAACTCTCCTAGGTTAGCTTCTGTGGGTAATAGAGTCTGAAATGGAGATTTGTGTGTGAGAAGTTTGCTGGGGATGTACTTGGATTCAACACCTCTTGATAAGGGTTACAGAAGCAGGATTGGCCAGAAGTTGAATTGTGCTGCTCACATCCAAAGCTCCAGATGATTCCATAAAAGAGCCTCTGGAGCCGAATGGCCCTGAAGAATTGTCCTCCCCTGAGGCAGAGGGGCTAAGCTTCTCTACTTACATCAAGCCTTAGGAAGTGATCTGCTCCTGGGAAATAGATGTGACCTTGGGAGAGGGGTCTGCCTGCAATAGTGTTCCTCACTTAACTCAAGCTGGCTTATTTACTTGTGTGCCTGGGAAGTGAATATTTCTTTTTGAATCTAAGTTTATTTTTAGCTTTTACTTTATTATTTATTTGAGAGAGAGAGAGAGAGAGAGAGAGAGAGAGAGAGAGAGAGAATGGACACATCAGGGCCTCTAGTCACTGCAATGCACCACCTTGTACATCTGGTTTACATGTATACTAGGGAATCAAACCTATGTCCTTTGGCTTTGCTGGCAAGTGCCTTAACCACTAAGCCATTTATCCAGCCTGGAATGAATATTTTAAAGCTCATATTTGGCTACTTAATCTATGGAACTTTCAAGGCTCTCCAAGAAGGATTTTTGAAAACTTTTTTTATTGACAATGTCCATAAATATAAACAGTATGCCATGATTGTAATCCCTTTCCATTGCCTTCCCTTTTCCCCTCCCAAATCCCCCTATCCATTGCAACCTTTCTTTTAAAAAATATTTTATTTATTTATTTAAAAGAGAGAGTAAGAAGCAGATAGAATGGGTATGCCAAGGCCTCTAGCTACTGTAAATGAACTCCAGATGCATGTATTACTTTGTGCATCTGGCTTACATAGGTACTGGGGAATCAAGCCTGGGTCCTTAGGCTTGGCAGGCAAGTGCCCTAACCACTAAGCAATTTCTCCAGCCCCCAAACCTTTCTTCTTTCCAAATAGTCTCTCTTCCAAGAAGGATTTTTTTTGGGGGGGGGTTTGAGGTAGGGTCTCACTCTAACTTAGGCTGACCTGGAATTCACTATGTAGTCTCAGGGTGGCCTCGAACTCACGGTGATCCTCCTACCTCTGTCTCTCAAGTGCTAGGATTCAAGGAGTGCATCACCACTCCCAGCTTTTCCAAGAAGGATTTGTTTCTTCAAGGTAGGGTCTCACTCTAGCCTAGGCTGACCTGGAATTTACTATGTAGTCTCAGGATAGCCTTGAACTTATGGTGATCCTCCTACCTCTGCCTCCCAAGTGCTGGGATTAAAGGTGTGCAGCACCATGCCTGGCCCAAAAAGGGTTTTTGATTTTGGTGGTTTTGGAGTTGAATTCAGGGCCTCATACATGCTAGGTAAGTGCTCCCTCACTGATCAGTAGTCCCAGTCCAAGGAGAGTATTTTTAAGCTTCTCTCACATCCCACTTGAGTTTACTTTCTCGTCTTGGAATTTTTTTTTTTGGTGTATGTCACATACAGGTGTGGAGTATGTGTGATATGGGGGATATGCGTGTATGTGCAGATGTGGTAGCCATGTGGGTATGTGGAACCATCAGAGGAGAACCTTGTGGGCTCTTCTTGGGATCATCACCATACTTCCCTGAGACTGGGTTTCTCCCTCAACCCAGTAGAGATCCCAGCCACTCTCTGGTCTCTGTCCCTACCCCCAGGACTGGGGTTACAGATATATGTGCTGGTACCCAGATTTGTACATGGATTCTGGGATTGAACTGCAGGGGTCAGACCCTCCCAGAACCTCATTCTTAAATGGCAAGCACTTTTAACTGCTCTAACCATTTTGACTCAATGGGGTTATGTGAACATGAATTTCAGATCTGAGCATGAACAGGCCAGTGTATTAGGATTTACATTAACATCTTTGTATTTTATGTTGATACTAATTCTGTTTCTTTGTTTTTTTTGAGGTAGGGTCTCACTCTAGCCCAGGCTGACCTGGAATTCACTATGTAGTCTCAGGGCAGCCTTGAACTCATGGTGATCCTCCTACCTCTGCCTCCTGAGTGCTGGGATTAAAGGCATGTGCCACCATGCCCGGCTATAATTCTTTTTTTTTTTAAATTTTTTGTTTATTTGAGAGTGACAGACAGAGAGGAGGAGGAAGAGAGAGAGAGAGAGAGAGAGAGAGAGAGAGAGAGAGAGAGAGAGAGAGAGAGAGAGAGAGAGAATGGGCACGCCAGGGCTTCCAGCCACTGCAAACGAACTCCAGATGCGTGCACCCCCTTGTGCATCTGGCTAACGTGGGTCCTGGGGAATCGAGCCTCGAACCGGGGTCCTTAGGTTTCACAGGCAAGTGCTTAACTGCTAAGCCATCTCTCCAGCCCCTGGCTATAATTCTTAATTCATACAATGAATTAATGGCTCATTTATGCTTTAAGATAATTAATTTTTTTTGTTTTTTGTTTTTCAAGATAGGGTCTCACTCTGGCCCAGGCTGACCTGGAATTAACTATGTAGTCTCAGGGTGGCCTTGATCTCACAGCAATCCTTCTAACTCTGCCTCCTGAGTGCTGGGATTAAAGGCGTGCTCCACCACACCTGGCTAGATAATTAATTTTTTATATTTATTTATTTGAGGGAGAGAGAGAGAGAAAGATACAGGTAGAAAGAGACAGAGAGAGAGAGAGAGAGAGAGAGAGAGAGAGAGAGAGAATAGGCGTTCCAGGACCTCTAGCCAGTGCAAATGAACTCCAGATGCATGTGTCATCTTGTGCATCTGGTTTATATGGGTACTGAGGAATTGAACCTGGGTCCTTAGGCTTCACAGGCCGATGTCTTAACCACTAAGCTATCTCTCTAGCCCTCAGATAATCATAAAAACAATAATATAAGTACAATAATTTAAAATAATCCTTTAAAATATTTTTTATTTATTTACAGGGAGAGAGAGTGAGAGAGAGAAACAGCATGGTGCACCAAGGCCTCTTGTCACTGCAAATGAACTCCAGTTGCATGTGCCACTTTCTACATGTGGCTTTATGTGGCTACTGGGAAATTGAATACAGGCTGCAAGCTTTGCACACTAGCTCCTTTAACCACTTAGCTGTCTCCTCAGTCCTAAAATAATCACATATTAGTTGAAAGCAGGCCTTCAATGTAGAAATAGAATGTGAATCTCTAGTGCTCAGTGACTTCTCAAGGACTTCTATAGAAGAAGCTGGATGGGGCTGGGGAGAACACTGGCAGTAGAAATCACTTCTTTTTAAAATTTGGTTGCTTTAATTAACAATTTAGCTAATTAATTAAGTTAATTAATTATTTTAATTAATTAATTCAATTGAGCAGGTAGTAAAACTTGGGTTTCAAGATCAAGATCTAGTCTCATTCTCTACATAGTCCAGTTTTCCTGGATTATGGGATGAAGTGGAACAAAATGGGGACATTAGCTATCAGAAATAATGGTCAATATTATTGTAGCCCTGAGAGTATTCACTTCAAATGGTGTGTATAGGCTCTCAGCCAATTACCCCCTACCTGCAAACTATAGTGTCAGATGGCAAAAGTATTCTGAAGCAGATGTCTCTCATACCTTCATTTCTAGAAACCCCACCCACCTCCAAAATGATTTCTGATTTTAGAAATCCTGATTTTTTTCTGTGAGAATGAACAGATCTTCCTATCTTATCTCTGGGGAAAAAAACCCCACCTCTTTAGCATTTGATTCAGATCTCAGCCTCCATGTGAGGGGTCCGAGCTAACCCTCTCGGGGAAGGAAGCTCGGGGAAGGAAGCTTGGACACAAACTCTCCACATGAGCTACACTACGTCTTTCTGATGCTCCTTCTAGTGTGTTTTGGTCCATCTCCAAGAACTTACGCGTTTCTCTGAATGTTTGCTATTGTTCCCATTAAACATTTTTTAATTGCCTCACTTGCATCCTCTTTTTAAGATGGCCTGATGCCCTATTTTACAAACATTTCTAGGGAAATAATGGTTCCTCTTGCCTGAGGCACATTTATTTTCTTTTCTGGACTTAGCTGTAATTCTGCTGAGTTTTACTGCTTACAGGGAAGGACAGAGATACAATCATATTAGAGGCAAGCAGGCTGCTGCCCTAGGTCTTGACTTGGCTGGAAGCGTAGATAGTTGCTGGGATTTCTAAGACTTTAAACACCACTTCACACCACCATGGATATTTATAGTCCCAGTGGATATTTAGTCCCAGGGTTGAACTTCACTATTTTATAGACTCCATTATTGGGAAGAATAGTCACTAGAACTGACTTTCCATGTCTCCTGTATGGTTCAAAGTTGTCCTCTCATCCCCACCCATATTTCCTTTTCTTTCCTTTTATTAAATTAATTTTTATTTATTATAAATTATAACAGGTTATATACTATTCCCTCACCCTAATTCCCATTTCCCCGGGACTTTTTCAGTGGGGTTATGGTACTCACTATGGGGTCATGAAAGCCCCAGTCAGTTCCTGTGGTGTAGTGGGGGACTGTGCCTTTGTGGGTCTTACAGTCTTTCCACCCACTCTTCCATGATGTTTCCTGAGCTATAGCAGGCCAGTTGGTAGTCTGATTTAGTGTTGAGTTCTCTGTAGCCTCTGGATATCTGTTTTGCTATTTTTTGTTAAAAATATTTATTTATTTATTTATTTATAAGGGGGGAGAGAGAGACAGAGAAGAGAGAGAGAGAGAGAGAGAGAGAGAGAGAGAGAGAGAGAGAGATCGGGTGTGCCAGGGCCTCTAGCTGCTGCAAACTAACTTCAGATTCATGTGCTACTTTGTGCATCTGGCTATATGTGGGTACTTGGGATTCGAACCTGGGTCATTGGGCTTTGCAGACAAGTGCGTCAACAGCTGAGCTATTTCTCTAGCCATTTCATAGGTTTGATTGATTACCATATCTGTCACCATTGCCCTGGAACTGGTTGTCAGGTTAGCTGGGAGAGCTGTATACATGTTACCATTTCCCCTGAAATTTCTCCTGGGCCTGACAGATATGGTAGAGGTGGCACATCTCGTCCTACAAAATTTTCTGAGTGTGACATGTACCCTGCCAGTACTTCTGGTAGAATGCAGTGTTGCTGAACATGTGTTGTTTTCCTATGAGGATTTGTTGCACATCTCTCGTTACTTCCCATATCCTTCCACAGTGATTTCTTTGATACCATGTTATATACTGTTTATCCTTTGTAGAGAAGATGGAACTAAATTGAGAAGAGTTTCTTTGATCCTGAGGACATGTAGGTAATAACAGTTGGGTGACTACTAGTTTGTAGGTCTTTAATAGCATACCTGGGATGGATGTGCCCTGAAATGTAAGAAATCAGATCTTGAACCTGGGGTGTAGAGAATAAGCACAGGCATGAAAGAAACATCATAAATATGAAGATTGGAATCATCAATTAAAGGAACTACTCAGAACTAGTACCGCAACCTTACTTGTTCATGGATGCTTACTTTGTAGCTCAGACTCAGGAACTTCAGTTACAGACTTAAAATACAATCTCAGCAGCTTGGACTACATTCTTTCTACCTTTCTTTAGCCATCTCTGGGGCTATCTATAAGTTCCTTGCTCCATAAACAAGTTTTTCATGAGACTAGCCTTGGATTTACACAGTCTTAATTAATGCCAATGGAGCATCTAGTTACTTATGACAGTGGTGGTTGGGGGTGGGAAGCTTGATAAGAGCTCATATAATGGGGAGATATTTTCATACATGCTTTTCAAATCATTCATCTTTCTCAGTAGAGACAGAAAAGAACAGATAAAAGTATTTATTGAAGGGGTGGATTTAGTTTTTGCTATGCAAATCAGACTTTCTTCTACCCACAATCCTCCTGCTTCAGCCTCCAGAATGCTGGATTACAGGCGTGTGAAAACACACATAGGCTGTAAGGAATACAATTTAAGCTAGTTTTGAGTGTGGGTGGGATTTTACAGGGAGAGGTGGGGCTTGAAAAAGGATAGCCTAAGCAGAGGTTCTAAGAATCAACAGATGAAGGGACTGAGAGATTTCCTTATTTATTATATTTAAGGAGTCGCAGAAGGATCCAAAGTTGTTAAAAGGGTCTTACCCCTCAAAGACTAATAGGAGGGATAAAACAGTTAAAATACAAGGAAACAAGTCAAAAGTATCATGAGGGAGGGTAGAAATATGACTTGCCCATTCATAATAGGAAAGATAATATGTATTTGGAAAGACAGAAAAGAACAGATAAAAGTATTTATTGAAGGGGTGGATTTAGTTTTTGTATCTCTGTTCCTGGTGAGCATTTTGTTCCCTGCCATGCAAGCCACACAACTTACAAAGTGCGAGGTGTCCCAGAAGCTGAAAGACATGGATGGCTATCGAAATATTACTTTGCTTGAATGTGAGTTCTTTGTCCCTTGCTTGTCCTATTCCTCACCCGTGTCTCCTCCGTCCACTTATGTCTCTTCTTCTATCCTTCATTTTCACTTAATCATCTATTCATACTCTTATATTCTCTGTTTTACTCTTCTATTCAGCTTGTTCTATCCCTTTCTCACTGTCTGCACCTACTTTAGATCTCTCCTCACCTCATCAAGATACTACCATTTTTTGAGATTGTCTAAAAATACCTTTTTTTTTTCTGTCTGGAAACTACATTTCCTCATTTATGCAGATCCTAGACATCTCTGAGATATGTCTTTCTCATGTTTCCCTCAGGGACTTGCATTATATTTCACACCAGTGGTTATGACACAGAAGCCATCATCAAAAACAATGGCAGCACAGAATATGGACTTTTCCAGATCAGTAATAAGTTTTGGTGTGGGAGTAGCCAGATCCCTCAGTCAAAGAACATTTGTGGCATCTCCTGCGACAGTGAGTAGACTCTTTTTTTCTGCAGCCTGCATTTGAGAGCATGTCCTTTATGGCTTTATTGCCATAAAATTGTGATTTGAAATGATAGTACTTAGTAAGATACTGGAATTTTCTGTTTTTTAAAAAACATGTTACCAAGTTGTGTGTATATATATATATATACTTTTGTTTATTTATTTGAGAGCAACAGACAGAGAGAGAAAGAGGGCGAGAGAGAGAGAGAGAGAGAGAGAGAGAGAGAGAGAGAGAATGGGAGTGCCAGGGCCTCTAGGCACTGCAAACGAACTCCAGATGCATGTGCCCCCTTGTGCATCTGGCTAACGTGGGTCCTGGGGAATCGAGCCTCGAACCGGGGTCCTCAGGCTTCACAGGCAAGTGCTTAACTGCTAAGCCATCTCTCCATCCCGGAGTTTTCTTTTTTTAAAAAATATTTTATTTATTTATTTACTTGAGAGACAGTGAGAGAAAAAGAGAAAGAGAGAGCAAGAGAGAGAGAGTGAGCGAGAGAGAATGGGTGTGCCAGGGCCTCTAGCCACTGAAAATGAACTCCAGACACATGTACCACTTTATGCAACCTGGCTTTACATGAGTAATGCGGAATTGGTCCTTAGGCTTTGCAGGCAAGCACCCTGACTACTGAGTTATCTCTCCAGCTCCATGAATATGGAATTTTCATGATCTCCAAAACCCCAGAAAGTTCATAAGGAGGTACTTTGATTTGTCTGAGACTCCCGAGTTTGATACTCTGTAGTTTTGATGTGTCAGTTGATGAAGTTGACGATTTTTTTCCAATGGTGTTCCAGGAAAGGGGAGGAAGTCCTGACCCAGGAGAGGCAGTATTGCATTGGCCTTTTCATACACAAAGACGCTAGGCATAAGCCTCCAGTTTAGAGAAGACTCACTGAATCAGGAAGAGGAGAGTGTGTTACCTTTCTGAGCAATGCTTCTTATCCCTCTCATTTCTTTTCCTATACTCCTACTAGAGCTCCTAGATGATGACCTAACTGATGACATAATGTGTGCCAAGAAGATCCTGGATATCGAAGGAATTGACTACTGGTAAATCCTTGTTTGAGTTTATACTTTCTCTTCCCCTTACTTCATTGTTTTATGAACACTTTCCTCTCTTTTATCTCCTAGCCATTTAATCTTGGATGTATTCTCCAAAACAAAACACTTCAGCAGATTCAAAGCTCCATTCTTTTGTTTTTTCAAGGTAGAGTCTCGCTCTAGCCTAGGCTGACCTGGAATTCACTATGTAGTCTCAGGCTGGTCTTGAACTCACAGTGAACCTCCTGTATCTGCTTCCCGAGTGCTGGGATTAAAGGCATGTGCCACAATGCCTGGCTGGAGTCAAAGTTCCATTTTTTTTTTTTTTTTGGTTTTTCTTGGTAGGGTCTCACTCTAGCCCAGGCTGACATGGAATTCGACCTCGAACTCATGGTGATCCTCCTGCCTCTGCCTCCCTACCTCTGCCTCCCGAGTGCTGGGATTAAAGGCATGCGCCACCATGCCCTGCATAGTTCCATTTTTTTTTGATGAGTGTGTGTATGGAGTATGTATGGTATGGTATGGTATATGATTTGATATGTGTGTAGGCTAGAGGAGAATGTTGGGATGTCTTTTTAAAAAAATATTTTAATTTATTTATTTGTGTGTGTGTGTGTGTGTGTGTGTGTGAGAGAGAGAGAGAGAGAGAGAGAGAGAGAGAGGGAGAGAGAGAATGGGCATGCTAGGGCCTCTAGCCACTGCAAGCAAACTCCAGATGCATACGCCACCATGTGCATCTGGCTTATGTGGTTTCTGGGGAATCCGACCTGGGTCCTTAGGCTTTGCAGACAAGTGCCCTAACCACTAAGTCATTTCTCCAGCCCTGAGGTGTCTTTTATTGTTTCTTTGGGACACAGTCTCACACTCAGTTCATAGTTGCTTTTTACTTAGTGAGCCCTAGCAATTCTCTGGTTTCTCACCCTCACAGCCTGAGGTTACAAAATGGGTGGCCATGCCTAGCTTTTTACATGTGTGCTGGAGAATCAAATGCAGGCCCTCATGCTTGCACAGAAAATGTTCTTACCACTGAGCCATCTTTCCAGCCACCACAGTGTTCCATTTTTAAGGCTCTCTCTCTCTCTCTCTTTTTCTTTTTTGAGGTAGGGTCTCACTCTAGCCCAGATTGACCTGGAATTCACTATGTAGCCTCAAGGTGGCCTCAAACCCACGGTGATCCTCCTACCTCTGCCTCCCAAGTGCTGCTATTAAAGGCGTGCCTGGCTTTTTTTTTTTCAAACTTTATTTTTATCTGTTTATTTGAGAGAGAGACAGAGAAAGAGGCAGAGAGAGGGAGAGAGAGAATGGGAGCACCAGGGCCTCCAGCCACTGTGAACAAACTCTAGATGCGTGTGCCCCCTTGTGGCTTACGTGGGACCTGGAGAATTGAACCTGGGTCCTCGGGCTTCACAGGCCTGTGTCTTAACTGCTAAGCTATCCCTCCAGCCCCTCCCCCCCTTTTTTTTTTTGAGATAGGGTGTCATTTTAGTCCAGGATGACCTGGAATTCACTATGTAGTTCTAGGCTGGCCTTGAACTCACAGCTATCCTACTACCTTGATTAAATGTGTATGCCACCATGCCTGCCTGGCTTCTAAGCTGCTTTTGTTCCACTCCTATATAACAACTTTTCTTATAGGAAGTTCTGTAGTGGAAGGCTAATACCCAAGCTTCCCTTTACCTGGCAAAGTCCTATCCTTAAAACAAGCCCTTGGGTATATAATTACACATCTTTTTTAGCCCTCTGGTTTTGTTAAATTTGTGATGGGCCATAACCCACCAGAAGCCCTTGTCATCTGTCCAGGAAAGTCTAATTCTTTTTTTTTTTTTTGTTTGTTTTTTTGAGGCACGATTGTACTCCAGCTCAGGCTGGCCTGGAATTCACTATGTAGTCTCACGGTGGCCTCTGACTCATGATCCTCCTACCTCTGCCTCCCGAGTGCTGGGATTAAAGGTACTGGCCACCACGCCCAGCTGGAAAGTCCAATTCTTAGCCACACTCTTCTCTTTCACCCTAAGACCCAGTCAGCCACCAGCAAGATGGGGAATGAGAAGACAAAAGAGAGTAATTAGGGAGCGACTATGAACAAAATACAATGATATGTATATATGGAAATATCATAATGAAGCCCATTATTTTGTAACTAACTGTACGAAAAAGGATCCAGCCAGCCAATTCACTCTATTCTTCCTTCTGCATTATCAGGCTAGCCCATAAACCACTCTGCTCTGAGAAGCTGGAACAGTGGCACTGCAAGACGTTGTGAGCTCCACTTGTCTTTGTCATACCTGCCTTGTGTTCCTGGAGTTCCTCTTCCCTAATGCTACCTCAGTTTACCTCTTTCTATCACGCTGAAGCCAATTTGTCTCTGAGCCCTGGGCCCTGGCGTGACACCACTGGACTCTTGAGGACTATTCTCCACGGCACACTGGGTTTCAGAGCCTTGTGTAGAGCCCTCCATGGCATTTTTTCACTACAACAAGATATTCCTCTTTGTCCTGAATAAAGGGCCTGATTTGAAGTGTTTGGCTATATTTTCTTTCTATGGGAAAAGGGAGGAAATAGGATGAAGGGTCACTTTTCTTCTCTACCGAAGAAGTAGGTTGAACCTTCCACAGGGAGATGAAGGTTGTTTTTGTATCAACTCAATTTTTTTTTGGTCATTTATTATATTTAAGGAGTCACAGAAGGATCCAAAGTTGTTAAAAGGGTCTTACCCCTCAAAGACTAATAGGAGGGATAAGACAGTTAAAATACAAGGAAACATGTCAAAAGTATCATGAGGGAGGGTAGAAATATGACTTGCTCATTCATAATAGGAAAGATAATTTGTATTTGGAAAGAGAAAAGAACAGATAAAAGTATTTATTGAAGGGGTGGATTTAGTTTTTGCTATGCAAATCAGACTTTCTTCTACCCACAATCCTCCTGCTTCAGCCTCCAGAATGCTGGGATTACAGGTGTGTGAAAACACACATAGGCTGTAAGGAATACAATTTAAGCTAGTTTTGAAGTGTGGGTGGGATTTTGACAGGGAGAGGTGGGGCTTGAAAAAGGATAGCCTAAGCAGAGGTTCTAAGAATCAACAGATGAAGGGACTGAGAGATTTCCTTATTTATTTATTTATTTTTTCAAGGAGAGCTGTGAAAAGAACTCTGGAAGTCAAAGATGTAACAGGAAATCTTATAAATTCATTGATTCTTAAAAAATAAACACATGGAAGCTTTGGGTTTGGATCTTTTACTCTATTATTCCCTGTGCTTTTCTTTTTCAAGGTAGGGTCTCACTTTAAATTCACTATGTAGTCTCAGGGTGGCCTTGAGCTCATGATGATCTTCACAAGTGCTGCTGGGATCACTAGATCATCCTAGAAATCCTACCTCTGCCTCTTGAGTGCTAGGATTAAAGGTGTGCACCACCAGGCCCAGCTGCTTTTCTTGTTTTTAAGTAGGATATCTGCATGTCTTTATTCTAGTGATTATTGAATGTGTGGAAAAAAAATCAGGATACTTGAGTCCTGAAATTTGTGCATTGATGGTGGTCATGTCACCACTGTCCTTTGTGTCTCAATCACCTCATCTTAAAAATGAGAGCTTTAGGGGCTGGAGAGATGGTTTAGCTGTTAAGCATTTGCCTGTGAAGCCTAAGGACCCCAGTTCGAGGCTTGATTCCCCAGGACCCACATTAGCCTGATGCACAAGGGGGTGCACGCGTCTGGAGTTCGTTTGCAGTGGCTGGAGGCCCTGGCGCACCCACTCTCTCTCTCTCTGTCAAATAAATAAATAAAAATAAAAGTATTTAAAATAAAAAAAATGAGAGCTTTAGGTCTGGAGAGATGACTTAGTCATCATTAAGATGCTTGCCTGCAAAGCCTAAGGACCCATGTAAGCCAGATGCATGAGGTAATGCAAGCACACAAGGTTAGGTTGCACATGCACACAAGGTGACACATACATCTGGAGTTCACTTGCAGTGGTTTGTAGCCCTGGCATGCCAATTTGTTCTCTCTCTCTGAGCTATTTTCTTGCTTTGAAAATACAATATCCCAAAACTCTTTGATTTCCCACAGTTTGAATTATGAATGAAATTTGTCTTCTATCTCCCTAAGATGTTTAATATTGCTGATTGCACTCTCTCCACCTGTGTTCATTATTTTTCTTTTTGATATAACAAAATACTGGACAAAAGAGACTTAGAAAGGGCTTGTTTTGGCTTATGGTTTGAGGGTACAGTCAACATGGTAGCAAAGGTATGGCAGCAGGGGCATGAGGTGGCTTGTCTGGAGCAATGAGGTGACATTGTATCTACAATCAAGAAGCAGAGAGAGAGAGAGGAAAAAAAAAAAAGAAGCAGGGAGAGAGAGATATAAATGCTGGTGTTCAACTCACTTTCTCATTTTTATTCAGTCTAGGACCTCAGCTCATAGATGGGGCTACCCATATTCAGGGTCTCTCCTGTTTGGTCAAATCTTTCTAGAAACACACTTATAGAGATACACAGACGGTATGTTTCCATGGTGATTCTAAATCTAGTCAAGTTGACAAAGAAAATTAACTATTACACTTTCTTTGTCTTGATCATGCTTCCTTTGTCTTAGAAGCCATCAGTTCCCACGTGAAGCCTCTATATTTAGGAAACCTATAGACTGATAAAGGTAGGGGCAACTGCCCTAAACCTAATGAAAACACTCAGGAAATTATATTATTATATTATTCTTACCATTTTAGTATGAATTTAAATATAATGTGATACATATTCAGTGGGGCTATATGTTATTTTCCTTTCTTAATTAAGAGACAAAGCTTCCCCAAGTGTATGTGAAGGGACAGAGTTGGAGGAGCATTTTGCCTACTGATCTGGTATCTGCCTTCTTTTCTATCACTGGGCACAGTGGCAGCCTCAGGAAGGCTCATCCCTGGAAAGTACTAGGAGCTAGTGCCATCAAGTGGAATTCTATTGAAGCTGGGACTGTGCTGGTCAGCCTTAGTTCTAGCTGTGTCAACTTTGCCTTATTGTTATGGGAAATTGAGTCACACAGAACTTGCACCAGCGATAAAGAATCAGAAAATTCATGTCGATATGGACTGGGGAATAACACCCAAAGCCTGAGTCCTAAGCTCTGATAGCTCAGAGGTTTTATAGATAGTATGGCAGGCAATCTGACATCATCTTGAATTCTTTACAGTATTGGTGGGTTACAAGTTTCTAAGGTTACATGATTTTTGGGGCACAAACAAAAAATTCCTTAGCAATCAGTTAGTGAAAAGAAATTAGAAATGTAGAACAGAAAGCTATTTGTTCAGAGTATTTGTGTCTATGGCTGCACTAACCAGATAACATGCAAGCAGGGTACAGCTGCATAGATAGGGAGGAGACTCAGGGTCACACTGTCTCCCTGGTACAACTTATACAATAGAAACTGTGTTTTAGAGTCTCATCTGTTAGATTTCTTCTACCACATTATTACCATGAAGAACCTAAGATAGCTAACTCATAAACAGAAAAAGTTTACTTAGTTGCCAGCTTTTGAAGATCAAAGTCCAAGAACAGGGGCCCACATTAATTAGGCCTTGGATGAGATCGATGGATGGCAGTACACCATGGGAAGATTGTAGGAGGCATCAGATGGTTACATCTCAAACTGGAGGATTGGGGCAGGAAGAGAGGGAAGGACAGGGAGTTGGAGAGATTGGAGTCTTACCAACTAGCCTGAGGAGAGACAGCTGTAGTATCATGGCAGGGAGCATGTGATCTTCTAATTCTGTTTTCACTGAAACTTCTTTCTGTCTAGGAACTGGAAACATTCAAAAATTTGGTAGATGGTAAATTTGAGAAATTTCTATGAGAGAAACTGTTTTTTTTTTTTTTTCTTTCTGCCTGCTTGTAAAGCCAGTAACAAATGTGATATGCTGGGTGTAGAACATTGAGTTTTGTCAGATCTGTTTTGTGTTTCCTCTATTTAACATCACTTGAGCTTTAAACTGCTAATGACCAATGCTAGTGTGAGGGTAATGTAAATTCTGCCTAGGACTGTTTGCTAATCTTTGGGGGCTCCCCCAGATTTATGACTCAGACTCCTCTCGAGGTCAGTAACCTGGGAAGGAAGTGGGGAGAGTGAGCATTGAGAGTCTGACATCTTTTGCCCTCTTGACCAATGGAAGTCCTGACCATATTTAGCATGGCTGAATTTCCACGCTGGCTTACTGTCATTCCTTCTTCATTAGGGTCCTTTTCTTGGCCTTGAATGGCAGCCCTCACTGTCCCTATGAGTGACAGACCTCCCTGTCCCTAGCAGAAATAGTCAAAGTTCCTTAGAGACCTGGATAAAATGTACTCAGTCAATGATCATGCAGCATACACACATTGGAGCTCACATGGGTGAAACCTGATGCTCAACGGGAGGAACCCAATGGGCAATCCGGACCCTGCAGGGCTGCAATCCATGTTAGACAGCTAATGGGGATGGGGTGGTATGCTATAGCCAGACCCTGCAGGTAGTGCCCACATGGCTTTGACTTGCTTGACAGAAATAAGTTTATAATCGGGCAGAAGCCTCACAAGATTTGTGTGCCTGATGTTCTCTGGTCACCTTTTTAAATGTTTTCCATTTGGCAGCTGAACGAGTGGCTTGAAGGTTAGAGACATTTGGTAGTGACTCTATCGGGTATCTTCTGGTTTGTTTCTGGTTTTAGAGAAATTACATGTTTTACCTGTATAGACAACATTTTGTTTCTGCATTGCGTGTGAATTACAATGTGGCTTTCATCATCCAGGCCGTCCAACAGATTTTAGAAGAGGAAGGTTTACATTCCATATACTCCAAAAGTTTATGCTGGCATTCTATTTATTTCAAAAGATTTTTTGCTTGACACTAACGTTCTTTTCTTGTCAATACTACTTCAAACTAAGACATTCTTAGAGACTTAATGTGTGGCTGAGATAAATCATAGATGCTACACAAACAGATGAATATTTAAAATCATTCGGGTCCAAATTTAAGTCCATAGGCCCAACATTGCAAGGTCATACTAATATGACAGTCTCCTCTCCTGTTCTCTGGCCACATAAATGGGTATAGTGGCCTATTGGTGAAGACTTAAATTTGTAGGCCATTGGAAGTGGAGAAATGAAGGTAATGCAAGGCTATACTGGTAAGGTGGCCTCCACTCTAGACAAGCCGTTTTGGAGCCCTGTTTTCTGCCAGTGGAAACAGGTATAGGCAGGAGCTGAAGCTATGGAGTGGGTATCTTAGGCTTGCATTTAGGATCCGTTTGGTAAGAGTACAAACTCTAAGCTGATTTGGGAACCCATTGGTAAGGATTTAATTCCATAGACCCCATGCTTCCCAATATGATCTTAAAAGTGCCTTATATATAGGCTGTTTTTGCTCTAAAATGCTATGCAACGTTAGCTGCCATGGGGCCATGTGTGTGTCCTGGCTCAGGGCATGATCTTGAGGTCCCCAGGCTTACTGAGACTTTACACCATGTGTCTGCCACGTCTTGTCTTGAGGCAAAATAGCAACAGTTTGTAATCGTGGTTTTCTCTATTTTTTTCCCTTGTCTAAGATTACTAAAACTTTGTTAGAATGCAGTTCTCAGACTTCTATGACACTGAAAAGAAAGAGCATAAAAAATAAGCAAAAACCATATTTAACTAAGACTTTCAGTGAGCTAGAACTTTATAATTTACATGTAGAGAGGTAATCTTAATTTGTTATATGATGTCATGAGTGCAATTCAGATTTGTCATTGCTGAGTTTGTAATTTAGGCTTTTAGAATTTCAAGCTACTTAGAGGACTGTTGGGATCACAGCATTTTACTGGGTATGAGGCTCACACCTTTAATCCTAGCACCAGGCACTTTTAGGGGATTATGAGAGAAACAGGATCCTACTAGGTAAGATAGCTCACACCTTTAATTCCTGCACTTGAGAGGTGGAGGCAACAGGATCAAAAGTTCAAAACTAACCTGCCTCTAGACAATGACTACAGAAATACCATTAATCCCTGAAGCTACCAAATTAACTTTGGGGACACTACTCATGATGTCTTAAAACAGCTATCAAGATGTTATTCTGTAACATTTTCTTTTAATATGTTTTCATTTATTTATTTATTTGAGAGCAACAGACAGACAGAGAGAGAAAGAGGCAGATAGAGAGAGGATGGGCGTGACAAGGCCTCCAGCCACTGCAAATGAACTTCAGATGTATGAGCCACCTTGTGCATCTGGCTTATGTGGGTCTTGGGGAATTGAGCCTTGAACTGGGGTCTTAGGCTTCACAGGCAAGTGCTTAACCACTAAGCCATTTCTCCGGCCCTATTCTGTAACATTTTACTAAACTATTTCCATGTGTGTTAAATTTGTTGGCAAGGAGTATCTCCAGGCAGTAATCAAGTTTTACCTGTATTTACAACTCTATAGATTTACAATGATAGAATGGGCAAGTCCTAGATACTAGATTATCAATTATATGTGGTTTCTCTTAATGATCCTATGAAAAAGGTGGTTAACAAAGTTTTTGTAAGTTAAGGTTAAATAGGATTATAAGAAGAAACCTAGAAAGATCAAAACTTACCTAAAATCAATCTCTTTTTAGAGGGAGCTAAGATTTTCAGGCTAAACCCAGTTCTCGTCAGCTTAATATAAACCCAGATAAGCCCTATGTCAAACTGTTCAATTCAGGTTTTCTCATCTGTTTCCATGCTCTTGAGGAGGCTCTCGAATTTCCATGTGGGGACACACTTTTTTTTTTTTTTTGTTTTTTTTGAGGTAGGATCTCACTCTAGCCCAAGCTGACCTGGAATTCACTATGTAGTCTCAGGGTGGCCTTGAACTCACAGGCAATCCTCCTACCTCTGCCTCCCGAGTGCTGGGATTAAAGGCGTGTGCCACCATGCCCCGCTTAGGACACACTTTTAATGACAATCTATTCAGCTATTTCTAGACAGTTCTAACTGGGTTAGATTTGTTACCTTGGTAATCTTCACGTTCAGGTTTTTCATGCCCTGGGTAAGAGCACAAAGGAGATCCCAGCAAGGGTAGAAAGATGGCAGATGCTAGTGAGGCTGGAAGCTCCGGTACAGTTTTTCTTCCCTTAGTCACTGACAGTGGCCAGCATCTGTCAGGTGCTCAGACCCTGGGGGATGCCTTAGGGAAGATAGAGGATGAGAATGATAGATGTTTATCATCTTCTCTTCCTCTCCTAGGTGCCAGCCATAGTAGGGTGCCAAAGGCATACTGGATGCTATTCAAGGAAGATGCCACATGTGCCAGACCTGTTTTGTGGGGAGAATCCTGTGATACTCAAAGCCTAGAAAAAACTCCTGGTCTTGCTTGTTATACAATTTAAATAACATATTAATTATAAGAGACTAACCATTCTTCTATCTCTCCTAGTTAAATGCTAACATGCTAAGATGCTTAGTTCTCTGTTCTGTCCTTTTTTTAATGGCTGTCACCACTTTAATATTTTATTTATTCATTTATTTGACAGAGAGAGAGAGAGAGAGAGAGAGAGAGAGAGAGAGAGAGAGAGAGGGAACAGGAGTACCAGGGTCTCCAGCCACTACAAATGAATTCCAGATGCATGTGCCATCTTGTGCATCTGGTTAATGTGGGTTCTGGGGAATTGAACCTGGGTCCTTTGGCTTTGCAGGCTAATGCCTTAACCGCTAAGCCATCTCTCCAGCTCTGTTCTGTCCTTTTTGTTCTTGATCACATGACTGTTTTTAAGTTCCATATATGGCTAACACTGTCACTGGGCAGCTGAGGTTTCCCACCATTCTTTAACTAGATCTGTTTCACAGATCAGATACAGTGCTCTGTATCAGCATTATTCTGTAAGAACAGTGTAACTCCCTCTCTGAGTACTAATAACCATATGTGAAGCCATAGCCAATTGGAGATACTGGAATTAAAAAAGATAACCAATATTTTGGTTCCTGCTCCCAGGTCAAATAGGCCACTGGAGACAATGGGACACTCCCAGCTAGTCCAAAACTCTGGTAAGTCACCTGTTCTCTTGCTCACAGAGATTATGGAGGCCTCAGAAACTGGACTCCAAACAGTGCACAGCCTGCAAGAAGAAAGTTAAAATAGAAAAACTTCCTCACCAGGATCTACGCCATACCACCCTGGATGCACCTGATCTGGAAAACGATCCTTGATGCTTCCGGGGAAGCCACTTGGTCAGCATGGCCCTGACTCATCCTGACAGGTGGCACATATACTGAGTCATAGAGCTCCTCTGAGGTCCCTAGAGTCTTACTAAAGAGCCACTATTGATCTTCAAAAGTACATATTTAATTAAAATTTGGCTTCCTATTTGGTCTTAAGTACTGAGAGAAAAGTATAGCCAAGAATGTAGATAAGAGTTTGGCTTACAAGCATCACTGTTTGACACTGAATATTGATAGCCAGTTTTCTTGATGCTGTATTTAAGACCTAACCATACTAAGCTCTTATATTGATTTATGCCTCCTTCCAACAGGACCTGATTATCTTTTACTGTCTTGAAAATAATCTTAATGGTTCTGTTAACCACTTATCTTTTATGAATATTAATCCTAAAGTCTGGATGAGAGAGAGAGAGATCTTTTATGAATATTAATCCTAAAGTCTGGACAAGAGAGAGGGGGGGGGAGAATTGGTGAATGGGCATTCCAGGGCCTCCAGCCACTGTAAATGCATGCCCACCTTGTGTGCCTGGCTTACGTGGGCCCTGGGGAATCAAACCTGGGTCCTTTGGCTTTACAGGCAAATACCTTAACTGCTAAGCCATCTCTTTAGTCCCTTGGGATATTTTTGTATGCATTCCAAACACCAACTCTCTTCCTTAAGTCCTTCATAAAGTCCCAATTATTGTACCTGCTTAGTACTTCCTATGCACCTTCCGTATGATTCAGAAATGTTTCTTCTAACCTGAAATGGTGTGTGTTCTTATTTTGTGGGTTGTGAGACTGTTACATGTCATGGTCAGTATCCTGATGCTTCGCTCAGGTTTCTGGTCACCTGAAAAATTTCCTGGAGGAACCAGAAGGAGCAGTCGTATCTTTTCTTAGAACAAAAATTTAAATTCATCATCACTTAATATGTAGCTAGATCAGTCTGAGAACTATAGAATTTCCATCGCAACTTTATCAATGACCACAAGATGTCACAATGAACCCATAGTATTTTAAATAAACTAGAAGGAATCAGAAACAAGGGTGGTCAAAAAACCCAATTAGGCAAAAGTGGCAAATCCAACAAAGTGTAATTCCAGCCTTGAGATAATACTTTCAAATCACTCACCAACTCCAGATTCAATCCTGCCACAGACATCCAGAGTGGGCACTTACAGACAAACAAGAAACCCAAACAGTGAAGCCCAATAACCTTGGTGCATTGGCTGAGAACCTGAATGTGATGGCGGTGGGGGTGGGAAGAGCTCACCTTAGTCCCAGTGATCAGTAAGAGGCTAAATTAATTAAATTTAGGACATTTTCAAATTATTTTCTCATTGCCACTTTATTATAAAAGATACAACTCATGGGATGGAGAGGTGGCTTAGTGGTTAAGGCATATGCTTGCAAAGCCAAAGGAACTAGGTTTGATTCCCCAGGACCCACATAAGCCAGATGCACAAGGTGGAACATGTGTCTGGAGGCCCTGGTATGCCCATTTTTCTCTCTTTTTAGTATTTATTTATTTATTTTAAAAAATATTTATTTATTTACAAGGAGAGAGAGAGAGAATGGGCATGCCAGACCCTCTAGCCATTGCAAATGAACCCCAGATGCATGTGCCCCTTGTGCATCTGGCTTATGTGGGTCCTGGGAATCAATTGAACCTGGGTTCTTTGGCTTTGCAGGCAAGTGCCTTAACCGCTAAGCCATCTCTCCAGTCCCCATTCTCTCCCTCTCTCTCTGCCTCTTTCTCTCTCTCTAAAATAATAAATAAATAAAAGATACAACCCAGAACTGCCAAATGTAAGAGATGTTCAGGAAATGGTGCGTGAGTGGGAAGGAGGTGCAGAGCTTCCAAGCCTCTGAGGGTGAGTTGCCCTTCCTGTATCCTAATGCTTTCACCAAACCAGAAGCTCATTTCTAAGACCTCATCTCCACACTTCCTCAGGGATGAAAGTCCCCACCCCCTAAGCATGCATTGAATCTTTCTGGTTACCAGCTGCCACTCTGAAGCTATCTAGGGGCTCTATTTTAAGTTACTGCTCAAACAGATATGGTAGAAAAAAGATATGGTAGAAAAGCTCAGATACAATAGAAAGGGTCTTGTCAATTAATATATATGTAAATATTTTATTTATTTGCACATGTATGTGTGTCTGTGTGTATGAGAATTCCAGGCCCTTGCTGCTGCAAATAAACTTCTGACACACATGTCATATTTTGTGTCTGGCTTTACATGGGTGCTAAGGAATTGAATCCAAGCCCACAGGCTTCACAAGACAGTGCCTTTGACTGCTCAGCCAATTCTCCAACCCCTTGTCAATGAATATTTAAAGATTATTTTTTTCAATTTGGATTTTTAAAAAGTATTTTATTTTTATTTATTTATGAGAGAGGGGAGGGAGAGAATGTGTGCTCCAGGGCCTTCAGCCACTGCAAACGAACTCCAGATATGTGTGCCCCCTTGTGCATCTGGCTTATGTGGATTCTGGGGAATCAAACCTGGGTGCTTTGGCTTTTCAGACAAGCTCCTTAACCACTAAGTCATTTCTCCAGCCCAAAAGATCTTTTTTATTAAATTGACAACTTCCATAATTATAGACAATAAACCATGATAATTCCTTCCACTCCCCGACTTTTCCCTTCATAAATGCACTCTCCATCATATCTCTTCCCTCTCTCTTTTATTTATTTATTTTAAAATATTGTATATTTATTTATTTACTTATTTGACTGAGAAAGAAGGAGAGAGAGAGAGAATGGGCACACCAGGTCCTTCATCCACTGCGAATAAACTCCAGACGCATCTGGCTAATATGGGTTGTGAAGAATTGAACCTGAGTGCTTTGGCTTTGCAGGCAAGTGCCTTAACTGCTAAGCCATCCCTCCAGTCCCCTCTCTCTTTTATTTTGATGTCATTATCTTTTCCTCCTAGTATGAGGGTCTTGTGAAGGTAGTGCTAGGCACTGTGAGTTTATGGATATCAAGGCCAATTTGTGTCTGGATGCTTGTGTTATAAGAGTCTTATCCTTCCTTTGTCTCTTACGTTTGTTCTGCCACCTATTCTGCAATGGACCCTGAACCTTGAAAGGTGTGATAGAGATGTTTCTGTGCTGAAAACTCCTTTCACTTCTTTTCAGTACTATGGTACCTTTTGGGTCATCCCAGTGGTCACTACCATTGAAAAGAGAAGCTTCTCTAAACAAAAGTAAGAGTAGCATTAGTATATGGGTATGAACATTAAGAAAAGTGCTTACAAGGAAGTTTCGTGAGCATAATATATGCATTTAACCAGACAAGAGCAGGCATTACACTCCTAGGGCTCATGAGGCTTTTGATTAAGTTTTTAGTACCAGGCATGTATTCCCTCCCATGGAATAGGGTCCAGTCCAATTAGAGAGCAGTTGGTTTTCCCCAAAACAGATGGGCCACTATTGCACCAATTTGGTCATTTGTCCTGGCCAAACTTAAGGCTTGCAGTGTCCACTGTTGTGTATTTTCACTGGTAATTTATCTCTCTCCCATTTAACTGCATGCAGAATGGCTTCTTCCAGCTGTCTGTCAGCTGGTCTACACAGAGGAGGTTTTTAGCCCAGTTCAGCAGGATTTCTCAGTGACCTCGCAGCTCAAGCATGTGGAGTCTTCCGCAACAGGGTCTTACCACTTATTTCTGGTGGGAAACCAAAGGCCTTGGAAATAGCTCGTAATGTTTTGGAGACAACAGGGACCTCCCTGGCCAACAACTCACTTGTAGGTATCCCATCCCAGGCACTGAAAATTTTCTAGTAGCAATCTATGGCTTCTGGATGTGCCATTATTCAAAGAAGTAGGCTTTCATATGTCTTATTCAGAATATCTTGAATTTTGATTAATCCTCCCCTACCCTTCTTTTACTCAGTCTCTTCCTCTGGCCTCACTTAGGCCATTCCACTTCCTGTAATCTGTTCATCTATTTACATATATACAATACCATCCCCTAAATTCCTTTATTCTCCTCCCTTCCTTATAGCTTTTTTCTAGCTTATTAACCTCTATAACCAATTTTTGGTTCCAGCTCGTACACAAGTCTAAACATTTATAGCTAGGATCCACATATGAGAGAGAACATGTGACATTTTGCTTTCTGGGCCTGGGTTTCCTCACTTAGTATAATCCTTTCCAGATCCATCCATTTCCCTACAAATTTCACAATTTCATTTTCTTTACTGCTGAGTAGAACTCCATTGTGTAAATGTACCCCATCTTTATTACCCATTCATCTGTTGAGGGGCATCTAGGGTGGTTGCATTTCCTAGCTATTGTGAATAGAGCAGCAGTAAACATGGTTGTGCACATGTCTCTAAGGTAGTGAGAAGAGTCATTAGGATACATGCCTAGGAGTGCTATAGCTGGATCATATGGTAAATCTATTTTTAGCTATCTCTGGAACCTCCACACTGATTTTACAATGGCTGTGCCAGTTTACATCCCCACCAACAGTGTAGAAGGATTCCACTTTTTCCACATCCTCACCAGTATTTGTTGCCATTTTCCTTCTTTCTTTCTTTCTTTCTTTCTTTCTTTCTTTCTTTCTTTCTTTCTTTCTCTCTCCTTCCTTTCTTCCTCCCTTCCTCCTGCCTCCCTCCCTCCCTCCCTCCCTTCTTTCTTTCTTTCTTTCTTTCGTTCGTTCGTTCTTTCTTTCTTTCTTTCTCTCTTCTCTCTCTCTTTCTTTCTCCCTTTCCTCTCCTCTTCTCTCCTCCCTTCCCCTCCTCTCCCCTCCCCTTCCCTCCCCTCCCCTCATCTCCTCTCCTCCTCCCTTCCCTTTCCTTTTCTTCTTTTCTTTTCTTGTTTTTTTTGAGGTAAGGTTTCACTCTAGCCCAGGCTGACTTGGAATTTTCTATGTAGTCTTGGGATTGCCTCAAACTCACAGCGATTCTCCTTCCTCTGGTTCCTGAGAGCTGGAATTAAAGGCATGTGCCACCATGCCCAGCTCATTTCTTTTCTTGATGCAAGCCATTCTGACACGAGTGAGGTGGAATCTCAAAGTCATTTCATTTTGCATTTCCCTAATGGCTAAGGATGTAGAACATTTTTTAGATGTTTATATGTCATCTGTATTTCTTCTTTTTCTTTTGGTCAGATTTGCTAAAGATTTATCAATTCTGTTTATCCTTTCAAAGAATCAACTCTTTTTTTCATTGATTTTTTTTTTCTGGTTTCTATTTCAGAACTTGGAATACATTATTCTAAGCCCTTCTTGTTTTTAAAATTTGTGTTGAGCAACCTGCTGTTGTCCTGATGGGTTTGCCTTTGTATGTGACTTGATTTTTCTGTATAATTGCTTTCATTATATTTTCTTTGGTTTGTGTGTTTTGTAGCTTAATTATAACTTGACAGTGAGAGGTTCTTTCCTGATTTTGTCTGTTTGGCATGCTAAAGTCTTCCTGCATCTGCCCTGGCATCATTTTCTCTATTTGGGGCAAGTTTTATTATATGATTTTGTTGAAAATACCTGTTATGCCTTTGGAGTGAAATTCTTCTCCTTCTATTATACCCTGAATTCTTATGTTTGAGATCATAGTGTCCCAAATGTCTTGAAATTCCCATTCATACCTTCCTATTAGTTTGTCTTTCCCTTTGTTGGACTGTATTAGAACTGCCACCTGGTCTTCTAGTTTAGATATTCTGTCCTCTCCTTGATCTATCTACTGGTGACACTTTCTACAGATATTTCTATTTGACTTACTTTGTTTTTCATTTCTAATATTTCTTTTTGGTATTTTTTCATTAGTTCTATTTCCTCACTCATGTGTTATATTGACCTCCTTATTTCATTAAGTTGGTTTCCTGTGTTCTCCTTCAGGAGTTGGTTTTCTTCTTTGATTTCTTTGAGTATAGATATAATCATTTTTTGAACTTATTGTCAGGCATCTCATCTAAAACAGTTGTTGCAGTCTGGTTTGCATTGCTGGTAGAAATCACCCAACCAAGAGCAGCTTGTGGGAAAAAGAGGTTTATTTTGGCTTACAGGCTTGAGGGGGAAGATCCATGATGACAGGGGAAAATGATGGCATGAGCAGAGGGTGGACATCACTCCTTGTTCAACATAAGGTGGACAACAGGAACAGGAGAGTGTGCCAAACACTGACAAGGGAAGCTGCCCCCAACAATGCTCTGCTTCTAGGAGGCATTAATTTCCAATTGCCATCAGTTGGGGAGACTAGCATTCAGAACACCTAAGTTTATGGGAGACATCTGAATCAAACCAACCACATTCCACCTCTGGCCCCCATAAACTGATAACCATACATGATGTAAAATTCAATGCATTCATCCAACTGTAAAAGTCTCCAGAGTTTTTTATCAATTCCAATGATGTTCACATATCCCCATAATCCAAGGTCTTTTTTTTTTAAATTTTTTTGTTTGTTTATTTATTTATTTGAGAGTGACGAGGAGAAGGAGGGGGGAGAGAGAGAGAGAGAGAGAGAGAGAGAGAGAGAGAGAGAATGGGCGCGCCAGAGCTTCCAGCCTCTGTAAACGAACTCCAGATGCGTGCACCCCCTTGTGCATCTGGCTAACGTGGGTCCTGGGGAATTGAGCCTCGAACCGGGGTCCTTAGGCTTCACAGGCAAGCGCTTAACCGCTAAGCCATCTCTCCAGCCCTCCAAGGTCTTTTAACTGAGCCATAATACCAAAAAAATCCCTCCAAAAACCATAACAGCACAGAATAAACATTCACACTGCAAAATCTGGCATTGGGCATAGCAAAGAAACATTCAGCCAATACAAGATTTAAAACAACCAGGGCAAACATCAAACTCTGTAGCTTCAAGTCCAACAACTTTAGTTAGTGACAAATCTCCAAGTCCGATAGTTCTAACCAGCATCAAGTCTCTGGTATTCCAATTCTGCCCCTCCAGCTAGGCTACTCACAGTCCTGGAAAACTTCATCAGGGCTGGCAGATCTCCTTGGCAGCCATCTCATGGTCCTGGCATCCCCACTGGGGCTCCACTGCAACCCATGGTTTATCCTCATGGGGTCTGTATGCAGGCATCCAGCAAACCTGCTTCACATTGCCCATGGCCATTTCCAAAACACAAGACCATGTTGCAAACTTAATGACCCTCTCTTTATTGCATTTCTTATACTCTACAATACCAGATGGGGTGCCAATTTGTTAATCCACTGGGGAATAAAGCAGGCTTTGAAGAACAGGATACTCCTTGAGCACTCAGGCCCCTTCAAAAGAGTCTACATTATTCCTGTTGCCCCAGTGCAGGTCAGCTGGCCCAGTCTCAAAGGTTGTAATCTCTCAATTGCAGCTGGATGGGCAGCAGTTCACCCAAAGATTTCATTTTTTCTTTGCTATATCCCTCTGCTCACACCAGTTCATTTCTACGTAAAGCAATCCTGCAAAACTTCTCAGGACACGGGCATAACAGAAAGCCTCTCACACAAACTGCTAGCCCAGTCCAACCAAAGTTCTTTCTCACCCTCATAAAGCCAAACCTCACAGTCCATAGTTCTTAGTGCATTCAGGTCTTTCAACTCTGACCAGAACAGTCCATGAAGCTGTACTTAACAGCAGTGCAAGGTGTCTCTTAGGCCAAGGTTTCAAATCCTTCCACATTCCTTTGAAAATCAGCTCCGAAAGGCCAAAGCCACACAGTCAGGTGTCTAGCAGCAATCCCACTCCTTGGTATCACTTTACTGTTGCAGTCAGGTTTGCATTGCTGGTAGAAATCACCCAACCAAGAGCATCTTGTGGGAAAAAATAGGTTTATTTTGTCTTACAAGTTTGAGATGGCAGGGAAAACAATGGCATGAGCAGAAGGTGGACATCACCCCCTGGCCCACATAAGGTGGATGACAGGAACAGGAAAGTGTGCCAAACACTGGCATGGGGAACCTTGCTATAACACCCATAAGCCTGCCCCCAACAATACACTGCCTCCAGGAGGTGTTAATTCCTAAATCTCCATCAGCCGGGAACCTAGCATTCAGAACACCGAAGTTTATGGGGGACACCTGAATCAACCTACCACAACAGTCTCACTGGAAGTCACTTCTGATGGATTTATAGTTTTTGGTGGGATTGTATTGTCTTGCTTTTTTTGTGTTTCTTGTATTATAATGTAGAGATTTTTGCATCTTGAGTTAATTTGATGCTTGGGTTTTCTAATTATCTGCAGTATTCTTATCTATGTATATTTGACTTTATATATTTTCAGGGTAGGAGTTCAAGGTCCCAAGTGTACCTCTTATACTCCAAGAACACCTCAGAAGTGACCCTATGTGTTGAGTTTGCCTGCTACTAAAGTATTCTTGTATACCGGGTGGAGCAATTTACTGGCAAATTCTAAAATTCAACTCAGCAGTATCTACCTCTAATCCAAACCAGCACAGAGTATTTATGCAGTAGTGGGGATGAAAACAAACAGATAATCTAATAAGGCCATAATCCCTAAGGATGTGTGATGCCCCACACCCTTAATACTGTCAACTAGTAGGTTGAAATTTCTGGTCTCAAATGGATTCCAGGTCAGCCTAGGGCTGAGTCAGACCCTGCTCCCAATAATGACAGAAGAAAAAGACAAAGGCCCTATGAATCAGGGAGCATCAAAGGCAACAATAGTCAACACTAAAATACAGCTTACTTGAGAATGGTAAGGCCAACTAAGAATATGCAACATATAACCTGCCCTGACATAGAAAGAGAGATTACAGGCTGGAGAGATAGCTTAGTGGTTAAGTGCTTGTCTGTGAAGCCTATGGACCCTGGTTTGAGTCTTGATTCCCCAGGACCCATGTAAGCCAGATACACAAGGTGGTGCATGTATCTGGAGTTTGTTTGCAGTGGCTGGAGGCCCTGGTGTGCCCATTCTCTCTCTACCTATCTGTCTCTTTCTCTCTCTTTATCACTCTCAAATAAATAAATTAAAAAAAAAGAAACAACAATAACAACAAAAGAAACAAAAGAAAGAGAGATTATCCCTTCTGGTGCAGGTCTGTTTACTGGCCTTTGTGTAGGTAGGCCCTGTTACCTTTTGGGATGGCTTCCAATCTCACCAATGCTGAGTGCCCACCTTGATCCCCCTCTGTTGTGCTGTGGATCTAGTGTTCTCATTGGCTGTGCTGGTTGCCATGTGGTTGGGGGTGAATGAGTTCTATGGAGGTTCAAGGCACTGATGTTTGGGGGATGGGAAGCTGTGAAAGATGCCTGGAGTTGTACTGGAGCTACTCAGCTGGTCCCATTTGTGTTCTCCTTCAGCAACTACTCAGCTGATCACTCCTGTCTTTTCCTTCATGTTTCTTGACTTTGCAAGAAGGCTGATGTGAGTGGAAAATCCCTTCACCTGGTTTCTGCTCCTGCAGCTCTGCACTGTCTGGGTGAGGGGGTGGGCACGTGGTTTGGAACCACTGGTACCTCAGTGGGAGTCTGGCTTGTTTTCTCCTTTCTTTAAGATCTTGGTCTCTCCTGCTTCTCTGTCGTGGTTGATAATAACTTATACACCTTCACTTTTTGGTAGAAGAGTGTATTTTGCTGTTTTTCTGCTTATTTCCCTCCCTACACTGCTTTGGCATGGCTACTATGCTGCCATCTTTCCAAGAAGCCCCTAATTTCTTAATACAGGCACTTAAAGCTTTAAATTTCCCTCTATACTCTTATAGTCCAAGAAATTCCTTCGTTGTGCCCCAAAGGTTTTAGTATGTTGTGCTGTTTTTATCATTTGATTCTGTGAATTTTTTGATGTCCTTTTTGATTTCTTCAGTGACCCACTCATCATTTTGTAGTGCACTGTTTAGGTTCCATGATTTTGTGTATGGTGTATAGGTTTTTATGCTGTTGATTTGTAGTTTAATCTCATTGTGATCAGATAGAATGCAAGGAATCATTTCAATTTTCCTGTATTTTGTGTCCTAATATATGGTCTATTTTAGAGAATGTTCCATGTGCTGCTGAAAAGAATGTGTATTCTGCAGCATTTGGATGGAATGTTCTGTGGGTATCTGTTTGGTCTATTTGTTTTATAACCTTATTTAATCCAGATGCTTCTCTGTTTATTTTTTTGCTGGGATTACCTGTCAATTAATGGGAGTGGGGTATTGAAGTCACTCACTAAAATTGTGATTGGTATTATCTTTGACCTTAAGTCTAATAATGTTTGTTTGATCAAATTGGAAGCATCAATGTTAGGTTGCATATGTGTTTAGAATCGTAATGTATTCCTGTTGAATTGTTTCTTTAATCAATATTAAGTGACCTTCTTTATCTTTTCTCACTCTTGGTTTGAATTTTATTCTGTCAGATATTAGGATAATAACACCTGCTTGTTTTCTACACCCATTTTCTTGAAATATAATTTTCCACCCTTTCACTCTAAGATAGTGTTTATTGTTTATGGAGAGGTGAGTTTCTTGGGGTCAATAAACAGAATGTTTCCACCTTTTAACCCAGTCTGCAAGCCTGTGTCTTTTGGTTGAAGCATTGAGGCCATTGATATTAAGAGTTATTATTGAAAGGTATGTATTTATTAATGTCATTCTTCTTGTTTTGTAGTGCTTCCTGTTTTCCCTTTACTGTCTTGTATTAACTATTATTTGAGTATGGTTTATTTTTTCCTGTTTCCTCATGTGTGTGCCTTCCTTTCTCTTCAGTTTGAAGGATCCCTTCAAGTATTTTCTGTAGACCTGGTATAGCGTTCATATATTCCTTTAGGCCTGTTTTTGTTATGGAATGTCCTTATTTCTCTGTCTATTTGGATGGATAGCTTTGCTGGATAAAGTAACCTTGGTAGACAGTTGTTATTGTTCAGAACTTGGAATACATTATTCCAAGCCCTTCTGGCTTTTAAAGTTTGTGTTGAGTAATCTGATGTTATCCTGATGGGCTTGCCTTTATATGTGACTTGATGTTTCTCCTTTTCTGCTATATATATATATTTGGTTTGTGTGTTTAATAGTTTAGGATTATGGTGAGGAGAGATTCTTTCCTCCTGGTTTTATCTGTTTGGAGTTCAAAAGGCTTCCTGTATCTATCTTGGCATCTCTTTCCATATTTGAGGCATTTTTTCTTCTATGATTTTGTTGAAAATACCTAGTATGCCTTTGGAATGAAATTCTTTTCATTCTACTATATACCCTGAATTCTTATGTTTATCTCTTCATAGTGTCCTGAATATCTTGAAATTCCCATTCATATATTTCTATTAGTTTGTCTTTCTCTTTGTTGGACTGTGTTAGATCTGCCACCCATTCTTTTAGTTTAGATATTGTGTTCTTTCCTTCATCCATTCTATTGATGAGACTTTCTACAGTTCTTTTTTTATTTGTCTTACTGTGTTTGTTTTTCATTTATAGTATTTCTCATTGTTTTTTCTTCAGTATTTCTGTCTACTTACTCATGCCTCATATTGGCCTCCTTATTTCATTAAGTTGGTTTTTTTTGTTCTCTCCATGAGTTTATTTTCTTCTTTTATTCCTTTTGTTTCTTCTTTTATTTCTTTGAACATAGTTAAAACAGGTTTTTTTTTTTGAAACCTTTGTCAGACATTTCATCTAAATCAGTTTCACTGGAGGTCATTTCTGACAGATTTATACTTTTTGGTGGAATTATATTGTCTTGATTTTTTATGTTTCTTGTATTATAATGTAGAGATTTTTGCATCTTAAGTTGATTTGATGCTTGGGTTTTCTAATCATCTGTACTATTCTTATATATGTAAATCTGTTATATATTTTCAGGGTAGGAACTTAAGGTGCCAGCTGTGGCTCTTATATTACTCCCAGAGTAACAGCAGAAGTGACCTTAGGTGTTGGGTTTGCCTGCTATTCAAGTGTTCAAGTAGGCTTTGTGGAGCAAAATACAGGCAAATTCTAAAATTCTACTGAGTGATATATACATTCAATCAAAACCAGCATGGAGTATTTATTTAAGAGTGGGCATTAAAACAAACAGATAATTGAACAAAGCCAAAGTCCCTAAGGGTGTGTGCTACCCCACACCCTTAATCCTGTCAACTGGAAGGCTGAGATTTCTAATCTGTAAAAGGTTCCAGGTCAGCCTGGGACTGAACAAGAGACTCTGCCCCCAAGATGACAGCAGAAGTAGAAGAAAACAAAGGCAATATAAATCAGGTAGAAACAAAGGACAACCCCAAAATATAGCTTATTTAAGAATGTCAAAGGCAGCAATCCATCAAATCTAACCTATATATAACCTGCCCTGACATGGAATGTGCTATTAGCACTTCTAATGTAGGCTTATATGCCAGGCTTTGGGACCTGGTGTAAGCAGGTCCTGTTACCTTTTGGGATGGCTTTAGTCTCACCTATTCTTTATTCCTGTTTGGCTTGACTAGGCTTGCTGGGTCAGTGGGCCTTCTGCTCTGATGTCCTGTGCTGGGTGCTGTGTGGCTGATCTCCCTGCTATCTTCTCCATCCATTCTTGACTTTGTGAGGAGGCTGGTGTGAGTGGAAAATCTCTTTGCCTGGCTTCTTCTGTGTCTTAGGCAGAGCTGGGTGGCTGTGCAGACTGACACCACTATGGGAACTGATTCTGGCTGGTTGCCTGCTTTCTACAAGACCTGGGTCTCTCTTGTTTCTCTGCTGAGATTGATAGTTCTTTATACACCATCACTTTTTGGTAGAATCTTATATTTCACTGTTTTTCTGCTTATTTTCACCAGGATGCTTTGGTATGGCTTCTATGCCACCATCTTACCTGGAAGTCCCTAAAAGATTCTTTTATCAGGAAATATGAAATATTATAGCAGTTTGTGCTGTGAAGTAGGGAAATAGATTTCATTATACCTCAACAGTTAAACAGAAATATATGTTCATGATAATATAAAGTTCTTAAGAGAACATAGCAACACTATTTGTTATATATTATCTTGGATTCACTGGGTGGTTAACTGTGCCTGGTAATTGGCTTTACCCAAAGAAAAATTAAACTTCTCACACTGTTATGATAGGAGTGAACCTGTAGTGAAGTTCCCTCTCAAATTAGGCCCCTTCTAGTCTACAGCAACTGGGAGAGAGGTACATGACATCTTTCCTAACGATTACATGTTGGAGGCATGGATCTAGGATCTATGTGAAGCAGCTAGCTGCTTGAGCAGCACATTAAAACTGACAAGAAGACTCATCACTGTTGAAATGAATTAATATACATTTCAAAGAGACAGAATTTCCAAATTTTCAAAAGTAAATGTTTTAAATGAAGGGCAGGGAGAAGAAGTGTCTTTTTATGTTTTCAGTGGGAGAAATACAGGGAGTAATAGCTTTTTTTTTTTTTTTTTTTTTTTTTTTTTTTTTTTTGAGGCAGGGCTCACTGTAGCTCAGACTCACTCTGTTGTCCAGATTGGCCTAGAATTCAGTGATGCTCCTACCTTAGCCTCCCAAGTGCTGGGATTAAAGGCATGAACTACCATGCCCTGCTGTAGCCTTTTTTAAATTTAAACTTCTTTATTGACAGTTTTTGTACATGAGCAATGCGTTTTGATCATACTCTCCTCTTGTTATCTTTATTTGTCTCCCTCTTCTACCTCTTTCCATGGAATCTCTCTCTCTCTCTCTCTCTTTTTTTCCTGTTTTTTTTTTTTTTTTTTTTTTTTTCTTTTCGAGGTAAGGTCTTGCTGTAGTCCAGGCTGACCTGGAAGTCACTATGTAGTCTCAGAATGGCCTCAAACTCACAGCAATCCTCCTACTCTGCCTCTTAAGTGCTGGGACTAAAGGATTGCACCACCATGCCTGGCCAGAATCTCACATATTTTCCAGTTAGTCCCTCTTCTATTTTGATGTCTTTTCTAAAATCATAATCCATAATAAAATGTTGATAAACCCAATATTGTGTGGCTCTTGTGCAGGAAACAGCAGCCACTGTGAGGTCATGAATGCAACAGTAATTTCATATTCAGAAGACAGCATTCCAAACTGCTCCTCTCCATCCTCTGGATCTTACATTCCTTCTAGCCCCTCTTCTTTAATGTTCTCTGAGTCATGCAAGGTGTGATAGAGATGTCTCATGTGGCACTGAGCACTCAACAGTCACTTCCTTTTAACCCTTTGATGAATTTTCCATCCTTCCCAGTAGTCACCATCATCTATAAAAGGAAGCTTCTCTGATTAAAGGTTAGTGAGAGCAGCACTGATGTATGGGCATAAACATAAATATTTATAGCATAACTTGATAGGGTCAACACATACACTTGGCCAAATAACAGTAGTAGCATGCCCTATACCCCTTTCTCCCCAAGGTCATGAACTTCTCAGCCATAAACTTTTCAATATCAGGCATGAATTCCCTTTTATGAGGCGGGCCTCAAATGCAGTCATAGAATAGTTGGTTACCTTCATAACTGTCATACCACTGTTGCATCAGAGAGCACATCTTGCCTGGATGGCTGGTCATGTAGCACACCAGATGTATCCACTGCTGGGTAAGACTAATGATGACTTTTCTTGCCTAGCAGCTTGCATAGCACTTTCCAGCACTATGGCAGCTAACCAACAGGGAGGAGGCTTCCAGCTCTGTATCAGTTTGATTTCTCAGTGTTCTGCAACTGAAATATATAGTGTTTTCATCATTAGAGTCTTATTATCTAGTTCTGGTGGCAACCAAGAGCATTGGCAATAGTCTGTATTATTTTTGACCCTCAGGGGCTTCCCTGAGTCACCACTCACTGAGAGGTATCCTGCTCCAGGTGCTGGGGTTTAGCTGAAACAACCCATGAATTCTGAAAGCAGCATTATCAAGTCCCACAGGGCACTTCTGCCTAAATACCTCTCTTTAATATATATTATAAATTTCAATGTAGGGCCTCACTCTAGCCAGGATGACATGGATCTCACTCTGTAGTTCCAGGGTAACCTTGAACTTACAGTGATCCTTCTACCTTTGCCTCCTGAGTGCTGGGATTGAAGGCATGCACCACCATGCCTGACCCTTTTTATTTTTTAAATTATTTATTTATTTATTTGAGAGAAACAGAGAGAAAGAGGCAGAGAAGGCAGAGGGAGAGAGAGAGAGAGAGAGAGAGAGAGAGAGAGAGAATGGGCGCATCAGGGCCTCCAGCTACTGCAAACGAACTCCAGATGCATGCGCTACCTTGAGCATCTGGTTTATGTGGGTACTGGGGAATCGAGCCTTGAACCAGGATCCTTAGGCTTCACAGGCAAGTGCTTAACCACTAAGCCATCTCTCCAACCCTCTGACCTTTATTTTAAATTAATTAACAAAGAAATAGTTTTCCCTATGGCTTCTTTATTATGTCTTTAGTTTGGGTTAACTGTTCCCTACCCCCTTCTCTTCTCCATCCTCCTGCCTTGACTATACTTAATCATTTCCACTTCTAGTGTTCTGTTCCTCTACTTACATTTCTACTATCTCCTCTCCTTATGAATTTCCCAATCACCCCTGCCCCATCCCATGGTGTTTTTCTAGCTTCTTGGTCTCTACTGTCTCTTACTCCAACTTACATACAAATAAAAAAATTCAAAGTTAGGATTCGTACATGAGAGAAAACATGAGATGTTTGTCTTTTAAAATATTTTATTCTTGTTTATTTATTTGAGAGAAAGAGATACAGAAATAGGCAGGGAGAGAGAGAGAGAGAGAGAGAGAGAGAGAGAGAGCACACCAGGGCCTCCAGCTCCTGCAAATGAACTTCAGATGCATGTGTCCCCTTGTGTATCTGGCTTATGTGGGTCCTGGGGAGTCCAACCTGGGTCCTTTGGCTTTGCAGGGAAGTGCTTTAACTGCTAAGCCATCTCTCCAGCCAGATGTTTGTCTTTTTGAGCCTGGGTTACTCACCTAGTATATTTTATAGCTCTGCCAATTTTCCTGAAAATTTCACAATTTCATTTTCTTTATCACTGAATAGAATCTCATTGTGTATATGCACTACATCTTCATTATCCATTCGTCAGTTGATGGGCACCTGCACCAATTCCACTTCCTAGCTATTGTGAATGGAGCTGCAACAAATATGGCTAAGCAAGTATCTGTAGTAAAGAGAAGTCTTTAGGGTATATGCCCAGGAGTGCTATAGCTTGGTCAAATGCCAGATCTTTTTTGAGGTTTTTGAGGAACCTCCATACTGATTTCCACAGTGGCTACATCAGTTTACACTGTGTGAGTAGTGAATAAGGGTTCCTCTTTCTCCATACCTTCAGTAGAATTTTTACTTGATTTTTTTGTTTTTTGATGATAGTTATTCTGATTGGAGTAAGATGGGACGTCAAAGTAGGTTTAGTTTACATTTCCTGATGGTTAGAGATGCTGAACAGCTTTTAAAGTATTTATTTTCCATTGAGTACTTTGTTCAGTTCCAGAGTCCATTTTTAAATTGAGGTTTTGGAATTTTTTTTTTTTTTAGTTTCAGGGTGGCCTCAAACTTATGGCAATCTTCCTACCTCTGCCTCCCAAGTACTGGGATTAAAGGCATGCACTAGCATTCCTGGCTGCATGTACTTAATTTTTAAATTAAAGTTCACCAGAGGTAAGTATGTGTAGAGAAAAACATACTGTACATAACATTCAGTACTATCTGTGATTTCAAGAATCCACTGAGGTCTTGGAACATTTGTGTCCTAGATAACAGAGGATTATGCTTTTGGTTTGATAAGCCCCCATAGCCTCATGTGTTTGAATACTTAATCATGAGTTGATGGCACTGTTTTGGAGGGGAACATGAGGTGTGTCACTAGGGTGGGCCTTTGGGTGTTGTAGTCCAGCCCCTACCTGCTTGCTGCACTCAGTGTACTCTCCTTCCTCCCTGCTGATGAAAAAGATGTGATGTGTGGCTTTCTGCTCCTGCCAGGCTTCCTCTGTGATAAAACTTTCCCTTGAAAGCAACTTTAAGTCAGAAGTAAACTCTTTCCTTCCATAAGATGCTTCTAGTCCATTGTTTTGTCCCAGCAGCAAAAAGGTAACTGAAACAACCCTATATTCCTTTTCATTTTTTTTTTTTTTGAAGTAGGGTCTCACTCTAGCCCAGGCTGATTGGGACTCACTATGATCACTATGTAGTCTCAGGGTAGCCTTGAACTCATGGTGATCCTCCTACCTCTGCCTCCCAAGTGCTGGGATTAAAGGTGTGAGCCACCATACCTGGCTCCTTTTCATCTTTTTAAACATATTTAGGATCTCTTGGAATCCTACTCTTTTTCCTCAAATTGATAAACTATGTCATCTTTATTTGTTAATTACTATTAAATAATAATATCTGTTAATTATTATTAAATTACTTATCAGACTGATATTAAGATTAAGAATATTTTTTAAATTTAAATTTTACTGGGAACTTTAGTATATGGACATATTGAAAATTGGTTGTATTCCAATCAGGTTATCTTCTTATGTCCCCTCTCTTCTACCCCCACCCTCCTGAGGGCCCTCTTCAGTGGGATATTAGTGGTCACTGTGCCAGTCAGTTCCTGTGGGGAGGGCAGTGTCCCATAGTCCATCTTCCTACCCTGTGGCTCTTACATTCTTTACTCCACCCTCTTCCCCAATGCTCCCTGAGCCTTGGTGTTGCAGTCAGGTTCACATTGCTGGCAGAAATCACCCTACCAAGAGTAGCTAGTGGGAAAAAGTTTATTTTGACTTACAGACTGGAGGGGAAGTTCCATGATGGCAGGGGAAAATGATGGCATGAACAGAGGGTGGACATTACCTCTTGGCCAACAACAGATGGACCATAGCAACAGGAGAATGTGCCAAACACTGGCAAGGGGAAACTGGCTATAATATCCATAAGCCTGCCCCCAACAATACACTGCCTCCAGGAGGCTTTAATTCCCAAATCTCCATCAGCTGCTGGACCTAGCATTCAGAACTCCTAAGTTTATGGGGGACACCTGAGTCAAATCACCACACTTGGAGAGTGTGTTAGAAGTCTACTTTAGTGCTGAGCTCTCAGTAAGCAACATCTTATAGTCTGCTTTGATGGATTTTGAGTCTCCTCACCATTACCACCATCTCTCTTGGGAAGGTTCTCTGGCTAGCCATGAGAGCAGCACATATATTTAACCCTCCTTTTCCCTCTATAATTCTTCATGGGCTCTGGTGGATGTGATAGAGATGACAAGTCTCATGCTAGGCAGTTGGCTTTCTCTTCTCATTATGATGGATCTTGGGTCTTCCCAATATTCTCCATCATCTGTAAAAAGCAGGTTCTCTAACCAAGAGTGAGAGCAGCATTGATCAAAGAAGATAAACATACAAGTTGAAGACTTTAGCCAACAGCCTTAGTATAATTTTTTTCAGGTCCTTCCATTCTCCAGTGAATTGCATAATTCCATTTTTCCTTACTGCTTCATAGAATTCCATTGTGTATATGTACTACATCTCCACTATCCTTTCATTAATTGATGGACATCTAGGCTAATCCCATTTTCTAGCTATTGTGAATAGAGCACTAATGAACATGAGCAAGTATGTCTATAGTAATGTGTAGAATCCTTAGGGTATATATGCCCCAGAAAGGGTATAGTTGGGTCATATGGTAGTACTGTTTTTAGGTTTTTTTTTTTATAGGTAGAGTCTCACTCTAGCCCAGGCTGACTGGAACTCACTCTGTAGTCACAGGCTGGCCTTGAACTCATAGCCAATCCTCTACCTCTGCCTCCCAAGTGCTGGGATTAAGGCATGTGCCCATCACACCTGGTTGTCTGGTGTCTTTTTCAGTTGAGTTTTTAAATAATATCAGAGTTCCTAATTCTAGGTACATCTGTATTTTAATATCACTAGATGTCTTCACTATCTTCTTTTTTTTCTACAGTAGCTGTTTAAGTCCATATTTATAGCATTTACCTTCTCATTGCTGGGACAAAACACCTGACCAAAAGCAGCTGATAGGAGGAAAGATTTTATTTTAGCTTATAGTCTCAAGGGGAAGAAAAAGCATGGCAGAGCAGAGTTTGGGCATCACATCTTGTCACACCAGTGGGAGGTGACGTTAGAGAGAGTTTGGGAGGGAGCTGGAGTGATGACTCAGCGGTTAAGGTGCTTGCCTGAAAGGCCTAAGGACCTGGTTTTGGTTCCTCAGTTCCCACATAAAGCCAGATACACAAAGTGGCACATGCATCTGGAGTTTGTTTGCAGTGGCTGGAAGCCCTGGTGCACCCACTCTCTCTCTCTCTGCTTGTAAATAAATAAATAAAAATATTAAAAGAGTTTTTAAAAATGAGTGAGTTGGCTATAAACATCCAGAGGGCTAGATTAATAAACCCCAAGGTCAGCCCCCAGAAATCACCTTCTCCAGCAAGACACAACTTGCCAAACAGTCACCATCTGGGATTAAGAATTCAAAATTTAAGAGACTACAGGGAGCTTTTCACATTCAAACCACCACAATGTTTATCTCCTTAAACACATTTTCTTTTTGAGACAAGGTGCTATGTAGCCCAGGCTGCCCTCAAACTCCCTCAAGATCCTCCCACCTCCGCCCCTCCAGTACTGGGATTAAAGGCATGCACCACCACACCCAGATCCTCCAACATTTCTGATGGGATTATTCTGATCATTCTGCTTGATGATTCTTTCATAGCCTGTTTGTGCTGTTTTGGATTGCTCACAATGGCCAAGACTAGTGATATGAGTGTTTAGTCTTGTGAGAGAAGGCCGTCTTCAACCCTGTGGGCCTGTAGTGTGTCAGCAGGCAAGTTGCCAGTCCCGCTTCCAGGGACCTGTACTCCATTGTTCTCATGAGTCTCCATCCTGAAGAAAGAACTTAGTTCTAGTTTAAATCTTTTTTTTTTTTTTTGGTTTGGTTTTTTCGAGGTAGGGTCTCACTCTAACCCAGGCTGACCTGGAATTCACTATGGAGTCTCAGGGTGGCCTCGAACTCATGGTGATCCTCCTACCTCTGCTTCCCGAGTGCTGGGATTAAAGGCGTGCACCACCTCGCCTGGCTAGTTTAATTCTTTTTCACATGGGGTGGGACAGAGGGAGAGAGAAAGATAGATATGCATATCATAATAACCAACATTTTACTTTTTATATTTTATATTTTATTTGTTTGAGAGAGAGAGAGAGAGAGAGAGAGAGGAAGAGGCAGATAGAGAGAAAGAGACAATGGGCACACCAGGCCTCTAGCCACAGCAAACAAACTCCATATGCATGTGCCCCCTTGTGCATCTGGCTTACGTGGGTCCTGGGGAATCAAACCACGGTCCTTAGGCTTTGCAGGCAAATGCCTTAACTGCTAAGCCATTTAACTCAGCCCCAACATTTTACTTTTTTTTGTTGTTTGTTTGTTTTTTGAGGTAGGGTTTCCCTATAGCTCAGGCTGACCTGGAATTCATTATGCAGTCTCAGGTGGTCTCAAGATCATGGCAATCCTCCCACCTCTGCCTCCCGAGTGCTGGGATTAAAGGCAGTGCGCCACCACGTCCGGCTCATTTTGCTTTCTATATGCATGATTGGAGTGATAATGCTCCCAGGAAAATCCATGCTGCACTTCTGGTGCTAGGCAGGTATGGCTCTTTGGTCCATGGAGGCAGGTTTGGAGTTTGGGCTACTGGTCTAGAGTCTAGGTCACAGACCTGGTCTGGTGTGTGGATATTGGCTTGGAAGCTAGGTCTACAACAGCTGAACTGGGTTTTGGGCGGCAGGGACTCATTGGAACCTGGGTCCTTAAGGCTGTTCCTGCAGCCTAGTTGTGTAGTTCAGCACTAGGGTCTACTGAACTGCATCTGGACCCTGCATCTATTGAGTCGAGTGTGAACTCTAGGTTCACTGGAGAATGGGCTCCAGGGAATGCAGGGATGAGTTTGACTGTGTACACATTTACATGTATGTATGTGTGTGCGTGTGTGTGTGTGTGTGTGTGTCTCTGTGTGTGTGTGTGTGTGTGAGAGAGAGAGAGAGAGAAAGAGAGAAAGAAGGAGAGAAAATAGGTATGCCAGGGCCTCTTGCCACTGAAATGAACTCCAAATGCATGCACAACTTTTTGCACCTGGTCTTATATGAATACTAGGGAATTGAATGTTCAGGCTAGAGGCTTTGCAAGCAAATGCCTTTACTGCTCAGCCATCTCCTCAGCCCTTACAGTGTGTGTGTGTGTATATATGTATGTATGTATATATATATGTATATATATACATTTCTTTTAAATTATATTTATTTAGAGAGAAAGAGGCAGAGAGAGAGAGGAGAGAGAGAGAGAGAGAGAGAAGGAGAGAGAGAGAGGGAGAGAGGAGAGAGAGAGAGAGAGAGAGAGAGAGAGAAGGAGAGAGAGAGAGAGAATATTGGCTTGTGCCAGGACCTCTAGCCACTGCAAAAGAACTCCATATGCATGCACTCCCTTGTGCATCTGGCTTATATGGGTACTGGAGAATTGAATCTGGGTCCTTAGGCTTCACAAGCAAACACCTTAACCACTAAGCAATCTCTCCGGCCTGACTGTGTGTGTGTGTGTGTGTGTATTTTTTTTTTTGGTTTTTTGAAGTAAGATCTCACTCTAGTCCAGGCTGACCTGGAATTCACTATGTAGTCTCAGGGTGACCTTGAACTCATGACAATCCTCCTACCTCTGCCTCCCGAGTGCTGGGATTAAAGGCGTGCACCACCATGCCTGGCTGGTGACTATATATATTTTTACAGCACTATTTTTTTTATTAAAGGTGTTATGAATAAGCCATATTGAAACCTACTTCTTCACTAGCAAATTATATATATATATATGTGTGTGTGTGTGTGTGTGTGTGTTTAAAAAGAGACTCTGAGCAGCAGTACCCTATGGGGGTAGATAATGCTGTGCCCAGAAGCCATAGATTGTAACAAGAAAATTTCACTGTTAGGAGTGGGATACCTTCCAGTTAGTTGTTGGTCAGGGAGGACTCTGATGCCCCAAACATTACAAGCTATTGCTAGTGTTCTTTGTTGCCCAACAGAACCAGATACTAAGATCTTATTGCTGAAGACACCATGTTCTTGTGCTGCAGGACACTGAGAAAGCAATCAGAGCTGAGCTGGAAGCTTCCTTTCTGTTGACTAGCTGCCAGGATGCTGGGAAGAGCTATGCAACCTGTTGGGGGAGAAAAGTCAGCAATGCGCTTAACTAGCAGTGGACTCTGCAAGTTTTATGGCGAGGCAGCCAGGTCAAATATACCAATTGGTGCAATGGTGGCATGTTTGTTATGGAGGAAATTAACTTCTCTCTGGTTAGACTTGAGGTCTATTCCATGGGAGGGAATTCATGCCTGGTACTGAAAACTTAATCAAAAGCTGGGACATCATAAGCCTTAGGGAGGAAATTACTACTGTTGCCTGGCTAAATGGATATATTAAGCTCACCAAACTGCCTTCTAAATATTTATGTTTATGCCCATATATTAATGCTCTTACTTTTAATTAGAGAAGCTTCTATTTTCATATGTTGGTGACCACTGGGGTGACTCAAAACTCATCAAAGTTCTGAGAAGAAGGGACAGCGGAGTTTCAGTACTGAGACATCTCTATTACACTCTCCAAGGCTAAGGGAGCATTTTGAGAGAAGGCAGAAAGAATGTAAGACCCAAAAGAAGGGGAAGGGTGCTTTGCAACACTGTCTTCCAGACAAAAAGCGGCCATCATATTCATGACCTCACAGTGGCTAACAATACCTGCATAATAGGAGTAAACAACAATGACATTAAAATAGAAGAGAGACATGTTGAAAAGAAGAAGGGATTCAGTATAGGGGGATTCAGGAGGGGGAAAAGAGAGGGTAGTGGAGGGGATTAAGATCATGGTATATTGTGTCTATGAATGGAACTTGTCAATAAAAAGTTTAAAAAAAAACAGGGCTGGAGAGATTGCTTAGTGGTGGTTAAGGTGCTTGTCTGTAAAGCCTAAGAACCCAGGTTTGATGCCCCAGTACCCACATAAGCCAGATGCACATGGTGGCATATGTGTCTGGAGTTTGTTTTCAGTGGCTAGAGGCCCTGGTGTGTCCATTCTCTCTCTCTCATAAATAAATTAATAAATAAAAATAAAATATTAAAAAGTTAAAAAACTACTAATTTTTATCAGCATATAAAGAATTAGGCTTAATTATGGCATTTTTGAAACAAAAGTTGGTTTTGTTTCCCTTCTTCCTTTTTCCCCATTCCCTGCCATTGTGCCCCCCACCATAGCTTCTCTTCTGCTTTCACATCACATGTGTCCTTTTGTTCCTCCCTTCAACTTTTCTAGAACTCTTGCTCCCCTCTTGTGGTCTCCTACCTAGTTTCTTAGCTCTATCTTAGTGTCTTCTGCCTATGCTCATATTCCTTTATTTACATACATGTAAACATTAAAGTTAGGATTCACATGTGAGAGAGAACATGTGAATTTTGTCTTCTGGACCTGGGCTACCTTACTTAGTGTGATATTTTCCAGTTCTAACCATCTTCCTGCAATTTTCATAATTTCTGTTTTCTTCACAGCTGAATAAAATTCCATTGTGTATTTATATGACATTTTCATTATCCAAGGCATCAGTTGATAGACATCTAAGTTTATCCCATTTCCTAGCTATTGTAATAGAGCAACAATGAACTTGGACTAACAAGAATGTATAGAAAGATTTTAATTTCCTCCCTGCTTCCTTAATGACCCACTGTTCATTCAAAAGTGTGTTGTTCAGCTTGCAAATGTTTGTACAGTTGCTGTTACTGTTGATTTCTCCTTTTATTCCACTGTGAAAAGAATTATCTCAATTTTTAAAATATTTGTTGAGGCTTATTTGTGATAATTTTTTTTTTTTTCAAGGTAGTGTCTCGCTCTAGCCCAAGCTGACCTGGAACTCACTATGTAGTCTCAGGGTGGCCTTGAATCCATGGCGATCCTCCCACCTCTGCCTTCCAAGTGCTGGGAATAAAGGCGTGTGCCATCGCGCCCGGCTTGTTTGTGATAATTTCTGAGAATCTTCCATCTTCCATATACCACTAAGAATGTGTATTCCCTGTCTTTTGGATGGAATGTTCTGTAAAATCCACTTGGTCTATTTAACTCTGGAGCATCTTTGCTAACTTTTAGTTTGGTAGACTGTGATAGTTTACATTGATTGCCAATTTGACAGGACTTAGAATCACCCATGAAACTAGTCTCTAGGCATGTCTGTGGGGATTATCTTGATAGAGTAAGACGCTTCATTAGTAATTGCATTTCTTGTAGCTACTTAGGCAGAGGGACAGTGATGATCTCCACTTATTTACTGGCAATTCTAGTTTTTGCTTAGCTGTAGAAGACCATTTTGTATCACACTTATGACTCTGTTATGTTTCAGAGGAAGTGGTATTGAGTTAATGGTTGGAGAAACAGTGATTCATAGAGTTTTCAGAGCAAAGGGTCTAAGCATTTAAGCAGTGAAATGAAGGAAGGAGGGAAAGAAAGACAGGATATAGTATGAGACAGAAGGTATATTTGAGGTAGTAGTAAGACTATTTTGGATGAAGGAGTGTAGAGGAGAAGGTTTTTGTAGGTACAGAAAAGTGAGGGGCAGTCATGGAGATATGTTCTGGTGTGGTGTAAGTTATAGCACACATAGTCGGTTAACAATGCACCGAATTTCAAGTAGTTACAAATGTAACCAATTAGGAAGAAAAATTAAACTACTAGAATGTTAGAAAAAAAGAAATTAACAAAAACAGATTTCACAGATCACGAGAAACAACCAAGAAGAAAAATAAGCCTGGGTATGGTGGTGCATGTCTGTATTCCCAACACACGTGAGGTGGAAGCGTGAGTTCAAGGCCAGCCTTAGCTACATAGTGAGTTTGAAGACTGAGCTACATAAGATCCTGTCTCAAAAAGAACATCAAAAAAGAAGAAAAATATGGCAAAAACTTGCAAACATACATACAACTGTGGTAGGAAAGAAGCTAAAAGTTGAACTGATTCGCTGGCAAGTAACTGTAAAAGTTAATTGCTGAGGAGCTAAACTTACCTTTGTCAGCAGATGGAAAAATCCCACAGAGAACTGTCCAGAAAGGGCCCAGAGGGAGGATAAGAAGGAAAGACAGTTTAGGCTAAAACAAAGTAAAATGGAGTCCATTGTTAGGGTGGACTGAGTACAGAAATGATTGATATGCACATTGCCACATCTTGCTTGTTCACCTACCCCTCCCCTTGGCTATGAAAACTGTAAAATGGAAAGAAAATCTCAGCTCTGGATCAGATCTTTGGAGAGCTATGTCAAGCTCTTTGGTACCCTGGTAAATGAAGTCCTCTGCTTTTACTCATGTTGGCATTGGAGTGATCTTTCCAGAGAATTTCTGCAACACAACCAACCAACTAGCCAACAAACTAATAACCATTACAAAAAGAAAGAAAAGAAAAAAAAATAAAAACAGTGATAACCCTTCTCTGATCTACTCTCTTGTTTGTTTTCATTTTTAATAGTTCTGGGAGAGATTCCTAGAGCTGCACTTGGGTGAAGGTCAGCTGTAGAGAGCTGATGCTTACTTGAGGCGGAGTCCAGGGAGGGCACTGAACTCCAACATGACTATCTCTGGGGGCGGGGTTCAAGGCCTGGACCTGCTGTGTGCTAGTCCTCTTGAAGGCAACCAGAGGATAGGGGTATGAAGTGGAGGGGGTTAGGTGTGGTAGGGGTTGGGGTAGGCAGAGTGCAGGGCTCAGACCTGCCATGCGCTAGCACTTTCCACTTGTATTTAGGTGCTGGCCAATTACCTGAGGCCAGGCTTGCTGACTTGGTGCCGAGGTGGGTCTGAAGCCCAGGGTTGTGTGGGTTGGATAGGACTGGGCTGGTCTCCTGTGCCTGGGATGTGCCTCAAGTCTGAATCAAGTCAGTCTCTAGACTGGGCTGCTCTGTGGGTAGAGTGCATCTTGATTCATCAGGGTCTAGCTTGGAGCTGAGGACCATGGGTGCTCTCCTGGAGTCTGGGAGTGCTGAGGCCAGTATGGTGATGGATATGGCCGGGGCCTGTGGTCCCTGGGATTGGCCTGGAGCCCCTAGTGGGTGTGGAGCCTGAGTCTGGAGGATGGGCTGGTTCTAGGGCAGGCCTAGAGATTAGGTCTGTGGACACCAATCTGAGGATGGGGAATAACTCCTGGGTTAACCTCTGATTAGCTAGGACTGCTAATATGCTTCTGCATCTGGATCTACTGTGTTTCCTTTGATTTTTATTTATTCAGTGTACATACTTCTGTCATATATTTATTTTATTGCATCATAAAAAGAGGATTTAATTTGTTGCATTTATACTTTTTATGTTTCTATGAGTTTTTTTTATTGAAAATGTTCTTGTAGCCGGGCATGGTGGCGCATGCCTTTAATCCCAGCACTCGGGAGGCAGAGGTAGGAGGATCACCGTGAGTTCGAGGCCACCCTGAGACTCCATAGTGAATTCCAGGTCAGCCTGGGCTAGAGTGAGACCCTACCTCGAAAAACCAAAAAAAAAAAGAAAGAAAATGTTCTTGTAAATGATCCATAGGTATGGATTATATATATATATATATATATAATATTTTATTTTTATTTATTTATTAGACAGAGAAAGAAGGAGAGAGAGAGAGAGAATGGGCACGCCAGGGCCTCCAGTCACTGCAAACGAACTCCAGATGCATGCGCCCCCTTGTGCATCTGGCTAACATGGGTCCTGGGGAATTGAACCTGGGTCCTTTGGCTTCGCAGGCACACGCCTTAACTGCTAAGCCATCCCTCTAGCCCAGTGATATATATTTTCTTTGTAAGAATCATAAAAGATGTGTAGAAGTCTGTTACAATTATTATTATTATTATTATTATTATTTTGGTTTTTTGAGGTAGGGTCTCGCTCTAGGCCAGGCTGACCTGGAATTCCCTATGTATCTCAGGCTGGCCTCAAACTCATGGTAATTCTCCTACCTCTGCCTCCTGAGTGCTGAGATTAAAGGTGTGTGCCACCACACCTTGCTTACAATTATTGTTAATTTATTCATTTTCCTTATTAACTTCTGTTGCATTTTATGTTATGTGTACTTAGTTGGAAAGATTCACAGTTGTTATATCTTTTTGTGGATTTCTTTTTCTTTTTTTCAGTTTTTCAAGGTAGGGTCTCTCTCTAGCCCAGGCTGAGCTGGAACTCACTATTTGTCTTAGGGTGGCCTCGAACTCATGGCAGTCCTCATACTTCTGCCTTACGAGTGCTGAAACTAAAAGCATACACCACCATGTCCAGCTCTGGGTTGTAGATTTTGAAATTAGAAAATGTTAGCCAGGCATGGTGGTACATGCCTTTAATCCCAGCACTGGGGAGGCATTGGTAAGAGGATCACTGTGAGTTTGAGGCCACCCTGAGACTACATAGTGAATTCCAGCTCAGCCTGGGCTAGAGTGAAACCCTACCTTGAAAAACCAAAAAAAAAAAAAAAAAAAGTGTTGTTACTTCAAGCAGCAAATATTTGTTGAATACCTTCTATGTGCTTGGGCATCATGCTAGAGTTATCTTTTATTTTTATTTTTTTGCTTTGAATTCAATTTTGACTAACAACTATTTCTTGACAACTAGTTTTTGCTTGCTTACTTTTTTCTAGTTTAGATAGCAGCAGAATTTCAATAAAAACTTTCAATTTCACCGGGCGTGGTGGCACACACCTTTAATCCCAGCACTCGGGAGGCAGAGGTAGGAGGATTGCCGTGAGTTCAAGGCCACCCTGAGACTCCATAGTGAATTTCAGGTCAGAATGGTCTAGAGTGAGACCCTACCTTGAAAAACAAAAACAAAACAAAACAAAAAAACAACAAAAAACCTTTCAATTTTCATGAGTCACTTTGTTTGCAAGTTTTAGTTGTCATTGCATATGATATGTTTTAACCCATCTAAAATATTTTTTAAGCTGGTGAATTTGTATTTTCATTGCTGCCATAGTGCTTATTACATTCTGTCGTGTTATTTCTTTCAACTTTTCTCATGCTTTCTTGGTGTTATTTTGTTTACTATCTCTTAGTTATGACAACAGTTATGTGTTCTTTTTTTTTAATTTGTTTATTTATTTATTTCAGAGCAAGAGAGACAGAGACAGAGAGAGAGAGAGAGAGAGAGAGAGAGAGAATGGGTGCACCAGGGCCTCCAGCCCCTGCAAACGAACTCCAGACGCGTGCGCCCCCTTGTGTATCTGGCTTACGTGGGTCCTGGGGAATGGAGCCTCGAACCGAGGTCCTTAGGCTTCACAGGCAAGTGCTTAACCACTAAGCCATCTCCCCAGCCCAAGTTATGTGTTCTTAAACATAAAATATAACTGAGGATAAAAGGTACCCCCAAATCTATGCCTAGGCACGTTTCCATTCATATGAAGAATCAGAATAATGAGATTCTCAGGTTTCTAAGGTCTCAGAATATGTCATAATACCCATTTCTCAAAAAATCTAAATAAATGCATACTTCAAAAATAGAAGCAGGGGCTTAGTGGTTAAGGTGTTTGCCTGCAAAGCCAAAGGACACAGGGTCGATTCCCCAGGACCCATGTTAGCCAGATGCACAAGGAGGCGCACATGTCTGGAGTTTGTATGCAGTGGCTGGAGGCCTTGGTGCTCCCATTCTCTCCTCCCCCCCCCCGCCCCATCAAATAAATAAATTAAAAAATAAAAAAACTCTCTCTACTTCACTTTTAAAAAAATAGAAGCAGCATGAAATGAACTCGTGATTAATAATGGCAATGCTTGAATGGTGGCTTTTTGTATTGGGGGTTCTATAGGTGCTGTCAACGTGATTCTCACAGTAGTCCTATACTATAGGTACTTTAATTATCCTAAGTTATGAACTACATCAACAGGTTTCTGAAGACTGATTAATAGTTATGCTGTACTGTGGAAAGGGAAGTAAAATGGGGAAATATGCTATGAATTTAAAAATAGAACAAAGCTTTAAAAACTATCAAAATTAGTATTAGAATCCATAATGTAGTTGGGTAAAAGTCACATAATATAAACATAATGATGTTTTTATGTAATACAGGGACAAACTATAATAATGTATAGCAAACTTGGAGAAAGGAAAAATGTAAGTGACAGAAGAGGAAATTTGTGAAATCAAATTTGTAATCTTTCATAAGAAGTAGTCAACATAGTTTTGTTTTTAAAGTTAAAACACACACACACATTATTTAAATTCTGGAGAAATAAAATAGTCTAAGTTCTTTTGTTTTGAGGTAGGGTCTTGCTGTAGTTCAGGCTGACTCAGAATTCACTATGTAGTCTCAGGCTGGCCTCGAACTCACACAATCCTCCTACCTCTGCCTCCACAGTGTTGGGATTAAAGGCATGAGCCACCACACCTGGCTAGTCTAAGTTCTTTAAGAGATAATCAGTTGGCAGTAGGATTGTGACCTTGAAGTCAGCCTGGGCTACATACATGGGAAGATTCTGTCTCTAAAGCTAAACCAACTAACCAGCCAAACAGTCAAGGATGAAAAAGTAATAAGGGGTTAAAACTAAGATATGGGGCTGGGATGTGGCTCAGTTGGTAGAGTGCTTGCTTGGCATCCACAAAGCCCTGGTTTTGATCTCCAGCACCACATAGAAAGAATCAAGTGTGATGGAGCATGCTCATATCCTAGCACTCTGGAGGTGGAGACAGGAAGAGTAAGTTTAAGGCAAGCCTAGACTACGTGAGACTTGGTCTCAAAAAAAAAAAAAAAAAAAGATACATAAATTCCTGTTCATTTAACTATGCAATGGTAGGAATAAAGTAGTGGAGATGTTAGAGCAAAGAAAAGACAGGCCACCGATTTTAGATATAAATAATATTTCAGTGCAGTTTTGTATACTTTATTTTTCACTGTCAGTATAGGCAGGAAAAGAGTGACACAGGGCTTTCTTTAAGTCAGTTGTCTAAAACTCTACCTTAAGTTAAAGCACTTGGCAGGACAAACTTTTCTTAGCATTCTGTGTCCATGTTCCTCACCCAAAGTAGTGTAGATATTTCCCCAATGTCCTTTTCACCGCTGCCTTCACCTCCTGGTTCTTTAGGCTGTAGATGAGGGGATTCAGCATAGGTGTGACTGCACTGTACTGTAAGGAGGAGAGAAAATCGAGGGAGGAACCAGACGTGGGCATAAGATAGCGAACCAGACCCGACCCGAAGAACAGGATCACTGCCACCAGGTGAGAAGAGCACGTGTTAAATGCCTTGCTTCTCCCTGTGGTGGAGCTCATGCTCAGGATGGTAGACACGATGCGGGCGTAGGAGAAGAAGATTGGGAGAAAAGTGCCCAGCCCATGCAGCAGGGTGGAGCAGATCAAGATGTTGATATTGATGGAGACACTGGAGCAAGACAGAGGAAAGAGAGAGGGCAGCTCGCAGGTGTAGTGGTGTATGACTCGGGCCTCACAGAAGTCTAGGTTAACAGCTAGGAGTACAATGACTACTGAGTTGAGAGAGGCCAGGCCCCAGGAGAGCAGTACCAGCTTTACACAGAGCTCATTGCTCATCATCTGGCCGTAGAGCAGCGGGTGGCAGATGGCAGCATAGCGGTCGTAGGCCATCATCGAAAGAAGAAAGGCTTCAGTCCCAGCAGTGATGAACACAAAAAAGACCTGCGCTAGGCAGCTCTCTACTGAGATGGTTTTCCTTGCAGACAGGAGGTCCTTGAGCAGCTTCGGGACTGTGACAGAAGAGAAGCCAAGGTCCAAGAATGACAGGTTGCTCAGGAAGAAGTACATGGGAGTGTGCAGGTGGGAATCCGCCCTGATCACCAGTAGCATCGTCAAGTTCCCAGTCATGGTGAGGAGGTAAATCGCCAGGAACAATACAAAAAGCAGAGCCTCGATCCGGGGGTCGTCAGACAGCCCAGTGAGAATGAACTCAGTGATGGCGCTGCGGTTCCTCCAGGCCATTGGTAGATGGTATTGCCTTGGAAAAAAATAGAAAGAGATCTCTGTAACTGTGAGTAGCTGCTTCACGGCATCCCCTCTTCTCATACTACCCTTCTGCCACATGATACTCAGGTATCTCAAAGCTGCCCTCATTCATATCTCAGATTTTTTTTTTTTTTCTGTTTAATGTGTAGCTCAGGCTGGTCTTGAACTTGTGATCCTCCTGTCTCCCCCTCTTCATTAATTTCATACCGGTTTGTGCCACCACAACGGACACAGTAAGAGTGTTTTATTTATTTTTTTTTTGAGGTAGTATCTCTCTCTAGTCCAGGGTGACATGGAATTCACTATGTAGTCTTAGGGTGGCCTGAAACTCACAGCAATCCTCCTACCTTTGCCTCCTGAGTGCTGCGATTAAGAGCATGTGCCATGATGCCTGGCCACAGTGAGTTATTTTTTTCAATTTTTTGTGGTTTACTTTTATTTATTTATTTGAGACAGAGAGAGGGAGAGAGATAATGGTCACGCCAGGGCCTCTAGCCATTGTAAATCAACTGTAGATGCATGCACCACTATGTGCGTCTGGCTTATGTGGGACCTGGAGAATCGAACCTGTATCCTTAGGCTTCCCAGGCAAGTGCCTTAACTGCTAAACCATCTCTCCAGCCCCACAGTGAATTTTTAATAGTGTTTTGTTAGAGTTGATCCTGGGTCACAGTGTTCACATACTTCAAGACAATTTTATTCCTTCTCCAACAGAATTTACTAGAAAATAAGTGCCACTGGATCACCCATAAATTTATAATTTTAGTTTCTACTGCACTTTTGTTATACTTCAGAGAATCTAAAAATTATAGCACATATCTGTAGTGGTTTTCTAAACCTTCCCCTCTCTCTTCAATTTCTCAATTATTTTTTGTTCAAAGTTGTTCAATAGCTGCTTACCAGATCCCATTAAGCACAATGCGCCCAGTGCCTGGGGTCATGATCCCTGTATGACATATGAAAGTGCATTTATTTCTTTAAGGGTTACAGGATACTGAGTGTGATGGTAACATCTGTAATCCTAGCACTTGAGAGGACGAGGCAGGCGATTGCCGTGAATTTGAGCCCAGCCTGGGTTACAAAATGAGCTGCTCACTCTTTTATCCTGATTTTTATTTATTTATTTATTTTGTTTTTTCGAGGTAGGGTCTCACTCTAGCCCAGGCTGACCTGGACTTCACTATGTTGTCTCAGGGTGGCCTCAAACTCATGGCGATCCTCCTACCTCTGCCTCCCGAGTGCTGGGATTAAAGGCGTGTGCCACCACGTCCAGCTTATTTTGCTTTATTTTTGAGGTAAGGTTTTACTCTAGCCCAGGAAAATTTGGAATTTACTTTGTAGCTCAGGCTGACCTCGAATTCACAGGCTCCTGAGTGCTGGGATTTAAAGGCATACCTGGCTGGTTTTTGTTTAAAGCCTATTGTGGTGGCTCCCTTTTTAGTCCACAGCATCTCTTGCCTTATGCTGTATATGTCAACCATGTATTTCAGTTTCCCACTTTGGACTATGAGCTCTCAGAACACATAGACTACAACAGTCTTAAGTAGTAAACAGGCTTAAGTAGTTCTATCCCCACCTATTCCATATTAATTTCAGATGATACCTCTCAGACTATTTTGGAAGTTCTCTATGGTGTATTCTTTTCTTTTCTTTTTTTTTTTTTGAGGTAGGGTCTTGCTCTAGGCCAGGCTGACCTGGAATTCACTATGTGGTCTCAGGGTGTCTGAAACTCAGGCTGATTCTCCTATCTCTGCCTCCCAAGTGCTGGGATTAAAGGCGTGCACCACCATGCCCAACTTCTATGGCATATCTTGTGTGATTCAGACAAGAGTTCTTGACCACTTCAAACATAATCTCATCTGCCCACTCCAATGTCCTCACTAGCATGAAAGCTCAGTGGAGGCATTGTTACTACTGTTGTCCATCAAGGCTGCATGCTGCCTAGGGGTGAAGACTTGAATTTCAAGGAGACTCTCATTGACATGAAGTCCATCCTTTATGTCACTGCATTATCCTTTGATTCTCTCACTTTCAGAATCTACAAATATGGTTGCCATAACTTCAGGATGCTATTTGTATTCATATTGTAGGTACATTTTTCTTTTATCATCCTCTGAGGTCAAAATGTACAGTCTCACCATATATTTCTTACATCCTATGTAGCCAAGACAACCAAGATTATGAACAGCTTATATTAATGACAGTAAAATAATTTAAACCAGCCAAGCTCAAGTCCATCTTACACCTAAGTCATGGTTACCTGTATGCACGGATGAACAAGCAGAGTTTGCTTTTGTGTGCTATCAGGCTGCTAGCTTATATCCAGTGACACAGTGGAACACAGCCAGTTGGAGAAGTAATTTTTGAGGACCCTGCATGGATAAAATTGTAAATACTATTGAAAGCAAACACTATTTGTCATCTATATAAGTCAAGTGGTGAATGATATATCTTCTGCAAATATTTAGATATTTCAAGGTATTTGCTGATAGATTTGTCTTGAAAATTCCTCCTATACTTTCTTTCACAAGGGGGGTGGGCCTGGCTACAGTGTGGCATACAGGTTTCAAGCTCTTGTGTAAAGAACAGTTTTGCTCTCTACCCATACTTCATAGGAAAAGGCAGCAGCTATTTCTCTCATTTATTTAATGCTTTTTTTTTTTTTCGAGGTATGGTCTCACTCTAGCTTAGGCTGACCTGGAATTCACTCAGGGTGGCCTCAAACTCACAGCTATCCTCCTACCTCTGCCTCCTGAGTGCTGGGATTAAAGGTGTGCGCCACCACACCCGGCTTATTTTATGCTTTTTTAAGGAATGGAGCCTCATTACCCTCCTATGCCAAACAGCACTTCCAGCTAATGCCCAAGGTTCCTTTAATGGCAAGTATTAAAAGTTTTCATTGGGCTGGAGAGATGGCTTAGCAGTTTAGGCATTTGCCTGCAAAGCCAAAGAACCCAAGTTCGATTCTCCAGGACCCATGTAAGCCAGGTGCACAAGGTAGCTCATGCGTCTGGAGTTCGTTTAAAGTGGCTAGAGGCCCTGGTATGCCCATTCTCTCTCTCATAAATAAATAAAATATATTTTAATATATTTAAAAAAAGTTTTCATTGAAACCCTACATTAATTCATCACAGAATAAATCAAGTTTGCAGCCACTCTTCTGAAGGAATGATATTGACTCATTTCATTGTGAGTTATAAAAGATAGATGCCAGATTTTGGATATGGGGTAAGAATAGAAAGACTGCAGCGAAAGACGAGGAAGTTGATCATAGAGATAAATGCAAAAGAAGCATTTCAGATCTATGTGCTTAAACATCTGTGCCACCATTCTGCCCACCAAGACCCTTCATGTCAGTGGCTCACGTAGTCATTTGGTTAACTTCTCTTATAAAGAGATGAAACAGGGGCTGGGTTTATGGCTCAGCAGTTAAAGGTATTTGCCTTCCCATCTGTGGTCGATTCTCCAGTACCCACACAAAGCCACAAAGCGCTATATGTGTCTGGAGTTCATTTGCAATGGCAAGAGGCTCTGGAGCACCTATGTTCTCTCTTATTTTATTTCATGTTTTTGTATTTTATTGAGGTAGAGTATCACTCTAGCCCAGGGTGTCCTGGAACTCACTCTGTAGTCCCAGTCTTCACTGAACTCACAGCGATCCTCCTACCTCTGCCTCACAAGTGCTGGGATGATAAAAGGTGTGCACTACCATGCCCAGCTCTCTGAAATAAATAAATACTTAGGGATGGTGGTCACACCTTTAATCTCAACATCTGGAAGGCTGAGATAGGAGCATTACTGTGAGTTTAAGGCTAGACTGGGCTAGAGTGAGACCCTATCTCGAAAAACAAAACAAAAAGGATAGATACTTAATTAAATGAAATTATTTTAAAAAAAGAGATGAAGCAGAATAGTGGGCATATTTAGGATTCTATGGCTCTTCGAAAGTTGACTTCCTGAATTCAGCCATTAATACAGAAAAATCACCGAGTCATGTCACTGACTTAAGAATGAAGCCCAAAGTTAAGAAGAACAATTCTGATGGAGGGAATAGCTCAGCTACCCCAGCTTGTTGAAAGAATCAGCTACTCGATGGCAAGCGTATTATTGGAATGAAGGAGTGTGAGAAGGGCAAGTGTGGAAGGTGAGCCTAGATAAGATGACTGGAGATTCCTGGGTGCAGAGGGCTAACATTCAGACTGTAAGCAAACAGGTGGACTCAGCATGGAGGCAGATATCGGTGCTGGCAACGGGAAGGGTTATTCTGCGAGCTCCCATCTTCTGTGGACCTTCACACTGTCCACAGCATGTCTGTGCAGAATGGATCTGAGCATGGTCTCAACACAGGGAAATTTTTCTGCAGTTCCTCTCAGCTGGAGTTCTGGGAAAGCTGGAGAATAAGTAGCTCTGCTAGTCCACCACCTATCTCTGATATGTGCATCACATTCTAGGGGTCTGCTTTCTACAGTGTTTTGGGATCCTTACAATGAAAGGATTTATGCCCAATCATTAAGGTGTCACTCTCCTTGTGGTAAGCAGGGAGTGAATAAACACCTTTCTGAAAAGGTGTCCATATAGCAAGTACAAATACATCATTTGGGAACCCAGGGTTAACTGGGTTCCATAAAGAAAAGATGGTCTGCCAGGACTAGGAAGTATCTATCTGTAGTTTAAGAATGAGGGGTGGGGAGGACGTAGGATAAATGACATGAATTATAAAGTAGCAGGGGGTGGGTGTGGGAAAGGGAGGGCTCAGCAGCAGTTAAATATAGAACCTCCTAGGCAAACACAAGACAGCATAGGAAAATAGAAGGTTGTTACCGGTGTGCTGGCTTTTCTTGGAAGAGGCACATGTGTGTTCCATTTCCCATTGTGAGAGAGATATCACGGGCAAACGTCTTCACATGACGGATCTCAACCACAGGAGTCTCTTTGACGTCAGTGACGAAAGATGTTCGAATATGAGCCTTGGGAGCACTGGATATGTCCCAGAGTCAGGATTATTGTCCTGAGTATTTTATCCTAGAGTGGTGCCCTCCTGCAATGCAGGATCCTATAGGGGAAGATAAGGACATTTTGTGTAAAGAAGCTCATATTTGGAATAATAGGCATATATTTCTTTAAACCCTTCTCAAATAGTCTCAGGTGCGACAACATGCCTTCTCTTCATTTATTTCTTCTGTGATTCTGAATATTCTTTTAGAAGTGTAACTTAAGGAAAAAAAAATGTCTAGCAGAACCAATCAGGATGCTGTCTGTGTTTAGGCAGCGATGGGCTGAGTCAGGCACCCAGGGGAAGCTGGGCCAAGGCCATATTCCCTGAAGTCTCAGCCCAAAGCCAAGCTCTGGACTCGACTCACACAGCTTCCAGTTAGCAGGAAAGTTAAACTTAGTTAGAGACACAGGGGACTACCTGCAGGGCAGTATTTGAAATCTGATTTAGAACAATTACTTAAAGCCTAGATGGAAACTCTTCTCAGCCACTTGTTAAGGGAGCAGAGTTGTGCCACATTAACTGACTTCACATCATTTTCTAGTAGAGCACACTTGAATTTTCCTTATTTTTACAAGATTGTTCATTATAGTGATTTAATGAGAGGAGATAACTCTACCCTGCAAAATTATTGAGCCTAAAAATTCTATTTCAAGTATATAATGGGTTTTTAACAGAGTCTGTCAAAGCAGAAATGATTCAAGCACACAGTGAGTTATTTTACATGATTTATATACTTAGATTTAAAAATGACTAAAATAAAAAGTTTAACTTATTATTTGAGCAAGGCAGAGTCATCAGCATTTCAGTGAAGTTAATACATAAATAACACAGAGAATACATTACCCTGATTTAACTCAAATAACACAAAAGTCAATAAGGCATTATTTTTTTTCATCATTTCTTCAGTAAGAAGAGAGGGCCAATGTCTGAGAGAAATGAGGGATTCCAGAATGATGAAGCTATTGTCTTGATCATCTACTTCAGCACTCTTAGGTGGAACTAGACTTTATTTATTAATTTACTTACTGATTTTTATGGTGCTGAGCATCCAACTTAGGGCCTTACACATGCTAGGCAATCATTCTACTACTAAATTATATCCCCACACCTGACATTATCTTTACTTACTTACTTACTTTAATATTTTAAAATATATTTTATTTATTTATTTGAAAGAGAGAGAGAGAGAGTCAGAGGGCGAGAGAGTGAGGAAGAGGCAGATAGAGAGGCAGCCACTGCAAACAAACTCCAGATGCCACCTTGTGCATCTGGCTTACATGGGTACTGGGGAACTGAAGGTCAACTCTTCACAGGCAAGTGCCTTAACCACTAAGCAATCTATCCAGTACAGCATTATCTTTAAATGCTAGCCTTTGAGAGAAATTAAATCTAGACTTAACTGATTCCTGAATATCTCAATTCTAGGAAGTAAACAGACTTGAGGTGAAGGCCTATGGTATGACTTTGGCAGTGTTTGCAGTGCTGGTCCTCTGCTGGCATTGCATGTGCAGACCACGTGCATAATGAGCAGAGTCCTTCAACACTCTGGCCGCTTAGGACTTCAAGTTATTTGGTGAGGGTCAGAGCCATCCTACTGACTGAACAGTAGGAAATTTCCTGGGGTATTAGAAGAGAAGGGCAGAAGGTAGGTCGGCCATGTTTTCTCAAGCTGCCAGTTAATCCAGAGAAATTCTACTTTGGTAGTTTTCACTTGCTTAGGTTTTTATATAAGATTAAAAAATATAGGGCTGGAGAGATGGCTTAGCGGTTAAGCGCTTGCCTGTGAAGCCTAAGGACCCCGGTTCAAGGCTCAACTCCCCAGGACCCACGTTAGCCAGATGCACAAGGAGGCGCCCGCGTCTGGAGTTCATTTGCAGTGGCTGGAGGCCCTGGCGCGCCCATTCTCTCTGTGTGTCTCTCTCTGCCTCTTTCTCGCTCTGTCTGTTGCTCTCAAATAAATAAATAAACTAAAAAATTAAAAAAATATAACGTAGTCAAGGGGGCCAGGTGTGGTGGTGCACGCCTTTAATCCCAGCACTCGGGAGGCAGAGGTAGGAGGATTGCCATGAGTTCAAGGCCACCCTGAGACTACATAGTTAATTCCAGGTCAGCCTGGACCAGAGTGAGACCCTACCTCGGAAAACCAAAAACCAAAAACCAAAAACCAAAAACAAAAACAAAAAACAAAAAACAAAGAACACATAGTCAAGATGAAAACTTGTTTGAAAACATTTGATCTGATTTAACTTTTTATTCACTTAACTGGGAACTGAAGATGACTTGAGATGAGACAAACAGTGGCAAAATATGGTTTTTATGCAGTAAATTTTCTGTGATAGGTGCATCAGATATGAAGATTATGAAAGCTTCATTTATTGATGAGAAAAATGCATTAGGGATGATATAATGGATATAAATTTTATTTAGTATTTGACTCCCAGTAAGTGATTCAATGAATATTTGTTTTCTGAAGGTGTGAAAAATGCATGCAATTTTATACACATTGATATTGAGATATGTATAGAAATATCTAATTAATAGAATATGGAGTCATTAACATATGGATGGTCATTGTTTCTATGGAGATAAATAAAGTAATTCCAGGAAAGGATGTGAACTGTAAGACAAAGGTCCTCTGGGACAGAATTGTGGGGACAGAAACATTTAAGAGGATGCAGATGTGGAAAGTGTGAATAGACTGGGGTGGAATTATCTTTATATCTGGAAGTGACCTCCAGGAACTACAAAAGGCAGAATGTAGAGGAGGAAAAGCAGCATAGGAATGCCACACTGCATCTGCCCCAGAGGATAAGGACTGAAGGGCCTGGAGACACCGCTTCAAGGATCTCTCTTGTTGATGTATTGCTGTACCCTTGTTTTCCCCATTATTCTCCTCCATCTGCCTCACACAAGCCCCTACTTCAATTTGTTTTTTTTTTTAATTTATTTATTTATTTGAGAGAGAGATAGAGAGAGGGATATATGCTAGGGCTTCTTTCCAATGAAAACTAACTCCAGATGCATATACCACTTTGCACATCTATTTTACATGGGTACTGGGAAATTGAACCCAGGCCATCAGGCTTTGTAAGAAAGCGCCTTTAAACACTGAGCCATCTCTATAGCCCCTACTTTAATTTTTGTAATGGGACAAAATGTTTATAGAAAAAAAGTTAGATCTATTGGTACAGTTTATACTTATAGAGCAGGAAAAGCTAAGAAGTTAGGACAAAATGGTAAACACTGAAGCAGTAAGGTCCAGAAGGAGATGGCAAAGACACACACACACACACGCACCCACCCTGCAGGTTTACACTTAGATTCAGCCTTATAGGATTTTTCTCTGATGCCTCAATAAAAGGAATAAAATTATGTACAGATATAGATAGAATTTTTGGCATGAAAAAAATGACTAAGAGATTCTCTGTCAAGTGTAAAGGAAACTCATGTGGTGGGAGATCCTCGTTGAGTCTGAGTAGAGACAAGGATAAGAACTCTGAGGGTCAAGCTATGTTTGGAGCATAGCTATAATTGCAAAGATTTACATTCTAGGTATCAAAACGGAGACAGTCAATAAGTCTTGTGAATATGCTGGAAGAGTAGTGGGCAAAGATATTGAAGGCACAGGTTGCTAAAACAGGGGCTGGAGAGATGGCTCAGTGGTCAGGATGCTTACCTGCAAAGCCCAGGCAACCCAAGTTTGATTCTTCAGTACCCACATAATGCCAGATACACAAGGTGGCACATGCATCTGGAGTTGTTGCAGTGGCTGGAGGCCCTGGCATGCCCATACTCTCTCTCTCTTTCTGCCTCTTTTATGAGTAGGGACTGGGACAGTGGTAGGTCAATACAAGGCAGGTGAAAAAGGACCTGTTTTAGGGAAGACCTCCCAACCTCTGGGCTCATGTGTGCCTAAATCTGAGTGGCTCACTCTCCATGCTCTTATGCTCCATGACTCATTGACAGCTATAGCCCTGCATTCTCCTGGCTACAGGGATAGTTTGGAAGTTTATACTGGACAATGAGCCCAGTAGTGAACCATTGGAAGGTTTTTATCTTTCTTTTCTGTTCTCCTTTCTTTATCTTTTTGATTTTTCAAGGTAGTATCTTGCTCTAGCCCAGACCGACCTGGAATTCACTATGTAGTCTCAGGCTGGTCTCAAACTCACAGTGATCTTCCGACCTTAGCCTCCTGAGTGCTAGGATTAAAGGAGTGTGCCACCATGCCCAGCATTTCCTTAGAATTTTGATGCCATTTATTTAAACAAAATTCTTCCACTAATTGCTTTTGCGTTGTTGGGTAGAAGTTGTACGAGTGAGAATCTTTTCTGTTTCTGATCTTAGAGGAAGTATTTTCAGCTTTCATCGTTTAGTATGATGCTTGTGGGTTTTCATGCATGGCCTTTATTGTGTGGATATAATTTATTTTTCTACTTATGTTATTCATAGATTTATCATTAAAAGGAGTTGAAGGGGCTGTAGAGATCGCTCATGGTTAAGGTGCTTGCTTGCAAAACCTAACAACCCGAGTTCAGTTCCCTAGTACCCACATAAGGCCAGATGCAAAAAGTGGCACATGTATCTGGAGTTCATTTGCAGTGGCTAAAGGCCCTGGCATGCCCATTCTCTCTGTCTCTATATTTGCTTGCAAATATATAAAACATATTTTTTAAAAAGGAGCTGAGTTTTGTCACATGCTTTTCTCCATTAAAAATTATTTTATTTAGAACTTTAATATATGAACATATTATAATTTTATCATGTTCTCATCCTGTAATCCCCTTTTGTTCCCCTTCCCCTTTCCCTATACCCTGAGCACCCTTCTCTTTCAAAGCAGTCCCTCTGTTTTATTGTCTCATTACTTTTGTCCTACTCTGTCATCCATATCAAAATATTTTGTAAAATATTTATTTTATGTGTGTGTGCGTGTGTGTGTGAGAGAGAGAGAGAGAGAGAGAGAGAGAGAGAGAGAGAAAGAGAGAATGGGTGCATCTGGGCCTTCAGCCATCACAAATGAACTCCAGATGCATGCACTCCCTTGTGCATCTGGCTTACATGGGTCCTGGGGAATTGAACCTGGGTCCTTTGGCTTCACTGGCAAATACCTTAACCACTAAGCAATCTCTCTAGCCAATTGTCAAAATGTTAATGGGTTCAGAACAATGCTGATCTTGTGGGAGCATTGGTAACCACTGTGAAGTCATAGATGCACTAGTTGGTTCCTGTGGATAGGACAGTGCTCCAAAGTACGCCTTCACACCCTGTGACTCTTATATTCTTTCTGTCCCTCTTCCACAATGTTCCCTGAGCCTTGGAGGGTGTGATAGAAATCTCTATTAGGGGCTGGAGAGATGACTTAGCAGTTAGGGCACTTGCCTGCAAAGCCAAAGAGCTCAGGTTCTATCCCCAGGACCCATGTAAACCAGATGCACAAGGTGGCACATACATCTGGAGTTTGTTTGCAGTGGTTGGAGGCCCTGGAATGCCCATTTTTCTCAATCTCATTCTCTCTTTCTCTGCCTCTCTCTCTCAAATAATAATAATAAAAAAGAAATCTCCATTAATGTTAAAAGCTTGACAGCCTTTTATTTTCTGCTTTGGTTAGTTTTGAGTCTTCTTTTTTCTTTTTTGGTTTTTCAAGGTAGGGTCTCACTGTAGCTCAGACTGACCTGGAATTCACTATGTAGTCTCAGGGTGGCCTTGAACTCATGGCGATCCTCCTACCTCTGCCTCCCGAGTTCTGGGATTAAAGGCATGCGCCACCTTGCCCAGCTCAGTTTTGAGTCTTCTTAGTGTCCACCACTATCTCCATGGAGACAGATGGTTCTCTGGCTAGCAGTGAGAGCAGTATTCATCCTCATTCTGACACTTCCTTTACAATGTTTTCTGAGTCTTTCTTAGCAGGTGTGATAGAGATAGCTTGTCAAGTGCTAAACCATGACTTTCTCTTCTTGTTATTTTGATGGGTATTGGGTTTCCCTGGTAGTTGCCATTATCTATAAAAAGAAGGTTCTCTAACAAAAAGTGAGAACAGCAATAATCAAATGGTATATACACATACATTTAGAAGGCTTTTTGATGGTCATAATATCTCAGTTTAGCCAAAGAACAGTGGGAGCTTCCCTCTGGGATCTATGACCTTCAAAAGCATGGGCTTTTGATTCAATTCTCAGTACCAGGCATGAATTCCCTCCCACTGACTGGGGGCTCCCTATATAATCAAAGAGCACTTGATTACCCCCATAACTTATGTGACACTGTTGCACCATTGGGTGCATCTTGCCTGGCTGATCAATTTTGTAGCTTGTAGGGTCCACTCTTGTTCAAACTTAGATGACTTTTCTGCCCCAGCAGCTCACATAGCACCTTCCAGCATCATGGCAGCTGTGACTAACATTTTTAAGAAAAGACTTCTGTCTTTTGAAAAATTTCCACCTGTGTGTCTCTTCACTGAACCTAGATATTTTGGTCAACCACTGACTGAGACTTTGAAGCATCATATTAAAGAAGCAATATTTCTCTTATTTATTTATTTTTTATTTTAAATTTTTTATAATTAACTTCCATGATTGTAAACAATATCCCATGGTAATTCCCTTCCTCCCCCACTTTCCTCTTTGAAACTCCATTCTCCATCATATCCCCTCCCCATCTCAGTCAGTCTCTCTTTTATTTTGATGTCATGATCTTTTCCTCCTAGTATGATGGTCTTGTGTAGGTAGTGTCAGGCACCGTGAGGTCAGGGATATCTAGGCCATTTTGTGTCTGGAGGAGCATGTTATAAGGAGTCCTACCCTTCCTTTGGCTCTTACTTTCTTCCACCACCTCTTCCACAATGGACCCTGAGCCTTGGAAGGTGTGATAGAGATATTGTAGTGCTGAGCACTCCTCTGTCACTTCTCAGCACCGTGATGCCTTCTGAGTCATCATAAGTTCACTGCCATCTGAAAAGAGAAAGTTCTCTAACAAAAAAGTGAGAGTAGCATTAATATATGGGTATGAACATTAAGATAAGTGCTTACTAGGCACTTTGATGAGCACTGTATATATATTTAGCCAGACAGCAGCAGATGTTATACCCCTAGGGCTCATGACTACCTCTGTTGTAGGTTTTCAGTATCAGGGATGTATTCTCTCCCATGGAGAGGGCCTCCAGTCCAATTAGAGGGCAGCTGGTTTCCCCCAAACAGACGTGCCACTATTGCACCTGTTGGATCATTTGGCCTGTTTGGCCACATATAAGGCTTGCAGTGTCCACTGTGGAGTATCTTCTCTGGTCATTTCTCTCTCTCCCATTGACCTGCATGCCATGCGGCTTTTTCCAGCTCTCTGCCAGCTGGTCTACATGGAAGAAGTTTTCAGCTCAGTTCCAGCAGGATTTCTCAGTGATCTTGCAGCTCAAGTACATGCAGTCTTCAGCAATAAGGTCTTACCATCTGTTCCTGGTGGGGAACCAAGGGCCTCGGCAATGGCCTGTATTGTTTTGGGGGCATCAGGGACATCCCTGGCCAACAACTCACTGGAAGGTATCCCATCCCTGGCACTGAAAATTTTCTAGTAATAATCCATGGCTCCTGAGTGTTCCATTGTCCAAAAAAGTAGGTTTCCATATGATTTATTTATAACCTCTTATATTTTGATTAGCCTCCCTCCATCTTTCATTTACTCAATCTCTTCCTCTGACCTCACTTAGGAGCAGAGATAATACTTCAAAAGAGAAATATTGATCTCTCTCAATATTTCTCTTTGAAGTATTATCTCTGCTAAGACTTTGAGGACATTATTACAAACTCAAATACATTGACTAGAATAAAATCCTAACTTGAACGTCATTTATCATTCCCCTTACCACTGTGTCTTTTACAAGAGACTACTTTTCATTTGCTACTAGAAGTTGGAAAGTTACCAGCTGCTTTCTAAACTATGCTCCAACATGTTCTATTTGTATTTAGGGTTGGGAGAGGGTTGAAATTCAGAATTGGTACGTTAACTAATATGGACTTCAAACTGCTAACAATTTTAAGGGCATTACTTATTTAATATTTTTATCTATTTGCAAGAAGAGAGAGAGAGAGAGAGAGAGAGAGAGAGAGAACATGAATAGGCATTCCAGAGCCTGTTGCCACTGCTAGTGAATTCCAGACACAGGTGCCACTTTGTGCGTCTGGCTTTACATGGGTACTGAGGAATTGAACCCAGGCTGTCAAGCTTTGCAAGCAAGTGCTTTTAATGGCCGAGCTGTTTCTCTAGCCTGACATTACTTATTTTTTAATGTTCTAATAAGCACCCAAGTTTTTTTTTTCCAAAATGATTTTAGAGCTAGAAAATCTTTAGAACTTGGAATTGTGTATGTGTGTGTGTATAAAGATGTTATATTTTTACCTTTCACTGTGACAACAAATAACCCTAACTCGCAATGAATTATATCACCAGACATTTATTTCTTGGTTGTGATTTGATATCCATCCTGGATTGCCTTTGGCATGAATGAGCACATCTGTGCTCAACTTCAAGTGTCTCTCACTCTGGCGCATAGACAAAGTTTCAATCATTCCTTGGAACAACCTATTTTTGTATCAAAGGGGAAACATTCATGAAGCAATAAAAAGGCACAATGCATACCAAATGCAAAAAGGTACAAAATCTTGGCATGGTGGCTCACACCTTTAATCCCAGAACTTGGGAGGCAGAGGCAGGAGGATCACCATGAGTTCGAGGCCACCCTGAGACTACATAGTGAATTTCAGGTCAGCCTGAGCTAGAGTGAGACCCTACCTAAAAAAAGGGTACAATGTCTGAAAATTTCTACTAAAACTGACTACTGCCACTTTCATCTATATTCTACTGGTTAGAGCAACTCATATGTTCAAGCCTGATTCAGCGGGTTGGGGAAGCATACACCGATCTTAAAAGCAGAGTGAGAGGATGGCCAGTGTAAACATATCTAATATCTAACAGAGATGATAAAAATCTAGACAAAAGGAAATGTCAACAACTTTTTAAAAGAAGTTTGAAAAACAGCCAATAATTGTAAGAATTTAATATGCATCAAACCATATTTTAAGTTATATAACATATGGTCATGGTTTAATCCACAAGCCACCCTATAAGGTATTATTAATTCTGTTTTATAGGCTAGGAAACCAAGGCATAGAAAGGTGAAGCAACATGTTCAATGTAGTTCAGGAAAAGTAGGAGAGCCAAGGCTAGAAAGGACTATGAGTTTTGGCTAAAATCAAAACCTGAAGCCTAGTCTGGACGGACAAAGCTCAACTTTCTGTTACTCTTAGTCTGGGAGCCATGTTGTCTTTGTGTGCTCCTCGGGGCGCTTCAGCTGAATAACTCTTACTTCTGATTCAGTGAGTAAAATAATTTTCTTTGAATAAATTGTAGGCACAGCATGAAGCTTGTCATCTTTTGGACCTAAATACACAGTCATGCAGCATAATGTCCATACCATCTTATTTTTTGCCTAAGGCACTATATATGCTAATTTTTAATCTTCAGTCTAAGGATTATTATAATAATTATTTTTATAGCTGAAAATAATTTCTCTTTTAAGCAATCATTTAATCGGATGCAGAAACTTGGTCTAGTCCCTGAATTACAATGCAGTGAAACTCATCTCCGTCATGTCAGGGTTGAGTCTTCTTCCAATTCATGGTTGTCACCTTATCTCTTAGTAGAGGTCAATGCTATGGGCACCAGTTGTGATGTTGGTGAGAAGTTTTCAACAGTGGCCTGGCACTTCCTATGCCAACCTCCTGTTTAACTGTGAGATCTTCACTGGTCTTCTCTAATCTATTATGATGTAAATCATCCTTTGACCAGACTGGTGATGGACATTCAGTTTTCCAATTGAACTATATCTTATGCTACGGGACACTTAGCAACTAGTTCTTCCACCATAAGCTATTATCCTTTCACCTCTAACAGAGACCCAGAAATGTTTAATAGACACAGAAATAATTTCCTTTAATGCTATTTTAAGGTCAAAGAAAGCAAGAGTGCATACTACCCAGCTATGTTTGCTTCATCCACACTGCCTCTCCTGGTCTTTAGTGGTTCTCTCTGTCTTGTTCTCATATGTTCCCCTGTGAATTCTCAAAGGGCTTAAAAAATCTTTTTGAGGGCTGGAGAGATGGCTTACTGATTAAGGTGGTTGCATGCAAAGCCTAAGGACCCAGCTGTGATTCCCCAGTACACACATAAGCCAGATGCACAAGGTGGCACAAGTGTCTGGAGTTCTTTTGCAGTGGCTAGGGGCTCTGGCATGCCCATTCTCTCTCTCTCTCCATATATATATATATATATATATATATATATATATATATATACATACATATGTATATGTGCTCTCTATTAAATAAATAAAAATTAAAAAATCTTTTTGAGTCATAGAGGAAAGAATCAGTTTTTTACTTTCATATTTCTAAAGTTAATGCAAGGAAGCTTTTAGCAAAATTAGACATAAAACCATAAAAATGCATAGCAGGACTGGAGAGATGGCTCAGCAGTTAAAGTCACTTTCTTGTAAAGCCTGACAACCCAGGTTTGATTCCCTAGGGCCCACATAAGCCAGATGCACAAAGTAACATATGTGTCTGGTTTGTTTGCAGTGGCAAGAGGCCCTGGCACGCACACACTCTCTCTTTGCTTCTTTCGGTGCTTGTAAATAAATAAATAAGTAAAATTAAAACCAATGCAAAGCAATCAAACAAGCAAATGAAAAAATGTGGACCAGGCTGGAGAGATGGCTTAGCCATTAAGGCACTTGCATGCAAAGACTAAGGACCCAGGCTGATTCCCCAGGACCCATGCAAACCAGATGCACAAGTGTCTGGAGTTCATTTGCAGTGGTTGGAGGCCCTGGCATGCCCATTCTCTCTACCTGCCCCTTCCTCTCTCTCTCCCCCTGTCTCTCTCCCTCCCTCTTTCTCTCAAATAAATAAATAAAATGTTAAAAAAGAAAAAACATGGACCAGTGGTTGGGGAAGAAGAGTCCCACATCCTCACAAACGACGCTCCTACATTTGCTCCCGTTTCTCCTTCCCAGTTTGGCAAGGGAATATCTGGCTGTATTTTATTTCATATGTTTTCATGTCTTTCAACATGAAGGATTTTGGTGTCTTTGTTTTTTGGTTCTACTGTGTTTGCCAGGAAGGAATGGATTTGGGGAACAGCAAGTAAAGCACAGAGTGAGAGGAAATATCACAGTTCTGTCAGTATGTTTCATAATATTCTCTCATGAATGCTTGCTTACCTGACAGTCTCATAGCTCTATGATGGTGGCAAGTCAAGTTTCATAATAGCATACTGGGATTCAAGCTTCTCACACAGAAGCTCATTTCTCTGACTAACCATCCCTACAACAACTTTCATCTTCTCATGTATCTATAATTATGTAAATCTCATTTGGTTTTTCTATGCCAGGAACAAACCATGTGAATCAGCCTTATTCTCTTCTGCTTTTTTAAAGCATCTTTGTGTGTGTGTGTGTGTGTGTGTGTGTGTGTGTGTGTGTGTGCAAGCATGCAAAAGACAGAGGAAGATATCAGGTATCCTCCTCTCTCACTCTTCACTTTCTTTCTTTCTTTCTTTCTTTTTTTTTTTTGTTTGTTTTTACTTTTCAAGATAGGGTTTCACTCTAGCCCAGGCTGACCTGGAATTCACTATATAGTCTGAGGGTGGCCTTGAACTCACAGCAATCCTTCTAACTCTGCCTCCAGAGTGCTGGGATTAAAGGCGTGCACCACCACACCCTGCTCTTTATTTTTGTGAGATGGAGTCTCTCACTTGAACCTGGGATTTACTATTTTTCAGTTAGACTGGCTGACCAGTGACCCCCAGAAATCCTTTTGTTTCCACACTCCTTTTTCCCCAGCTCTTGGATTGTAGGCATTTGCACATGCTTGGCTTTTTAAATGGGTGCTGAGCATTGAACTGAAGCCTGCCTGGTTTTACATACGGGTGCTAGGGATCAGCTAAGGTCCTCATGCTAGCACAGCAAGTGCTTTTATCTGCTGACACCTCTCCCCAAACCCTTCTGCTTTTATATATTGATTTTTTTTCTCTACGGCCTTGCCCTTTCTTGTAGTTAATTAATTCTAATGTTGTTTTGGAAAATACTTCTCTCTTCAGATCGGTTTTCAGATCCAAATGATTCAAATAGATGAAATCCTCCTTGGAAGGCTGGAAATGATGTTGATTTTGTTTCACACTTTTGTAATGTGAATCAAAAACATCAAACAAATCATTCCAAACAAAGTAAGCAAAATGATATTGTGGCCTACCACAATAAGTGATAGACGATACAGGTTTTGGGCATGCTAATTTCCCTATTTATATTTTTCTGCCCAAGTCTACTTTTTTTTTTTTTTTATTTGATCATGTCCTCTAGAGTGAGTTTGGCAGTTAGGCCAAGGATTAAGAAGAATTGGAGCAAGAGAAATTTCATCATTGCTAATCGTGTTATCTCAGCTTTTTAACCATTTTCTTCTTCCCCTTGTGACTTCATAGCTACTTTCTGGGCAGAGGGAAAGTACCAAACATAATTAATTTCAATTTTAGTTATTTTAACTACTTGGTATCTGGATCTAATTGAATGAATCAGAATCAAGATAGAGAACACAGACCTTTTCCTGGATTCTATCTCTAGCCTCTTGGTATCGTGGTAAGAAGGGTATCACTGAAGTAGTGATTCTTGGCTTACTCCCTCTTTCTTCTTGCATTCGCTTTGACCACAACCAGTGAATTTCTCAAGAGAAAGCTTGATTTTTGGTTAGACTACTCCTGTGGATATGTTTGTTAGTTACAGTGACAAGGCAGACTTGATGTCCTTTAGACTTTTCATCTCTTCAGCAAGTTCACTCTTTGGTGATCACTTCTCACCAACACAGCTCACCAACTAGTTTGTCACCCCGTTCCATTTTCTTCTTTTCAAAAATAGATTTTATCAACCTCAACACTGTTTAAATATACTCATAGTCCAAAGTTTCTTAACTATGAGGCTATAAAACAAAAATACAAGTTACATACAAATAGTGGCACAGAGTAAACATTCACCCTGCAAACAATCGTATTGGGCATAGCAAGAAAAGATTAAACCACTGGAAGCTTGAAAACAAACAAGGCAAACATCAAATCCTGCAGTATTGTGTCCATCTAGGACCCACAATGAAGTCTCTGGGGTTCTTACCCTGCCACTCCAGCTGGGCTGCTTACATCCTGGAGAACAATCCATCCAGGGCCAATAGCTCTACTTGATAGCTGCTCCATAGTCTTGGTATGCCTCAACTCCTGGGGTCTCCACTGTAACCCATGGTTCATCCATGACCTTTAATCAGGGACTATGACCCTGTTACACATTGTCTAGAGGCTGTCTCCAAATAACCATGTTTCAAATCCAATGACCATTTTTTCCTGAGTTTGTTATACTCCCATACTACCAGGTTGGCCACCAAATTTGTTAATCCTGTGGGGCAGGGAGAATAAAGCCAGTTTGAAGAACAGGAAAACTTTTTCAGCACTCTTCCTATTGTCCCAGTGCAGAACAGGTGGCTCAATCTCAGTGGTGTAATCTCTCAAAAAATTGCAGGGCTGGAGAGATGGCTTAGCAGTTAAGCACTTGCCTGTGAAGCCTAAGGACCCTGGTTCGAGGCTCGATTCCCCAGGACCCATGTTAGCCAGATGCACAAGGGGGCGCACGCGTCTGGAGTTCATTTGTAGTGGCTGGAAGCCCTGGCGTGCCCGTTCTCTCTCTCTCTCTCATCTGCCTCTTTATCTCCCTCTCTGTCAGTCTCAAATAAATAAATAAAAATGAACAAAAAATATTTTTAAAAAATTTTAAAAAATTGCAGCTGAAGTAGGCAGCAGTCTCTGGCCTGAAACTTTCATTTCTTTCTGTGCCATGTCCTTCTGCTCAGACCAGTATTTTTCTTTTAAAATCAACTCTGTTCAAGTTCTCAGGACAGGGGAAGAATGCAGCTAGCCTCTCATACAAATTGCCTCCATCTAAGTATAGACAAAACTCTTTTTCCCTACAAAATCCAAGCTTCACAACCCATAGTTTATTCTGCATTTAGGCCTTCCAACTTTCACAATAATCCATCAAGTTCTGTTTATAGCACTGAAAGCTGTTTCTTAGTCCAAGGTACTCTGCACATTCCTCTGGCAAATCAGTTCCAAATGACCAAAGATGACACGGTCATATTTTTAGCAACAGCATACCAATTCTTCACCTTGCTGGGACAAAGCATGACCAAAAGCAGCTGTTGGGAAGAAAGGTTTTTATTTTAGTGTACAGTTTTGAGGGAAGCTTCATGATGGCCAGGGAAAGCCTGGTGTGAGCAGAGGATAAACATCCCTTTTATTGCAACAGGTGGAAAACAGCAGCAGGAAAGTGAGCCTGCAGCTCCATAACTTTTTTATAGAATTTTGATATTCTAGAGTGTCAGGCAAGAGTTTGGGAAGGATACAAGGAACACATATTTTAATTTTATTTATTTATTTGCAAGGAGAGAGAGAGAGAGAGAGAGAGAGAGAGAGAGAGAGAGAAAGAACAGAAGAGAGACAAACAGGTGAGAACGGGCATGCCAGGGCATGTAGTCACTGGAAATGAACTCCAGATGCACATGCCCCTTGTGCATCTGGCTTACGTGGGTACTGGGGAATGAACCTGGGTCCTTTGGCTTTGCAGATAAATGCCTTAACTGCTAAGCTATCTTTCCAGCCCAGGAGCAAATATTTTAAGAGCCAGAGGTTTCATGCTGTGCTACAAGCCAGGAGCTTCACCTGGCCTTTTAGTTTTGCATTAGTAGACCAAAGAATAAACTTCTGACTTGTTTTAAGGGTCTTTCATTGTACATCAAAAGGTAACTGCAGGTGATTATTGAATTTTAACATTATCCTTTAGTTATAACTGTGATAGTTTATATGGACTGTCAACTTGACAGAACCTAGAATCACTCAGGAAACAAACCTCTGGACACGACTGTGATGGATTATCTACCTTTGCTTAGTCTCTGGGCATGTCTCTGAGGAATTATCATGATTAGGTTAATTAAAGTAGGAAGACCCGCCTTAACTATGGGTGGCACTATTTCCTGGGTGGGAGTTCTGAACTTTAAGGAAAGGAGAGAGCTGGCTGAATACCAGCATTTATGGTTCTGTGTTTTCTCACTGTAGACTGAATGTGAGCAGATGCCTCAAACTCTGGCCACTATGTCTTCTTTGCCATGATAGACTGAATCCTTGAACTATAAATGAAGTAATTCCTTCCTTCCTTCCTTCCTTCCTTCTTCCTTCCTTCCTTCCTTCCTTCCTTCCTTCCTTCCTTCCTTCCTTCCTTCCTTCCTCTATTCAACTGCCTCTTGTTAAGTGTTTGATCACAGCCATAAGAAAGTAACTAATACAATGGCAAAAATTTAAGAATTTGTTTTGTATGAGTTATTGGAAGAGGTGCCAGCATTGTTATAAGCCTATTAGTTTTCTAGCACCTTGAATTGGCTTTTGAGAAAAGACTACCTTCTCATTTTCCCCATGTTTATACAATCACTTTATTTATATATTTCATTCCAGGCTTCATTCAGATCTCAGGTTGAATATCCTTGAAACACCTTTCTAAGATGCATCCCTTGTCTCTGTCAGGTACATCAAGGTGAGACATCCACTGAGATAGCAGCAAAGGCACAATTCTTTTTTCTTTCATTTTTTTATTAACAACTTCCATGATTACAAAAAATATCCCATGGTAATACCCTCCCTCCCCCCACTTTCCCCTTTGAAACTCCATTCTCCATCATATCCCCTCCCCATCTCAATCAGTCTCTCTTTTATTTTGGTGTCATGATCTTTTCCTCCCCTTATGATGGTTTTGTGTAGGCAGTGTCAGGCACTGTGAGGTCATGGATATCCAGGCCATTTTGTGTCTGGAGGAGCACGTTGTAAGGAGTCCTACCCTTCCTTTGGCTCTTACATTCTTTCCACCACCTCTTCCACAATACACCCTGAGCCTTGGAAGGTGTGATAGAGATATTGCAGTGCTGAGAACTCCTGTCACTTCTTTCCAGCACCATTATGCCTTCTGAGTCATCCCAAGGTCACTGCCATCTGAAAAGAGAAGATTCTCTACCAAAAGTGAGAGTAGCATTAATATAAGAGTATGAACATTAAGAGAAGTGCTTACTGGGCAGTTTGATGAGCATAGTATATACATTTAGCCAGACAGCAGCAGATGTTACGCCCCTAGGGCTCATGACTACCCCTGTTTTAAGTTTTCAGTATCAGGGATGTATTCCCTCCCATGGAGAGGGCCTCCAGTCCAATTAGAGGGCAATTGGTTTCCACCATGACAGACATGCCACTATTGCACCCATTGGCTCATTTTGCCTGGCTGGCCAAAAATAAGGCTTGCAGTGTCCACTGTTGAGTATCTTTACTGGTGATTTTTCTTTCTTTCATTGCACTGCATGCAGAATGGCTTCTTCCAGCTTTCTGTCAGCTGGTCTACATGGTGGAGATTATCAGCTCAGTTCCAGCAGGGTTTCTCAGTGGAAAGGCACAATTCTTGACTTGTGGAGCTTGCAAAATGTGGATCAGGGCTTACAAGCAAGGAACACACAGCCAAGAATTAGTGTTTACTGGATAGGGTCTATTCTGAAAAACATGGTACAGGTAGAAATCTGGTTGTGATCTGTCAGGCCAAATTTGTTTCTTCCTTAATCATGTTCAGAACTTATAAGATTTAATGTTTGCTGTTTTCAGAAACAAAGGCATCTTTCTACCAATGTCTTAGGAATAAGTTTGACTTGAGTTTCAACTTGGCCTCCCATGAGTGGCACTTGTGGCATCTAAACTGAAATGTAGTTGTCAAGGCAACTTGGGAATATAGTACCTAGCTCTCATATTTGAGGGAGTCCTTATATGAGGAGACATGACATTAAGAATCAACAGATAGGCTGGATAGATGGCTAAGTTGTTAAAGGTGTTGCTTGCAAAGACTGGAGGCTCAGGTTTGATACTCCAGTATCCATGTAAAGCCAAATGAATAAAGTGGCACATGCATCTGGAGTTCATTTGCAATAGTCAGAGGTACTGGCACACCATTCTCTCTCTCTCTCTCTTTCCTTTTCTATCTTTCTGTCAAATAAAAAAAAAAAGAATCAATAGACATTTTGTAGTACATCTGTATTTCTAGTTCTTTCACTTATGACAGACCATATTTTCTCCCTATTATGAGACATGATTAAATTATTTCCTGTATTCTATTTTTATTCTCGCTTCCCCATATATCAGCAGGCTTTCCAAGCAAACATCATTAACTGGTAAGCCATCTCCACTGCCTCTTGCTTGAATTTTCTATGTTTTATCAGCTATATTCTATTTTCTTTCTTTCTTCCTTCCTTCCTTCCTTCCTTCCTTCCTTCCTTCCTTCCTTCCTTCCTTTCTTTTTCTTTCTTTTTCTTTTTTTTTTTTTTTGAGGTAGGGTCTCATGCTAGTTCAGGCTGACCTGGAATTCACTATGTAGTCTCAGGGTGGCCTCAAACTCACACCAATCCTCCTACCTCTGTCTCCTGAGTGCTGGGATTAAAGGTATGCACCAGGCCATACGTGGTGGTGCACGCCTTTAATCCAAGCACTTGGGAGGCAGAGGTAGGAGGATCACTGTGAGTTCAAGACCACCCTGAGACTACATAGTGAATTCCAGGTCAGCCTGGGCTACAGTGAGACCCTACCTTGAAAACAAAACAAAACAAAATTATAAAGGCATGCACCATGATGCCCTGTTAATTTTTTTTTCTAGGTAGGGTTTTACTCTAGGACAGGCTGACCTGGAATTCACTATGTAGTCTCAGGGTGGCCTCAAACTCATGGAAATCCTCCTACCTCTGCCTCCTGAGTGCTGGGATTAAAGGTGTGCACCACAATGCCCTGCTTGGCCTGTTAATTTTTATTTTAGTGAGATTCTAATCTACCTACACTTTTTTGTAAAGACAGCAGCTCCCTCCTCAGCTTGTGCCTCTCCTTGGCTTGACTGTGTGGGTACAGGATAGTGGGAGCCCTTGGCTTCCTGCACTCTCTGGTGCTCCTGGTGCTAGCGCAGGAGCAAGGGCAGGTTGCTGGAGCTTTTTGGCAGTATTCCCACTGGGTACTTCTGATCTTGCAATGCGTGTGTGTGCGTGTGTGTGCATGTGTGTGTGTGTCCGCGCGTGTGTGTGTGTTGGGAAGAAGCACTTCCCCTATTCTCACTGGCATGGTCAATTGGGTATGAGAAGAATCAGTCAGGGAAGCAGACCTGCTTGGCTCTGGCACGGCCAGCTGATCCACACTATTCAGCAGCCATTCTCTCCTGTTTCTTTAGAGCTCTCACTTGGTTTTGGAAGTTTATGTACAGATCTTGTCTCTTCCAGAAAAAAGAGCATATGTACATTATCTTGCTGGTTTTCTTTCCCTGGGTTTCATTGGCAAATCCCCTAATCTGTCATTCCCTTTCTCAAGATCTTTGAAAAAAATTAAAGTGGAAGGAATCTTCTCAAGTTCATCTTAAAAAAATTTTTTTTGACAGTTACAATAAATGCTCTGTTTAGAAGACATGACAGTGCCAGGCATGGTCGTGTATACCTTTAATGTCAGCACTGGGAGGCCGAGGTAGGAGAATTGCTGTGAGTTCGAGGCCACCCTGAGACTACAGAGTGAATTCCAGGTTAGCCTGGACGAAAGCGAGATCCTACCTTAAAAAACCAAAACACACAAACAAAAAAAGAAGACATAACATTAATAAGAATGAAAACAACTTAGGACCATCATTCTACAATTGCTTACTTTTGTTTCTTCATTCTACTAATATTGTCTTTTTCAGATAATGGTAGTTACCTGGTCACACTTAAATCATGTGTCCCTGGTTGAACGGAGGCCTCACTCAAATGTTAAGTTTGAACATTTTCCCTGTTCTACTTGTAAGTCATCTTATTTTTCTTGGTGCTTGAGAACTGCATAGGCTTGTTTTAAACCTTTTGTTTTGGTTTTTCTGTAGGGTCCCACTCTAGCCCGGGCTGACCTGGAACTTACTCTTTAGCTCTAGGCTGGCCTTGAATTCATGCTGATACTCCTTCCTCAGCCTCCTAAGCACTGGGATTAAAGGCATATGACATCATGCCTGGCTTGTTTTAAACATTTTAACTACCTGAAATAAATTATAGAATTTTCTAAGAGTAGAGGTATTCTGATTAATGATCAAACAGTGGGGTCACATGAAAAGCAAAATTAATAATACAAATGCAACTCACAACAAGAAAAATCATTTTCTCAATAACGAGTCTAGCCATTCTTTAAAGATTTATCATTTCCAAGTCCCAATGAAAAGAGCTGAGTAATTTACCAGTTTTGTTTTCCACTGTGTGCCTTTAAGCTATCTTAGTACAAAGCAGAACACTTGTAGGATGTAATATTGAGTAGCAGTACTGAAGTTGGTTGTTATAGACTACTAAACTCTGCATATTAAATGGTTGCATCTTAATTATTTATACAGATCATTGGAAATTTATCTCATCCAATGTTCAGAGATAAATGGGTTAACCATTCTTCCCATTATTTCTGCAGACAAGCCCTTGTTTATAGTGAAATCTGATGGAAATTCAAGTGTCACTTGTCTAAGCTACTGCATGAAAGGAGGCTGAAGGCCATCACTGCACAGAGCACTGTGAGGTAAGGACTCTCGTTCACCAATTCTGGCACACTTTCAAAATATCCCCAACAATCCAGGTTTATTTCTGTCCAGGATGCTGGGTACCAAGGATCGGATATGAGCACATGTACACATAAGCAGCAGGATTATGGTCAACAAGCTCTGAAAACTGAAAACGGCGGACATGGTGAGGCTGGTGGAGCCCCATCCACATCACCCTTCCAGGCCTGCTTCAGGTTCTTTTTTTTGAGGTAGGTTCTTGCTCTAGCTCAAGCTGACCTGCAATTCACTATGTAATCTCAAGGTGGCCTTGAACTCACTGTGATCCTCCTACCTCTGCCTCCTCAGTGCTGGGATTAAAGGCACGCACCACCACACCTGGCTCAAGTTCATTTTTGAAGAACATAATTAGCCAGCCAAGGCCATTACAGAAAGGAAAATTATAGGCCAGTAACTCTCATAAACAGATGTAAAATCCACAACAAAATGCTAATGAAAATCAAATGCTATAGCACATTACAGGATTGTTTACCATGATTAAGTGAGATTTCTCCCAGGGATGCAACGACAGCTTATCATATACAAATCAAATGTAATATATACTACATTAACAGAAATGAAGGACAAAACCTACCCACATGGTCATCTCAGCAGGTACAGGAAATAGATACTTTATAAAAAGCAGCATCCTTTCATGGTGAAATTTCTCAAGAAAATATGCACAGAAGGAATGTACCCCACTCCTAAAAGGGCCATTTGTGAAAAGTTCACAACTGCCAAGCATGGTAGCACTTGCCTGCAATTCAACACTTGGGGAAATGAGGTCTTGAGTTTAAGGCCAGTCTGGGCTACACAGTGGGACTCTGAAAGCCCATAGCTAATGTCATACTCAATGGTGGGAAGTTGGAGGCTTTGTTCTTTTAATGTCAGTAATAAGACAATGAGGTTTATTTTTACCTCTCCTAATTAATATAGTGCTGGAATTCCAATCAGGCAGTCAAATGAAGAGGAGGACCCAAATAGAAAAGGAAACAAGTACATTATCTCTATTTGCTGATGACATAACCTTATATGTAGAAAACCTTAAATATTGTGGTGTTAGGACTGCTTAAAAATTCAGTAAGATCAGTAGTTACAAAAACACTGAGGGCTAAATTTAGTAAAGGAGGGACGAGGTCTGTACACTGAATAACTTAAAACAACTGGAAAAAGAAGTTAAAGATACAAATAAAAGATAACCCATGTTTACAGATTATAAGGATTAATATGGTTAAAATGTCAATAACATCTAAAGTTATCTTCAGTTCAATGCAATACTTATTAACATTTAATGTCATTTTTCTTAGAAGTAGAAAAAAACCCTAAAATCTATAAGAAACCAAAAAAGACCCAAGTGGTCAAAGAATCTTAAGCAAAATGAATGAAGATAAGAGCATCATACTCATCTTGTGAAAGAGCATTATACAGGCATATAAACAGACGAATAGTACAGGAAAGAACAAATAGGTCAAGAAAGAAAGCCCATTAATATTCATGATTGTTTATGGTATATTGCTAAGAACACACATGAGGGGAGGAATATTTTGTCAACAAATGGTACTGTATAAATTGGATATCTATGTGAAATTAGATCTTTATCTTATATGTACAAAACAATCAAATGAAAATGGATTAAAGATTTAACTATAAATCCCATATAAGGAGAAAAGTTCTACAATATTGGTTGGGCAATGGCTTCTTGGATAGGACTACTCTCCCCCCCAAAAAATTGGCAACAAAATACAAATAGGCAGGATTGCACGAAACTAAGAAGCTTTTGTATAGCAAAGGAAGCAGGTGATAGGGTTAAAGAAAACTGATGGATTGGAGAAAATATTTGCAAATCATAATCTGATAAAATAAAAAATGAACTCAAGCAATTCAATAGCAAGAATACAAACAACCCAGAGATGGAAAGATGGTTTAGTGGTTAAGGCACCTGCCTGCAAAGCCAAAGAACCCAGGTTTGTTTCCCCAGGACCCATGTAAGCCAGATATGCAAAGTGGCTAAAGACCTCAAGATAAGACCTGAAACTCTTCAACTACTGGAAGAAAGAATAGGAGGCACTCTCCATGATCTAGGAGTGGGGAAAGACTTCCTGAACAAAAAAACCCCAGCAAGCCAGGAAATTAAACGAGCACTCAACCAATGGGATCTCACAAAGCTAAAAAGCTTTTGCACAGACAAACATACAACAAGCAGAGCCAATGGATTACCCACTGAATGTGAGAAAATCTTTGCCAGCTATTCCACTAACAGAAGCCTAATATCTAGAATCTACAAAGAACTCAAAAAACTAAACAATAAAAAAATCAAACCCACTTCAAAAGTGGGGCACAGAACTAAATAGGGAGTTCTCAGATGAAGAATTACAAATGGCTAACCCACACTTAAGAAAATGTTCAACATCTGTAACCATTAGGGAAATGCAAATTAAAACAACTATGAGATTCCACCTTACCCCAGTAAGGATAGAAAACATTAAAAAAATCAAATGAAAACAAATGTTGGCGAGGATGTGAAGAAATAGGAACACTCATTCACTGTTGGTGGGAATGTAAGCTGGTACAACCACTGTGGAAATCAATGTGGAGACTCCTGAAAAGGATGAATATACAGTTACCAACAGACCTTGTTATTCCCTTACTGGGCATTTACCCTAAAAGCTTCACATCTCAGTTCAGAGATATTTGCTCAACCATGTTTATAGCTGCTCAATTCACAATAGCTAAAAACTGGAACCAACCCAGGTGCCCCTCATTGGATGAATGGATAACCAAGATGTGGTATATCTACACGATGGAATTCTACTCAGCAGTAAGAAAAAATGACACACTGAAATTTGTAGAAAAATGGTCAAACTTGAAACAGATCATTCTAAGTGAACTCACACAATCACAGAAAGACAACCATCGCATAGTCTCACTCATCTTCAGTTCCTAGCCTGAATCAGCCTGAGTTGCTGATATAACTGAATAGTATCTGGAGGCTTGGGCAATAGGAAGGGCAGGGCTTGAGGGAAGGGGAAGGGTGTGGGGGCAACACAAAACTGAACCCAAATTGAACTGGTACCATGGAAACCTATATCCTGGAAGTCAGACTAAAAGGTTGAACCCTCAAGAGGATCCTAGGGGGAGCACCTGAATTGAAGGGCCCTGGAGAGGGTGAGACAAAACCTAACCTTAAATTTCTCCTGTTGCTCTTTTTTCTCTGTCTTTTTCTTTTCCCTTGGTGCTAACCTGTAATTCCCTGTATCAGGATGTGGTCTACATCCACAATGCACTGTTGATCAGAGAGATATACTAGATCTCCCAAAACAAACAAGACAAACCTCTGTCAGAGCACTTGATTACCTACCAGAGATAATGGTAAGATCCTATAAGCTGTCAGCACAGACCATGGAGAGACCTGGTTGGAATCCGGAGGAGAGCCAATCCCCAGACAATTAGCCTATCTAGTGCTGGAAGGTGCTACATGAGCTTCCGGGGGAAAGTGGCCAACAGCTGTACAAGCAACTCAAAATCTAAGTGACTCAGAAGCAAACAACCTGATGTGATGCTCACACAAGTGCAATAGTGGCACACAGCCATGGTGGGTAACAAACTGCTCTTGGATTGGCTAACAGATTCACTCAGTGGAAAGGAAACCATATCTGGAACTGGGAAACAAATCAGAATCATATCCAGATAATGATTCTGATTTCCAATGTCAAGCTCCCACTAATCTTGGGCTATAAGAGGGTCTACATCTTTTAAATTCTCTCTAAGTTAATAATAGTTATCCCATTTAACCTATGCTGACTTCATTCTCTGTTGGAGAATCTGTTTCTCTTTTGATGGGAGCTGGACCTGAGGAGATAAACGACCCAGCGCACTCCACCCCGGCCCCAGCTGAAACCACAGAGGAATTGAAATGAGCAAGAGTGCTGCTTTCTTAGTGAATTTGATATCAGCACAAGGGTGATGGAGATAGACACTGAGGACACTCAACACCTTCCAAACCAGATATCCAGAGGCTCCTAAGTGCCCATCACTGAAGTAGACTTAAAATGCTCCTAGCATGGCTCAGGGAATTTTGTGGAAGAGGGCGCAGAAAGATTGTTAGAGCCACAAGTTGTGACATTTTGCACAGAGACATTGTCTCTCCCCCCACATAATGCATGACCCACAATCCCCATGGGGTTGACCTGCATCCCTAACGAGGAAGGCCTCTTCAGAAAAGGGGCAGGGAGGAGGGAAAGGATGGTACCAACATGTGTTGTTTACATACTAAATATTTCCATATCTAATAATGATAAAAACACAAAATACAAAAAAGAATACAAATAACCCAATTAAAAGATGTGCCAAGGACCTGATTTGACATCTCTCCAAAGAAGACAGATATATGAAAAAGGTTTAACATCACTAATCATTAAGTAAATGTAAATCAAAATGAGATATTGTTTATCATCTATTGGAATGGCTATTATCAAAAAAGGTGAAGGGACTGGAGAGATTGTTCAGTAGTTAAGGCATTTGCCTGTAAAGCCTAAGGACCCAAATTCTATTTCCAGGTATCCATATAAAAAACCAGATGCACAAGGTGGGGCATGCATTTGGAGTTTGTTTGCAGTGGCTAGAGGCTCTGGTGCATCAATTCTCATTCTCTCTCTTGCTCAAATAAATAAATAAGGGATGAAGGATAAATGTTGGCAAGAATGTGTAGTAAACATAATCCTGGTACAGGGTTGGGGGTTATGTAAGTTTATATGATCCAACAATCCCACTTCTGGGTACACAGTCACAGGAATTGCAATTGAAATGCCAAAGAGCTATCTGTATCCCCATGTTCACTGGAACATTATTCACAATAGCAGATGTTGAAGAAACATAATCTGTCAATTTTAATAAGTAAAGAAACTGTGGTATATGCAAAATGGAATACTATTCAGCCTTTAGAAGGAAATTCTATATTTGTGACAACATGGATTTACCTGGATGACATTCTGCTGAATGAGATAAGCTAACTACAGAGAGACAAATACTTTACAATCTCACAATAATGCAAAAAGTCAAACTCATAGAAATATAGAGTGGAATGGTGCTTATCAAAGCTGAGGGGCAAGGGCATGAGGGATGAGGAAATGGGTGCTACTCAAGTTCCACTTACACCAAAGTAAATAAACTTTAGTTACTTATTGAACTGTATGGTGACTGTAGTCAGTAATAATGTGTATTGTGAAATTACTAAAAAAATAGATTTTAAATGTTTTTTTTAACACATTCATAAGGATAAGTTGGTGATGTATTACATTTATTATTTAGCTTAATTCAATCTTTCTGTTACATATGCCACATTATGATCCATATATACTATGTATAGTATCTATCATCTATCTATCTATCTATCTATCTATCTATCTATCTATCTATCTATCCATCCTATGGCTTGTCAAAAATTTAGTTCATGCATCTATAATAAAATGTGCTATTGGGCTGGAGAGATGGCTTAGCTGATTGAGCGCTTGCCTGTGAAGCCTAAGCACCCCGGTTCGAGGCTCTATTCCCCAGGACCCACGTTAGCCAGATGCACAAGGGGGCACATGCGTCTGGAGTTCATTTGCAGTGGCTGGAAGCCCTGGCGCGCCCATTCTCTCTATCTCTCTATCTGCCTCTCTCTCTCTGTCACTCTCAAATAAATAAATAATAATGAAAAAATATTTTAAAAAATGTGCTATGGAGCTTTAAATTAAAAACAAACAAAATTACATAACCTCACCTTGTCTCTAGGCTCTACTTACAAGAAAGAATTAGACTGATGAAAAAAAATTTTTTTGAGGCAGGGTCTTGTTCTAGCCCAGGCTGACTTGGAACTCCTATGTAGCCCAGACTGGCCTTGAACTCATGGTGATCCACCTACTTCAGCCTCCTGAGTGCTGGGATTGAAAGATGTGTGGCCATTTTGGATTTATTGTTCTTTTTAAATCTTTTAAAAATATTTTTATTTATTTATGAGAAAGAGAGAAAGAGAGAGAGAGAGAGAGAGAGAAAGAGAGAGAGAGAGAATGGGTGCACCAGGGCCTCCAGCTGCTGCAAACGAACTCCAGATGCATGCTCCACCTTGTGCACCTGGCTTACATGGGTCCTGGGGTATTGAACCTAGGTTCTTTGGCTTTGCAGGCAAGTGCCTTAACCACTAAACCATCTCCCCAGCCCTTATTTTTCTTTTCTAAAAAATATATGTTAAAAATTTTCTTTTATTTTCTATTTATTTATTTATTTATTTATTTATTTATTTATTTTATTAGTTTTGTACTCAATAAGGCTCCTCCTTGTTGAGGTATATGGGTCATGCATTGTGGAGTTAGCCCACAGTTATGGGTAGGAGAAATGTCTCTGTGTATCATGACCCAACATGTGACTCGGACATTCTTTCTGCCCCCTCTTCCGCAAAATTTCCCTGAGCCATGTTGGGTTCATTTTGGGTCTGCTTCAGTGAATCAACTCCTACCAAATCAGATATCCAGTGACACAGAGGCTCCCAATACCTCATCACTGAAGCAGACCCCAAAATATTTTTATTTTATTTATTTGACAGAGAGAAAGAGAGAGGTGAGAGAGGGATGGAGGGAGGGAGGGGGGAACGAATGAGTACACCAAGGCCTGTTGCCACTGTAAATGAACTCAATCTTATTTGAAATAGGGTCTGTCTTGTTTTATTGCTACTGGGAAAGCCAGACTAGATGGCTTATGAGCTTTGGCATTCTCTGGACTCTATGTTTGTGGCTGAAGGTGCATGACAGACACATTCATCGTGGCATAGTCAGCTTTTTACAGGGGTGCTGGAGATCTGAACTGTAACGTAGCATGCTTATGGAGCAAGTGCCTGTAGCCACTGAGCCTTCTTCCCACCCTCGCTATTAGATTTTATTAAACAACAACAATAACAACAACAACAACAAAAAAACAGTCAAAGAAGTGGAATGTGGTGACATACACCTGTAATTCTGCCACTTGAGAGGCTGAACCAAGAAGAAGCGTGATTTCTAGTCCAGCTTGGGCATGAAGATAAGATTCAAATATTATATTTAAATTTAGGCAGGTAAGAACAACACCTTTTTAAAATTTATTTTATTATTTATTAGAAAAGGGGGGGGAGAGAGAGAGAGAGAATGGGAGCACCAGGGCCTCCAGCCACTGCAAACAAATTCTAGATGCATGCACCACCATGTGCGTCTGGCTTATGTGGGACCTGAGAATTGAAATGGGGTCCTTTGGCTTCGTAGGCATGCACCTTAACCACTAAGCCATCTCTCCAGCCCAGATCAACACATTTTTAAAGATGGCAGTGATTATTTACTTAAAAATCTAATATATATTAACAATGTAGCATAATTAGTATCCCAAGAGAGTTTAGTAGGGCAAAAATTTATTAAATATTCACACTAGTGATGTTGAATACTTCCTCATGCATGTATTGGCTATTTGTCTGTCTTCTTTGGAAAAAAAGATTCTTTTTTTATTTGTCTATTAACTTATTTGTTTACTTACTTACATTTAATTTTCATCACATGGTACATCCAAGAACACCAACAGAAACACATGCTTAGAACAATAAGTCTGTGTTGGAGTGATGGCTCAACAGTTAAGGGCACTTGTTTGCAGAGCCTGACAGCCTGGGAAAGTCAGTACTAGTACCTTGATATTTTCTTCTTACCTCCACATGTGCACTATTGCATGCATGTGTGTGCACACATATGTGCACACACACAAAACTGCAATTAAAAAAGCAAAAAAAAAATTAATGGCTCAGTTTCATTCATTCATTCTTCCTTTTTTTCCTTCTCTCTTTCTATCTTTCTTTGGTAATGAAAACTGAACTTAAGAGTCTCAAGCATGCTAGGCAAGTACCTTACCACTAAGCTATACAACCAGCCCTCATTTATCTTATACTAATTTATTCCTTAAAATTAAATGTTACTACTTTTCAAATTTATTTAGTTAAATCTTAGTAGTTTTAAAAAAATTTTATTCTTTTTTTAAGGCAGGGTCTTATGTTTCCTAGACTGGCCTCAGACCCACTGTGTAGATGAGGATGACTTTGAACTTTTTTGTCCTCCTGCGTCCACCTCTCTAGTACTAGGATTGTAGGTGCTCAGCACCACACCTGGTTTATGATTGAATCCAGAATCTGTGCATGCTAGGCGAGCACCCTGCCGACTGAGTTACGTCCCAGCCTCTAGTTTTTTTCTCTATATCAGTGGTTTACAATTAGTTTATCTCTTTCTCTTCATTGTTGTCTCTAGTAATATGTCAAATTCTAGAGATAGTTTTGAGAAACCGGAGCATGAATTTATTTTTGGCTTCTTTAATTTTGTTTTTAATTTATTCTCTTATCCTCTTTTTATTGTTTGGTTTTGTTATATTTCTCAGGTTTGGATATGCACATTCAGAAATGTTGTTTATGTCTATTAATAAGTTTATTTAAGATTTTATTTCTTTAGCTTTTAACTTTTAGATTTTTTTTTTTTGAGAGAGAGAGAGAGAAGGAGAAAGACCAGGGAGAAAATGGCACTCGCCAGGACCTTTCAGCTGCTGTAAATGAACTCCAGACGCATGCATCCCCTTGTGTGCATGTGCAACATTGCACACTTGCCTCACTTTTGCATCTGGCTATGTGGGACCTGGAGATTCAAACATGCATACTTAGTCTTTGCAGACAAGTCCCTTAACTGCTAAGCCATCTCCCCAGCCTTTGTTTTTTTTTTTTAAACTGAAAGCTTCTTGTAATATTTAATAACTAGCTTGCAGTGTCCTTTATAGCATATGAATGGCTGAGGGATACATCCTCACATCATACTTCTTTCTTTTTTTTTTTTCGAGGTAGGGTCTCACTCTGTCCAGGCTGACCTGGAATTAACTCTGTAGTTTCAGGGTGGCCTTGAACTCATGGCAATCCTCCTACCTCTGCCTCCCGAGTGCTGGGATTAAAGGTGTGCGCCACCACGCCCAGCCATACTTCCTTTTTAAAAACATTTTAAAATTTTATTTTAGAGAGAGAGAGAGAATTGGTGCACAAGGGCCTCAGTCACTGAAATGAAATTCTAGATGCTTGTGCTACCTAGTGGGCATGTACAGCCTTGCACTTGCCTCATCTTTGTGCATCTGGCTTATGTGGGATCTGGAGAGTCGAACATGGGTCCTTAGGCTTTGCAGGCAAGTGCCTTAATCATTAAGCCAGCTCTCCAGCCCGTGTTCTTTTTATTAATGTTAAGATTTTATTTACAAAGCTTTTTGTTGTTGTATAGAAAGTAAAAATGTTGTTACAATTCCAGTGTAACTGGTAGCCATAGATGGTTGACTCACCAATCATAGCTATCCACACTACAGCAAGTCTTACACAAGAACCTAACAATGCTTACAATTTCACTGGGGTGAAGTCCCCAAGCTTGGTGGTGGATTACAAAGAGGAACTAAATGGAGGAAGGTGGAAAGTCACAGGAACTATTCTTTGGCTGTTTGGGTGGGTGGGTGTCCTGGGGTTTCTATCACAGCTACTTACTTTTTTTTAACAGCTACCAAATCCATGAGCAGTCCAACCAATACTGAATAGTTTTGTTTCTGCAGTTCATTTGGGTATTAATCATCTTCTTCATCATCTGTTTCTCTCTTTCTCTTTCCACCTTTCCTGCTCTTTTGTTCATCCTCATCCTCATCTTCTCATCAACCTCATAATATCCAAATTCTTCTTCCTTACCACTAGTTTCATCTTCATCATTTTCTCCTTCTTCATCCTTTTTTTTTTTTTTTTTTTTTTTTGGTTTTTCGAGGTAGGCTTTCACTCTAGACCAGGCTGACCTGGAATTCACTATGGAGTCTCAGGGTGGCCTCGAACTCACGACAATCCTCCTACCTCTGCCTCCGAGTGCTGGGATTAAAGGCGTGAGCCACCACGCCTGGCCTCTTCTTCATCCTTTTTATCCACGCCATGTACCTGGTGCATCTGAATCAGGAGCTTTCTGGTCCTCTTGGTCAATAGCCTTCTTCTTTCTTTCTTTCTTTCTTTCTTTCTTTCTTTCTTTCTTTCTTTCTTTCTTTTTTGTGGTAGGGTCTCATTCTAGTCCAAACTGAACTGGAATTCACTACATAGTTTCAGAGTGGCCTCAAACTCATGATGGTCCTCCTACCTCTGCCTCCCAAGTGCTGGGATTAAAGGTGTGCACCACCACACCCAGCATTAACTCATGAGACCCAGAAGAAAGCCTGGATGAGCTGCTGCTGAACTTCCCTGAGAAGCTCCCCTACTTCCTTCTGTATATTGCAGACAACCTCTTCCATCAACCCTACATCTGCAATTCCTTTCAGAACACCAAAGTGTCCTCTGTAATTTCCTCTGAGTCCTTTTCCATGCCCTCTTCCTCTGTACCTGTGGAGACAGCAGTGGCAAGAGCTGTGATCCATTCCAGCCCTGCCTCTTCCATGCTTTGTTCTGATGGCAATTGGTGTGATACTCCTATTGTGCAGTGGGTGGGTGCACCCACTTGTCTGCTGTCCTGGCATGGAGCTCTTGGACTGCTGATGTTATCATCGAATTTGGTGCTTCTGCAGGTATTGGAGCAAACTTTGTCATGTTGGTAAAAATCAATCTGTCCGGAGTCCATCATTTTCCTGAGCATGATTCCACCTGGAAGGATGGCTCTCTTCCAGTTCTTCACAGTGGACTTGCTGGCCAGATGAATAAAATCCTTGGGGCTGATCAACTGATCATTGAAATTGACACACTGCACATTTATTCCTGGACATACAAACTTCTTCCAGAGGAGAATGGCTTTGCTCTCTCCACAAGTTATAGGGTAAGCAATTTCCATATCCTCATTTGCCTCTATAGTGCTTGCATCAATTCCTTCTTCAATTTTGTGGATCGTGAGTTTCTACTGCTACAATTGCTGTGTTGTTCTCCCACCCAGCTTTTTAAATCCCTTGTTGCACAGGCTGTAACTGCAAGATCACTTGGGCTTCACTGTCTTCAGGGCTCTCCCCTTCATTTCCTTCAGTGGGCACCACAACATCTCCTACTGGGACAGTCACTTCTGCATTAGCCATCTTTCACATGAAGCCAGATAACTGGGGCATCTCATTTGGTTTGCCTGGCTGGCTGAGAGCAGCCAGGGCAGGTGGGCGATGGAGCATGTGCAAAGGCCAGCATGGCTGCTACTCCCTGGTCCATTAAAAAAAAAATTACTGCATTTTGTAGTGCCTGGGCTCCCACGGCAGGTAGTGCTGAGGAAGGATCAGGCACGCTGGTTCCTCCCAAGGGGTTGAGGAGGAGGGTGAGTGTCCATGGCCAGGAACAAACCACCGATCCAGGAGTCTTGTCAAAGCAGGAACTCACTTTATTGTTACAGGTGGTGTTTATATAATGTTGAGAACGAAGGTGGGGATTTTAGGATGGGGTGAGGTGTAAGGGCCAATAGCATACCACGACCTTTGAGATGATTGGCTCTAAGCATGTGCGTGCACTTGGGAATTCCAACTCCATCGTGGAAGTAACAGGCCAGAGGCCATTTGGTGCCCTGCTGAGTCATAGCTGGCCAGAGGCAGATCGCCAAACTTTAGCTAGGCTCAGGAAATTCCACTAGGCCTCACGTCCGGGCCTCTCAAGGCCCAACATCTCCCCCTTTCATTTTTGTAAGAGCATTAGTCACCATGAACCCTGTCTTAGGTTGTCCCCCTCTGGGGATCTTACCTGTCACTGGGTACCAGGTGTTTAGCTCTCTGAGAACCCACTCCATGGCCTGTCTTAGGTTGTCTCAGTCAGTCTGAGATCTTACCCATCATCGGTCACATGGAGGGCAGAGGAGGTGGCAGTGGGTCATCTGAGGAACTTAATTCCTGAGTTGCCAGCCTGTGATAACGTATCTCAACCTGATGGATTTTTATTGCCTCTAGCTGCTGGAGAATGAATTGTGTAATTTTGTTAATTACACAAGGCCTGACAATGAGGATAAGGATAAGGAGAAGGAGGGGCCCAAGTAGGGGGAGAAGGTAGGGTAAGAAGCCATGTAAGCCCATCCACAGTGGGTTGTCTTGAAGGTCCCGCCCTCTCCTCTCCAGGTCCTCTTGAATTCTTTTGGTCTTGTCCTGAATGATTCCCAATCTATTGGCATAGAAACAGCATTTTTCCTGTAAAAACAAGCATATGCCTCTCTTTTCGGCTGTTAATAGGTCTAGTCCCCTCCTTTTTTGTAGGACTACCTCAGCCAGGGAATCTAGGTGTTGTTGGAGATCAAGGATAGTGTTGGACATGGCTTTTATGTCACTGATCAACTGGAAAGAGAGCTTTCTGTGGAGATGGACTGCCATACCCATCCTGGCTGTCCCAGTGGCCATGCCTGCGGTTATTCCCAACCCAACGAGTAGGGTAGTATGGGCAACTATAATTGTATCATTGGTGATTACTGGAAGCAGCCAGGGAAGCCCAGATCGGAGGCAAAGCCAGCAATCCTCCACAAGGGAGGGAATTGTTTGGTTTGGCAGGGTGAAGACCATTTTAGGAACAGTCCTCAGGGGTGGGACACTCCCTGGAGGGGTGATTATCAGTGTCCCCTTGTTGGGGTAAATATTTTAGGTCCCTCGCTGGTATCCAAATGGGTCTTTTTTCATCGTGAGGGAAGACACATCCAAACCCTCTCTCTGCTGTGAGGAGTGGGTCTGGTCCTCTCCAGGCCCCAGTCAATGGGTCTTTCCATTTGACTTTGATCGAGCTGTATGTGACAGAGGATGACCAATGTTTTTTAAATGGAGACATTTTTTCATTTCTAGAAAAATTTAAAATATTTAAGGAGAATAATGCTTTCTTTAGATGATCATGGGGGAGGTAGTGATTCCCCCTTTTGTTTTTGTAATTGTGATTTAAGTGTTTTGTTATATCTTTCAATGATAGCTTGGCCTTGAGGGTTATATGGAATGCCTGTAGCATGTGTAATTTGCCACGTCTGGAGGAAACTTGTAAAGTTTTGACTTACAAAGAAGGGGCCACTATCTGTTTTTATTTGATTGGGCAGCCCAAGGGTGGCAAAACATTGAAGCATATGACTAATGGCATGTTTAGATTTCTCCCCTGGCATGTGAAGATGCCCAACAGGCACAGGAGAAAGTATCAACTGATAAGAAAACATATTTAAGTTTTCCAAAGGGGGAAACATGAGTAACATCTATTTGCCAAAGAAGGTTAGGGCAAAGGCCCCGAGGGTTACTCCCGGAAGTTTGGAGGGGGGGAACCTGGAGGAAGGGTTGGCAAGACTTGCATGTCCTAATAATCTTTTTAGGATTTTTATTTGGTATTTGGGGGAATCTTTGTTTAAGGCCTCTCCAGTTGGTGCGGGTTACAGAATGAAATTGGATAGCCTCTGAGACAGTGTGACAGTGAGCCACAGAGGCCAATTGATCGGCCAAGCTGTTTCCTTCAGACAGGAAACCTGGTAAATTTTGATGGCCTCGAAGATGTTGTATGACGATAGGGTGGACTCTTTGTTTGAGTAGGGCATGAGCCTGGATCATTAAAGGGGATATAGGGTTGGAATCATGTCTAATATGAGCTTCAATAAGATTGGGCAGTAGGTTTACCACATAGAGGCTGTCAGAAAATAAGTTGAACGGCTCCTGAATACTATGTAGAGCCAGAACAACTGCAAAAAGCTCTTTGTACTGTGCTGATCCCTCTACTTCCTGAGAGATAGACTTGATAGGCCTCAGGTTTGACCCCCAATTTAAAGGGGTGATACACGACCAGGGAAGTCCCCAGGCATCCCCCATCTGTAAAGACAATGAGGAAGTCAGGGTTGGGTTGAGGTAGGAAAAGCCTGGGGGGTCTCCACTCCAACCTGGAAAAAGAGCTCATCCACTTATGAGGGCCATGATGGCAGTCGATGGTACCCAGGAACCCTTCAAGTGTCATAGCGACCCTTACATCACTTCTTTGGAGCCAAGTGGAATCACTTATCTTATATGGGGTAATAATGGAGTGAGGCTCAATAATGAAGAGTCTAATGGCAGTTTTCCTTCCTTTAATGATGCAATCAGCTACTTGGTTACTTAAAGAATAGACCCTAGGGCCCCACCGATTGAGAGGTGAATCCACTGAATAGGCTCGCCCTTTTGAGCCAACAGGGCAGTGGTCAGGATCTCCCCAGGGAAAAGGTAGAGGGAAAGAGGGAGATTAGGGTTGAATCGTTTGAGATTAGAGTTATCCATGGCCTCCTGGACTCTATGGAGGACTTGTCTCTGCCCAGGTATTAGGATTACTTGGGATGAAAGATCAAGGCCCCTTAGTAGGTCGAACAAGGGGGATACTTCCTCAGTGGTTATAGGTATCCAGGGCCTCATCCAGTTAATTTCTCCCAAGAGCTTCTGGAGTTGAGGCAAGGTGTAAGAATCCTGGATATAAACTTGTGGTTTAACAGGTGAAACTGTATCTAGGGTAAGGATCTAGCCCAAGATCTTAAAGGGAGGCACAGTTTGAATTTTCTCAGGAGCTACTTTAAAGCTGTGAGTATGAAGGATAGTTAGACATTGGTGGGTAAGGTCCTGGAGTGTGGAGGAATCTAGGCACCCAAGAATAATATCATCCATGTAAATATAAAACAGGGTATTGGGGAGATTGATAAGAGAAGAGAAAATGGATGACAGGTAATATTGACAAATGGGTGGGCTATTAGCCATGTCCTGAGGTAAGATAGTCCACTCAAATCTCCTATCTGAGCCACAAAAATTAACAGCGGGTACAGAGAATGCAAATTTTTCCATGTCTCCTGGATGGAGAGGGATAGAGAAGAAGCAATCTTTAATGTCAACGATAGTAATATGGTATATATTGGGAATAGCTGGATCCATGGGAGTCCCCTCTGGGGGGCTCTGAAGGGGACCATGCATTCATTGATCTTCCTTAAATTATGTAAAAATCTCCAGGACCCATTAGGCTTTTTTATGACAAAGACAGGAGAGTTCCAGGGACTAGTGGAGGGATGGATATGTCTGGCCTCCAACTGTTGATCAATAAGTATGTGGAGTTGATGTAACTTAGAAAAAGGGAGAGTCCACTGCTCAACCCATATAGGATCCCCCGGTCTCCACTGGATTTTAAACGGGACGGGGGGGGGGGGGGCGGCTGGGCAGTGGCCCTTAGAATTGGGGGTGTTCATTAGAGTACTTTTGTCCGAGTTGCTCAAAGTAAGGATCATCTCTATAATTGGGATGACATTCCCTCCCTTCCTCAAACTGTTGTTAATATTCTTTTTTATCTAACAAATCATTATAAAAGGCCTTATGGTCAGTAGTGATGAAAGCCTCGGCATCTCCAAGGATGTCTTGCCCCAGTAAGTTAGCAGTGAACCCAGTCACCACGAGAGGGTGGACTTTTCCCCTGTCCCCACCTGGGTCAGTCCAAGGGAGCCACGTGGCAGTCTCCCAGGAGGTGGATTGCCCACCAACTCCCAGAAGAGAGGGCTGGGCACAAGCTGCCAGGAGGGGGCACTTCCTCCTTTCTCAGGACCATTCAGCCCTCTCCAGTGTTGATGAGAAGTTTGAATCTTTTATTGCCAATATTTAAAATAATTTTGGGTCTAAGGCCGGGGACCAGTGGAATGGTCCAGTGGGCTTTGATGATCTCTTTCCCCTTATTTAACGGGGCTGAGGGGAGCCCTGGGAGGAGTTTCAAAGCTTTCCCTGTATGTCAAACTTCAACCGACACTCCCTAGCCCAATGAAACCCCTTTTTGCATTTAGGGCAGCGGGTGCGAGGGGCGTTGGTCATCCCCCCAGAGGGCGGGGGAGGCTTTGTCTTGTTGGGGCACTCCTTTTTAAAGTGGCCCTCGTCCCCGCATCTGAAACATGTTGATTTTTTAGGATTTAACTGTAATGCGCAGATCGTATTGGCCAAATCTCTCTGTTTATTTTCCTGAAGGGCGGCAGCCATGGCCCTAGCCTGATGGGAGATAGTGCCAACGTCCTTGGTGGCTACAATCCAGCTACTCATGGAGTTGTTCTTGAGACCTGCACAGGTGAGGCAGTGATCAGCCGTCATCCCTTCCCAGACCAACATTTTAGTAAACTGATCCCGTAATGCCCCTGGGAGAAATTTTCTTTTGAGACTTTTTTCCACCCTATGTATAAATGTAGCCAAGTCCTCAGATGGTTTTTGAGTAATACCCTTAAGGGGGAGTTCAGAGGGTCCCTCATCAAGCCTTTTCCATGTCGCCAAGCCCAGTGCCCTGACTTGGTCCCTATACGGATCAGGTATAGCCGCCTGTTGAGTGTCTGTAGCATATTGATCAGAGGTACCAGGGAGCATCCCAAAAGTTATCGGCACAGGGGGCTGTTGACTTTGGTTTCGTTCTGTCTGTGTATGGCACTCATCTTTAAAAAAGGCACACCACTTAATGTATAGGGAACCCGACAAGACAGCCCTGACTAGATATTTCCAATCTTGGATTGTACAAGGTTGATGGGCAAGTCCCTGTAACAGGGTCTCAGCCCAAGGAGAGTTAGGTCCATCCTTTGAGACTGCCTTTTTAAGATCCTTAAGGTCCTGAGGTTCCCACGGATACCAGGCAGCAGGGTGATTGCCCCCAGGATTTAGATTGACAGGAAATAAAAAAGTAGCTTTATTTTCTGGCGGCTTGCTGGCCGAATATGAAGGAGGGGCCGAGGGGGTCCAAAAAGGGTTAATCAATGGAGGAGGTGGAGGAGGTCCCCTGGAAGGCCAAGGAGCACTCTCAAAGGGATTGAGTGAGGAGTATAAAGATGTACCCTTTTCTAGGGTTTTTAAAGCTGTATCTCCAGGAGGAATAGGCAGATCAGGCTGTATACTATCTTTTCCCTCTGTCTTTTATTTTTGTTTGGTTGGCTTTGGAGAGAAGCAGTCCTTGAGTGCCAAAATAGTAGGGAGGACCCCTAAGGGGGATATTTGACCCTTCTCAACATGTACCCGACAAACAAGGGCCTCTACCCTATCCCAAGTGTCCCAATCAAAGAGATTTCCTGCCGGCAGACATGGCGCCAGCTTAAGAAGGCAATCCCAGGTCTGTCGAGCCTGATTATCAGTCAAATCAAGCCCTCTACTCTTTAGGAGAGCCCCGAGAGATTCTAAGGCAGGATTGGATTTAGAGGTAGACTGTCCCATATTATAAAGTCAAGAGAGAAATGTACATAAAATTAGGGCAATAGCAACCACAGACACACGAGTACAACACAAACACAAGGATCCAAAAGATAGGTAAACATGCTGTACAAAAGCTGCAGATGCAGCTTGATGGAGAACCGAAAGTGAAAGGAAAGATAAAGAGAATGAAGAGATGTTGACAAGCAAGTACAGGTTATAGAAGCAAAGTTTAGCACATTAAATATGAAGACTGCCTCATAACTTATGAGGGTACACTCACCCACATATGCACACCGATTGACCTCCTCAACGAGAATGCCTCACATGGGGCACCAGTCTGCTGGGTTCCTGTAGCCTCATGTTGGGCACCAGACTGCCGGGCTCCCCAGGCAGGTAGTGCTCAGGAAGGACCAGGCCCGCTGGTTCCTCCCAAGGGGTTGAGGAGGAGGGTGAGTGTTTACGGCCAGGAACAAACCACCGATCCAGGAGTCTTGTCCAAGCAGGAACTCACTTTATTGTTACAGGTGGTGTTTATATAATGTTGAGAATGAAGGCGGGGATTTTAGGATGGGGTGAGGTGTAAGGGCCAATAGCATACCACGACCTTTGAGATGATTGGCTCTAAGCGGGCACCCATGGGAATTCCAACTCCTACGCGGAAGTAACAGGCCAGAGGCCATTTGGTGCCCTGCTGAGTCATAGCTGGCCAGAGGCAGTTCGTCAAACTTTAGCCAGGCTCAGGAAATTCCACTAGGCCTCACGTCCAGGCCTCTCAAGGCCCAACATTGTAGTGTTCTTATGTTCATAATATTCTATATATAGTTTTGATTTTTGTTGACATATCTTTTTTTTTTTTTTTTTGGTTTTTCAAGGTAGGGTCTTGCGCTATCCCAGGCTGACCTGGAATTTACTATGTAGTCTCAGAGTGGCCTTGAACTCACAGCGATCCTCCTATCTCTGCCTCCCAAGTGCTGGGATTAAAGGCGTGTGCCACCACGCCTGGCTAACATAACTTTTTTCTTTATAGGAAAGCCATCCTTAAAATTTACTAACTCCTCATGGTTAGGTTCAAAATCTCCTGAAATGATCATTGTATCTTCCTGCATTTTTTAGGAGTCCTGGAGGAACTGGGGCTTTCTAGGCAAGTGCTGTGCCACTGAGATATATTCCCCGCTCATATTTTCTACTATTATTTAGTTGCCATACTGGCTTGCTTTGTGGAATATTATTTTCACATTCTCTTCCAACCAACAGAGCATAGACTTTCCAAACAGAAGACAAAAAATCAAGACCCTCTAACTTACAGTAAGGGATTGGGGTTCAGACAAACTCTGGAAACTTTCTGACACTGTGTGATAGAAGGAGGTGGGACAGAGCAGAGTTTGTAATTTTGCACAGTAAAATTTCTCTGCCTAAAACAGATATTTCCTCAATGACCTATGCACAGCCAACTTCACCTCTTTGTTTTTGAGGCTATAGATGAGGGGATTCAACATGGGAGTGACTGCACTAGACAAGAGCAGATCCAGGGAAGAACCAGAGGGGGGCATGAGATAGCAGAGAAAACCAGAACCAAAGAACAAAGTAACTGCTATGAGGTGGGAGGAGCAGGTAGCGAAGGCTTTGCTTCTCCCTGTGGTGGAGCTGATACTTAAGATGGTGGAGACAATGCGAGTATACGAGAAGAAGATGGGGATAAAGGTTCCAAGCCCATGTAATAAGCTGGCGCAGAGTAGGATATTGACAGTGATGGAGATGTCTGAACAAGACAAAGGGAAAAGGGCAGGTAGCTCACAAGTATAGTGGTGTATGGTTTGCGCCTCACAGAAGTCCAGGTTAACAGCCAAGAGTACGATGATGGTTGCATTGAGAGAGGCCACACTCCACGAGAGCAGCACAAGCCTCACACACAGCTCGGTGCTCATCACTTGGCCATAGAGAAGCGGGTGGCAGATGGCAGCGTAGCGGTCATAGGCCATCACTGAAAGCAGACAGGCTTCAGTCCCCGAAGAAAAAAACACAAAGAAAACCTGAGTGAAGCAGCCCTCCAATGAGATGGTTTTCTTCCTAGACAAGAGGTCCTCCAGTAGTTTGGGCACTGTGACAGAAGAGAAGCAGAGATCCACAAATGACAGATTACTTAAGAAGAAGTACATGGGAGTGTGGAGGTGGGAGTCAGCCTTGATCACCAGCATCATCATTAAGTTCCCCACCGTGGTGAGGAGGTAAATCGCCAGGAACAGTACAAAAAGCAGAGCCTCAATCAGGGGGTCATCAGACAGTCCAGTGAGAATGAACTCAGTGATGGCGCTGTGGTTCCTCCAGGCCATTTGTGGATAATGCTTCCTTGGAATAAAGTAGAAAGAGGGGTGAGATCTTCTATGGTCCCCCCCCCCCACCATTTAGGGCATCTTTTTTGTCTGCTCCTAACATTTCTTCCTGCTGCACCTGAATATGAGCAATGATAGGCCAGTGCTGGCCTCCTGTATCTCACAAAAAGAGATATTGTCATCACTCTTTGCTCATAGTTACACAAATTTCATAGAATTCTATTCTTGCTCATAGGAATTAGTAGATAAATACTATTGTTAGGTCATGTGTACATTTATATTATTCATTTTTGGCATATGTTCTAAAGCTCAGAATTTTTTTTTGCTTGGAAATTTTTATTTTCATTATGTCTCAAAGAAAATTATATCTGAGAATATTGTTTTAAACCTTTTTCTTCTCACATTCTCTCTATTCAAGGTAATGCAGAATTCTTACTAACCAGCACAGGTAATTTGAATTATTTTATTATTTTATTTATTTGACAGAGAAAGAGGCAGTGGGGTGGGGAGAGATAATGGGCATGCCAGGGCCTTCAGCCATTGCAGATGAACTCCAGAAGCATGTGCCACCTTGTGCATCTGGCTCACATGAGTCCTGGGAATTGATCCTGGGTCCTTTGGCTTTGCAGGTAAGCGCCTTAACCACTAAGCCATTTGCCTAGCCCCTGAATAATGTTTTAATATGCAGAGTACCTTCTCACTATTTTTTGTTTGTTCTCACAGCAATTTTTTTTTTTCTAGGTAGGGTCTCACTCTAGCCCATGCTGACCTGGAATTCACTATAGAGTCTCAGGGTGGCCTCAAACTCATAGCAATCCTCCTACCTCTGCCTCCCAAGTGCTGGGATTAAAGGAGTGTGCCACCACGCCTGGCTCCACAGCAATTCTATGAAGTATTTTAGTCAAGAATATTTTTTCTAACTTACCTCTAAGAAACACTATGATATTGACATCAAGTAGTAGAGCTAGTAAAAAAAAAAAAAAAATCCATTGTTTTGTTTTTTTCCTAATTCTCAGTCAAGTACTTTAGTTCTGGTACATGTAAATAAAGGCCAATTTTCCTACCCTCATGTTTATAGGGTTTTTCTTATATGTCCTTAACCTACTTTTCAGTCACTTCCCTCTTTTTTCTTTCAGTTTTTTTGAGACAAGCTCTCATGTACTCCAGGCTGGCCTTACTGTATAACTAAGGGTGACCTCACACTCCTGATTTTCTTGCCTCCATCTCCAGAGTGCTGGGATTTCAAGTGTGTGCCACCATGTCTTTTAATAACATAAAGCTTTACCTACTGCCATGTCTTTGATCATTTTGTCATCCATTCAAATATCCCCTTTTATTCTAGTGATGCAAACTCTTATGAGCCTTCCAGCCTCATTCCAAATCCTTCTATTTCTTCATAAAGCATATCTTAAATTCTGGTCCCAATAAAAACCCTATCAGCCCAAGATAAAGCCTCTCTTAGACCCGAGTCCAGGTTACCTCTGAGCAGTGTGTATGTGACTCCAGCTAGGTCCAGTGATGAGGAAGCACACACGTCTGTAGTGACTACTTCTGAGGACCCTGCATAAACAGATGTGTAAACCCTGTGCCTGGAGTCTGAACAAAGTTAAATAATAACATTGTCTTATTCTTTTTTTTTTTTTTAAATATTTTTTGTTTATTTTTATTTATTTATTTGAGAGTGACAGACAGAGAGAGAAAAAGGCAGAGAGAGAGAGGGAGAGAGAATGGGTGCACCAGGGCCTCCAGCCACTGTAAACGAACTCCAGACGTGTGCGCCCCCTTGTGCATCTGGCTAACGTGGGTCCTGGGGAATCGAGCCTTGAACCAGGGTCCTTCGGCTTCACAGGCAAGTGCTTAACCATTAAGCCATCTCTCCATCCCCGTCGTCTTATTCTTTTCAAAGATTTGGGTATTTTAAAATTATTTGTGAACAGAGCTTTCCTGATGATTGCCGACATTCATTTGGTCTCACTCACAAGGGGAACCTGACCAGTGTCTTTGGGTGGATGGGGAACTTGAGATTTCATTTAAGAATAGTGCAGCATTTATGAAGAGAATGTTTTCTCAGGTACTCACCTCCATGATTTTGTGATGAAGGGGTACAGATATTTGTATCAAATGACTTCAGGGGTATGATAAAGAAAGGATCCAATTATTTCTCACCCAAATGACCAAAGAGAAAACATTCTAAATTATAGATCACAAATTATAAGGAGGAACACTATCTTAGCTCTCATTCAGTATTTAGGATGGAAGACTTTAACTTAATACTGATACATAGACTGATGTCAGATTTACAGATAAGTGAGAACAAAAGACTGAAGTTAAAGAACAGATGCTTGAAAAAGACCTCAAAGGTGTCTATATTCTTTGCCCACACTGGTTGTTTAATGATGTATTTGGAATGAAAAAGTGAGTTAACTGTATGTTTGGAATATTAGTTAGCTTATACAAGTGGCTTGAGGCATCTGTGGGGCTAGGGGCAAAATGCAGACCTTAGATGGATTACAGAGGAATTTGAAGGTAGGAGCAGGATGTCTCCTCTGTTTTCCTGTACTATTTACACTGTCTCAGTGGTTACTAGATCTGATGGTGGTTTTCTTAATGAAACAACTCACTAATAGGAGTTCTACGCAAGCAGGTGCATAAGTAGCTCCAACCATCTCCGATACCCTAATTTCATCCTAGGCCACAGCTTTCTGGGAGCTTTTTATCATGCTGAAGCATGGAGAGATTTATGCTTAGGCTTTAAGAGGTTCCTGTTACCATGGTATAGAGAGGAAAGAGATCTTTCTGAGAAGCTGTCTAAAGTAACTGGAACAAATGTGACTTCTATTGGAAGAGAGACAACATAGACTCACCCAGGGAAGGAGAGGGTTTTCTATCTCCAGCTTAGGAAGGTGGGGGGAGTGGCAGAGGAGCTTCAGGGTCTAGCACCAGTGAGATGAATCTGCAGGTTCAGGAGAGGGCTTGGAGGTAAATGGTTAGCAAAATTAAAACACTTCAGGAACAAAGGAAATAGGAGGAACATCACATATCTGGGAAGTATTACCTTGTTACTGGCTTTTCCTGGAGGAGGCAGCTCCCTTGGTCTCTAGCTTTCTGGTTCAGTAAACACATCGCGGATGAAGTCCTGCTACAAAAGAAGGTCCATCTAGGTGAGCCATTTTGAGAGAGTTTATTCTTTTCTTGTTGTCAACAAGCGTTCAGTTTTAGAATAGCTCTAGGAACACTTGAAATGTCACAACATGAAGATTATTGTCCAGGAGTAAACAATCATAGAATGAAAATTAGGGTACTATCATTCTGTAAGGTGGGACGCTAAGGAGAAATAAAGGCATTTATTATATTGATGCTCATATTCTTTACTGGCATCTATTTCATTAGAAATTCATTTCATTATTAAGATCTAGTCAACTGCCATCTCTTCATTTGTTTCCTCTCTGATATTCTGAATGATATTTAAAATACTACTTAAGGAACTCGTCAAAAGGCTATCTGTGTTTGTACAGCCATAGGTTGTGTTTGGTACTCAGGGGAAGCTGAGTCAATATTCCCTCAAGTCTCAGACAGAAGCCAACCTCTGGACTCATTAATTACACAGCTCTGCATTAAGTGGAAGGATAAGCAATTAGAAAAATGGGAGTATTGGAAGTTTCTCAATTAAGACAACTGTTTAAAGCCTAGAAGAGAACTCTCTCTCTCTCTCTCTCTCTTTTTTTTCTCCGAGGTAGGGTTTCACTCTAGCCCAAGCTGACCTGGAATTCACTATGGAGTCTCAGGGTGGCCTCGAACTCATGGCAATCCTCCTACCTCTGCCTCCCAAGTGCTGGGATTAAAGGCATGCACCACCAACTCTTTTAAAAAATATATTTTATTTATTTATTTGAGAGAGAGAAAGAGGGAGAGAGAGAGAGAATGGGCACGCCAGGGTCTCCAGCCATTGCAAACGAACTTCAGATGCATGTGCCCCCTTGTGCATCTGGCTTACATGGGTGCTGGAGAGTTGAACTGTGATCCTTTGGCTTTGCAGGCAAACACCTTAACCACTAAGCCATCTCTCCAGTCCTTAGAAGAGAACTCTTAATAGGCTGATGAAGATTGGGAGGGAAGAATATAAGAGGATCTTTTTAAATAATTTTTTTACTTGTTATTGACAATTTCTATACTTATAGACAATAAACCATGATAATTCCCTCCCTTCCCCCACTTTCCCCTTCACAAGTCTGCTGTTCATCATATCCCCTCCCTCTGTCCATTAGCTTCTCTTTTAATTTGATGTCATCAGTTTTTTCTTCTATTATGAAGGTCTTGTGTAGGTATTGCTAGACATTGTGAGGTTATGGATATTGAAGCCAATTTCTGTTTGGACAGTTGCATTGTAAGGAGTGGTACCCTTCCTTTGGCTATTACATTCAGTCCGCCACCTCATCTGCAATGGACCCTGAGCCTTGGATGGTGTGAGATATTTCAGTTCTGGACACTCCTCTGTCTCTTCTTCTCAGCACTATGTTGCCTTTTGGGTCATCCCAGTGGTCACTACCATCTGAAAAGAGAAGCTTCTCTACCCAGAAGTGAGAGTAGCATTAATATATGAATATGAACATTAAGTGTAGTGCTTTCTGGGCAGTTTGGTGAGAATAACATATACATTTACCCAGACAAGAGCCGGCTTTACACCCCTAAGGCTCATGACCTCCCCTACCATAGGCTTTTGATTAGGTTTTCAGTACCAGGCATGTATTCCCACCCATAGAGTGGGCCTCCAGTCCAATTAGAGAGCAGTTGGTTTTCCCCAGAGTAGACATGCCATTATTGCACTCTTTTGGTCATTTGGCCTGTGTGGCCAAACTTGAGGCTTCCAGTGTCCACTGTTTTCACTGCTGATGACTTCTGTCTCTCATAAGGCTGTACACAGTGTGGCTTTTTCAAGTTTTCAGTTGGCTGGGCTACAGGGAGAAGGTTTTCTGCTCAGCACCAGCTTGATTTCTCAGTGACTTTACCATTCAAGAATATGAAGTCTTCAGCAACAGGATCTTACCATCTGTTTCTCAAGGGAAATCATCGCCCTTGGCAATAGCATGTAATGTTTTGAAGGCAACAGGGACCTCTCTGACCAACAATTCACTGGAAAGTATCCCATTCCTGGAATGGAAAATTTTCTAGTACCAGTCTAGAAAATTTTCTAGTAACAATCTTGCATGGCTTCTGGATGTGAGATTATTCAAAAAAGTAGGCTTCCATATGTAATCCAGAATATCTTGAATTTTCATTGACCCTCCCCCTCGCCCTTCTTTTACACAATCTCTTCCCCTGGCATTGCTTAGGCCATTCCACTGCCTGTAATCTGTTCTTCTACTTATACATATAAATACCATCCCCTTAAGTCCTTCCCTCTTCTTCCTTTATAGCCTTTTTCTAGCTTATGGCTTCTGCTACTGATTTTTGGTTCCAGCTCACACACAAGTCTATACATTTGTAGCTACAATCCACATATTAGACAGAACATGTGACTTTGACTTTCTGGGCCTGGGTTATCTCATTTAGTATAACTCTTTCCAGATCCATCCATCTCCCTGCAAATTTCATAATTTCATTTTACTTTTCTGCTGAATAGAACTCCACTGTGTAGATGTACCACATCTTTATTATCCATTCATCTGTGGAGGGACATCTAGGGTGGTTCCATTTCCTAGCTATTGTGAATATAGCAGCAATAAACATAGTTGTGCAAGTATCTGCCTCCCAAGTGCTGGGATTAAAGGCATGCACCACCATGCCCAGCTGAGCTTCTTGTATCTTGATGGGACTTTCTTTTGAGAGAGTGTGAAGGTTTTCTTTGATTATTCTTTAAATAAATTGTCCATGCCTTTGGTCTGAATTTCTTCCCCTTCTGGTATTCCCATGATCTGGATGTTAGGATGTTTAAGGGTATCTAACAATTCTTTCATGTTCTGTTCACAGAAATTTTTGAACTTATTAAAACTTTTGAACACTCGAACTGTTTCTTCCATCTTGTCTTCCAGATCGGAGTTTCTATCCTCCACATGGCTGACTCTGTTCTTGAGTGCTTCTAGAGAGTTTTGGACTTGTTCATTTAGGTTTGCATTTTCTACTACTTTTCTACATATAGTTTCCATCCCTCTGTCAAGCTACCTTTTCACATCATTTTCTGATTTTCTTGATGCTTCTTGGAATTCATCTTTATGTCTTCATTTAGCATTGCCAACTGATTTTTGAGGTCCTCTTTTTTTTGCTGCCCTTCATATCTCTTAACTGTCTTTGAACTCCTTCCATTTTCTTATCTATTAGGTCTAGTCTAGTGGTGGCAGCATCCACACAATTATCTGTCCTTTGTTGCTTTTTTTTTTTTGCAAGTTCTACCAGTAGCTTGGTAAGGGTTCCATTGCTCATAGCTTCATTTTGGTGTTCTGACCCTAATGTCTCTTCTATGTTTTGATTAGAGATGTTCATTGTAGGAGGACTGGGTGATCTAACTGGATTTACTTGCATTTGATTTTTCATGTTATTTCTTTTGCACTTTGGTCTGCCCATCACAGTGTATGGGCAGGGAGAGTAGGACTGTGGTCTCGATAGGCGGGGGAAGTGGTGCCTCTTGTGGGAGCTGGCCTGGGCTAGCCAGCAGGCAAGCAGATTGGCTGAGTGGTCCTGAGCCAACACGTGGGTGGGTGGATCAGCCTGAGCTCAAGCACAGTAGGAAGCTGAAGCAGCCTGAGGCCGGATGTTGAGGCAGTCTGAGCTCTCTCTTGGCAGAATGCCAAAGCTGACTGAGCTCCTGCATGGCAGGGGCACCAAAGTTGCCTGAGCTCTCTTGCGATGATGCACCAATGCTGCCTGCACTCACGCTTGGAGGGACGCTGAAACACCAAGCACTGAAGTAGCCTAAACTCGTGTGTGGTGTAATACTGGGACACAGAAACAGTCTGAGCTCCCATGCAACAGGACACTGTCGGGTGGCCAGTGCAGGTTGTACCTGAGCTGGTGCATGCGGACAGGCAGAGTGAGCCCGAGCTCATGTGGGCAGGTGGAATGGGCCTGAGCTTACACGTGAATGGGTGGCAGTGGAGCAGTAAGTGGGCATATGGGCAGAGCAGTCTAAGCTTACACAAGTGGGAGTCGGCAGCGTGCGTGTGGACTGATGGAGCCTGAGCTCCAGCGGGCCAGTGGGCAGAGCCTTCCCATGGTCACAAGTGGGCGGGGGTAGCAGGGCGATTGCGCCTGTACAGCGAGGCAAGTAGAACTATGTTGGCCTGGGTCCCCTTTCCTACCATAAGTGCAGGGGTACCGCGAAGCTGGGACTGTGGGTAAGGCGGCTGCTTGGGGGATTAGTGACCTGGTGGGCTACCTGTGAGTGAGGGAATCAACAATTCCCTTTTATTTTCCCTCTGTGCCCTCCCACTGGCAATGTATTAGAGATTACTCTCCCCTGAAAGACCCAGTGAACCCTTAATGCCTTGCCTTTCTTTCCCCAGGATGTGCGGTGCAGTTGGACAGTTGCCATCTTGGCCAGAAGTTGGATTGTTTTTTCTATTTCTGTGAAGAATGCCATTGGAATTTTGATGGGGATTACATTAAATGCATAGATTGTGTTTGGTAAGATTGCCATTTTCACAATATTGGTTCTTCCAATCCAAGAACATGGGATGTCTTCCCATTTCCTGTGTCTTCTGTAATTTCTCACTTGAATGTTTTAAAGTTATAATTGCAGTGATCCTTCACTTCTTTTGTTAAGTTTATTCCAATGTACTTTTATTTATTTATTTATTTTTGAGGCAATTGTGAATGGGAGAGATTCCCTGATTTAATCCTCCATGTGTTGTCAGTATATAGGAAGGCTACTGATTTCTGTGTGTTCATTTTGTATCCTGCTATGTTGATAAAAGTGTTTATCAGCACTAACAGTTTTCTGGTAGAGTCTTTGGGGTCCTTTATGTATATAATCATATAATCTGCAAATAATGATATTTTGATTTTTTCCTTTCCAATATGTATCACTTTTATGAGCGTCTCTTGCCTTATTGCTATAGTTAAGACTTCCAGTACTATATTAAATAAAATTGGGGACAGTGGACACCCTTGTCTTGTTCCTGAATTTAGTGGAAAAGCTTCAAGTTTTTCCCCATTTAGTATTATGTTAGCTGTAATTTTGTCATAAATAGCTTTCATTATGTTGATATATGTTCCTTCTATTCCCAGTTCCTGTAGGACTTTTACTATGAAGGGATGTTGGATTTTGTCAAATGCCTTTTCTGCATCTATTGAGATGATTGTGTGAGTTTTGTCCTACAGTCCATTTATGTAGTGTATTATATTTATTGATTTGCATATGTTGAACCATCCCTGCATCTCTGGGATAACACTGACTCAGTCAGGGTGACTGATCTTTTTGATATATTATTATTATATTTTTTGGTTTTTCGAGGTAGGGTCTCACTCTGGCCAAGGCTAACCTGAAATTCACTCTGTAGTCTCAGGGTGGCCTCAAACTCACAGCGATCCTCCTACCTCTGCCTCCCGAGTGCTGGGATTAAAGGCGTGCACCACCATGCCCAGCTTCTTTTTGATATATTCTTGTATTCTGTTTGCAAATATTTTGTTAAGAATTTTTGCATCTGTGTGCATGAGGGTAATTTGTCTGTAATTTTCTCTTTCTGTTCTGTCTTTGTCTGGTTTTGGTATCAGGGTGATGCTGGCTTTGTAGAAGGTGTTAGGTAGAATTCCTTCCATTTCTATTTTATGGAAAATTTTGAGAATCAGTGGTGTTAGTTTTTCCATGAAGGTCTGGTAAAATTCACCAGTAAATCCATATGGGCCTAGACTTTTTATAGTTGGGAGGTCTTTTATAAGTACTTGGATCTCCATACTTGTTATAGGTATATTTATATCATTTATCTCATCTTGATGTAGTTTTTGTAGGTCATATGAATACAAGAAATCATCCACTTCTTTCAGATTTTCAAACTTAGAGGCATATATTATCAAAGTATGTTCTTATGGTTTTCTAAACTTCTTTGGTATCCATTGTAATGGTGCCCTTTTCATCACTAATTTTATTAATTTTTGTCTCTTCTCTCTTTCTTCTGGTCAGTTTTGCTAAAGGCTTATCAATCTTGTTTATCCATTCAAAGAATCAACTCTTTGTTTCATTGATTCTTTGAACTGGTCTTTTTGGTTCTATTTCATTAATTTCTGTCCTAATATTTATTATTCCTTCCCATTTCCTGAGTTTTGTTTTGCCTTTCTCTTCTTTTTCCAAGGCCTCAAGGTGAAGCATTAAATTGTTTACTTATAAACTCTCTAATTTCTTAATATAGGGACTTATAGCTATAAATTTTCCTCTTAGGACTGCCTTCATTGTATCCCAAAGGTTTTCATATATTGTATTCACATATCATTTGATTCTATGAATTTATTGATTTCATTTTTGATTTCTTCAATGACCCATTGATCATTCAATAGTGTACTGTTCAGTCTCCATGAATTTTTGTATGCTCTGTTGTTTTTCTTGTTGCTGATTGTAGTTTAATCTCATTGTGGTCAGATAAATTATAAGGGATTATTTCCATTTTGGTGTATTTGTTAAGATTTGCCTTGTGTCCTAATATATGGTCTATTTAAGAGAATGTTCCATGTACTGCTGAGATAAATGAATATTCTGCTGCATTTGGATGGAATGTTCTATAGATATCTCTTAGGTCCATTTATTCCATGACATCATTTAATCCAGATGTCTCTCTATTTTTTTATTTTTTTTGCTGGGACGACCTGTCAATTGATGAGAGTGGGGTATTGAAGTTACCCACTACAATTGTGTTTGGTGTTATCTGTGACCTTAAGTCTAATAGTATTTGTTTGATGAAATTGGGAAGCCCCATGTTAGGTGCATATATGTTTAGGATTGTAATGTCCTCCTATTGGAGTGTTTCTTTAATCAGTATAAAGTGACCTTCTTTATCTTTCCTAACTAATGTTGGTTTGAAGTCCATCCTGTCAGATAGGATAGGATAACAACCCCTGCTTGTTTCCTAGGCCTATTTGCTTGAAATACCATTTCTATCCTTTCACCCTAAGACAGTGTCTATCTTTTATTGAGAGATGAGATTCTGTTCTGAAATGGGTTCCAGGTCAGCCTGGGTGTGAATCAGGCCCTGCCCCCAATAATGACAGAAGAAAAAGAGAAAGGTCCTATGAATCTGAAATCATCAAAGCCTTTTTTGTTGTTGTTGTTGATTTGTAGTTTAGTCCCATTGTGATCAGATACATTGCATGGAATTATTTCAGTTTTTCTGTATTTGTTATGGTCTAGTCTAGAGAGTGTTACAGGTGCTGCTGCAAAGAATGTGTGTTCTGCAGCATTTGCATGAAATGTCCTGTAGATATCTATTAGGTCCATTTGTTCTATGCCCTCATTTAATCCAGATGCACCTCTGTTTATTTTTTTCCAGGATGACCTGTTAGTTGAGGAGAATGTGCTGTTGTGGTCACCTACTACAACTGTGTTTGTTGTTATCTGTGACCTTAGTTCTAATAGTGCTTGTTTGATGAAATTGGGAGCTCCCATGTTAGGTGCATATATATGTTTAGTCTTGTAATGTCCTCCTGTTGGAGTGTTCCTTTATTCAATATAAAGTGACCATCTTTATGTTTCCTAACTAATGTCAGCCTGAAGTGTATCCTGTCAGATATTAGGATAGCGACACCTGCTAGTTTTCTAGACTGATTTGCTTGAAATACCATTTCCATCCTTTCACCCTAAGGTAGCTTCTGTCTTTTATGGAAAGGTGAGCTTCTTGGAGGCAACAAATAGAATGATTTTGCTTTTTATCCTAGTCTGCAAGGCTGGGTATTTTGGTTGGGGCATCGAGGCCATTGATATTGAGTTATTATTGAATGATGTGCATTTTTTCTTGCCATTCTTTTTGTTTTGTAGTTCTTTCTGTTTTTCCTTTACTGTCCTGAATTAGCTATTATTTGAGTATGGTTTATTTTTGTCCTGTGTTTTCTTTTCTTTCTCTTCATCATGAAGGATCCCTTCAAGTATGTGCCGGCCTGCAGCACAAGTCGAAACAGGCCTCAAAGGAGGGAGTGGGAATGAATCTGAGACAAGAACACAAGGAATGGAGCCAAGACAAGTTCTGATCAAGGCTCGAGTTTATTCAGCCAGACATAGCTTATATCTAGAACATAGAACTTGTTTGACAATGCTTACATGCCTAAGGTCAGTATCACCAGGGTCCAGGGTCGTATGTTAATCCCTCTATCAGGTGCCCGCTCCACCCAGGCTGTATACTAAACAATGCTTTAGGATCCGGTGCTTACTCTATCTATACTGTATACTAAACAATGCATAGGATCAGGCACCTTATCGATAAGGCCTTTGTATTGAGAGATTAGAGGATTAGAGACCACCTGCAGTTCCCAAGGTCAGAGAGCAGCTGCAGTTCCCGAAATCTCCCCCTTCTTTATTTATTAAAAGAAGTGACTGTGCCTGTCTTAGGTTGTCAGAGGCAGAAGAACATCCTTACCCGTCATTGGACAAACATATTATCCTTGAATATGTGCCCTGTCTTAGGTTGGATGCCTCCTCCCCCGATCTTACCCGTCTCTGGCTACCAGCCGGATAAAATTCAGGGAGAATTAGGATAAAGTCTGAGGGAGCCAAGGACGTGTTCTATAATGCATACCTCGGACCTCTGCACGAATGTTTACAATAGACTTCATAAAACACTTGAAGAAAATAGGCAATAGGCATAAGAGAAGCAGAAGGCAAAGTCCCACAGCTGCAAAGCTGCCTATCCAGGAACTCAGAGAGTCCCAACCAGGCAACACAGACTTAATTGCAACAATTAAATCATTAGCAGCCTTAGTGGCATCAAAATCAAGATGACTCTTCTGTATAGCTAGAATTTCTGAATGTAAACTAACCAAATCTAACGAAATGTTATCATGGTGCCAAATTCCTTCTAAATGCATTTTGACTTTTACCCAATCTTCATAACTAGCATTGTAAGTTTTAGAGGTGATACAGATCCATTGGTAATTTGCATGGCATTCCAATCGAGCTCTAATCCTCAATCCTTGAATTTGCTCCCCTAAATAAGTCACTACATCAAACAAAGCATCTATTTTTTCTTCTAACTTCTTGTCTATAGTTACTTGAGTTCCCAAAGCAACAGAAACATTTTTAGCTAGATTATTAACAAAGTGTGCAGTATGAACTTCTTGTGTAAGAGCAACAGCAGCAGTAGTAATAGAAGCTAATAATGTAATAAATGCAGCAATCCCAGCAATAATTAAACCTACAACTCTCTTTTGTCTACTTAAACTATTTTTAACCTCCTCTAAAATTTGAATACCCTTGTCAGAATACCAAGGCTTTGAAAGATTTACAGGAATCATAACAAATGCAGGTTGTTTGACAATCATTACAGTTTTAGAATCATGAGAAATACAATTGGACAGACTACAATTATCACAGGTAACATTAAACATTCCTTCAGACCCATGATGCCAAGTCATATTTATATTTTCTAACATCAGGGCATAAGGTGGTGTAACACAGGCCATAACAGTTCCCTTTGGAAGACTATTTGAATTATTGCTGTCAGATGTAACCTTGACACCTCCCATAGCAGCAGCAATTTTCCACACGTAAGTTTGCTGATGTCCATAGTCTGACCACCACAGTCCTGAGGAGAGTCCAGTAGCCCAATCATTAACCCATTCAGTTTTCACTGTAAGCACAATGTAGATGACTCCATATTATCAGGATCAGCAGTGTCCTCTTGTTCAATCTCGTGGCCTGCATACCGGACCAAGCGTTCTGGCAACCATCTGGCTCCATTTTCTTTCTGTGAAAAAATACAAACAGATCCTCGTCCCCATATTAATACAGGGTCGGGTCCACTCCATTTGTTAGTCAATGGATCTTTCCACATTACTTTAGCATAATTAGTCTTGGTTTGTGCATGCCAAAAATGGTCAGCAGCAGAAAACCCTTTTGCATCCAAAAGTAAAAAATTTAAAACAAACAAAGTATGATTTAGCCATTTTGTTATTGATCCCTGTGTCATTTCCCCCTTTTTTGTTTTTTGTAACCAGATTTTTAATATTCCATTTGCTCGTTCAATGATACCTTGCCCTTGGGGGTTATAAGGAATTCCAGTAACATGCTCAATATTAAAAGAACAAAAGTGCTTAAATCCTGCACTTGTATATCCTGGATTATTATCTGTTTTCAGTTGTTTAGGTACTCCTAAAATATTAAAAGAGTGAAGACAATGAGCAATAACATGTTTAGTAGCTTCTCCTGTTTGTGCAGAAGCACAAAATAAACCAGAATAAGTGTCAATAGAAACATGTACAAATTTCATTTTTCCAAACTCAGGAACATGAGTTATATCCATTTGCCATAAATGGCCAGGAGTCAAACCTCAAGGATTGACACCATGATGTGGCACAGGTAAAAATGTGAGACATTGTTGACAGTTTTTAACAATTTGTCTTTTTCTTTCCAGCTAATAAAATATCATCCATATAATGAATAATATATATTTGAGGAAATTTGCTTCTTGTAGAAGCTAAAGCTTTAGCCACAAATTTCTGACATAAAGTTGGACTATTAGCCATACCCTGAGAGAGAACTTTCCATTGATATCTTTTCATAGGCTCCTTAGAATTACTAGAAGGAACACTAAAAGCAAAATGACAACAATCTTGTGGATGTAAAGGTATAGTAAAAAAAGCAATCTTTTAAGTCAATAATCACTTTAGAGAAGCCAACTGGAATAGCTACAGGACTAGGCAGACCAGGTTGCAATGCTCCCATTAAATGCATAGTAACATTCACAGCTCTCAGATCTTGTAGTAATCGCCACTTTCCTGATTTCTTTTTAATGACAAAAATTGGTGTATTCCAAGGTGAAGATGATTCCTCTATATGCCCTGCCTCTAATTGCTCTTGAACTAACGTTTGAGCAGCTATCAGTTTTTCCCGTGTCAAAGGCCACTGATCCACCCATATAGGATCATCAGATTTCCAACAAATAGGCTCTGAGTGGGGTGGCACGGCCTGACCAGTGGCCACTAGGGGAAATACCTCAGCCCTTGATGATTTGCATTAGGAGCTACTTGAATAGGTAATGAGTCACCTTGTCCCCATTTTCCTAGTCCTTTACCAGGCAAGTAACCCTGTTTAAGCATTTGAGCAGTAACAATTTCATTAGGACTACACATTAACAATTTCATCTGACTCAAAACATCTCTTCCCCACAGGTTTAAAGGCAAACTGTCTATAATGTAAGGTTTACAATACCCAGTATTACCTTCCTCATCTTCCCAAAGTAATTCTGCAGCACTCTGCTCAGGACAAGAGGATTGTCCAATACCTCTCAATTCAGTCCCTGTAGGATGCTTAGGCCAAGAAGCAGGCCAATGATTACCAGACAAAATAGTAACATCAGCTCCAGTGTCTATTAAACCTTCAAATTGCTTCCCATTTAATTTTAAAGTTAATTTTGGACGTTCCTTACTGATAGGTTGAACCCAGTAAGCATCTGATGAACCAAATCCTTGAGTACCTCGACCCTGAACATTAGCAGCCCTTCCAGTTCTTATCATAGGGAGGAGCAACATTTGAGCTATTCTCTGACCGGGCAATATTGTAAAGAGTGTTTTTGGAGAATACACTATAATTTTAAGTTCTCCAGTGAAATCTGCATCAATAACTCCAGGTGCTACTTGTAATCCCTGCATAGTACTGCTACTTCTCCCCAAGATTAAACCTACACTGTCCTTTGGCAGTGGGCCACATACTCCAGTAGGCAATGCTTGAAGTCCCATTTCTGGAGTCAATACTGTATAGGTGGAGGAACTGAGGTCAAGTCCGGCACTCCCTGGGGTGGCTCGGAGAAGTTGGGAGACTGGCTGTAACTGGCTGTTTGAGGAATGAACTGAATTGCCCCATAAACTTTGTCTTTGCAGGGCCTGGGGCTGGCCCCTCCTCCCGTTTCCCTGCTGCTGGACAATAGGGTTGCCATTTTTATCTGTTTTAGATCTACATTCATTTGCCCAGTGTTTTCCTCTTTTGCACTTTGGGCAAAGACCAGGAGCTGGATTATTGGGATTTCCATTTTTTCTTTTAATTGGACAATCTTTTTTCATATGTCCTATTTTTCCACAAGAAAAGCACTTGTCAGATCTTGCTGCAGTGGCGGCCATTTGAAAAGGAATTCCTTGTAACGCTGCAGCCATGGCTATCCCCTGCGTATAGCTAGGGCCAATATCAGCACATAATCTAATATATCCTTGTAGATCAACTTTCTTTCTATAAGGCTGTATAGCTGCTTTGCAAGCACTATTTGCATTTTCATAAGCAAGCTGTTTTACAAAGTCCATACCAGCGACAACATCTCCAAATACTCTCCCTGCTGTTTTTATCAATCTATCAACAAAATCAGCATAATTCTCATCAGGACCCTGTATAACCTTAGTTAAATTCTCCCCCACAGCTTCTCCTTTTGAAGGAAAAGTAAACCATGCTTTACAAGCTGCTGTGGCTATTTGTTGATAAACAGCACGGGGATATGCAATTTGATTGTCATTTCCAGCATAATTTCCTTCCCCAGTAAGCATCTCAACATTCCAATCACCATTTCCTGCCTGTTGATTCAACATTGCAGTCTTTTTGCATAAATCATAGAATTCTACTTTCCAAATTAAATATTCTCCTCCTGATAATCAAGCTTTGCCTAGAGATTTTCAAGTAACAGGACATTAAGATGCCAAAATTGAGACACTTACTTTACATTCAATAGAGTAGGATCTGGTCTTTTCTGAGCCAAAAAAAAAAAAAAAAAAAAAAAAAACCAAAAAAAAAAAAAACAGCTAGCTAAATATTAACATAACCCTTGATAAATCTTTTTGAAAAAAAAAAACATTATTTGACAACCAATGGTTTTGGCTTAAACTTGATAGCTACTGATTTTATGTATCACAGAAATTTTTATTAACATAAAACAATTTTATGTTTTATCCATGACTTAAATTTGATAAAGCTTAAGCAAGCTATCCCAACATATTTAGTTTAAAAACCTCTAACTAGGTATGGTTTTTAGGTTTAGCCTGAACATTTCTTTCTCTCTCTCTTTCTTTCTTTCTTTCTTTCTTTCTTTCAACATCCGCACACTTTTATTTACATACTCTAACATTCTGATCTAAGTACCACTCAAAAAGCATTTTTAACGAGCATTCTATGTCCCAACATTGAAAAATTCCTTTCCAGTTCCTACAATCAATTCATCTCACCACATTATTAACCATCTTTCTTATAAGGCTATTAAAAAATTACAGCAAATTGATTCTAGAAGATAAAGCGGTGTCACCTGTGTTCATCTCATCTCTTTAGTCACAGTCACAAACATGACACGACTAGCAAGCACAATGAGCACACATAAACACATACACACACACACACACAAATTAGTTCAGACATTTAATTCTTTCCTTATCTTATCCCAAGCATCTGAATCAACATTTCCCTGTTCTATAAACTAAGGGCTCGTTTTATTAATGAAATCAAAAAATTTGCTTAGAGAACTTGATGCAATCCCAATTCCTTGTGCCTTAAAATATCTCTTACCACAGCAATTAGCTCCTTTTAACTCTTTGCTTGTCCCATAATTGCGCCAACTTACCTGATTCCAGAAGACTGAGTGGGCGACTGCAGACTTCTTTTTAATTTTTTCTTTCTTCCGCGCGATCCTGAGTTGATGTTGGCGTTCCTCACTGAGGTCCCTCGTATTCAAAGTCCATGTTCCGGGCGCCACTATGTGCTGGCCTGCAGCACAAAGAAACAGGCCTCAAAGGAGGGAGTGGGAATGAACCTGAGACAAGAACACAAGGAATGGAGCCAAGACAAGTTCTGATCAAGGCTCGAGTTTATTCAGCCAGACATAGCTTATATCTAGAACATAGAACTTGTTTGACAATGCTTACATGCCTAAGGTCAGTATCACCAGGGTCCAGGGTCGTATGTTAATCCCTCTATCAGGTGCCCGCTCCACCCAGGCTGTATACTAAACAATGCTTTAGGATCCGGTGCTTACTCTATCTATACTGTATACTAAACAATGCATAGGATCAGGCACCTTATCGATAAGGCCTTTGTATTGAGAGATTAGAGGATTAGAGACCACCTGCAGTTCCCAAGGTCAGAGAGCAGCTGCAGTTCCCGACAAAGTATTTTCTGTAGAGCTGGTTTAGTGGTCATATATTTCTTTACCCTATTTTTGTTGTGGAATGTCCTTATTTCCCCATCAATATGGATGGATAGCATTGCTGAATCAAGAAATCTTGGTTGACAGTTGTTATCTTTCAGAACTTGGAATATATCATTCCAAGCCCTTTTGGCTTTTGATGTTTGTGTTGAGTAATTTGTTGTTATTCTGCTGGGCTTGCCTTTATATGTGCCTTGATTTTCTCTTTAACTGTTTTCAATATATTTTCTTTGGTTTGTGTGTTTAGTAATTTGATTATGATATGGCAGCAAGGGGTTCATTCCTGATTTTGTCTGTTTGGTGTTCTAAAGGCTTCCTGTATTTGTACTGGTGTCCCATTCAGTATTGTTTCCTACCCACTGAGACTGCCTGCTATATTTATAACTCCAGAGTGAATACTAATAATCCCACTCAGGAGGGTCCTCAGTGGAATGAGGGCAGGAGAGAGGAAGCATAAAAGCATAACCTGTTGGGAATATGATTAATATGCAGTATGTTCCTACTGTACAGTTAATAATAATAAAAACAATTATAAAAAAGAAACAATGGACCCTAAAACAGGCTGACAGGCAAAACAATAGAGGGGGTGAAATCCTACATGAGGTATTTAAGCAAAAGAAAAAAGCCTTGGTTAGCCCCATGAGTGAGCAGTTTGGGACTCTGTAGAAATAGTGTAAGATAGGGCATCCAAGATCCCTGCAGCATGCAGTTTCCAGAGAAGGGGACACTTGCACGTGTTCACTGGTGCTGTGGTGCTTAGAATGTAAAGTGTCCCTCATGTGCTTGAATGTTTAATCTTCAGTTGGTGGCACCTTTGGGAAGGTTGTGGAACCTTCCTGAGGTGGAACCTTGCTGGAGGAAGTGTGTCAGTGGGGAGAAGGCCTTGAAGTTTTCTTACTTCCTCCTTGTGGATGTAACTCTTTCTGTCATGCTTTCCATACCATGATGAACTTTCCTTTGAAACCAAAAATAAAAAATAAACTTGTTCTTTCCTCAAGCTGCTTCCAGTCCAGCATTTTGCCCCAGAAATGATCAAGTAACTGGTACACAGCTTGGAATCCAAACAATGTGGACAGCAGAAGCCCTTGAAGGTTTATGTATCCAGCCTGTTACACTCCACCACTACTGGTTAAGCAAGTGACTATCCTCAAAACTAGTGTGGGTCTAGAAAACTGGTTGTAACAGATACAGACTAATGAACCCAGGTCCACTCGCTATGCTTCAGAGGAAAGTCAAGGACAATTATATTTGAGAATTTTAGCCAAATCTCTGGAAAGAGGAGGGAGACCAGCTGTGTAAACACAAGTTGGGGGACCTGAACTGAGACAGCGTGACCACAGCATGCAGGCTCACTCAGCACCCTGCACTCCACTCAGCCAGCACAGATTGCTTTGGTCTGACTTCCTTCTATATTCTCAGAGTCCAGGAAGTGGTTTGTAGAAAAGCAGCCTGCTCATGCCTTCCCCTTGCTGGCGTCTGCACTGCAGAGTGTTTCTAGTGCCAGGAGGCATCCAGCTGGGTGGTGGTCAGCTCAGATGGTGGGAGACCAGTTTATGGGTTGGTGTCTGTATTCTACACAGCTTGGACTTTAAACAATGTGAAAAACATAGAGACTTCAACATTTCCTTCAATTACTTCAATAATTCACACTGGGAAACAATTCCTGAGTGTAAATCTTGTTGTAAAGCTGTCACAGTGCTCTTCTATTACAGGAAAGAACTCATAATGGAGAAAACCTCTATGAATGTATATAGTTTGATCAGCGCTCTCTTCTTATCCATATCATAATTCAGTCTAGGGAAACACTATTTTCACAATGTAAACAGTTGTAATATATGTTTATTGGCCACTTGTATTTCATCTTTGGAGAGCTATCTATTCATTTTATTAGGCCATTTATTGAATGAGTTGTTTGATTTCTTTTTGTTTAGTTTTTGTTTCTTTGTATATTCTAGGTATTAATCTTCAATCAGATTTATAGCCATCAAAGATTTTCTGCCATTTTCTTGGCTGTATCCCTACCTGATTATTTTCTTTGCTGTACAAAAGCTTTCTAATTTCATGAAATCTCATTTTTAATGGTTGGCACTATTTCCTGAGCAATTGGAGTCCTTTACAGATAGTCCTTGCCTATACACATGCATATTGAAGTGTTTTTCTTACTTTTCCCACTAACAGGTTCAGAATTTCAGATTTTACATTAAGGTTTTTTTTTTTTTATCCATTTGGAGTTGATTTTTCTACAGGGTGAGAGATAGGTGGGATATCCAGTTTTCCCAGAGCCATTTGTTGAAGAGACTGTTTTGCTTTCAATGAGTATTTTTGACTTTGTTTTTCAAGAATCTGATGTTTTATTTGTTTTAGCTTAATTTTTCCTATGGATGTATGTGTCTGTTTTTGTGCTTGATTTTGTTACTATGCCTCTGTGGTAAACCTTGAAATCTGGTATGGTGATACCACTGACATCATCATTTCTGCTCAAGATTTTTAGGCAATCTAGGGTCTTTTGTGGTTCTATACAAATTTTAAGATTTTTTTCTGTGATGATTATTTATTTAATACATAGATATCTTTTGGTATACTGGCTATTTTCACACTATTGATTCTCCCAATACATGTGTATGGCTGATGTTTCCATCTTCTGGTGTCTTCTCAATTTTTCTCTTGAATATTGTTTGTTTTTTGAGGTAAGCCCAACATATTGGCCTTTTTTATGAGAGAGAGAGAGAGAGAGAGAGAGAATTGGCATATCAGGGCCTCCAGTCAGTGCAATCGAACTCCAGACATGTGCTCCACTTTGTGCACATGTGCAACATTGCACACTTTTGTCACTGTGCATCTGACTTATGTGGGACCTGGAGAGTCAAACATGAGTCCTTAGGCTTCACAGGCAAATGCCTTAACTGCTAAGCCACCTCTCTAGCCCCTCTTGAATATTTAAAATTTTTCATCATAGAGGTCTTTTACTTCATTGGTTAGGTGTATTCCATCTCTATTATTGGTATAAAAGAAGGCTATTGATTTTTTGTATGTTAATTTTGTATCATTCTACTTTGCTGAAAGAGTTTATGAAATCTAAGCATTCTCTGGTGAAATCTTTATGGTCCCTTATGTATAGACTCATATCATCTGCAAATATATGAGAAACTTTGAGTTTATCTTTTCCCACTATATTGTTATTATTTTAAAATTTTTCCTCCTATTTTATTACTCTTAATTAAAAAAAACCCCAAGACTTCAATCATGGTATTGAATAGAACTGGAGAAAATGGACACCCCTGTCTTGTTCTTGATTTTAGTGGTAATACTTTGAGTTTTCCCCCTTTTAGTATAATGTTTAGATATAGGTGTCTTATATGTGGCCTTTATTATGTTAAGACATGTTCCTTCTATGGCTATCTCTTCAGTGCTTTTTATCATGAAGGATTTTGTTTTTGGACTCCAGAACATGTATTTATTAGACAACTTAGTTTAGATACAGCTGCATTTCAAATTTTACCACATAAGTAAATATAACACAATTTATATTTTGACCCACAATTTATACTCATGAAAATATTGAAAGTGTAATACTCATTTTCATACAAATACGAAAGTATTTCAAATTTTTTTTTTTTTGGTTTTTCTTGGTTTTTCGAGGTAGGGTCTCACTCTAGCCCAGGCTGACCTGAAATTCACTATGGAGTCTCAGGGTGGCCTCGAACTCACAGCGATCCTCCTACCTCTGCCTCCTGAGTGCTGGGATTAAAGGTGTGCGCCACCACGCCCGGTTTGTATTTCAATTTTTTATTCACCATAATTGATTATATAACATTACCTTTTTCCTAGTCTTAACCTAAGTCTATTTCCATGTTTTAAATGTAAGGAAGAACAAAAAGAAGGAAAAAATAGGTCATATTATCTTGAAGGATTTTTGCTAAAAAAAGAACAAAAAGAAGGAAAAAAATAGGTCATACTATCATGAAGGATTTTTGCTAAAAGATTTTCTGTGTCTATTGAGATGAGCATGTGATTTCTGTCTTTGATTCTGATTATGTGATGTGTTACATTTATTGGTTTATATATGTTAAACCTTCATTTCATCTCTGGAATAAAGTCTACTTGAGCAAGGTGAATGATATTTTGATATATTCTTGAATTTAGATCTAAAGGATTTTATTTGGTATTCTTTTTCATGTATGTTTATCAAACAGGTTGTTCTTTAATGTTCTTTTCTGTATGTGTCTGTACTAGTTACCTTCTCCTTGCTGGGAGAAAACACCTGATCAGAAGCAGATTATAGAAGAAAAGGGTTTAATCTGGTTTACAGTTTTAAAGGGATGTTTTATCATGGAGGGGAAAGCATGGCAAAAGGAGGAAGCTAGCTGATACCATCCTGTATCAGCAGGGAAGAAACAACAAGAGTGAACTACCTAGCACTGGCAAGAAATTGGATTACAAAATCCAAAGGCCTGCCCTCAATGACACATCTCTCTAGCAAGACTCCACCAGATGGTGACCAAGTATGAGGCTTCGTCATAAACACATGAAGCTGTTTTACATTTTTCATTTAAATAACCACAATTTCTTCACCTGGTTTGGTATCAGAGTAATACTGGTTTTGTAAACAGAATTGGTAGCATTCATTCCTTTTTTATTTCATGCAATTAATATGAGAAGCATTGGTGTCAGTTCTTCTTTAAGAAAATCTAGTAGAATTCATAGTGAACCCATCCAGGTGTGGGCTTTTTTAAAATTACTGCTTCAGGGCTGGAGAGATGGCTAAGTGGTTAAGGCACTTGCCTGCAATGCCTAACAACTTGGGTTCAATTCCCCAGTTCCCATGTAAATACAGATGCACAAAGTAGTGCATGCATCTGGAGTTCAGTTGCAGTGGCTGAAGACCCTGTCACACCTATTCTCTCTCTCTCTCTCTCTCTTTGCCAGGAATGTAGCCACAGTGGCTCCACTGGGGACACAAGGTGGGCTGGAGCAAGTACTTCTCTAATAACAGACATGCATCTGGACCATGACCCACTAAGACATACCTGGACCTGGACTGCTCCAGGTGATTTACTCAGTTTAGAAGCAGGGATCTCTATTGAAAGATCTGGTCCTCCTGGTTCCATGTCAGCCACCTACTTCCATCTGGGTTGGATGAGGAAGCCAATCATGAGATTACCAGGGGCTTGTGTTGAGTAGCCTGGTCCTTTTGGCTCAAGGTGGGTGACATACATACATCTGGATTTAGAGGATGGGCCCTTATGACATTTTAATAAGCAGCTATCATTACACTTTGCTCATATGTGCCCTTCACTATCCCCTCTTGTCCCTTTCCTTCCCTTTTCCCTTTAAAATCCTTTTTCCCTGCACAGAGCCTACCTCTTTTATTATTAATTATATTTGATTTAATATATATATGTTTTCATGTAATTCCTTGTCATGTATAGTTAACAAAGATTTTCTTCCATTCTGTAAGTTGTCTCTTCACTCTGTTGTTTGTTTCCTTTGCTGTGAAAAAGTTTGGTGATTTCATGCAATTCCATTTGTCAAATTTGAGGTTATTTTCTGAGCTATTGGAGTCCCTTTCAGAAAGTCTATTGGAGTCCTCCTAGAAAGTCCTTGTAGTGTTCTTCTAATGTGGTATAGTTTCAAGTCAGGTATTGTGATACCTCTATAATAATAATAATAATAATAATAATTATTATTATTTGATGTAGAATCTCACTCTAGCTCAGGCTAACCTGAAGTTCACTATGTAGTTTGAGGCTGACCTTGAACTCACAGTGATCCTCCTTAACCTTGTCCTCCAGGGTGTTGGAATTAAAGGCATGAGTCACCATGCCAGAGAGAGAGAGAGAGAGAGAGGGAGGCACATTAGGGCTGCTAGCTGCTGCAAATAAGCTCCAGATGCATGCACTAGTTTGTGCATTTGGCTTTATGTGGATACTGGGTAAACAAACTTGAGCTGTTAGGCTTTATGGCAGGCACTGTAACCACTGAACAATCTCTCTAGCCCCATTATTGTTCTTTTTGCTCAGAATTTCTTTGGCTATTTTGGGTCTTTTGTCATTCCATATAAATATCAGAATTGTTTTGTGAAGAATGTCATTAGTGTGCTGTGTGAGTAGGCCTGGGTTCCTGGTTCCCCTGCTGCTGGTGTGGGGTGGCTGGGGCACTTTGCATGTGCAGCATGAGCTGGCCAACACAATAATAGTAGGAGACTTTAATACTCCATTACCATCAATAGATCCTCAAAGGAGAAAATAAACAGAGAAACAATGAAGCTAAACAACATCATAGATCAAAAGGATCTAACAGACATCTATAGAATATCCACCCTAATTTTACTAAATACACATTTTTCTATGAGGGCAGCATTACTCTAATGCCTAAATCAGACAGAGACCAACAAAAGTAGAAGAATGTAGACCTATATTTCTAATGAACTTAGATGTAAAAATTCGTAATAAAATCATTGCAAACTGAATTCAAGAACATATCAAAAGCATCATTCACCTTGATGCACTAGATTTCATCCCAGGGATACTGGGATGGTTTAACATATGGAAATCAATAAATGCATTTCACCACATAAATAAACTTAAACATAAGAATCACATGATTATTTCAATAGATGCAGAAAGTGCCTTCAACAAAATGCTACACTCCTTCATGGTTAATACACTGGAGAGACTAAGGATGGAGGGAACATATCTCAACATAATAAAGGCTATTTATAACTCACCTAAAAACTTGAAGCATTCCCATTAAGGTCTGGAACAAGAGAGGGGTGCCCACTCTTACCATTGCTTTTCGACACAGCTCTTGAAGTTTTAGCTCAAGCAATAATACAAGAGAAATAAATAAAAGGGATTCAAATTAGAAGAAAGAACTCAAACTAGCCCTATTTGCAGATGACATTATTTTATATATAAGTGACCCAAAAGACTCCACCAAAAAAACGAGGTGATTAACTCTTTCAGTAAAGTGACAGAATACAAAATCAATACACAAAAATTAGTAGCCTTCCTATATGCCAAAAATAAAAACATGGAGAAAGAGATAAATGATGTTATCCCATTTTCAATAGCCACAAAAAATTAAATACCTTGGAATATCACTAACCAAGGAAATGAAAGACCTACACAAAGAAAACATAAGAGCAGGCTGGAGAGATGGCTTAGCAGTTAAGGCATTTGCCTACGAAGCCAAAGTACCCAGGTTTGGTTCTCCAGGGCCCTCATAAAGGAGATGCATAACAAGGGGGAAGGAGATCAGCACAGAGAAAAATCAACTCCTACCAAATCAGAGAGCCAGAGCCTCAGAGGCCCCCAACACCTCATCACTGAAGCAGACCAAAAATGAACCCAACATGGCTCAGGGAAATTTTGCAGAAGAGGGGGTGGAAAGAATGTCAGAGTCACATGTTGGGTCATGATATGCAGAGACATTTAGCTTACCCATAACTGTGGGCTAACTCCACAATGCATGACCCGTATACCTCAACAAGGAGGGGCCAAGGGGAGGGGGTAGGTCACGGATGAGCCTAATAATGGTACCAAACTGACTGTATTTGCTGAATACAGAACTGACTAATAAAGAAAAAAGAAAAAAAAAAAAAGGAGATGCATAAGGTGGTGCATGCTCCTGAGTTCATTTACAGTGGCAGAAAGCCCTGGTGCACTCATTCTCTCTCTCTCTCTCTCTCTCTGCTCTTTCTCTCTCAAATAAATAAAATTAAATAAAAAAATCAAAACAACATAAAAGCACTGAAAGAAGAAATTGAGGAGGACACAAGAAGATGGAAAGATGTCCTAAGCTCATTGACTGGAGGAATTAATATTGTGATAATGGCCATCCTACAGATTCAATACCTTTACAATAAAAATTCCAGCAATGTTCTTCACAGAGACACAAAAAATATGTCCTTGGGTAGCCAAAAATATTCTTAACAAAAGAACTACTTCTGGAGGTATCACCATACCTAACTTCAAGATGTATTATGAAGCCATAGTAACAAAAACAACATGGTACTGGCACAAAGACAGTTACACAGACCAATGGAATAGAGTAAAAGACCTATTTCTAATTGCAAGCAACTATAGTTACCCCATCTTTGACAAAGGGGCCAAAAACACACACAGGAGAAAAAGACAGTATGTTCAACAAATGGTACTGGAGAAATTGGATAACCACATGTAGAAGAATGAAATTAGATCCACTGCTCTCACCCTGCACAAAAGGCAACTCCAAATGGATTAAGAACTTCAAAATAAGACATGAAACTCTTAAAAATCTAGAAGAAAAAAATAGGGAGAACACTCCATTATATAGGTGTAGGGAAAGACTTCCTGAATAAGATGTCAGTTGCCCATGAAATTAGATCAATACTCAACCACAGATACCTCAAGAAACTAAAAAGCTAATGTATGAAAAAGTAAACTATCAATTGAGTCAATATACATACCACAGAATTGGAGAAGATCTTCACCAGCTATTCCTCTGACAAAGATCTAATATCTAGAATCTACAAAGAACTCAAAAATCTAAACAATAAAAAATCAAAAAATCCAATAAAAAAATGGGGTAGAGGGCTGGACAGATGGTTTAGTGATTAAGGTGCTTGCCTGTGAAGCCTGAGGACCCAGGTTTGATTCCACAGTACTTACATAAGCCAAATGTTCATGGAGGCACATGTGTCCTGGAGTTTGTTTATAGTGGCTAGAGGCCCTAGTAAGCCCATTCTCTCTCTTTCTTAAATAAATATTTTAAATATGAGGTAGAGAATTGAACAGAGAATTCTCAAAGGAAGAAATACTAATAGTCATTACACACTTAAGGAGATGTTCAACATCTTTAGTCATCAGAGAAATGCAAATAAAAACAACTCTGAGACTTCATCTCACACCAGTCAGAATGGCATACATCAAAAACTCAAATGACAACAAATGCTTGTGAGGCTGTGGGGAAAGAAGAACCCTTACTCATTGCTTGTGGGAGTACCAACTGGTATAACCACTATGGAAATCAGTATGGAGACTCCTATAAAAGATGAGAATAGACCTACCATTTGATCCAGCTCCTGGGAATATACCCTAAAGAGTCCAGTCTTTACTACAGAGATACTTGCTCAACCATGTTTGTCGCAGCTGTATTCACAATAGCATGGAAGTGGAATCAGCCCAGATGCCCATCAACTGATGAATGCATACTGAAGATGTGGCACGTATACACAAAGAAATATTACACAGTGGTAAGGAACAATGAGATAATGAAATTTGCAGGAAAATGGATGGAGTTGGAAAAAAGTCATTCTAAGTGAGGTCACACAGGCACGGAAAAACAAATGCTACATATACTCTCTCATATGAGGTTCCTAACTGGGATTAAGTAGAGATGAGTGCAAATGGTAGTTAACAGCAGGAATATGGGCATAAAACTAGAGTCAAACCAAGAAAGAGAAGAAATAGGGTGGGAAGAGAAGAGGGAGAGAGTCAGAATGTCAGGGATAGGAGAGGATTGGAGGGGTAGAAATGGGAGGGTGAACAGGGAATTACACAAAAATTAAGGCAAAAATTAATTTCAGGGAATTACATAAAAATTAAGAATCAGTTCAAGGGAAATCCTCACTCTGATTATCATTTTACAAGATATAACCACCAATAAAGCAGGGGGTAGGGGGAAGGGAAGCAACAGACTGGACAGAAGATAGCAAAAAAACTTAACCTTACAACCATGAACTGGCTGGTAAATCCAAGACCCAGAATTGAGTTACCTCCCACAGTGAGCTGTTGGTTAGGGAAACTCATGAGGTCCTAAAATAATGTAGGCCATTGCCAAAACACTTGATTACCTGCCAGAGCTAAGGTGTAAGACTATTACTTAGGACACCACAGGCTGCAGTCATAGGACATCAGAATACCATGCTTGTACTGAAAGGGAAACTAGATCCCTCCTGGCTAGCTGTCATCATGCTGGAGAGCCCTATTGGAGCTGCTGGAGGACAATAGTCACCAACAGCATGAAAAGCAGGGGACCCTGTAGACTATGAAATAAACCAGACAGACAAGATACACACACTTGTGCAATAGTGACATGTAGCCTCTACAGATAACCAGCTGTTCTCTGATTAGACATGAGCACCACTCAGTGTGAAGGAACTCATATCTGGTACTGGAAACCAAGTCAGAATTCCAGAGTCAGGAAAGAGTGGACCGGCACATCAAAAATCTCCTAAACAACTTTGCATACTCCCTTTAACACAAATTGTTCTCTTGCTTGGTTGGAGAATCTGTTTTATTTTACAGATGGTAGAAAAAACGTAAGAGAACCTAGATCCATCTATAAGACAAGAAGATAGCTGACTGCCCACCATGAGACTTGCCACCTCTGTCACTTCTGCCAGAGCCCAGGAGAAATTGCAGAGGAAGCAACATCATGAATACTCCTCTTACTGCTAGCTTGACAACCAGCTCCAGGGAGATGGTGACAGACACTTAAAAAGAATTAAAGCCTATGAAAGCAGAAATCCAAAGGCTACAAGTAACTCAACACTAAAACAGACTGCCAACAGGCCTGCCATGGCTCAGGGAACTTTGCAGAAGGTGGGCAGAAAGATTGTAAGAACCATAGAGTAGGTAGGAATACCCTGAAGCACAGTTTCCCACTACCCTATAGGGGCTGACTGAGGCCTTCATGACCCCACAGTGCATCCTATAACCCCACTGAGGAGAGACCCCAGGGAAATGGGAGTTGGGGTGAGGGGAAAATAGTATATAACCTGTTAAAAAAATATATATATAAATTTAAAAAAGAATGTCATTGGTATTTTGATGGGAATCATATTGCATTTGTAGATGGAGTTCGGTAAGCTATCCATCTTCCCAATATTAATTCTAATGGTACATGAGCACGTAACATTTTCCCTCTTATGGCACCTTCTTTAATAAGTGTTTTGCAATTTGTTAGAGAGGTCTTTTAGAGCTTTGATTAGACTTATTCCTAGGTCTTTTATTTTTACTTTTTGAAGTAATTGCAAGTGGGATTATTCTATTATTTCTCATTGAATTTGTCCAATGTTGGCACATAGAAAAGTCATTGTTTTGTGTGTATATGTGTGTGCAGGCATGTGCATGTGATGGCATATGTGTGGGTGCGTGTTAGTGTTGGCTTCAACCTCATGTGAGGCAGGGTCTCTCTCTCTGTCTCTGTTGTGCACTGCTGCACTTGCCAGCCTTGTTGGTCTATGGGCGTCTGAGCTTCCAGAATATTCTGTCTCTTCCTCCCATATTGTCACCAGCATGCTGTGACTACAGAAATCTGCTACCACTTCTGGCTTTTTATGTGGGGTTTGGGAATCAAACCTGGGCACTCAGTTTTGAGTAGAAAGCACTTTATTTACTAAGTCATTTCCTGAGCCCCTACTGATATAATATACTGATTTTGTGTTCTGTTACTTTAATGAAAGCATTTATCAGATTCAAGTGTATTCTAGTAGATTATTATCTGCAAGTAGGAATAGTTTAATTTCTTTCTTTTCTTTTTATTTATTCATCCATTCATTTTCTTGCTTTTTTCTCCGGTTAATATTTCAGGTACTATATTAAATAAGAGTGCTAATACTTTTTTATTTTTAATCACTATTATTATTAATAACATATTTTGTATGGATAAATCCTAACACTTCTTTTTAATTCCTGAATTTATAGCCTAAAATACCTTGGAATAGACCTAACCATATATGGTGGTTTGTATGTAAAATGTTTCTATAGCCTCAAGTGTTTGCTATCGAGCCTCCTACTTAGTCTCCACCTGGTGGTGTCTGGGAGGTGAAGCCTTGCTGAAGCAGATGTGTTGCTGGAGGTAGACCTTGGGGTTGATTAATACAGCCTATTGGATGTTGAGAGTTAGTTTGTTCAGACTGCTTTCTCTCTCTGCCACTGATATATAGAGATGTGACACCCTGGCTGCCTCCTCTGTCATGGTTTTTACACCATGATGTAACTTCCCTTAGAAACTGTAAGTCTTAAATAAATCCTTTCCTCCCGTAAGCTACTTCTGGTCTAGTGCCTTTTCCCAGCAATGAAAACATAAGTGTTCTACTCAAGAAGTAAAAAACCTTTATAATGAAAACTTTAAAACATTGAAGTAAGAAGTTGAGGAGGACATTCAAAGATGGAGAGAACTGGGGCTGGAGAGATGGCTTAGCAGTTAAGCACTTGCCTGTGAAGCCTAAGGACTCCGGTTCAAGGCTCAATTCCCCAGGACCCACGTTAGCCAGATGCACGAGGGGGCGCACACATCTGGAGTTCATTTGCAGTGGCTGGAGGCCCTGGCATGCCCATTCTCTCTCTATCTACCTCTTTCTCTCTCTGTCTATAGCTCTCAAATAAATAAATAAAAATAAACAAAAAAAATTAAAAAAGAAAGATGGAGAGAACTCAAGTGCTCATGGATTTGAAGAAATCTATAGACTCAATGCATGCTCATCAAAATTCCAATGCCATTTTTCACAGAAACAGAAAAAATAATCTTTAAATTCATGTGGAAGTACAAAAGACCCTGGATAGTTAAAGCAATCCCGAGAAGAAATCCTGAGCCATGGCAAAGTAGTTGTACCAAAACAGATACATAGATCAATAGAATAGATGACCAAGACATAAACCTACACAGCTATGGCTACCTGATTTTTTTTCAATGATGCCAAAAATACACATTGGACAAAAGATATAAAGTTCAACAAATGGTGCTGAGTAGGCTAGATATGCATACTTAGGAAGAAGGAAATTAGATCCCTATATCTCATCCTACAAAAAAGTCAACTCCAAATGGATAAAAAACCTTGATGTAAGACCTGAAACTTTGAAACTGATATAGGAAAAACATTTGAAGATATAGATAAGGATGAGACCTTTCTCAGTAGGACTCCAGCTGCCCAGCAAATAAGACCAACAATTGACAAATGGGACCTCATCAAATTCAAAATGTTTCTACAAAACAAACACTTACTCAATGAAAAGGCAACCTACAGATGTGGGAGAAAACCTTTACCAGACATATATTTGACAACAGACTTTTATCTAGAATATAAAAGACTCTCCAAAATCTAAGCAACAAGAAATCAAACAACCCAATCAATAAACAGCCTATTAAAATGGACAATTCTCAAAAAACAAAACACCCAAGTGGCCAATATAAATATGAAAATATTTTCAACTTTACTATCCATCAGAGAAATGCAAAACTACTTACCCCAGTCAGAATGGCAGTCATTAAGAAAATAGATAACAACAAATACTGGCCAGAATGTGGACAAAAAGAGTGTATACAGTGCTGGTGGAAATGTAAACTTGTCTAGCTGCTATTAAAGTGAGTATAAAGGATTCTTAAAATATCAATCATAGATATTTTTACTAGAAAATTTAAAAATTTTAATAAATGTGCTTTGTTCACAAAATGTGAAAAAATACAACACACAAACATACATTTTCAGGTATGCTACCTCCCACCACTTGGCAACTAAGGGAAAACCTCGTTTGTGATCTGTGGAGAGCGGATGTAGATGGCCGCCCGGGCTTCCTGCCAAGGTCGCCGCAGGCTTCCTGCCAAGGTCGCCACCCCAAGGCCACCCGGGCTTCCTGCCAAGTCTCCGCGAGTATGGCGGCCATTACAAGATGGCGCCTGGGCTGGCTGCCAAGTATCATAACTAAACATCACTTCCTGCTTCCCCTTCGTACACACTGCAAAGTGCGCATGTACAGCGCTACGTATGATTAGATCACCATCAGGTGGTTGACTGCGCCCTGTTGCTTACGCCCACGTGGCAGCTGCTGATTAGGTTAGGCGGGCTATTTAGAGGGAGGAGGGCTTGGTATCGGGGCCCCACACCCAGATGTCAAGGATTCCTGAATAAACTGCTTCGAAAAGGGTTCCGATTGCCGTTGCCTTATTCTGCTGGACGGGAAGGGTAGCGACAAGTGGTGGCCTGTACGGGGACTCAAAACTCGAAGTAGTCAGGGCAGCTAGACTGCAGCTAGCTGGTAAGTTCCCAGGTAAGTTGGGACTTAGTGTTCAGTTCTCAGTAAGGAGAACCTTCCTATATAAGTTCAGTTCTCAGTAAGGAGAACCTTCCTATATAAGTTCAGTTCTCAGTAAGGAGAACCTTCCTATATAAGTTCAGCTCTCAGTAAGGAGAACCTTCCTATATAAGTTCAGTTCTCAGTAAGGAGAACCTACCTATAAAATAAGTGATAAGTACTATAAAATAAGTGATAAGTATAAGTTCTCAGTAAAGAGAAACTATATATAAAATAAGTGATAAGTATTTAAAATAAGTGATAAACATTTAAAATAAGTGATAAACATTTAAAATAAATGATAAGTATTTAAAATGGGTAATACCTCTTCTAGTAGAACTACGGCATCTGTACTAAAAGATCTATTGAAAGCGAAAGGACTAGGACTGAAGAGTGCCACTATACAGAGATTCATAGAAGCTGTAGATGAGATTGCTCCTTGGTTTGTAGCTTCTGGACACTTAACTATTGCTGGTTGGGATAAATTAGGGAGAAATATAAATTTTACACAAGACCAGGGACTGACTCTTCCAGGAATAAAATCTATCTAAAAACTTGTTTGTTCTTGTTTGACTGACCGAGAAGGGAAGTGCGCAGCAAAAATTGAAAGAGACAAGAAAGTCTTAGAACAGTTGAAAGAGGAGCGATCCCAGGAGTCTGGGAAAGGGAAAAGTTCAGAGGAGAAAGACTCAGATAAAAAGCTAAAAAAGTTAGTGGAGAGAGTGGATTCAATTAAATTAGAGGTTCCATCATCTTCTCCAGGGCCTCCATGGCCGCCGCCCTGTGCTCCTGGTCAGCCGGATGGACGGAGCTTATCCTACAAAAGGAACTGTTATGGCTTGTATAACACCACCCTACGCTATAATGTCTGGGAATACTAAAGTTACTTGGATTTTTACTTCTTCTAGTAGCTCAATGATAATAGTTAAACAACCTCTTTTTGCTATGATACCTGTTAAGCTCACTAAGCCTTGGTATTCAGAGAAAGGACTACAAATCATAGAGAAAGTTAAAAATAGTTTAACTAGACAAAAAAGAGTTGTAGGATTGATCATTGCTGGTATTATGGCTTTCATTACTTTATTAGCCTCTACTACTACAGCTGCTGTTGCACTTACACAAAAAGTTCATACTGCACATTTTGTAAATAATTTAGCTAAAAATGTTTCAATTACATTGGGCACACAAAAAAGTATTGATAGAAAGATAGAGAAAAAGTTGGATGCTTTATTTGACACTGTTGGGTTTTTGGGGGAAGAAATACAAGGATTCAAAGTTAAAACTAGGTTACAATGTCATGCTGATTTTCAATGGATTTGTATTACATCTAAAACATTTAATTCTAGTTGGGAAAAGGTAAAAATACATTTAAAAGAAATATGACATCATGATAATATTTCTTTAGATTTAATTAATTTACATTCAGAAGTTTTGGCAATACAGGATGCTCATCTTAATTTTGATGCTGCTCAGGCAGCAAATGATTTACTTACAGCCCTTAAATCAACAATACCTGATTGGAGATCTTTTCATGCCTGGATTGGACATTTCATCACATTTGGGGTTTGTTTTGTAATCCTTATGTGCTTGTTACCTGCTCTCTTACGGTTCTTACTTCAACGAATTACAAATATCCGTGATAAAGCTCGTGGCCTTCACCTCCACACTCGTACTTGGCTTCCTCCAACTTTGACATAACAATTTGGCTAATTTGTCTCGAGTTCTTTCCAGTTATCTTACAGGCAATTGGTCCCATAAATGATGTGCTCGTGAGAGACCTGCGATTGTCCATCATCCACATCAACTCTACCAGAGTGGATGCGTCCCTTGCTACAGGATTGTCTACTTGGATTCACCTTGAAGGAATGGGTGGGCATAGGGACTATGGCCTTTTGTCTGATTCTGATTAGCGGCTTCATGCTGTGGTGTATGTACAACATGTGGACAAAACATAACGAGATCGAGCGCTCATAATACAAGCCTTGCAGGTGTGGCTCGACATGCTGGAGAAGTAGCCAATGACGGGTAAGATTCCTTGACCATACTACCAACCTAAGACAGGAAACAAACCTCGAGCTGTTTGTCGCCCAATGACGGGTAAGGAGTATTGGTCCTTGGGACAACCTAAGACAGACATTCTCTCTGCCATTTTTAGTAAAGAAGGGGAATATGTGGAGAGCGGATGTAGATGGCCGCCCGGGCTTCCTGCCAAGGTCGCCGCAGGCTTCCTGCCAAGGTCGCCGCCCCAAGGCCGCCCGGGCTTCCTGCCAAGTCTCCGCGAGTATGGCGGCCATTACAAGATGGCGCCTGGGCTGGCTGCCAAGTATCATAACTAAACATCACTTCCTGCTTCCCCTTCGTACACACTGCAAAGTGTGCATGTATAGCGCTACGTATGATTAGGATCACCATCAGGTGGTTGACTGCGCCCTGTTGCTTACGCCCACGTGGCAGCTGCTGATTAGGTTAGGCGGGCTATTTAGAGGGAGGAGGGCTTGGTATCGGGGCCCCACACCCAGATGTCAAGGATTCCTGAATAAACTGCTTCGAGAAGGGTTCCGATTGCTGTTGCCTTATTCTGCTCGACGGAAAGGGTAACGACAGTGATCTGTTCATGAAAATAAAGGAGGTAACCACATGATTATCACTGGTTCTTGAAACATAAATTCTTTTTGGAGAAAAGGAGGCCCCTTATTTATATCTAAATAAATAATATTTCCAGTACTCATACAGTATGAGAACTTGTTAAAAGTTCATTTGTCATTACACACATAATCTGGCCCCAAGCCATGACTGCTGTTTCCACACTTACATACTGATATAGCCTTAGTGGACTATGTATCTATGTAAGTCCTGTGTCAACCTAATTTAAGTAAGATGAATTGACAATGATACAAATGCAAACAAAATTTCTACTAAGTGGTAGTAGGTGTTATAGAGAGATTTTTTAAAAAAGAACTACTTCAAATACATCATGCATACTTTGGGGCACAAGTAGAACCAACATCTGTAAATAGTCAGAAGAATTGATAGCACCAACATTTTAGCTGTAACACAAAAGCTGTCTCAAAGGTCATCCTTAGACCAACCTTCCAACAGCACTGTTTTCATTTAGTTTCAAAGCATTTTCATCTGGTGTATTGTTTCCTTGGCTCTTATGAATGAAATTAGTCAAATATAAATATACATACATACATACATATATACATATATATATATATATATATATATATATATATGGTTAACAACTTCCATGATTGTAAACAATATCCCATGGTAATGCCCTCCCTCTCCCCACTTTCCCCTTTGAAACTCCATTCTCCATCATATCCCCTCCCCCTCCCAATCAGACTTTTTTTCTTTTAAGGAAGCAGTAAGACATGATTCTGTAGTGCCTAACTAGAAAAAGAAGCCAATCTTTATTATTATTTATTTGACAGAGGAAGAGGGAGAGAGAGAGAGAGAGAATGGGAGCACCAGGGCCACCAGCCACTGCAGATGAACTCCAGACGCATGCACCCCCTTGTGCATCTGGCTAATGTGGGTCCTGGGGAATCGAACCTAGGTCCTTTGGCTTTGCAGGCAAATGCCTTAACCACTAAGCCATCCCTCCAGCCCTCAGTCTTTATTATTACAGGATTGCTATGCTATTGAAAGCAAATGAATAATTTCAGGTTATTTATGATATATTCGAACAACCAGTATTTATTGCATTTAAACAGCTGACATTTTAAAGGTTAATTATAATCGTGTTACTTTCATTAATTTAGTGTGTAAAACTTAATTTGAAATATTGGATACACATATTCAACACTTACATCTTAAAGGATAAGTTTTATATTTCTAAATAAAATTTGACATTCAAAATTAACAAAAGCAGTTCACAATAAGCACAAAACATCAATTTCACCAGAGAAACATAGTGCAGCTTATGAAATTTAGGAACAACTGAAAACGCAAGTTTCCTTTAAACACACATACATGTGTATGTTCATGTATTCATACACATGCATACGTACCCACACAAACCATGAAATCTGAAACTGTGATATTTCAGTGCAAAAACCTCAGTATGAGGTAATTTTAATGTAATAACCACTTGAAAAAAATCCACACAGTGGCAATTTTAAAATGATAATTTACATGACAAATGCTGGCTGACAAGACACTGTGGACAAATGCTCTTAGCTGTTTAAACTTGTCTTGCTTGGACATATATTCTCCTTAATCATTTGCTTCTGATTCAGAGACAGAAAGGCATATTAATGTGGAAAGGGGAAAAGTTCCCAAAGCCAAGTAATGGTTTAGATAGTGAAAGAAAATTTTCTGATAGGGATTAGAAAGAAGTTAGGACACTGAAAGGCCAAGATCATTTAATTAGATTATCAGTACAGGGTTAATTTTTTTAGGAACTTAATATTTTTATTTAGTAGTAGCATCAGAAGAACATTTGAAAATAAGGTAATGGCAGGTTAAAAAATGGGAGGGTATGAGGATGGAATGGCAGTCTCTGAGATTTGGTCAGAAACCAATGGATCCTTGGCATAGTCTTTTCCAAAATGAGTTCACACATGGTGACTTTTTCCTTTTAGGCTATAATATAGGGCATTTTGTTAATAGAGCAATTTATGTTAAATCCCCTTCTGAGTTGCAGAAAAGCTAGATCTTTGCTTCCAGTTTATGTTTCTTTCATTTTTACAAAGCCCACCTTTGAAAAAGAATCTCTCAAACACGATTCAGTAAGTCTAAGAACTTGTTAGGAATATTTAGACGCTCATTGTTGGCGTTGTGGTATATCATTTACTTCAGCAGAACCCGAGGGCTTTCATCTCCCCTCATGGTTATTGGAAACTCAGGGCAACCTGGACAATGTTATTTGGAGGGTGATGTTGGTGGGTCACTTTACAGTCCTGCATGCTTTCTGTGGGCTCTCCTTTAGGAAACTTCATTAGCATCAGCAGGCAGGTTTCTTTCTTTAGTTCAGAAATGTGTGTGTCTCTTCCCCACCGAACCCCCTTCCTGTTTTTCTGGAAATTTTGCTGATTCAGAATGCCTTTCTCAGGACATAGTGTAGAGATCAGGGATACAATGCCAAAAAACCCCATGAGTTAGAGTATCTGGACTCCTCTGGATGTTTATAGACTTTACCAGCAGTTTGATAACTAAGGACTATAAACTTTGAATAGTGAGTCCAGGTCCCCATAGACCCTTTGGTTCACAATTTCACCTCTACAGTATTTTATGGACAGTAACACTGACTCTTTTGTTCTGAAAAAAAAAAAAAGTCTGATTCTTTAGATATGTTGAAACATGATATTTTCCAATGTTGAGGAACTGTGAGGGAAGAGGCACCTAGGTTACCTTTACTTTTAAGTATAAACTTGCACAAGGCTAGTGCCCATGCACCATGCTTACATGAGAGAGTAATAGACACAGGCTTTAGAATCTCTGAGACAAGACAGATCTAAGTTATTATTTCATACTCTATTTAATACTTATGGTAGCAAATACTCAGTTCAAGTAAGTGGTGTTTTTAAAATTAATTAATTTGTTTTTATTAATTAGTTTTGTACTAAGTGAATACAGTCAAGTTGGTACCATTGTTAGCCTCCTCCCTGTCTTCCTTCCTCCCCCTGTCCCCTCCTTGTTGAGGTATATGGGTCATGTATTGTGTGTGGGGTTAGCCCTCAGTTATGGGTAGGAGAAATGTCTCTGCATGTCATGACCCAACATGTGGCTCTGACATTCTTTCTGGCAAAATTTCCCTGAGCCATTTTGGGTTCATTTTTGGTCTGATTCAGTGATGAGGTGTTGGGAGTCTCTGGGTCTCTGGATATCTGATTTAGTAGGAGTTGATTGTTCTCTGTGTCGATCTCCTTCACTCTTGTGCTGGTACCCAGTTCACCAAGAAAATAGCACACTTGCCTGTTGCGACAGTTATTCTTACTTTCAGCTGGGGCCCTTTTGAGATATGATGGGATGGTTCTCTCCTTAGGATCTGCATCTATCTGAAAAAGAGAAGCAGATTCTCCAGCGGAGAGTAAAGTTAGCACCAGATAAATGGGATAACCATTATTGTTTTAGAGAGAATTTTATAAGTGTAGGCCCTCTTGCAGCCCACGATTGGTGGTACCTTGATAATGGACTCATTTTTGGATCTGGTTCTGACTTGTTTCCCAGCTCCAGCTATGGGTTCCATTCCACTGAGCAGATAATTAGCCAAATAAAGAGCAGTTGGTTTTCCACCATGGTTGTGCACCACTATTGCACTTGTGTGAGCATCACTACAGGTTTTTTGCTGCTAAGTAGGTTAGACCATGAGTTGCTTGGACAGATATTGACCATTTTTCCCCAGTCGCCCATGAAGCACCTTCTGGCACTAGACACACTGGCTGTCTGGGGACTGACTCTTTTCCAGCTTCCAGCCATGACACTCCATGTTATGTATCAACTGCATATAGCGTCTTCAGCAGTAGGGTCTTACCACTAACGTTTGGTGGGTCATCAAGTACTCTGACAGAAATCTGTTTTTCTTTTAGGAAACCTTGTAGGTCTCTTTGATCAAAAGCTCATTGTGGATGATAGCCACATGCTGGTACTGGGAGTTACAGGTTAGTGCCCACTAAGAAAAGGAAGAAAAAGATAACTAATATAAAAGAGTTAGAGAAGAGAGAGAGAGAGAGAGAGAGAGAGAGAGAGAGAGAGGCTGTAGAAGACTAAGGTCAGTCTTCATTGGACCCTCTCCAGTGCCTTGTGGCTCAGGTGTTCCCTCTAAGGGCCTGGTGAAAGTTCAACCATTTGGCCTGCCTTTTAGGATGTAGAATTTTATGATATCATTGCCGTTTGGGTCTAGATTTGTGTCTCCCACTCCCTCCATTGCCCTCCCCTCCCTCTCCACCCATCCTATTGTCTAGTCCTTGAGATGCATGCTGGGTATGTCAGCATCTTGGGTAGATTCAGGTTAGGTGCTGTAGATGAGTGAGACTATGCAGCCATTATCTTTCTGCAATTGGGTAAGTTCATTGAGAATGATCCGTTCCAGGTTCAACCATGTTTCTTCAAATTTCATTGTGTCATTTTTTCTTACTTCTGTATAGAATTCCATTGTGTAGATATACCGCATCTTAGTTATCCATTCTTCTAGTGATGGACATCTGGGTTGATTCCAGCTCTTAGCTATTATGAATTGAACAGCTATAAACATGGTTGAGCAATTCTCTCTGGACTGAGGTTTAAGGGTTTTAGGGTACATGCCCAGGAAGGGAATAACTGGGTCTGTTGGTAACTCTCTAGTCAGCTATTTTAAGAGTCTCCATATTGCTTTCCAAAGTGGTTGTACCATCTTACATTCCCACCAACAGTGGGTAAGGGTTCCTATTTCTCCACATCCTTGCCAGCATTTATTTCATTTGATTTTTTAATGTTTGCTATCCTTACTGGGGTAAAGTGGAATCTCATAGTTGTTTTAAATTTTTTTTGTTTATTTTTATTTATTTATTTGAGAGTGACAGACAGAGAGAGAAAGAGGGAGAGAGGGAGGGGGGGGGCGCGCCAGGTCTTCCAGCCACTGCAAACGAACTCCAGACATGTGTGCCCCCTTGTGCATCTGGCTAACGTGGGTCCTGGGGAATAAAGCCTCGAACCGGGCTCCTTTGGCTTCACAGGCAAGTGCTTAATCACTAAGCCATCTCTCCAGCCCTCATAGTTGTTTTAATTTGCATTTCCCTGATGATTAGGGATGATGAACTTTTTCTTAAGTGTGTGTTTGCCATTTGTATTTCTTCCTCTGTGAACTGCCTGTCCAGTTCTTTGCCCCAAAAGTGAGTGTGTTGTTTGACTTTTTATAGCTTCACTTCCTTGATTAACGTTATTCCCAAGGTTTTTTTTTTTTTTTTTTTTTTGATGTTGTTACTATTGAAAATGGGATAATGTCACTTATTTCTTTCTCTGTATCTTTGTCATTTGCATATAGAAAGGCTACTGACTTTTGTGCATTGATTTTGTATCCTGCTACTTTGCTCAAGGAGTTAATCACCTTCAAGAGTTTTGGGATGGAGTCTCTCGGGTCTCTTACATATGGAATCATTTTGTCTGTGAATAGAGCTAACTTAACTTCTTCATTTCCAAATTGTATCCCTTTTATTTCTTTCTTCTGTCTTATTCCTTGAGCTAGGACTTCCAGTACTATATTGAAGAGCAGAGGTGAGAGTGGACACCCCTGTCTTGTTCCTGATCTCAATGGGAATTCCTCCAGTCTCTCCCCATTAAGTATTATTTGGGCCTTAGGAGCTTTGTATATTGCCTTTGTATATTGCCTTTTATTATGTTAAGATATGAACCAACCATGCCAATTCTATCCAATGTTTTGATCATAAAGTGATGTTGTATTTTGTCAAAGGCCTTTTCTGCATCTATCAAAATGATCATTTGGTTTTTGTGTTTAACCTTGTTTTTATGGTGCATTACATTGGCAGATTTCTGTATGTTGAACCACCCCTGCATTCCTAAGATGAATCCCACTTGATCAAGGTGGATAATGCTTTTCATGTGTTGTTAGATTTGGTTTGTGAGGATTTTGTTCAGGATCTTTGTGTCTAAGTTCATCAGGGAAATATGCCTGTAGTTTTCTTGTGGCATCTCTGCCTGGTTTTAGAATTAGGGTGATACTAACTTCATAGAAGGAGTTGGGGAGCTTTCCCTGTTTTCCAATTGTGTGGCACAGTTTGAGAAAGATTGGTTTGAGTTCTTCCATGAATGTTTGATAGAATTCAGCTGAGAAGCCATCTGGTCCTGGACTCTTCTTTTTGGGGAGGTTTTTTATTACCTTTTCAATCTCGATGAATGTGATAGGTTTGTTTAGGAGACTAATATGCTCTGAGTTTAGCTTTGTTAGATGGTATGTGTCCAGGAATTTATCCATTTCCTCCATATTATCAGGTTTTGTGTATTAGAGGCTTTAGAAATAAGTCCTGATAATTCTCCCAATTTCACTTATGCCTGTTGTGATCTCTCCTTTTTTCATTTATAATTTTGTTAATTTGAAGCATCTCTCTCTCTCTCTCTCTCTCTTTTTTTTTTTTTGGCTTGGTCAAATTGGCCAGGGGCTTGTCAATCATGTTTAGTTTTTTCAAAGAACCAGCTCTTTGTTTTGTCAATTTTCTTAATTGTTTTTTTTTTTTTAGTTTCCAATTCATTAATTTCTGCTCTGATCTTAATTGTTTCTTTCCATCTGGAGATTTTTGGGTTGGATTATTCTTGCTTTTCCAGTGCCTTTAGGTGGATGGTGAGGTTATTGATTTTGGATCTCACTGTCTTTGTTATGAAGGCATTTAGTGCTATGAATTTTCCCCTGAGGACTGCCTTCATTGTGTCCCATAAGTCTTGGTAGGATGTGTTCTCATTGTCATTCATTTCTAGAAATTTCACAATTTCATTTTTTATTTTGTCCACTACCCATTTATTGTTTAAAAGTGTGCTATTTGGTTTCCAGGAGCTGATGAGATTCCTGGTGGGTCTTTTGTTGTTAATTTCTAGCAATATAGCATTGTGATCTGATATCATGCAGGGAATTATGTCAATCTTCCTAAATACATGGAGGCAGGCTTTGTGACCCAGTATATGATCTATTTTAGAGAATGTCCCATGTGCTGCTGAGAAGAATGTGTAGTCTGTGGATTTGGGATGGAATGTTTCTAGATGTCTGTTAAGGCTAAGTGATCTATGGTTTTGTTGAGCTCTCTTACTTCCCTGTTGAGTTTCTGTTTGGATGATCTGTCTATTACTGATAATGGTGTATTAAAGTCCCCAACTATAATGGTGTTGGTGGTTATTTCTGTTTTACTGTCAAGTAGGTTTTGTTTTATGAACTGTGGTGCCCCTGTGTTTGGTGCATAGAGATTTATGATTGTGCTATCCTCTTGATGGATCGTTCCTTTGATAAGTAGGAAGTGGCCTTCTTTGTCTTTTTTGATTCTTTTTGGTTTGAAGTCTATTTTATCTGATATTAGTATAACTATGCCTGCGTGTTTCTTATTCCCATTTGATTGGAATATCACTTTCCACCTTTTCACCCTGTGGAGGTGTCTGTCTTTCGTGGTGAGGTGGGTTTCTTGAAGACAGAATGAGGGGTCTAATTTTTTGATCCCCCCTGTTAGCCTGTGTCTCTTGATGGGTGAATTCAGGCCATTAATATTTAAGGTAATGACTGTGAGGTTTGATTTGATCCCTGCCATATTGCATTGGTATATGTGGTTTGGTGTTTTCATGGAGTTTGAAGTTTTTTGTGCTTTCTCAGTTTGGTTACTGTGATCTCCTTCTTGTAGGCATTTGAGGTTGAATATTTGATTCTTCTGTGTGGAGAATTTCTTGAAATACTCTCTGTAGGTTTGGTTTTGTGTTCATATAATTGTAAAGCTGAGTTTTGTCATGGAAAGTTTTTCTTCCACCATCTATTATGATGGATACTTTTGCTGGGCAATGTAGTTTGGGTTGGAAGCCATAGGTTCTTAGAGTTAGTAGTGTTCCATTCCAGGCCCTTCTGGCTTTCAGGGTTTCCATGAGAAGTCTGAAGTAATTCTGATGGGGTTACCTTGAAAAGTGATGTGCTGTTTTTCCCTAGCTGCTTTTAGGATTTTCTCTTTGGTGTCAATGTTTAGAGTCTTAATGACAATATGTCTTGGAGAATTTCTCCTTTGGTCTAATCTGTTTGGAGTTCTGTTAGCTTCTTGTATCTTGATGGGCCTTTGTTTTGAGAGAGTGGGAAAGTTTTCTTTGATTATTTTGTTAAATAAGTTCTCCATGCCTTTGGTCTGAATTTCTTCCCTGTCTGGTATTCCCATGATCTGGATGTTAGGATGTTTAAGGGTATCCCACAATTCTTTCATGTTCTGTTTACAGAAAATTCTGAACTTATTGAAACTCTTGAACTCTTTTTTTTTTTTTTAGTGGAATCAATCCAAGTGACAACTTTATTCTCATCTACAGCATAAGTTTACACACACGCACACACAGACAAACACACACACTTTAGTGGTTTTGACAGTGTTACTTTTGAGCAGACTTTAGGTGAATCCACAAAAGCTAATATTAAAAATAAAATATAGGGCTGGAGAGATGGCTTAGCAGTTAAGCGCTTGCCTGTGAAGCCTAAGGACCCTGGTTTGAGGCTGGATTCTCCAGGACCCACGTCAGCCAGATGTACAAGGGGGTGCACACATTTGGAGTTTGTTTACAGTGGCTGGAAGCCCTGGTGCATCCATTCTCTCTCTCTCTCTCTATCTGCCTCTTTCTCTCTCTGTTACTCTCAAATAAATAAATAAAAATGAACAAAAGTATTTAATAAAAAATAAAATATATAAACGGTCAGCTAGATGTTCAGAATTATGCAGAATGGGGGTGTCCGGTGGTGGTTGTCATTGGATCCCCTTGCCCACTGAAGAGTTCATCAACAAATATCAATTCTGATCCTTGTTACCATATAATTTACCAAAATCTAAACATGTACCCAAAATAAACTCTCTCTCAAGGTTTTATCAGTATGGGCTATCAATTAATAAGCATACCATAGTCCATCTGACCATTCCACTAAACGGCCCATCTCTAGAAAACAGTCAACACTGACACCCCATCAAAAGGCAAAGTGACTTCATTTCTTAAAACACCACCAAGAAAGATCAACTAACTGACACATCAATCTTAATATAAGACACTGAGAGAAATCTAGAAATGCTATATAAATACCACTCCACTGAGCCAGCATAAGACCCATGGACACTGGCATGTGTCTCTGCCTGTCTAACAATGCTTTAAATATCCTTATATGGGAGAACAGTACACTGGGAAATGCAGATGGAAGGCAGAAATGTGACCTTATGCACCTAGTTTCATAATTTAATGTGGACATCAAGCTACGTGACAAGGACTTAACCACAATGACTGAACATTGGGTACCAAACAGATAATGCAGCTATGTGCCCTAACTCAGATACTCAAAAGGGCATCTGGCAGATGTTCAACCCAATGCTTTTTTAATAAGGACAGGACTCTCCTCCACTGTCAAGAGACCCTGGAGAAGACATGGCAAAGGCATAGAGAAGAGTTAGATCTTTTGAAAAAGTTGGTATCAAAATACTTTTCCATCATTTTTAGCTCAAACCAGGTCAAGTATAATGGCCCAAAGCAGCACTGAATGCAGTCAGAGATTGGCAGGAAAGTTTAGAAAACTACAGCTTCTGTTTTAAAAAGTGGCAACTTCTTCATACTTAATAAAACCACCAGAAGAGGTATGATGTTTGTTTGTGGAATATTGACTCTTGCTGCAGAAATTCACCAGGTGAATGAGGAACCACAGAGATGCACATCAATGAAACATTTTTAAAAATTTACCAAAAATGAAAGCTTATTTAAAAAATGACCATGTTGTGTCAAGGTGAAACATGGTAACATGTAGTGTCAGTTCTGTCTATGATTCATTACACAGGGAATGGGAAAGTGGTAGAAATGATCTTACTTTTTCTTAAAAACGAAGTTTTGCTGTTGCACTGGCTGTTACTACCTGACCTAGTAATTTACAAAGATCATCTAGTAAAACCTGTAAAATAAAAATACAAAATTCTGGTTTGTAAACATCAGGTGGCCAAGTCTGTCCAGAGTCCTTCATGATAGTGGAATGGAATGAATAATCAATTCACTACTCTATTTGTTGGCTGTGAAGAGGAAAACTCCAGCACACAGCTTTTATACTTTCACAGTAATTAATATATATATATATATATATATACATATATATATATATATATATATATATATATATATATATATATATACATACACACACACACACACACACACACACACACACAGCTAATACTGGTTTGGAACCCCCACACACTGGTCATAAGTGTCGCATGAAGTCTGTGGGACTTCGGTACAGGTATTTCCAAATGGCGTAGTAATGCACTGCAGCTGCCATAGCCACAAACAGGTGCCAGATGGCATGGGCCACCGGGATGACGCCATCGCTCTTGAAGAACACAACTCCCAAGCAATAAATTAAGCCTCCACAGGCCAGTTCCTGAAGTCCATCGGTGTTATTCATGGGGCGTAGGAAGCAGCAATGAAGAAATAGATAACCATTCAATCACACATGTGAAAACAGTGTTCCACTGTCCTTAAGTGGCTCTTCTTCCATGACACAATGTGAAATACGGTGGACACGATGAAGAGGGCGCAGAGGCCCATCCCATAGATCCATGCCTTTATCTTTTCCCAGCAGTCATCAGACAGCCGATGGAGGAGGGCACTGCCCACAATGGCTGGCACAATGAGGAATGAGTGTGTGTAACAGTTAGCTGCATGTTCATAGCAAGTTGGTTTATAGCGGCCATTGGCTGGTTGGAATCGGCTCTGGAACCACGTTGATCCTCCGCTCCTCCTCGGGGGCCTGACCACCGTGTCGTCTGCACCCGCGGGCGCGCAGCCCTCATGGGGTTCAGACTGAGCCCCAGGCCGCGGGCGTGCGCGACCGAGCAGCTCGGCCAGACCAGGACCGGAGTGAGCCAACACGGGGTCAGGACAGGGACTGGGGACCAAGACTTGGCGGCTCTGGGAGGGAGGAAAGCCACTTATACAGCCCCAGCTCCCGCCCCCGGCTGTCCGCGACCCGCCCTGGAGGCTGAGCTCTTTTTTTTTTTTTTTCTTCTTTTTCTTTATTAGTTAGTTTTGTATTCAGCAAATACAGTCAGTTTGGTACCATTATTAGGCTCATCCGTGACCTACCCCCTCCCCTTGGCCCCTCCATGTTGAGGTATATGGGTCATGCATTGTGGAGTTAGCCCACAGTTATGGGTAAGCTAAATGTCTCTGCATATCATGACCCAACATGTGGCTCTGACATTCTTTCTGCCCCCTCTTCCGCAAAATTTCCCTGAGCCATGTTGGGTTCATTTTTGGTCTGCTTCAGTGATGAGGTGTTGGGGGCCTCTGAGGCTCTGGCTCTCTGATTTGGTAGGAGTTGATTTTTCTCTGTGCTGATCTCCTTCCCCCTTGTGCTGGTATCCGGTTCATCAGGAAAACAGCCCCCTTGCTTGTTTCTCCAATTTTTCTTAGTTTCAGCCAGGGCCTTTTTGAGGTATGATGGGGTGGCTCTCTCCTTAGGATCTACATCTATCTGAAAAAGAGAAGCAGATTCTCCAACGGAGAGTAAGTTAGCACCAAGACAAATGAGATAACCCCCCTTTTTTTTATAGAGAATTTAATAGGTGTAGGCCCTCTTGTAGCCCACAATTGATGGTAGCTTGATATTGGAGAGTGGGCTTATGTTTGGATATGGTTCTGACTTGTTTCCCAGCTCCAGCTATGGGTCCCATACCAGTGAGGGGATCAGTTAGCCGAATTGAGAATAGTTGGTTCCCCACCATGGCTGTGTGCCACCACTGCACTTGTGTGGGCATCACACAAGTTATTTGCTGCTAAGTAGGTTAGACCATGCGTTGCTTCAACAGATATTGGTCATTTTCCCCCAGTCGCCCATGTAGCACCTTCTGGCACTAGACGCACTGACTGTCTGGGGACTGACTCTCTTCCAACTTCCAGCCATGCCATTCTAATTTGCATGTCAATCACATAAGGTGTCTTCAGCAGTAGGGTCTTACCACTAGCCTTTGGTGGGTCATCAAGTACTCTGACAGAAATCTGTCTTTTAGGAAACCTTGTAGGTCTCTCTGATCAAAAGCTCATTGTGGATGATAGCCCCATGCTGGATCTGGGAGTTACAGGTCAGTGCCCACTAAGAAAATGAGGAAAAAGATAACTAATATACAAGAGTTAGAGATAAGAGAGAGAGAGAGGGAGAGGGGAAGTCAGGGAGGGAAGATGTAGAAGATTAAGGTTAGTCTTGATCTTACCCTCTCCAGTGTCTTATGGTTCAGGTGTTCCCTGTAAGGGCCTGGTGAAGGATCAGCCATTTGGTCTGTCTTTTAGTAAGTAGAAAATTATGGTACCATTGCCGTTTGGGTCTAGATTTGTGTTTCAGTGCAGGTGGAGTGCGACAGTGGAGGCTGAACTCTTGAACTGTTTCTTCTGTCTTGTCTTCCAGATTGGAGTTTCTATCCTCCATATGGCTTACTCTATGTTGAGAGCTTCTAAAGAGTTTTGGGCTTGTTCAATTAGGTTTGCATTTTCTACTACTTTTCTATGTATAGTTTCCATCCCTCTGTCAAGTTCCCTTTTCACACCATTTTCTGATTTTCTTGATGCGTCTTGGAATTCATCCTTGCATTTTTTTATGTCTTCATTTAGCATCACCAGCTGATTTTTGAGGTCCTCTTTTTTTCACTGTCCTTCATATCTCTTAACTGTCTTTGAACTCCTTCCATTTTCTTATCTATTAGGTCTAGTCTAGTGATGGCAGCATCCACACAATTATCTGTCCTTTGTTGCTTTGTTGCAAGTTCTACCAGTAGCTTGGTCAGGGTTCCATTGCTCATAGCTTCATTTTGGTGTTCTGATCCTAATGTCTCTTCTATGTTTTGATTAGAGACATTCATTATAAGACTGGGTGATCTTACTGGGTTTACTTGCATTTGACTTTTTCATGTTATTTCTTTTGCGCTGTTGTCTGCCCATGGCAGTGTATGGGAAGGGAGAGTAGGACTGTGGTCTCCATGGGCGAGGGAAGTGGTGTCTCTCAGGGGAGCTGGCCTGAGCTCTGAGGCCGGCAAGCAGACAGGCAGAGCAATCCTGAGCTCATGCGTGAATGGCCTGATCAGCCTGAGCTCATGGACAGGTGGAATGGGCTTGAGCTTGTGCATGGATGGGTGGTGGGAGCAGCAAGTGGGCAGATGGGCAGAGCAGGCTGAGCTCGCATGGGTGGATGGGCAGTGCACACAGTGGGCAGATGGAAGGACTGAGCCAGAGCTCCCACAGGCCAGCAGGCGGAGCCTGCCGGAGGTCACGCGTGGGCCGGGGTAGCAGTGAGGCAAGTGGAACTATGCTGTCCTGGGTCCCCTTTCCTGCAGTAAGTGCGGGAGTATCCTGAGGCTGGGGCTATGGCTAAGGCACCTGCTTGTGGGGATTGGGGGACTGGTGGGCTACCTGAGAGGGAGGAAGTCAGCCAATTCCCCCTTTTTTCCCCCTTTGCGCCCTCCCACTGGCAATCTATTAGAGATTTCTCTCCCCTAAAAGACCCAGTGAATCCTTATTGCCTTGCCTTTCCTTCCCAGGGAGGTGCTATGCAGTTAGGTGGTCGCCATCTTGACCAGAAGTCAGGTTAATTTTTTTTTTAAGTTTAATATAATTTCAGAATTGTAGTGCACACCTCATGAATGGAAAAGTGTGGACCCTACTAAAGTTGGTCTCATAAGAACACAAATTCTTTTACAAGTGCAAACCCTTTCACAAAGGGGTTTCAGTCAGTATTGGCTGGTATACATTGTTTTCTTGCTTAGGTAGAAAATTTTGAATATGAAATTTAAATTTTAAAAATTTAAGTGAACTTTCACAGGTAAATATACTTACACCAAGGCCAAACTGGTTAACAAAAAGTTATGACAAGAACTACTCTGGCAATGGTCCTTACTATACGTGCTAATGAGATTAAAAAATACATACTTTGGAGAAATTTTTCCCATTGTCTGATGTTGCCAAATGAGATTCATAAGAAAAAAGGAAAGAGTTATTACCAATTTAAAAACTTCAGGATATATTGAAACATCAGATGACACTGTACAGAAAATGTCTTTCTGTAACAGGTAACAATTTAAAAGAAAAAGGTAAGTGCATCACAAAACAACTAAGCCAATTTACTTCATGAAATACTTAAATTGTGAGTCATCAAAGTGCAATCTACAGCTTTGTATTTATCTTAAAGTTCCTCAACACAATAGCTTAAAGTCAACACTGAACAACTGTAAAGGAAAATATATAGTAAATTATGCTTTATTTCACTTCATAGCACTAAAAGGAAAAAAGATACCTTTCTAGCTTCATGTGAAATGCTAAGTATCAGTGATTTCTGCTATAACAGAAGTCACTCTCTACATGAACTTCCTGTAGAGGAATAACTTTTGATATCTAGAAGTAGAAAAAAATATCAAACTCGAAATCTTTGCATTTCTTCAGTGCAAACCAGGTTTTAAGTACTGAGTTCATATCAGTATTTCCAATTAGTGTATGTTATTAGCATAGGAGTCTGAATTGAAAAGGCTTTTTGCTTGTGTACTAACTTAGAAGTAATATAAGATCCTCTAGCTCATAGAAGGGAATAGAGCTGGCTTGACTCTCCCCTGCCTCCCAGTCATATGGAGCGTCAGGGAGCTCTGTGAAACCATGCACCAGTTGCTCATCTTCTGCATCTGATCGGACATAGCAGGAAGGATTAGCATATTCTTCATCTTCTGCACTGTTGAAATCCTAAGGAATATACAACATCCCTGGATAGTTCCTACTAAGTCACTTGTGGTTTTTAGGGAGATTTTCCTAAATGCCATCAGATGCATATGAGAAAATTTTGAATACTTGAATCGTTTAAAGCCCAGAGACTCTATAGCAATCTTCCAGCTTTTCATCGTCATAGCATGACGGTTCTGATGTGAGGAATCAGGTGTGATGATAAGTAATAAACCGTTTAACACTAACAGTTCATGGGCTTTCTTGCAGCAAATCCATCGCTGACAGGGTGAAGATCTCCAGGAAGAGAATCAATAGGGTTTTTCAGCTGCTTCAGAAATGCATCTATAGCGTCTTGTGCAAGCTGCAGCGGTAGTCACACTTACGCTCTCCACACTTGCGCTCTCCACACTTGCGCTCTCCACACTTACACTCTCCACAGCAGGTACAATGTCCACATCAACAGTTAAAAATTCTTCAAACTTCAGAAATGGGTTAAAGCAGCTGCCAACATCAAGTAATCTTTGCAAAGGCTTGAAGCAATTCAGATGTAAATTCAGGGTTTGTAAAGCCAAGACTGGTTAAATAACCTTCAAGTTTAGAAGACTGTGTTTAAGGCTGGAGTGGTCTCAGTGGCAAGTGCAGCTTTTTTTTCATCTTAAGTGCTTTTTCTCTTCCCACCATTTTGGAAATATTCTCTGCATACACTACACCATCATTCAATGCGACCTTCACCCTCACAAGGTTTTGCCCAATGATTATCTGCCAGATTTTTCATTGCAACAGCATATTCACAAAGCGTTTCCTCATCTTCACAGTGTTTTCGCCAGGTCTTATCAAAATCTCCCACTTCGCGCTACTGCTTGCGGAGTCGCAGGTGGGCGCTCTTCACCACCCCGGAGAGCTTCTCCTGCTCCAGCTTCCGCTCCTGCTCCCCGGGCTGAGGGGCGTCCGGGGGTCTCTGCCTGCGAGCCGCGCCTCGGCCCCGGGCCCCGGCTCCATGCCGCAGCCCCTCGCGGTCGCTCTGGTCGGAGGAGGTGGGGAAGGGGGAGGCAGCCGCGGCGGCAGCAGCCCGAAGAGGCTGTCAATCATAGATCTTTTATATAATCTAGTTATATCGCTCCTGGTCATTTACTCAAAAGGCTTCAAGTCAACATATCACAGAGAAATTTGTACTTTAGTTTATTGCAGCACTATTCACAATGGCTAAATTAGAATCAATGTAGATGTCCAATAACTGAGGAACAGATAGGGAAGATGTGATGTATACACACACTGAATTTTTTCAGCCATGAAGAATGAAGTTATGTTGTTTGCAGAACAGTGGAGGAAATTGAAGATAATCATATCAAGTGAATTAAGCTAATTGCAAAAGACAAATATAGGTTTTCTCTAATTTGTGGTTCTTATATTTTATATAGAAATATAAAATAAAATAATATACATACACACATATATAAAGTATGTCATAAAAATAAAGTTAAATTCTCCAGGGGGACAAAGGGGACTACTGGGAGGGAGAAGGCAGGGGCACATGAAGGAGAATATGTTCAACATATAACTTATACATGTATAAAAGCTTGAAAAAATTAAAATACATTTTTGTATTTAAATAGTAAAAATAAAATTTGAAAATATAAAAATCATTTCACATTGTAGGCAAACACCTTCACTGCTAAGCCATCCCTCCAGCCCCTCATTTCACATTGTATGTATGGAGCAGAACATTGCATTGTACACTATAAAATATTTGAAATTTAACTTATTGATTACACTTAATAAGATGGGTGGACTATTAAAGTTTTTGTTTTTAATGCTGCTAGTATTACCTACCAGTATCAAAATTTTAAATTAGCATACATAGCATTAGGTTTCATCATATTATTTTAAAACAGAATTTGGTTTTGCTAATTCTCTTCTCCCCCATCTCCTTTCCATACCCTTTTAGCCTCCCTTCTGCTTGCAAATCACATGTATCCAGTTGTGCTCTCCCCTTCCTCAGCACCTTTCTTTCCCCTCTTGGCATCTCTTTTCTCATTTTATAGCATATATTCACACTCACTGCCACTTACATGTACATATAGACATTATAATCTAGGATCTGTATATGAAAGAGAACACGTGATTTTTATCTCTTCTGAATCTGTATCACCTCATTTAACATAGTGCTTTTCAGCTCCATCTATTTTTCTGCAAAAATCATGATTTCATTTTGCTTTACAGACGAATAAAGTCACATTGTGTTATATATACCCCATTTCCCCCCTTTTTATTGACAGCTTCCATACTTACAGACAACAAACCATGATAATTCCCCCCCCCCACTTTCCCCTTCATAAATGTACTCTCCATTATATCCCCTCCCTCTCTCCATTAGTCTCTCTTTTATTTTGGTATCATCATCTTTTCCTTCTATTATGATGGTCTTGTGAAGATAGTGCTAGGCACTGCAAGGTCATGGATATCAAGGACAATTTCTGTCTGGTTGATTGCATTGTAAGCAGTCTCACTCTTCCTTCGGCTCTTACATTCTTTCTGTGACCTCTTGTGCAATGGATTCTGAGTCTTGGAAGGTGTGATAGAGATGTTTCAGTGCTGAAAATTCCTCTGTCACATCTCAGCACTATGTTGCCTTTTGGGTCATCCCAGTGGTCACCACCACCTGAAAAGAGAAGCATCTCTAACCAAAAGTAAGAGTAGCATTAATATATGGGTTTGAACATTAAGTAAAGTGATTACAGGGCTGTATGGTAAGCATAATGTATGCATTTAGCCAGACAGGGGCAAGCATTACACTCCTAATGCTCATGACCTCCCCCACCATAGGCTTTTGATTAAGGTTTCAGTACCAGACATGTGTTCACTCCCATAGAGCAGGTCTCCAGTCCAATTAGAGAGCAGTTGGTTTTCCCCATAAGAGACATACCACTATTTCACCCATTGGCTCATTTGGCCTGGCTGGCCAAATTTTAGGCTTGCAGTGTCTGCTGTTTTCACCACTGATAACTTCTGACTCCCATAAGGCTGCATGCAGTGAAGCTTTTTCCAGCTTTCTGTCAGCTGGTCTACTTGGAGAAGGTTTTCAGCTCATTCCCAGTATAATTCCTTGGTGACCTTGCAGCGCAATCATGTGGAGTCTTCAGCAATAGGGTCTTATTATCTATTCCTGGTGGGAAACCAAAGACCTTGGCAATATCCTGTAATGTTTCCGGACATCAGGAACCTCCCTGGCCAGCAACTCATTGGAAGGTATCCCATCCCTGGCACCGAAATTTTTCTAGTAACAGTCTATGGCTTCTGGGTGTGCCATTATCCAAAAAAGTAGGTTATCATGTGGCTTATTCACAATATTCTGAATTTTGATTACCCTGCCCCCACACTCCTTTTACCCAATTTCTTCCTCTGACCTCCCTTAGGCCATTCCACCGGCAGTAATCTGTCCATCTACATACATATAAACATTACCATCCCCTTAAGCCCACCCCTCTCCTCCCTCCCTTATAGCCCTTTTCTAGCTTACTAGCCTCTGCTACTGATTTTTACTCCAACTCACACACAAGTCTAACCATTTGTAAATAGGATTCAGATATGAGAGAAAGCATGTGACAATTGGCTTTCTGGGCCTGGGTTACCTCATATAGTAAAATCCTTTCCAGATCCATCCATTTCGCTGCAAATTTCGTAATTTCATTTTTTTTTTTTTTTACTGCTGAATAGAATGGCATGTATCAATGTACCACACCTTTATTATCCATTCATCTGTTGAGGGACATCTAGGCTGGTTCAATTTCCTAGCTATTGTGAATACAGCAGCAATAAACATGGTTGTGCAAGTATCTCTAAGAGTCCTTAAGATATAGGCCTAGGAATGGTATAGCTGGGTCATATGGTAAATCTAATCTTAGCTGTCTCAAGAACCTCCATACTGATTTCCACAATGGCTGTACCAGACTACATTCCCACCAACGGTGTAGAAGATTCCCCCTTTTCTGCATCCTCGCCAACATTTATTGTCACTTGTTGTCTTGATGACAGCCATTCTGACATGAGTGAGAGTGAATCTCAAAGTAGTTTTAACTTGCATTCCCCTGATGGCTAAGGATACAGAACACTTTTTTAGATGTTTCTATGCCATCTTTATTTCTTCTTTTGAGAACTCTCTATTTAGTTCCATAGCAAATTTTTTAATTGGGTTGTTTGATTTCTTATTGTTTAGTTTTTTGGGTTCTTTATATATTCTGAATATTAATCCTCTGTCAGATGTATAGCTGGCAAAGATTTTTCTCCCATTCTGTAGGTTGTCTCTTTGCTCTATTCACAGTGTCCTTTGCTGTACAAAAACATTGTAATTTCATGATATCCCATTGATTGATTAGTGGTTTTATTTCCTGAGCATTATATGCAGAAAGTCAGAAAGTAATTGCCTATGCCAGTATCTTGAAGGGTTTCCCCTACTTTTTCCTCTAGCAGTTTCAGAGTTTCAGGTCTGATATTAAGATCCCTGATCCATTTGGATTTGATTCTTGTGCTTGGAGAGAGAGAGAAGGATCTATTTTCATCCTTCTACATATAGATGTCCAGTTTTATCAGCACCAATTGTTGAAGAGGCTATCCTTTTTCCAATGATTTTTTGGGCATTTAAAAAAAATTTTTTTTTAAAAAATCAGATAGCTGTAGGGAAAGAGGGAGGGAGGGAGGGAGGGAGAAAGAGAGAGAGAGAGAGAATGAGTACGCTAGGGGTCACTGCAAGCAAACTCCAGATGCATGCACCAACTTGTGCATCTGGCTTACTAGGGTACTGTGAAATTTCTTTTATTAACAGCTTCTATACTTACAGACAATAAACCATGGTATTTCTCTCTCTTCCCCCACTTTCTCCTGCACAACTCCACTCTCCATTGTATTCCCTCCCTTTCTCCATTAGTCTCTCTCTCTTTTAATTTTTTTTGTATTTTTATTATTATTTATTTATTTGAAAGAGACAGAGGAAGGGAGAGAGAGAGGAAAAGAGATAGAGAGAGAGAATGGGTACGCCAGGGCCTCCAGCTACTGCAAACGAACTCCAGACGCATGTGCCACTTTGTGCATCTGGCTTACGTGGGTCCTGGAGAATTGAACCTGAGTCCTTTGGCTTTGCAGGCAAGCGCCTTAACCGCTAAGCCATCCCTCCAGCCCTCTCTTTTATTTTGAGGTCATCATCTTTTTCTCCTATTATGAGGGTCTTGTGAAGGCATTGCTAGGCTCTGTGAGATCATGAATATGAAGGCCAATTTCTGTCTGGACAGTTGTATTGTAAGGAGTGGTACCCTTCCTTTGGATCTGACATTCTTTCCACCATCTATTAAGCAATGGACCCTGAGACTTGGAGGGTGTTATAGAGATGTTTCAATGCTAGACACTCCTCTGTCACTTCTTCTCAGCACTATGCTGCTTTTTGGGTCATCTCAGTGGTCATTGCCATCAAAAAGAGAAGGTTCTCTAACCAAAAGTGAGAGTAGCATTAGTATATGAATATGAACAGTAAGTGTAGTGCTTTCAGGGCAGTTTGGTGAGAAGAATATATGCATTTATCCAGACAAGAGCAGGCTTTATACCCCTAAGGCTCATGACCTCCCCTGCCATAGGCTTTTTGATTAAGTTTTCAGTACTAGGCATGTATTCCCTCCCACAGAGTGGGCCTTCAGTCCAATTAGAGAGCAGTTGGTTTGCCCCATAACAGACATGCCACTATTGCACCTGTTGTCTCATTTAGCCTGGCTGACCAAACTTGAGGCTTGCAGTGTCCCCTGTTTTAACCCCTGATGGCTTCTGTCTCCCATAGGGCTGCATTCAATACAGCTTTTCTCCAACTTTCAGTTGGCTGGTCTACAGGGAGAAGGTTTTCAGCTCAGCCCCACCTTGATTTCTCAGTGACCCTGCTGCCCAGGATTGTGAAGTCTTCAGCAATAGGGTCTTACCATCTGTTTCTCATGGAAAACCAAGAGCCTTGGCAATAGTCTGTAATGTTTTAGAGGCAACAGAGACCTCCCTGGCCAACAATTCACTGGAACATATCCCATCCATAGCACTGAAAATTTTCTAGTAGCAGTCTATGACTTCTGGATGTGCCATTATCCAAAGAAATAGGCTTTAATATCTCTCATTCAGAATATTTTGAATTTTGTGGCCCTCCCCCCACCCTTCTCTTACTCAGTCTCTTCCCCTGGCCTCACTGAGGCCTTTCCACTCCCTGTAATCTGTTCTTCTACTTACATAAATACAATGCCATCCCCTAAAGTCCTTTATTCTCCTCCATCCCTTATAGCCTTTTTCTGGCTTACTGGCCTCCACTGAGACTCTCCACAGTTTTTTATTTGACTAACTCTGTCTTTCAGTGCTAGAATTTCAGCCTGGTTTTTCTTCAGTATTTCTATTTCCTTACTCATATCTTGTAATGACTTCTGAATTTCATTAAGATGATTTCCTGTGTTCTCTTTCAGGAGGTTGTTTTCTTATTTAATTCCTTTGTTTTCTTCTTTAATTTTTTGAGTATAGATAAAATCATTTTTTAAAATCCTGGTCTGGCATTTAATCTAAAACAGTCTCATTGGGGGTAACTTCTGATGGTTTTATAATTTTTGGTGGGATTGTATTGTCTTGATTCTTTGTGTTACTTGTATTATAATGTAGCTTTTTTTTGAGTTGATTTGATGCTTGGGTTTTCTAATTATCTGCATTGCTCTTAAACTTGGAAATCCAACTTTATGTACCTTCAGAGTAGGAGTTTAAGCGTCAAGTGTAGTTCTTGTACCCCAATCTAACTGCAGAAGTAATCCTAGGTGTTGAGTTTGTCAGCTATTCAAGTATTGTAGTGGGTTGAGTGATACAATTTACTGGCAAATTCTAAACTTCAACTGAGCAATATACCCACTCAATAAAAAAACCAGCACAGAGTATGCAAATGTGGTGATTAAAGCAAACAGATAGCCTTATAAAGCCAAAATTCCTAAGGGTGTGTGTTGGTCTACAGCCTTAACCCTGTCAGCTGGGAGGTTTAGAATTCTGTTATGACTTGGGTTCCATGTCAGCCTGGATCTGAATCAGACCCTGTCCCCAAAAATGACAGAAGCAAAAGATAAAGGCCCTATAAATCTGAAAGCATCAAAGGCAACAATAGTCCACCCCCAGATACAGCTTAATTGAGAATGGTAAAGCCATCCAAGAATATGTAACCCATAACCTGTCCTGACATGGAAAGAGAGATTAGCACTTTCAGTGCAGGCCTATGCACCTGCTTTTTTGTCAGTCCACTTTGTTATCTTTTGGGGTGGCTTCCAATTTCACTAATGCTGAGTGCCCACCTCAGTCCCTCCATGTTGTGCTATGGACCTGGTGTTCTGATCAGCTGTGCTGGATGCCCTGCCAGTGGGGACTGAATGTGTTGTCTGGAGGTTTGTGGTTCTGAGGATTGGGGGACGGAAGAGTTCAGACAGCCTGGAGTTGGACTGGAACTGCTCAGCTGGTCCTGCCTGTGTCCCTTTCAGCAGCACCTCAGCTAATCTCTGCTGTCCCCACTTCGGGTTTCTTGACTTTGCAAGGAGGCTGATGAGGTTGGAAAATCCCATGTTTTCATCTCTGCCCCTGCAGGTCTGTGTCAGGTGAGCAGCTCAGGTCAGTTGCGCAGATTGCACAGACTGGGGCTGCAAGCGCCTCAGTGGGATCCTGGCCGTTTTCCTCCTTTCTGGTGGATCTTGATCTCTCCTGCTTCTCTGCTGTGGCTAATAAAAACCTATACACCTTCCCTTTTCAGAAGAAGAGTGCATTTTTGCTGTGGTTTTACTGAAATCCCTTGCTAGGCTGGTTTGGCATGGCTCCTATGCAGCCACCTTAACTGGAAGTCTCTATTGTTTTAAATTTGGAAAATATTGATTGATTGTTGCAGTCAGCTCTACGTTTCTGAGATTAACATTCAATCCAGACATGGTTTATTGTAGAAAAGGGTTTATTTTAAGCTTACAGATCCAGGGGAAGTTCTCTCTTTCATGGAAGAAGCTGGATCCCTTTCATAGATCCAAGCAGAGAGAGAAAAGCTACCACCAGTCAGTGCCACCAAGCAAGCACACCAACACCAGCAAACAGGAACCATGCAAAACTCAAACCTGCTCTCCACACTGTTGGGCTGCAACCAGATCTGCCCCCAAACACACCTTTGTGCTGGACTCTAGGATCTCCCCCCTAAGCAACTGATGCCTTCTCCAGCTAGGCAGATGGAGGCCCAAGCTATAAGAGTAATAAAACACTTGAGTCTATGGGGAACATACATTCACATTCAAACCACCACACTCTTATTAATGTATACTGAAGATGTAGTTTACCTTGTGATCTGAAAATTAAAAAGAAATTGACAATGAAGAAGCAATAAGTACTTTACTATATCCATCCCATGCTCTCTCACTTGCAGTCGACTAAAGGAGAGATACTTTTCTAGTCAGAGAGGCATACTGAGCAAGGTGCCAAATCCATCCACAATTTTCTATGGTATAGTACATGTGTGAACAAATATATACATGAATGGAAGTAGCAAAAAGGAAGCAAAGAGGGGCTGGAGAGATGGCTTAGTGGTCAAGCACTTGCCTGTGAAGCCTAAGGACCTCGGTTCAAGGCTCGATTCCCCAGGACCCACATAAGCCAGGTGCACAAGGTGGTGCATGCATCTGGAGTTCATTTGCAGTGGCTGGAGGCCCTGGCACACCCATTCTCTCTCTCTCTCTGTCACTCTCAAATAATAAATAAAAATAAACAACAAAAAATTTTAAAAAGGAAGCAAAGATTCTCAAAGTATATATTTAATAAGTTTTATATTTAGGATGGCTTATCAATATGAATTTTAAAATTATGACTGCAAAGCAAAAGTCATTTTGGACCATTCATCTATTCTTAAATTTTTCAAAAGACAAGAGAAAAAAAATATTCCCAATACTGATGAGATTCAAATATTTCTCTCCTATAATAATTTAGAATTCTTTTGTCACAGAGACTTAAAGAATATACTTTAATATTTTCATTATGATAAAGGAGATTCAGGAAAACTTTAGTACTTTGTTACTGGGACTGAGCAGTTTAATTGAATGGGCATGAAAAATGTAAGATGCCAGCACAGGGAAAATGTGACCCTGGGCACTTAGATAAGAGCAGAAGCATCCAGGAGACTTCACAAAAGAAAGTCATATGCCACCGAACATGTCACATTTCCAGTTTTCCCCAGAATAGCTATTTGCTTATTTGAAAATATGATCATGCATTCTTTTGAGCCTAAATCCCATGTGTATGTGTGTGAGTGTGTGTGTGTGTTGGTGGCGGCCAGAGGAAAATGTTGAGTGTCCTCATATGGCTCATCTGTGTATTTGTTTGAGTCAGGGTCTCTCCCTCAATCTGGATAAGATGATGTCAGTCAGGGAGCCCCAGTAATTCTGTGGTCTTCACCCCATTCAGACTGGGGTTGCAGACAAGCATAGCCATGCTCAGCTTTTTCTTTTTCCAGAAGTAAGTTTTATTTCATATTGAAAACATTCATATTGAAAAGCATTTACATTTTCCCATGTTACAGCACAACAATTCAATGGAACATTTCTTGCTCTAAATAACAACTTACTGATTTGTATAACTGAAAAATCTTTATGTTCTTCAAGATAAAGCAAAATGATTTATTAAATTATTTCCATTGTCAATTAACACCCATTTATAAAGATGCATTTTTAACATTGCTTCTGTCAGTTGAAATACAGCATGAAAATCAATACAGTTCAAAAATATCAACCGTTCATTTCTGCTACCTATTAAACCATGTGATAACTATTGTATTAAGATTCTGATTAATCTTTTCTATATATTTTATTTATTTATTTGAGAGAAAGAGGCAGAGAGAGAAGGAGAGAGGGAGAGAATGGGTGTGCCAGGGCCTCCAGCCACTGCAAACAAACTCCAGACACATGTGCCCCTTTGGGCATCTGGCTTACATGGGTCCTGGAGAATTGAACTGAGATCCTTTGGCTTTACAGGCAAATGCTTTAATCGCTAAGCCATCTCTCCAGCCCCTAATCTTTTTGTTTGTTTGTTGTGAGATAAGGTCTCATTGTAGGCCAGCTTGACTTGAAATTCACTATTTAGTCTCAGTCCTTTAACTTAGAGTCATCCTCCTACCTCTGCCTCCCTAGTTAAGTTCTGTTTTCTTTTTTTTTTTTTTTGACAATATTTTTTGAGGTAGGGTTTTGCTTTAGCCCAGGCTAACCTGGAACTTACTCTCTGGTCCAAGACTGGCCTCAAACTCAAAGTGATCCTCCTACCTCTGTCTCCTGAGTGTTGGGATTAAAGGTAAGCACCACCATGCCCAGACTTTCCTTTTTTTGGCAATTAAAAAAATTATTTATTTCCAAGGGAAGAGACAAAGAGGGAGAAAGAGATTCAGAAAAGAAAGTATGGATGCCCCATGGCCTCTTGACCCTGCAAATAAACTCCAGATGCATCATGCTCAGCTTTTTACATAGGTTCTAGGGAGTCACACTTGATGCTCTCCAGCTGGAGAGGCCCTCATGTGTGAGTGACCAGCCCTTTTAACCACTAAGCCATCTTCCCAGTCCCCAAATCCCACTTTCAAGCCTTCTTTTGGAGTTGTAAAGAGAATTCATCCCACCACCTGCATGTCAGGTCACCAGGGTCACTGTTATCATGACACCCATAGTTTTGCATTGCCTAGGCACTCTGTTTTTGTCTCAATTTTCTCAGAATGCATCCTTTCATAAGTTCCAGACTTTGGATCAACCTGCAAAATGGGAACAAACAGGCCTGCCATGCTATTCTAAGGAGGAGATTTCTCCACAGAGCTTAGCCTCCTATAACCACTAACATTTGGAAAAGCTTTAGTCTCAGTATGGTCATGCACTCATTCCTTTTCCTGCAACTTTAACCCATACTCATTACCAGTGGCTCTATGAACACATTATGATTTTCCTTCAGGAAAAGATTTAGCACTTATCTACTTAGAAAAATTACTGGTCTCAGGATTTTCAAAAACTCAACTACAAATGATGATAGAAAATAGTTTACCCCCAAATCAACCTTAATGTAAATGTATGAGAAGAAACAAATATAATTAATGTATTGTGTTCTTATGAAACTCTTACAGCATATGTTGGTGATTAAGTCCATTTTTTTTTTGCCACTTATCAAGCCAAATGACCCATTTATAATGGCTCTCTGCCTCTTTTATAGTCATCTTAAAGTTACTTTATAATTGCTCCATGCACCTTTCACAGGCATTTATTTATGAGTGGCAGAGAGAGAAAGAGAGAGAAAGAATGAGTGTGCCAGAGCTTCTAGCCACTGCAAGCGAACTCCAGAAAGATTTAAATGTATTTTTCCAAATTGACATCACAAGCAGAAACTTTTCATTAGTGTCCATTCATCTAATGTCTTGCTACATGTGTTTTAGCCCAATTGCCTATCATCCCCCCTCTTTTGTCTACCAATGAAAACACTGTAAATACTTTCCCAGTACTTTTCTTACAGCTCTCCTCACCTCCTTGTTCTGCAGGCTGTAGATGAGGGGATTCAGCATTGGAGTGACCACGCTGTATTGCACAGAGAAGATCAACTCCAGAGAGGAGCCTGAGGTTGGCATGAGATAACGGAGAAAACCGGAACCGTAGAATAAAATCACTGTGGTGAGGTGGGAGGAGCAGGTGGAGAAGGCTCTGCTTCTGCCAGAGGTGGAGGTGATGCTCAGGATGGTGGAGACAATGCAGGCATAAGAAAAGAAGATTGCGAGGGAGGTTACGACACCATGTGGGATGATGGAACAGAGCATAACACGGAGGTTGGTGGAGACATCAGAGCAGGACAGAGGGAAGAGAGAAGGAAGCTCACAGCTGAAGTGAGGGATGGTATAGATCTTACAGAAGTCCATTTTCGTTGCCAGAGGGACATTGATTAGAGCATCCAGGACGCCCAGCCCCCAGGAGCCCCACACGAGCTCCACACACCGCTGCTTGCTTATCATCTGGCTATAGTGCAGCGGGCGGCAGATGGCAGCATAGCGGTCATAAGCCATTGCAGAGAGCAGAAAGGCTTCGGTCCCCGCAGTGACAAACAGAAAGAAGACCTGGACTAGACATCCCCTCACTGATATTGTTTTATTTTGAGACAGGAGGTTCTCCAGCATCTTGGGCAAAGTAACTGAAGAAAAACAAAGGTCCAAGAAAGAGAGGTGACTCAGAAAGAAGCACATGGGAGTGTGGAGGTGAGAGTCCGCCCTGGTCACCACCAGCAGCATCAGGTTTCCCATTAAGGTCAGAATGTAAATCCCCAGGAATAGCACAAAGAGCAGGCCCTCAACATGAGGGTCAGAAGACAGACCAAGGAGAATGAACTCTGTGATGGCACTGTGGTTGGTGAAGGCCATTAAGAAAAGTGTTCCCTCAAAATGGCATGGGAAATATGGCAATGAATTTTATATCACATTAGTCTTTTAGTATCATAATTACTCAGGAGATAGGGGCCAAGTTCAATCATTTCAACCTCCATCCTCCATAATTGAAGTGATTTTTGGCATTTGAAGTTATACTTGGATTTTTTTCCCTTTAACCAGGATAAAAATGAATCAAGTTTTCCATATTAAAAGTCACAGTTCAAGGAAGAGCATGGAAATAAAGACAACAAATTAAATTACATGAGATTAACTGCAATGAGGCCTCTGAGACTGAGTTAGAAAAAAATTCAGTAATTTCATCATTTTGAAACTCTTTGAGGAAAATAAGCAAAAGTATGATTTCTCTGTGGAGTCATGGAATGGAAGCACATTTAGGTAGAGATAGACATGCACGCAAAGGGTCAGTATCGAAAACTGGCAAGGCATGCCTGGGAAGGTTGCTCAATGGTTTGCAAACCCTTCTGGTCCTGGTTCAATTCCTAAGCAACCCATGTAAGCCAGATGCAAAAAGTGGCACAAATCGTCAGTGTTTGTTTGCAGTTGCAAGAGGCCCTGGCGTGTACACACACACACACAAGCACACACACAGAAAAAAGAAAACTAGTAGGGCATATTTAATAAAGCACATGCATTTAAAAATAGTTGTATCCAAGAATATGGATAGGCAACATAGCCTTTATGTTAGAGTAAGTTCAAAGTCAAGCTCTACCTGATGCTTATAATATAAATGTATTTGTTTTCTGTTTCCTTGGAGAAAATTGGAGTTGTCATGGGAATTAAGAATGGTAACATATAAAGTACATTTAAAAGGCTATGCAGTATTTCTATGTGAACTTTTATCATCATCATCATTATAATCAGAGCCCACAACAAATACTAAATCTCCTTAGAGTTCAATCCTACCAGAGTTTTCTTGCTACTACAACAGCTGTTCTGATACAGATACAATAAAATTATTTTAAAATCACTAAAGATTGCTGCACCCCTCCAACCTCCATGGTTGAAGTAATTTTGGCATTTGGAATCATACCATGCAGTTTCCACCTTTAATAGGATAAAAGTTTAATGGCAATGTCACTCAAGACAAAAAGAACAAACCCCAAAAGAGGACAAGGGAAAGAGAAGTAGCCTTGGTGTGGTGCTTGTGTTCCGGAAGTCCCCTTCTGGGATAGATGTTAGACCCCATGAAGGGTCAGGACTCTGGACAAATGAGGAGCTGACTTAGAAGAGTTCTATCAGTGCATAGCATAAACCACTCACACAGGCAGTGGAGGAAAGAGGAAAAGCGGGAGTAGTGGTCAGGAATCTGTGCCCAGACCTTTGAGAGCTCACCACAATGCCTGAATCATTTTGGAATCCCAGCAGTGGCAGCTCCTGTTCTGTCCATTAGAGAGATGCTTGTTAAGGTGGAGAAGTCGAAAGTTGAACCCTCATTCCTGTGGAAATCAGTTATGAAGATATTTGTATTTACCCTTTGATCTTCATTCGGAGACATTTTTTTTTCTCAGTATTCAAGCCAAGTCCTTTCCATGCTCCTTGGCTTGATGCAAACCTTCAGGACTGGTTTATAGATGTGGCTGCCTCTTTGGACACTGAGTGTTACCAGACTGCTATCAGCTCAGACCTGATGTGCTGGGATTCGACCTTTGGGTCACCATAGCATTTATCAGGTCAGCCATGTCTATCCAGGTCCTAGATATTCCTTTGCTGGCTTATACCCACTAAGCCTAGCACTCTGCCATGAAGAAAGCGGAGTCTTTCCTTTTTAGCTCAAGTATATCCTCTTTCCATAACCCAAATACACATCACCTGTACATTTTCTCCAAAAGATAGTCTGCTTCTAGGTGTGTTTGATTCAAATACTAAGAATGAAAATGAAAATGATTCCCTATACCTTATTTCTTGACTGAGTTTGTAGAATTCTATTGACAATAGCATATTTCCTTGAATTCTTCAGCTAAAATGAAGCAGCCGCAGGACTGGTCTTTGATTGCAGACACCATCACCATGGAGCTTCTTCTTTTGTTCCTCTGTTCTAAATAGATAGAATCCTCTGGCATAACTAACCCTCAGAGAAGCTATGTTTAGCAGGTTGGGGATTGACTCCCAGACACCAAAAGCCCAGAGGATGGCAGAAGCAATGCCAGTTACTCTATTTAGTGAGAACTTTCAGTCAGATTTTGTTGTCAAAAGTTAAGCAGTATCAAAAACACTAATGTGGTTTCCCTCAGTGTGACCTTTGGAGCTTCCAGATTGAAGCAAGAAAGAGGACAATCAAATGTAAAATGAATATTTTTCTCAATTTATACTGCAAGGCAAACTTACCCAAGTAAATCTGCTTGTATATATGTGAGTTGATCAAATGAATGTGAAAATTTAAGTTCAAGAAAAAAGTTAAATAACCCAGCATTTGCCCAAATCACTTAAGTCAACTTTTGCTGATTGATAAATTCATATATACTCAAGGCACACAATAGGCTCTATAATAATTTTCATGCTTAATGATTAAGGTCTCCGTCAAATAGCCACTCAGTTATCATAAATAAACCAATAAGTATATTTATTTATCTAAGATGTGTTATTATTCAAGTTAGAATGCTTATAGTGATTTTTGTTACTCCTTTGTCAAGTCCTTAAATAAACATAAGAAACTGAATTGTGAGGGAATTAAAATGCTCAAGTCCATATTAAAAATTGTTTTTTCAATAAACTTTTATGTATATTAAAATTATTTTATGTATACTCAGTTTTAATAACAAAATTAGAATTGGGTTTATAGAAAATTTAAATTATATAAATAGCTACATAAATTATATGCACTATTATATTTGTATCCCTCTTCAAGAACCCACTTACCATCAGCTGCACAGTGAAATTCCCAACTTTAGTACCTTCATCTTTTGCTTTTATACCATTGAGTAATCTCCAGTATCATAGGATCTTGCTCCAAAGCACACATGTTTCACCCAGAAGTCCAAGGACTTACCTACTGGGAATCATCTTGAACTACTAGAAAGTGAGGAAGTGGTAAATGCCTCAGTTCTGCTCTCTGGTGGATTTTTAAATGTGTGTTCATGTTTGCGTGTCTATTGGTACATATGTGTATGCAGGCTAGAGAGTAACTTCGGATGTTATTCTTCAGCAATACCATTCACTTACTTTTTTATTAAGTAGAAACTTTGTATGGACATATTATATGTTGGTACCATCATTTCTCTCCTCTCTGCCCCTTCCACTGAGGACCCTCCTTAGTGGGATTGCTGGTATTCACCACGTAGGTATAGGTTATGAGTTGTGACAGCATCAGTCTATCATTGTGGGGAGGGCTATGTCTCTGGATATTCCTTCCCACCCTGTGGGTCTTATATTCTTTCTGCCCCTCTTCTGTAAACTTTGCTGAGCCTTGGGGGTGTGCTTTAATTCTACTCCAATGTTGAGTTCTCAGCAGCTTCTGGATTTATGCTTTGGTGCATTTTGAGTATCCTCAGTGCCTGTCTCCATCACCCTGGCCCGAGTTACCAGGCTTGTGTGGAAGCAGCATCCTTGCTTATCTTGCCAGTTCCTCTGTGGTTTCATCTGGGCCCTGAATACTGTGGGAGGGGTGGTTCATCTCCTGCTAGGGAGTGAGCTATCTATTTTTTTTTTTTTTTGATGTAGGGTCTCAGTCTAGCCCAAGATGACCTGGCATTCACTGGCACTTGAGCCCTGATGGCTAATGGCTGGCCTCGAACTCACAGTGATCTCCCTACCTCTGCCTCCCGAGTGCTGGGATTAAAGGCATATGCCACCAAGCCTGGTTCCATCCACTTTTTTTGAGACAAGGTCTCTCATTGCTTGGGAACATGTCAATTATGCTAGACTGGCTGGCGAAATAGAGGTAAGGATCTACTTGTCTCCACCTCTCTAGTGCTGGGATTACAAGCATGTATCACCATACCTGAGGGTCTTTTTTAAATTCATTTTTATTTTTTACATGACTTCTGAGGATTGAACTCAGGTCTTCATACTTGCAAGGCAAGCACTCTACCCACTAAACTACTTTCCCAGCCTTTGTGGGGAGTTTTTAGGTGTTTTTGTTTGGTTTTGTTTTTTTTCTTGCATGGTTTCTTCAGAGTCTCCATCAAAACTGAGCCCTACTGGAGAGAAGACTTAGTGGTTAAGACACTTGCCTGAAAAGCCTAAGGACCCATGTTTGTGGGAGGAATGTGGAGGAGTGTGAAACTTTGGATCCCAACAGCCCAAAACTACTGCAAGAAGAGTTTAATGAGCCATTCTAGTGGAAGTTTAGAAGACAAGAATGCCAAAATAAAATACATAGGAATAAACTTCACCAAGGGGTGACCTCTACAAAGAAACCTTATATCACTGAAAAAAGAAATAAGAGAAGATATGAGATGTTAGGAAAACCCTTATATAGTCCTGGATATGACAGAATCCAGGAACCCACAGATTCAATGTAGTTCCCATCAAAGTGGGTTTTTTTCCCCACTGAGGTTTTAATGATACTGTTCTTAGAGCTAGAAAAAGCAAGACATATGGAAGTACAGAAGACAACAAATAGCCAAAACTATACTCATTAGAAAGAACATTGCCAGAAGTATCACAGTTCTGGACTGAAAATTATACTATTGAGCCTTAGTAACAAAGAGTACATGGAACTGGCACAAAACATACATATAGACCAATGAAAGAGAATAGAGGATCCAGAAATAAATCCACACAGCTATGGATATATAATTTTTTAAAAATATTTTTATTTATTTATTTATTTGACAGAGAGAGAAAGAGAGAGAGAGAGAGAGAGAGAGAGAGAGAGAGAGAGAGAGAATAGGTGCTCCAGGGCCTCCAGCCATTGCAGATGAACTCCAGATGTGTGTATCCCCCTTGTGCAATGTGGGTCCTGGGGAATTGAACCTGGGTCCTTTGGCTTTGCAGGCAAACTCCTTAACCACTAAGCCACCCCTCCAGCCTGGTCATATAATTTTTTGACAAAGGCATCAATAACATACACTGGAAAATATCATTTTATGGCAAAACAGGATATCCATATGCAGAAGGATGAAATTAGAACCATAACTCTCACCCTGTACAAAGATCAATTCAAAATGGGTCAAAGAAATACACTGACTTAAAACCAGAAGCACTGAAACTACTGGAGCAAAATAGAGAACATATTCACACACACACAAAAAGAAACACAAATGCCCAACAGACAATTTTTAAAAGTTCAACATGTTTATCCATTAGGGAAATGCAAATTAATGCCACTTTGAGATCCCATTTCACACCAGTTAAAATGGCTATCATCAAGAAAACCAATGAAGGCTGGAGAGATGGCTTAGTAGTTAAGGTGCTTACCTGTGAAGCCTTAGAACTTATGTTCAATTCTTCAGGTCCCTCATACACCAGACACACAAGGTGATGCAAACATGCAAGGTTGCACAATGTGCACAAGGTGGAACATGTTTCTGAGTTCAATTGCAGTGTTGGAGGCCCTGGTGTGCCAATTCTCTCTCTCATTCAAAAAAAAAAAAAAAGCTGGGCGTGGTGGCGCACACCTTTAATCCCAGCACTCAGGAGGCAGAGGTAGGAGGATCACTGTGAGTTCAAGGCCACCCTGAGACTCCATAGTGAATTCCAGGTTAGCCCGGGCTAGAGTGAGACCCTACCTCAAAAAAAAAAAAAAAAAAAAACTAAAATAAAAAAGAGAAACAATGACACCAAATGTGGGGTGATATTTAGGGGAGAGGGTAACCATATTCACTGTTGGTGGGAATTCAAACTGGTGCATTCACTATGGAAATCAGTGTTGAGGGCTCTCAAACAGCTGAAAATTGAACTACCATTATGACCTAGCTATACTGTATAACTCCAAAGGACTCTGTATTCTATCACAGATATACTAACACATCTGTGTTTATCACTGCTCTATTCACAATAGTAGGAAATGGAATCAACCTAGTTGTTCATCAACAAATGACTAGATAATGAAAATAAGGTACATATATACAATGAAATTTTATTCAGCTATAAAGAAAACTGGAGTTATGGAATCATCAGGAAAGTGGATAGAGCTGGAAAAACTTCTAAGTAACACAGTCCCTGAAAGACAAAAATCACATATTCTCTCTCATATGTGTATCCTAACTTTAAAAATGTTTGCATAATCTGGACAGTTAGCTCAGTTAGTTAGAGTGTGATGCTAATAAAATATTTGCATATATTTAAATAAGGCATATGAGAATTTTCATAAGCCATGAATTGAGATAGGAGACCATGAGATGGGAACAAGAGGTGATGAGAAAGGAGGAGGAGAACAAGGGAAACACATAGAAGGAAAGCAGAAAGGAGGCTCTGGAGGGGAGAGGATGTGAGTGGGGAGGGGGGGAAGTAAGGAGGGGCAATGAAACAAAATGTGTGTGAAGAGCATCATAAGTAAGCCAAATTTATTTTTGCCATTAAAAGAACTTACTATAATGCTATAGTGCATTTTGTTTATTGTTTTATTGGCATTGTGACAAATTCTCACTCCTGGGATTAAATTTTATGTTGTCTAGTGATTTAATATATTGTCTTTAGATTCTGTTTAGAAAATACATCTACTTTTCCTGCCATAAAATATATGCATTTTCAAAGATCACCTCTGTCTTTGACAAAAGTTCTAAATAGTCCCTTTTTATAGGAAACACTTTTGGACTAGGTAGCCCTTTCACAACCGGTGGGATATACCATATTGGAATGGTCCATTGAGAGTTGACAGACCAAAGTATCTTCATAATGAAAAGAGCTATGGGCATTTCCCAGTTATGCTTTTGTAGTTTGTAGGGGAGGTGACTGAAGAAGAGTCACTTGGTCTATGTCAGAAGGAGTGCTCATCTTATAGCCTATGACTTCCCATTTTACAGTGTTATTTTCTAAACCAATCTGTCATTACATCACACAATGCATGAAGAACCAAGAGCGTATTTTTTTTACACATTTATTTCCTTATCTGTTTATTTTATGGATTCTTTGCTTGTCAGTTAGGGTGTTCTTGGGTCTCACTTGATTTCCTAGTTCCAGTTGTAGCCATAAGTCTGGTATCCCTGCCTATGGTGACTACCCCCTCTTCTTGGTCCAGTGATGATGTCAGCATCATAATTTTCTTTCTCAAGCACCTGAGCTGAGCCCAAGATTGGAAAAAAGAGATGTATTCTCCTTCTGGCTAGAGAGTTTACTAGCCAGTGACAATAAAAGTGAAGGCAGTTCTTATGGTGATGCTACTCGCCTCTTGTCCCCATTCGGTATGTGTAGACCATATTCTCTCTAAGCAGCAGTCACTTCCAGATTGGTGTTGTACTATACCTGCTCTCTACATTGTCTGTAAGAGAAAATAATATTTCTGTCTTGAAATCTGAACCAAAGGTAGATTTTGAATGATGACAGAAGTTTCATGACTATATGCATTCCTTAGAAAGATATAATCTTGTTGCCAATTATTGCAATATTGGTATACCGTGATTATTTGTGGTGAAAGCAGGATAAAATATTTGAAAGGAGTCATTTAGTAAAATACATGGTCATTGTACTAAGACACAGACAGGTGCAACCAATTTTGTCCATCACCTATTTCAGACTCTATCTTGTAAGGATTTGAACAAGCCCTGGAGAGGGCCATGTGGAGAATGAACATCTGAGAGAGTTCTTTCCATATGAGGTTAGCAGTCACATGAGTTTAAAGTACAGGAGAGTTAAAAGTGTTGAGGAAACGACTTATCACTTAACCAGTGCCTTTTGGGGGGTATCACACTGAAGCATTTTATTAATGAGAACCTTGATAAGTGTAATATGTGTATGTGTGTATGTAATATATTTATGTAATACATATAGTGTAATAGATATATTTGACTCTTGATACCGAATTAAGTCCCCAAAGTAATATAAATTTCAAGAGTACTTTCCACACAAATTATTGGTCTCACATTTATTAGTGTGCTTTGAACCTCTCCATCTTTCCATTTCTTTATCCCTTAACTATTTCTCCTTGATTCCTGAATTATTCCTTCCTACCCAGAACTGTCCACAGCTGACACATTGTGTTTAGCTCTTTGTATTGATCATTGAGACAGTGGTAGTTTGAATGGATGTCCCCTGCATAGACCCAGGTGTTTTATTAAAGCTTGTCACTTGGTTTTCCAGCCACCTTGCTAGAAGAGGTGTCACTGTGGGCAGATCCTGGGGTCCAGCCCTAAGGTGTGTTTGTGAGCAGATCTGATTCCCAGCCCAAAGGTATGCAGAGCATTCTGGGCTCTGCTGGGGTCCCTGCTGTTTTGCTGCCAGTTTTGTGCTTGTGTGTAGTGCTGGCTGGTTATGATTTTGCTCTCTGCTTGGATCTGTGAAAGGGGGACTGCCTTTTTAACCATTATGGAACTTCTCCTATATCTGTAAGCTTCAAATGAATCCTTTCCTTCCATAAGCTATCTGGCTTGGATTTTCCTCTGAGCAACACGGAACTGACTACAATAGAGACCAAAAGAATATAGCTTGGCTCTGCCCTCACTTGTCTGACTTCACAACCCCCTTACCCCCAGTAATAGACTATACCTTCTTGCTGATGTATTGCTCTGCAATGTTGTCAAAAGTACCTAGGAGGTCTAGGCTCCCAACTACAAGTACAGCAGGTAGGAAGGGAAGGGTAGACAGGGAAAGGTCCATTGGGTAAACACCTTGCAAGAATCACAGGAGACCCTCCTTGATGATACAGTTAGGGTTCAGGGTAGTAAGCTGACTTGTCAGAGAGCTGCATCCTGAGGTTGTAGGAATGGACTTCTGATGGCTACTTTCCAGTGCTGAACTGTGATCTCACATTTGGTGTTGAAGAGAAATCTGGAGGCTTGATATTTCTGTACCAGATAAAGAGGAATTGTAGATGTGTAAGGAAAAGGGAAAAGTGGACAGCCATGCTGTTCCCTTCCTGGACTCCACTGTCTTTTTAGGGACTGTGTTGTCATGCTCTATCAGAAAGCAGCATCACTGGTCTGGTTGTTGCAATTCCATGATGTAGAAATCCCTTGCTGGACTTTAGAATCAAGCAAGTTATTTCAGCCTATATTTTCATCAGATAAATTATTCTTGCTTGTCTTTTAAAAATGTTTGTGTATATGAGTTCAAGACCAGTCTGGGCTAGAGTGAAAGCCTGCCTCTAACTAACTATCTAACTAAAAAGGTAGAGATGTGGGCTGGAGAGATGGCTTATCATTTAAGGTGCTTGCCTGCAAAGTCCAAGGGAATGAGATTCAATTCCCTCAAGCCCATGTAAAGCCAGATGCACAAGGTGGCACATGCGTCTGGAGTTTTTTTTGCAGTAGCTAGAGGCCCTGGTGTGCCCATTCTCTCTTTCTCTCTGCCTCTCTCTCAAATAAATAAAGAAATACATAAATTGGGCTGGAGGGATGGCTTAGCGGTTAAGGCATTTGCCTGCAAATCCAAAGGACCCTGGTTCAATTCCCCAGGACCTACGTTAGCCAGATGCACAAGGGGGTGCATGTGTCTGGAGTTCGTTTGCAGTGGCTGGAGGCCCTGGCATGCTCATTCTCTCTCTTTCTCTCTTTCTTTGTCAAATAAATAAATAAAAAGAAAATAAAAAATACATAAATAATTTTTTTTAAAAAAAGGTAGAGAGTGATTGAGGAAGACATCCCTCCGATATGGACCTTTGGCCTCCATGTGTATATGCACTCAAATAGGGTCTAGGTAGTTAATCTTCTTTATTTTCTGGCTTGGGCAAAACCATACCTGAAACATGTCAAATTAAATTTTTTTGTGCTTATATGTGGTGTTCATGCATGTTCATTTGTGTGAGGGTGCACATTTGCGTGGTTACATTTGCTCATGCATGTGCACATACATGTGGAGGCCAGAAGTCAAGTTCAGGTAGATCACTCTATTACTGTCCACTTTATTGGGACAGAGTCTCCCACTGATCCTAGATCTCATTGATTTGGCTAGTCTGGCTAGCCAGCTTGCCCTGTAGATCCACATATCTCTGCCACGTGAAAGCTGAGATTACAGGCACTCGCTATTATGTCTGGGCATTTATATGTATGCTGGGGTTTGGGTCCCAACTCAGGTCCTTACACTTGTGTGGTAAGTACATTACCAACTGAGGCATCCTCTCAGTTCTCAGATTGATTATTTATTTATTTGCACATATATGTGTGTGTGTGTTGAGGGGGCATCTCAACAACTCTTGCCACTACAAATGAACACCAGCCACTTGCACCAGTTTTTGATTCTGGCTTACACGGACAGATTTACAATTGAATCCAGGGCTGGTGAGATGGCTTAGTGGTTAAGGCATTTGCCTGCAAAGCCAAAGGATCCCAGTTTGATTCTCCAGGGCCCACGTAAGCCAGATGCACAAGGGGGTGCATGCATTTGGAGTTTGTTTGCAGTGGCTAGAGGCCCTGGCACGCCCATTTCCTCTCTCTCTCTCTCTCACACACGCACTCTGCCTCTTTATCTCATAAATAAATAAATAAATAAATAAATAAATAATATAGAATTGAATCCAGACCAGCAGACTTTGAAAGCAAGTACCTTTAACTCCTAAGGCATCTTCCCAGACCCCTCAAATTGATTTTTCATAAAAGTATCCTTAAAGATATCTGAAGTATGATGTCATAGTCTTTATTGACTGCTTAGTTTTCTGTTTCTCAGTTATCACTGCTGGAAGTCATTTCTAATGTTTAACTTGAATGTCTAGTGTCTTAGCCTGAGCTGTTATTTTCCTTGTATTATTCCTTGGAAAAGAATTTTCCCAATGTTGGGATATTGTACTCTCAAATTTTTGTTACCTTTCTTCTTATTTTTTAATTTTTGTTTACTTATTTGTTTGAGAGAGAAAAAGAGAAAGAGAGAGAGAGAGAGAGAAACAGAGAGGCAGATAGAATGGGTGCTCCAGGGCTTTCAGACACTGCATATGAACTCCAGATGCATGTGCCATCTTGTGCACATGTGTGACCTGTGTGTCTGGCTTACATGGGTTCTGGGGAGTTGAACCTGGGTCTTTAGGCTTTGCAAGCAAGTGCCTTAACTGCTAAGCAATCTCTCTAGTGCCTGTTACTTTTCTTTATAACCTTCCATGTTCTTGATTCCTTATCCATTTCCATGGGTTTCCTTTCTTACCCATCATTTTCTTAAGGTTCCCTTATTTCCCTAGTTGAATGAGAATTTCCCCAAATCTCTTATGGTGAAGTCCAGTCTAATTCTAGGATTTTAGGGATCTCTGATGGGCTTTGGAAAGGAGGACAAAGCTTTGGCTCTATAGTTCCCCACCCATTGAGAGTGGTAGTAGACCAACTCATGCTCTTTTTGGAGGCCATGAATCAGAATTACAGGCTTCTGAAAGCAGGCTGGTAGCTAGCCATTTTTCTGGCCACCACACTCATATCCAGGTATTCTCTTTTGTAAACTGACAAAATAAGGTTACTTACCCAGTTATGGGGAGAGCAGGTGCTTTGACGGCTGCAGAATGGTTGCTCATCCCTGAGAAAGGAGGTATTTTGTTACAGGGGTCTGAAAATGTCTCCCTATTTGCCAAACTCACATTCTTCTATGTAGTACAGCCAGTCTGAGTGGGAGGAGCCAAAGTTGTGGTGATACAGAAACTTTCAGGGAGGTGGTTACAGGATGTGGCACCAGATATCTGTGAAGTACAGTCAGTCAATTGTGGCCTCTGGAGCTCTCTTTCTAACTAGTGCTGTTCATTTAAGAGTCAGTCAAATACCTCAGTCTCAGAACACCACCACTGCAACTATTCTCTAGTTTCTCACCTCTTACCTCTCTCTTTTGTATGGAAAAGTGGATATGTAAGACCTATATTCTCCCTGCTCACCTGGATTTCACCACTTGTCCTCTTTTAAGAAATAGAACAGTAATAGCAACAGTTCAACCCCAAGTCCACATTTTTACAGCCCAGGTAGTCAGCTGGGTGTTCTCAGGACTTGCAATAAATTTTGGAGATCATTAGCTTTGATGAAGGATAACATCCTTCAAGTAGAGGTAAGCTTGGCCCTTTTACCTACTGACAGGGATGAACACCCAGGAAATGTTTTCTCAGTATCTCATAATGGATTCTGATAGGACATAATTCCTTATTCTGGAGTGGAGGTCACTGACCTTGGAGAAAGATCTGGGGTCTTTTCTGGACTGTAAGTATTTAAATATTCTCAAAAAGATTTGTATTTTTAAGCACTATATTTTCTAAACACACAGATGAAGTTTCTTACACACTTTAATGGAGTATGGAGGTCCCTGAATATAATCTTATTTCATTCTGACATTAGAGGATCTCTCTTTGGTCTGTCATTTACATATTTGATAATCAATGTGTGATTTGCCAGTCAGCAGCTTTGGCATCATATAAAAGCCAGTTAGAAATACAGAATCTTGGAACCTCAAGCTCATCATTGACCTGCTGAATAAAATCTGCTTTTTAATAAGGGATCTAGGTCATTTGAATGCATATAAAAGTTTGACTTTGGGGCTGGAGGGATGGCTTACCCATTAAGGTGCTTGCTTGCAAAGCCAAAGGACCCAGGTTTGATTCTCCAGGACCCATGTAAAGCTAAATGTAAAAGGTGGTGCATGCATCTCAAGTTCATTTTTCATTTGCAGAGGCTAGAGGCCCTGGTGTGACCATTCTGTCTCTTTCTACCAGCCTGTTTCTCTCTTCTCTCTCTCAAATAAATAAATAAGAATAAAATATTTTTAAAAATTGACTTCGTATGATTTAGGATTTATTTTTCTTGGATGAGTGGAGGAAAGAGCTATAAATAGGACTTTGATCCTATAACTTCAGACTCCTGAGTATCTCTGGGTGCTTCCCAGAGACATTAGAATTTGCATCTGCACCTTTAAGAGGTATAACTTGGCCATATTGGATAATAATTTGAATCTGACCTCCCCAAGATCCTATCTCTGCTAAGCCCTCCCACAGAGCTGAAGATGGGCTCCCCTCTGTGCTTTCTGCCTCTCCTCTACTGAAAAGAGGAGAGACTTGTCTGACTGAGTGTTAAGAGTGCTCTCTCTCAGGTCCTCACCAGTGACTCCTGGGGAGAGGGGTCCTTCCAGCCCTGTCCGGTGCTAATGACTGCTGTGTCCCCTCCCCGTTCCTGGGGCTTCTGGAGGTGATTAGGCCATGAGGGCAGTGTTCTCATGGGGTCAGTACCTTTATAAAAGACATCTGCTTTAGCCCTTCATTAGGCAAAAACAAAGGGAAAAGACAGCTATGAACCAGGAAGTCGGCCCTCCCCAAACAACAAATTTTTCAGAACCTTGATCTTGGATTTCTCAGCCTCTAGAATTTTCAGAAATAATTTTCTGTTGTGTGTATGCTGTCTATGATATTCTATTATAACAGTCCAAATAGGCTAAGACAACCAGGTTAGAGGGCTAGACAGAAGAAAGATGAATGTGTTCATGGAGGCTTTAGGGAAGGCCAATGTCTAGTTTGACTGAGGAGGAAAACAAAAGAAAACCTGCATTCCAGCACCAAACAAATAGAAAAGTCTTAAGGTGAGAAGAAACTCCTCCTTTCTTCCTTCCAAATTCCATTCCTATGCACATCTTGGAATCTTTCTTTTGTACCTCGGAGTCGAGCATCTTCATGTAGCTGGAAAAGAATGATTCAGAGTCAGAGACTTTGGGGGCTGGTCTCCTCTGGACCCCACTGTAAGACAGAGGGAGGGGCAAAGCAAAGGGGGCGGTGCATGACAGTGGGCTTGGTAGGACTGAGGCAACTTAGCACCTTGAGCAAGCTAATATAATCACTTAGTATCTGGGGAAGGCCAAGAATATAGTAATACATGAATATGTTGTTTAAATCTTTGATCAATTTTTAGAAAAGAGATTGCACTGTGCATGGAGGAAGAGTAGTGAAAAAGAATTGTTGCAGTTGACCTGGTTTCTAATTCGCATTTTCCTATAATTAATAAATATACTCACCTAATAAGGCAGTTTCATGTCACTTGGGAAAATCCCCTCAACTTAGTCACTTACTGACATTTCATATAACCACATAAAGTAACTTTGTTGAAGGTATTTCTGGGAAGTTATTTATTTCAATATTTTATACTTCCTCAAGGAGTTATTAGACATATTCTTGCTGTAGTTGCCTGGAATGACAAGTCAGTGCTACTCTTCACAGCTAAAACCTTGGTCAGAGTTCACATCTCAGAAGGGCATGGGAAAAATGATGTCAAAAGCCAAGAAATTTAGAGCAAAATTTAATGTTACCTCCTTTTGTATATCCTTAAAAGCTGTTAACACCTGACAGAAGAAAATATATGAAAGTTAATATTATAGAATATCACTGTATTAGAGAGGGTATATAGATACTATAGAGCCATTAGTGTGAGGAATGTAACTGCTAACAGACTGCATCATTCTAGTTCTAGAAATACCCACTCCCCTCCCAAATTGACTTCCAGTCTATACTTATCTCTTGGTCACTATTTCTTCATTGGTAAATGAGTGAATAATAGTATGGTATTTAAGGAAGACTGGGCTATGAACAGAATGTACTTAAGCAAAGCTGTTAAAATCAATACTGCTGACTGTGGTAGTACATGGCAACAAGCAAATGCTGAAGAGGATAAGGCAGGAGTATTAAAAGTTTGAGGCCAACCCTAGGTTGCACCTCTAAGGACTTTTGAGTAAGATGACAGATTAGTGTGACCTAGTGAAGTCAAGATAAAAAAGAATATACTACTCTTTTGAGATGAGCTGAGGAACTTTAGAAATGCACAAAGAGGTTAGTAGGTCAGTGAGAAAATGTGGGAAAGGAATAAGCTGGACTGGAATCTGTAAGCTCCTCTTTGGGAAAGCAGCCAGGATTAGCCAACAGACAGAACCTGGTCACACATTATGCTGCATGTGCTAAGATGGAGTCAGTGGTTGCTGCCTAGAAGGTGCTATTTTCCCTCAAGACATGGGCACCATATTAACATTGAGCTGGACTAAGTAGGGTTTGGAGAGTTGCAATGTGAAACTGAGTATGCAAAGGTGGAGAGATGGCTGGCCACAACGTAAGAACAATGTAAGAAGTGATATTAAAAAAATATCTCCCAATTAAAAAATGTACAGACCCAGATGGATTCACTTTCATTTCCACCAGACTTTTAAAGAACACTAATGCTTCTTAAACTGTATAAAATAGAAACGGAAGAAATGCTATCAAAATCTTAAAAAAATTTTTTTGTTATTTTTATTTATTTATTTGAGAGTGACACAGAGAGAGAGAAAGAGGCAGAGAGAGAGAGAGAGAATGGGTGCATCAGGACCTCCAGCCACTGCAAACAAACTCCAGCTACAAGCGCCACTTTGTGCATCTGGCTTACGTGGGTCCTGGGGAATTGAGCCTTGAACCGGGGCCCTTAGGCTTCACAGGCAAGCACTTAACCACTAAGCCATCTTTCCAGCCCCACTATCAAAGTCTTTTTACAAGACTGGAATTATCCTGATGCCAACACTAGATAAAGACACAACAAAAATAAAGCCACAGACAATTTTCTCCAATGACCATAGATGCAAGGATTCTCAATAAAATGCTTGTAAGTGAATTCAAGAACACAGTTAAGATCATACATCATGACAAAGTTAGCTTTACTACAGGATGCAAGTATTGTTCCACATATGCAAATAAATAAATAAATAAATACAATATATCACATAAATGGACTTGAGGGTACAAATCACATAATCAGAAAAATCACATGGACACAGAAAAGGGCTTCTGACAAAATCCAACACCGCTTTATAATGTAAGTACCAAAGAAACTAAGAAGAGAAGGAATATCTCAACATAATAAAGGCTATATATGACCGATGTATAAGCAACATTATAATAAATGAGAAAAACCACAAAAGATTTGTATAAAAATCAGGAATAAGACAAGGGTACCCACTTTTTCCACCCTTATTCAATTAGTGCTTGAAGATTTAGATAAAGGGATAAGAGAGAGAAATAAAAGAGATACAAATAGGAAGACAAAAAGTATACTTGTTTTAGATGGTATGAGTTTATACATAGGAGGCCCTAATGACTCCACCAGATAATTCTTAAATCTGCTAAGCACTTTGAGCAAAGGGGCAGCATGAAAAAATTGACATACAAAAATCAGTAGTCTTTCTATTTACCACTAACAAATATGCTGAGAAAGAAATTAGGGTTAACAATCCCACTTACAATTGCCTCAGAAATAAATCTAACTGTAGCAGTTACCTTCTCATTGCTGAAAAAAATAGAAACCTGACCAGAAGCAGCTGGTTGGAAGGAGAGTTTGTTCCTGGCTTACAGCTGCAAGGGGACGTTTCATCATGGTGAGGAACGCATATCAGAAGCAGACAGCTCCACATCAGTATGGAGGAAGTAGAGTGAGAGAGATGAGTGAGGTAAACAGGGCTAGGCTGTAATACCCTCACAGCCTGTCCTGAGCAACACACCTCTATCAGCAAGGCCCCACCTCCCAAAGGCTCCACAAACTTCCCAAATAGCACCACTATCTGGGCAGTAAGTGTGAGGCTTAATCGGAAAAGACAAGGCTATGGGGGATATTTTACATTCAAACCACCACATTCTGTTCTTGACCCCCAAAGACTCATGACCATCTTGTGATGCAAAATGCATTCAGTCCAATTTAAAAAGTCCTCATAATCTTTAACAGTCCCAACAGTGTTCAAAAGGCCAGTCCAAAGTCTAATGTTAGACTCAAGACACTCTCATAATTGTGAGCCCTGCGAAGTCACAACACAAATTATTTTCTTCCAACATATACTGGCACAGAATAAACATTCCCATTCCTAAAAGGAAAGAGTATGAAGCAAGGAAAGATTGGACCAATGCAAGATAGAAAACCAGTAGGGCAAACATAAATCCCGAAGCTCCATAATTGGAATGTGCGACTTGTTATGAAATCATCTGGGCTCCAAAAGGCTTGGGCAGCTCCCACCCCTCTATGGCTGTGCTATTTGCACCCATCCCCGCAGTACAAGAAGCCAATGGGTTTCTCAACTTTCTAGCCTGCATCCAGTTCTCTAAATCTAGTGCAATCTGGGTGATGTGCTCCTCTGCCAGATGGGGCTAAAGCTTGATTTAGGACCAAAGCTGCAGAATCCCCCCCCCCACTAGCTGACCCTGGGGAACAGGGAACTCCTTCCCTCTCCCTTTAACTCTTCCTTTGCAAAAGAATATGCACTCCTACTATCTTTAGCCTTCAGTGAGTTGGGTTTCACCCCCTAAAACCTCTTTGTTATTGTCCTAATGAAGAGCAGTTGCCTGATCCGCAATGGTAGCAATCTCTTTCATAATCATAGCTTAAGCAGCTGAGGTTGCTATGTTCAGACTTCTTTCTGTTCTAAACTTGGTATTTTTCATATACTTCTGCTCTTTATTTTCCTCTGCCATAGAATGAGCTGAGTGTGGTAAGCAGGGCTGGGCTTTAACACCCAAGACTCCCCCACCCAGTGACACACTTTTTCCAGCAAGGCTCTACCTACCAAAGGCCCTTCAAGCTTCCCAATAGTACTGCCAGCTAGAAATTAAGTATAAGGGCTAATCACAAGCACATTTTACATTTAAACTACCACATTGACCAAGGAAGTAAGAGACACCTACAATGAAATCTACAGTTTTGATGAAATGCAGTTCTGATTAAAATTACAATGCCATTCTTCACAGAAATAGAAAAAAAAAATCTTAAAACTCATATGGAAGCACAAAAGACCACAGATAGCTACCAATGATGAAAAAATTACCATAACCAAGTCCATGTGTGCTATTGAGCCATAGTAAGAAAACAAACATGACCCTATCACAAAACAGACTCAGAGATCAATGTAACAGAGAACCCAGGTATAATCTCCCACATCTACAGCCACCTGATTTTTGAAGATGAAAAAGTATACATTAGAGGAAAGATAGCATTCTCAACAGTTGGTGCTGGAAAAAAAATTTACATGTGGAAGAAAGAAACTAGATCACTATTTCTTGCCCTAAATGAAAATCAATGACAAATGGATCAAAAATACATAAAATACAGGGCTGGAGAGATGGCTTAACAGTTAAGGCACTTACCTGCAAAGCCAAGGAACAAAGGTTTGATTCCCCAGGACCCACATAAGCCAGATGCAGAAGGTGGTGCATGCACCTGGAGTTTGTTTGTGGGGCTAGAGGCCCTGGCACATCCATTATCTCTCTGCTTCTTTCTCTCTTTCTCAAATAAATGAAGAAATAAAATAAAATATTTTTAAAATACCTGAAATAAATAACTCTAAACTGATAAGTGAAATGATAGGGAAAATGCCTCAAGATATAGGCAGAGGCAAGAACATTCTGAGTGAGACTCCAGTAACAGTAAATAATGTTAGAGACTGACAAACGGGATTTCATGCAGTTAAACACTGTAGAGCAAAGTAAACAAAGAGATAGCCCACAGAATAGGAGAAAATCTTAGTTAGCTATTTACTTCATTCAGGGGATTAAAATCTAGAACATACAAAGAACTGAAGAAACTAAAAAGCCAAAAAACTTAATAAGTGGGTTAATGAGTAGTTCTCAAAATATCAAGTATAAATTGTTAATAATCATGAAAAATGTTCACTACCACTAACCATCAGCAAAATACAAATTAAACTTATATTGAGACTCTATCCCATCCCAACAGAATGGCAGTCATTAAGAAAACAGCAACTAGCCGGGCGAGGTGGCGCACGCCTTTAATCCCAGCACTCGGGAGGCAGAGGTAGGAGGATCGCCTTGAGTTCGAGGCCACCCTGAGACTCCATAGTGAATTCCAGGTCAGCCTGGGCTAGAGTGAGACCCTACCTCGAAAAACCAAAAACAAAAACAAAAACAAAAAAAAAAAAAAAAAGAAAAGAAAACAGCAACTGATGACAAAGTGAATGTCAAAGGGAAAAATTCTGTACATTTCTGATGGGAAGGTAAACTAGTCCAGCCAGTATGCAAATATGTATGGATGTTCCTCAAGAAACTGAAAGTAGAACTACCATATTAACCAGATATATTACTCTTGGGTATTTATCTGAAGTACTCCGAGTCCACATATCAGAGAAGCACAATCACAACAATGTTTATTGCAGCATTATTCATAATAGTAGCTAAATTAGGGCATGAATTTAGGTGTCTTTCAGCAAAGTAACTCATAAAGGAAATGTGGTATATATACACAATGAAATTATTTTTCAGTCATAGAGAATGAAGTTATGTCATTTATAGGAAAACAGATACAGCCAATGATAATCACATTAAAGCAGGTAAATCACTCTCAGAAAGACAAATATTGTATGATTTCCTAGATTTTATTATGGATATATAATATCATGTATGTACATATGACATCAAAGTAAAAGCAAAACTGTACAAGCCAACATAAAAGGGGACTAATAGTAGGGGGATCACCATGAGTTCAAGGCCACCCTGAAACTACATAGTGAGTTCCAGGTCATCCTGAGTTAGATGAGAGCCTACCTCTAAAAACAACAACAAAAAAATTGCAACCTGAATTCAAGAATACATTGAGATTATACATCATGACTAAATTGGTTTTGTCTCAGGCAAAGCAAAGTTCCTGGATACAGTGATATGAATTGGATATTATTGTCTGTTAACATTTAGAATTATCATTTCATATTCTTCTGGCTTTTAGGGTTTCTGTTGAGAAATGCTGTAATTTTGATGAGTTTGCCTATATATGACTTGAACTGTTGCAGTTTTCAACAGAGCTCTTTGGTTCTCTATCTTGATTGTTTTAAGTAGAATATGACATTAAAAGGTTTGCTTTTTGGTCTTGACTGTCTGGTGTTCTATAAGCCTCCTGAATCTTAATGATCATTTCAAACTCTATTGAATATATTGCTTATGTTTTTAACCTGAAGTTCTTCTCTTTATAGCCTTGTGATTCATAAATTGGGTCTTTTATTATTCTGGTCCCACAGAATTCACATTTGTTCATATTTTATCACTTTATTGTGTTGATATCTGCATGTTCTAATGCATTTGTCTTGTTTTCCATCCTTGATATTCTGAAATGGACAGATAAACATAATATATCACATAAGTAGACATAAGGACAGAAATCACATGATCATTTCAATAGATGCAGAAAAGGCCTTCAACAAAATGAAACTCCCTCCGGGCATGGCGACACATGTCTTTAATCTCAAAACTAGAGAGGCAGAGCTAGGGGGATCACTGTGAGTTCTAAGCCAGCCTGAGACTACATAGTAAATTCCGGGTCAACTTGGGCTAGAGCAAGACCCTACCTTGAAAAACCAAACCAAAAAAAAACTACAAAGAACTTTTAAAAATAAATAATAAATCAGACAACCCAGTCAAGAAATGGCCTAATGAAATGAGCAAACAGTTCTCAAAGATGAAGTACACGTGGACAATCAACACATGAAAAATGTTCAACCTCAGTAGCTATCAGAGAAATGCAAATTAAAACATCATGATAATATCTAATCCGGAACAAGACAAGGAGGTCCATTCTCACCCCTTCTATTTGACATAGTACTTAAAATCTTAGCTCAAACAATAATATAAGAGAAAGAAATAAAAAGGATTCAATTTGAGAAGGAAGAAATCAATCTAGACTTATTTGTTGATGATATGATTCTATACATAAGTGACCAAAAAACTTCTAGAGCTGGTAAACATCAAAGCGGCAAATCAATACACAAAAATCAATAGCCCACTTATACCAATCACAAACATATGGAGAAAGAACTCAGGAAAGTTGTCTCCTTTACACTAGCAAAACAATAATAATTAAAAATTAACTTCCTTAACCAAGAAAGTTAAAGACCTCTACAAAAGCATTAAAGCACTGAAGGAATTGGGGAAGACACAAGAAGATGGAAAAGATCCCCATGCTCATGGATCAGGATAATTAATGTCATGAAAATGGCCATCCCACCAAAAGCAATATGCAGATCCAATGCAATTCCAGTGAAAATTCTGGGACCAACCTTCACGAAAATAGAAAAAATAGTCTCAAAATTTATATAGAAGCACAAAAGTCCTTGGATAGCTAAAAATGTCCTCAGCAAAGCGCATACTGCCAGTGGTATCACTGTACCTCATTTCAAACTAAACGACAAAGCCGTAACTGCACTGGCACAAAACAGGCACAAAGATCAATGGGACAGAATAGAATATTAAGGTATAAGTTTAGGTAACTGCAACCATCTGATGTTTTAAAATATATTTTTATTTATTTATTTGTAAGAGAAAGAGACAGAGATGGAGAGAAAGAGGGGGTGGGCACTCTAGAGCCTCTGACACTGCAAATGAACTTCAGACATATGTGCCACTTTGTGTATCTGGCTTTACATGGGCACTGAGGAATAGAACCAGGGCCAGCAGGCTTTGCAATCACATGCCTTTAATTACTGAGCCATCTCCCCAGCCCCGAACCACCTGATTTTTGACAAAGGCCAAAAACGCACACTGGAGAAAATACAAAATTTTTAACAAATGGAGCCACTCATCACTATACTAACAAAAATGGGCCAAGATAGCATTTTCAACAAATGGTGCTGGAGAAACTGTATAACAATACAGGGGAAAATGAATTTAGACCCTCTTCTCTCACCCTGCACAAAAACCAACTCCAAATGCACCTTAATATAAAACCTGAAATTCTAAAAGGACTAGAATAAAAAGTGGAAAAAACATTCTAAGATATAGGTTTAGGGAAAGCCTTTCTATATAATGCCCCAGTAGCCCAGGGAATTAGACAATCAACCAACCACTGGGATCTCATGAAACGATCAAGCTATTGCACAACTATGCAAATCATCAACAGAGTCAATAGACAGTGTACAGAATGTGAGAAAATCTTTACCAGCTATATATCAGGTGCAGGTTTAATATCTAGAATATACAAAGAACTCAAAAAACTACACAATAAAAACACCAATCCACTAAAAAAAATGGTATAGGGAACTGAACAGAAAGTTCTCAAAGGAAAACGTCCAATAAACATCTAAAAAGATGTTCAACATCTTCAGCCATCAGATATATGGAAATTAAAACTACTTTGAGATTCCACCTCAGTCCAATCTGAATAGCTATAATCAAAAATCCAGTGATGACAAACACTGCTGAGGGTGTGGGGAAAGAGGAACCTTAATCCACTGTTGGTGGGAATACAAACTCGTACAGCCACTACAGAAATCGGTATGGAGGTTCCTCAAAAATTAAAAATTTATCAAGGCTGGAAGATAGCTTAGAGATGGCTTGGCTGAGAAGCCTAAGGACCCAGGTTTTGATTCCCCAGTACCCACATAAATCAGATGCACAGGGTGGTGCATGCATTTGGAGTTCATTTGTAGTGGCTAGAGGCCCTGATGTGCTCTCTATCTCTTTCTCTCTCTTCCTGTCTCTCCCTCTTTCTCTCTCTCTCCTAAGTAAGTATATAGATCATTTGATCTAAGCTATTATAGTATATACTCTACTGTATAGTGTATATATATATATATATTATATACATATATATTTATATTATGTACTATTATATAGCTATACTATTCATGGGCATATACCCTGAACACTCTACCATCAAGATACTTACTCAGCCATGTTTGCTGCTGTTCTGTTCACAATAGCTAAGAAATGGAATCAATCCAGATGCCCAAGTGATGAAGGACTATGAAGATGTAGATACCTATATATATATATGGCACGGAATTCTACTTAGCCATAAGGAAAAAGTGGAATTATAAAATTTTTGGAAAAAAATGGATGGACCTGGAAAAAAATCATATTAGGCCAGGCTATCCAGAATCAAGATCAGAAAGACAAACAACACATGTTCTTTCTCTTATGTGGATCCTATCATGAAGTAGTTTGATTTGTTTGTAAGTTGTAATAAGCATCATTTGTATTAGTAAGGAAGCTAGAATGAGGCTTGGAGAGAGGGGAAGCAGGGAGACATGAGAGGATGGGATAGTAGACAGGCCAGTGGAGGGACAGAATACAGGGGTGGAAGGGTCAGGGGGAATGGAGTAAGGGAGGTAGGGGAGGGGAGATACACAAAACTAATGATGGCATGAATCAATGCCATAAAAACCTTCTTAATAAGAAAGATGGAGGGGAATAGTTTGGGCAGAGGCACTCTGTAGGGGTTGAAAAACTTTACCCCCAAACCATAGGCTGTTGATAATAAATCCCAGTGCCAGATTTGGGTTAGCCCCCACCCACATATATATGAAGAAAGATGGCATTGTTCTGCACTGGGATTATAGAAAGTTACTCTGAGGGCAAGACCCAATCCATTGAAGGCTCAAGCTAGTAAGAATATGAATTATTTTGAAAGAAAAAAAGCCTCAAAGAATGCTGAAAGAGGTCTCTGCTCCCCAAGATCAGCAAACAGAGGATGCTACAGCTGTACAGGGCAACAAGCTTCATCCTGATTTGACATTAGAACTTGGAAGTCTCACCCAGTACTGGTTTTATAAGAACAGAAGATGCAACATGTAGGAGGTCATGGAGTATTGTACCAGAGTTCTAGAGTGATCTTGAGGTAAAACAACGTGAGGCAGGGTTGGAGTCCCTATGTGGAAGTCCTGTGAGTCCACTTCATGACACTGTGAAAGGGAACCATAAATTTTACTGGAGATCTCAGGATCCTGGAGATGCCAGAACCATGGAACATCTGTCATGGAAAGCTGTGGGCTCAGAGCAAATCCTACCCAGAAGAGAGGCTACAGGCAGCATGGCTGGCAGGGCAAATCTACCAAGCCCTTTCAAACCTGAAGGATCTATCTCATAGTGAGTCCGTTACTGGACATGGACCTGCGTGACTTGGTGTTTGTCCTTGGTTTCAGTTTTGCTTTGGTTCAGTATTTCCTTGCTTTGTTCCCATTCTGTGCCATTGTATGTTAGAAGCATGTAACTTGTGTTTTAATTTTACAGGCCTCACTGTTAAGAGACTGTTTTGAGACTTCTGAATAATGTTGGGACTGTTAAAAATTATATGGGCTTTTAAAGTTGGACTGAATGCATTTTGTATCATGAGATGGCCATGAATATATGAGGACTAGGGGTGGACTGTGGTGGTTTGAATGTAAAGTGACCCTGAGATTCATGTGTTTGAATACTTAATGCCCACTTGGTGGCACTATCTGTGAAGGTTGTGGAACATTTAGGAGGTGGAGCCAGGCTGGAGAAGGTATGTCAGCAGAGGCCATGAGATGTTATAGCCCAGTCATTCTTTCTGCTCTCTCTACTTCCTCTCTGCCAATGTGATTGATGGCTTTCTACTCCTGCCATGCTTTCCCCACCATGCTGGGACTCTATCTGATGGAACTATAAACTGAAGTAAATTCTTTTCCCTTCATAAGTTTCCTCTGCTCAGGTATTTTTTTCCTAGTAACAAGAAAGTAACTGATATAATCTATGATGTCATTTGATTTAGATGTTTCTCTATTTTTGTTAGGATCTTTTGGTTCCCATACAGCTTATTCATCTTTGATTTGTTTAACCTTTCCATCATCCCCTCCTCTCCTCCATCTCCTAACCTGGCCCCACTTTAGACCATTTCCCCCCGCCCCCAGTATTCTGCTCCCCAGACGAGGATTTTAAAAGAATGATTATAAGAATATTTAAAGAAATAAAAAAGATACAAATAAACTAAATTCAAAGAGAAATAAAGTCAATATGGGATATGAAACAGGAATTCAATAAAGAGATATAAATATTAAAAAAATCAAATAGAGGGCCTGGAGAGATGGCTTAATGGTTAAAGTGCTTGCCTACAAAGCCAAAGGACCCAGGTTTGATTCCCCAGGACCCATGTCCAGGCATATGCACCTGGAGCTCATCTGCAGTGGCTGGAAGCCCTAGTGCACCTATTCTCCACTCCCAACCTTTGTCTTTCTGCTCGTTTCTCCCTCTCAAATAAAAAAATATATATGTATATATATATTTTTACAAAAGAACTTAATGCAAGACCTGAAACTCTAAAACCAATTTAAAAAAATAGGAAACACACTTCAACATATTGGGATATGCAAGCACTTTTTGAACAGGATTCCAGGCACTTAGAAAATATTTCTAATAATTGACAAATTGGATTTTAAATGTTTTTGCACGGAAAGGAAATGATTGAAGAGACAACATATAGAATGGTAGAAGATCTGCAAGCAGTTCATCTCACAGGGGATTAGTATATAGGATGTACAAAGAACTGGCTGGGCATGGTGGTACAGGCCTTTAATCCCAGCACTTGGGATGCAGAGGTAGGAGGAGTTTGAGGCCACCCTGAGACTACATAGTAAACTCCAGGTCATCCTGAGCTAGACCAAGACCTTACCTCAAAAACAAAACAAAACAGAGAGAGAGAGAGAGAGAGAGAGAGAGAGAGAGAGAGAGAGAGAATGTACAGAGAACTTAAAAAATGAATAATGGGGCTGGAGAGATGGCTCAATGGTTAAGGCACTTGCCTGTGAAGCTTAAGGACCCATGTTCAATCTTGCTCCAGATTCCATGTAAGCCAGACTGACAAAGGTGAGGCAAGTGCATGGTTGCACATGCCCACTAGGTGGTGCAAGTTCCTGGAGTTTGACTACAGTGGCTGAGGCCCTGGCATGCCAGTTCTCTCTCTCTCTCTAAAACCAAATCATAAATCAGACAACCCAGTCAAGAAATGGCCTAATGAAATGAGCAAACAGTTCTCAAAGATGAAGTACACGTGGACAATCAACACATGAAAAATGTTCCACTTCACTAGCCATCAGAGAAATGCAAATTAAAACATCATGATAATACATAATCTCAGTCAAAATGGCAGTCATAAAGACAAAAATGCTGATGAGAATATGCACAAAAGGGAGCTCTTACACACTGCTGGTAGTGATTTAAGCTAGTTGAGCCATATGCAAATCAGCATGAAGGTTTCTCCCAAACTGAAAATCGCTCTATTCTATGACCCAGCTGTATCATTCATGAGTATATACCTGAAGGACTCTAAGTTACAATATCAGAGATACTTGCACATCAATGTTTATTGCAGCAATATTTACAACAGCTAAGCCATGGAACCAGCCTAAGTCTCTGTGAACAGAGTGGTAGTAAACACAATGGAAATTTCAGTTACAAAGAATGGACATTTATCATTTGCAGGAAAATGTATAATAACTGGAGATAATCATATAAAGTGAATTAAGCCACTCTCAGAAAGACAAATATTGTATGTTTTCTTTCATTTGTGGGTCTTTATAGATACATGAACTCATATATATACAGATGACATGAAAGTAGAAGCAAAACTGTGGGAACAAAGGGGACAAGTGGAAGGAGGGAGGGGTAAGGAAGGAGAGGGAAGTGGGGTAGGGGAATATGTTCAAAGCACATTATATACTTGCATGAAAGAGGCCCTGTATAAACCAGCATAATCAAATAAAAATACGGTTGTTTTGTTAAACACAGGAAGGGACAATTCTGCAGATTCAAAGTACAGATACTCATTTTTTTTTTGCTCTTGTCCCATCTTTCAGTGGTAAAATAGGCACTATACACAGGGTGATAATAAAACACATCCTGTTACATCAAACTCTGCTCTCCGGGGTGCTATTTTTCCGTGGGCCTGGGGATGTTTGTTCCTCATTCCAGTCTAAATCATGACCCCTATCCTAAAAATCACCCCTACTTTGAAGATTCTTTGCCACAATGTTTCCTCTGTTCCATGGGGTTTAAAGGTGAGAGAAAATAACACAGAACTGGAGTCTCCCTTAGAACCTTCTTTTTTTTTTTATGCTGCTTTAACTTAAACCCTTGTAGATGGATGTACTAAGTAACATCTAAATAATTTTCTATAATGGCTGAGAATTGCAGGTACATCAGCAATCACTGTAGGGATCAGAGGATAGCTTTGTCACACTGAGCCTGTGAGAAAGGCTTTTACAGTCTGGGGCAGTCACTGAGAACCAAGGGATTAAACAATCTTAAGTCCAAACTCGAAACAAACAGGACTCATGACAGGTTCAAATACATGGGTGTTGGAAGGGACGCAAAGATACAGAGACGTGAGGAATTGGGGCTACAAAGATGGAAGGAGGATAGTAATTCTTCACCAATAATCAGGAAATTGCTCAGGGGCTGAGAAAGAAATGTGCTCTTCTCCACATTCTCCCATCTCTCACCATGTTGTCAGAAGTGATGTCTGTTCTTACCTGGTCCCACAGGGTCTCAGTGATTGCTACATCTCTCTCCTGTAGAAACAAAGAAATAAACCTCAGCAACATTTCCCCAGCCCTCAGAGCATCTGATCTGACACATCTGGGAGAGTGAAAGGTATTTCATGGAATTGAGACAGACTTCTGGAGTCATTCTATTTTTTTTTTTTTTCAGGCTGCTCAGCATCACCTTTAGCCCAGCAAGTCATTTTCAGTTCATTCTTCTGCTGACTTTCTTTCTTTCTTTCTTTCTTTCTTTCTTTCTTTCTTTCTTTCTTTCTTTCTTTCCTTCTTTCTTTCTTTCTTTTTGGTTTTCTGAGATAGAATCTCACTAGCTCAGGCTGACCAGGAATTCACTATGTAGTCTCAGAATGTCCTCAAACTATTGGTGATCCTCCCACCTCTGCCTCCTGAGTGCTGGGATTAAAGGTGTGCACCACCATGCCCGTCTTTGACTTCTTTTTTTAATTAAATTTTTTTAAGTTGAAACTTTGTATGTATACATCAAGGGTTGGTATCATCATTTCCCTTCTCCCTGCCCCCATTCTACTGAAGGTCCCACTTAGTGGGATTGCTGGTGTTCACCATAGAGTTGTGCGAGCAGCAGTCAGTCATTGTGTGGTGGTGGTGGGGGGTTTTTACAATGCCTCTGGCTATTCCCTCTCACCCTGTGACTCTTATATTCTTTGCTCCCCTCTTCTGCAAACTTCTCTGAGCCTTGGTGGGTGTGCTTTAAGTGTATTTTAGTGTTGAGTTCTCATTCTGCTGATTTCTTCATCTAGCAGGTGAATGACAGATACCAACAGACCTACACACTTTCGTATTATATCAATATCCACAGTAGCCTGTGTGTTCCTATCATCATCTGTCACAGAAGTGAGATTGTTACCCAGTCATGGTGTACAATGACCAAAAAAGCCAGTTAAGCACCCCAAACCACAAGGCCCAAATCCCCCAACATACAGTTCTTGTTAGGCAGTGTTTTTGCCTCATGGTCATAGCCTTCTTTTTTCCCTTTTCCCTGGGAATCAAAAGCTCCAAGGAAATCAGGGCACTTGGATGCCTTACCTACCTGTCGTTTCATCGGCTCTTCTGTGGATGCACTGGAAAGGAGATAAAAATGTGATGAGAAACAGGGAAGATAAGTCAAAGGCTTTTACTAACTCCATTGCATAACTCCTATCAAGACCTCTTAAACCTTCTTCACTAATATTTTAGGAGTTGTCAGGATCCTACCCCTCATATTCTCTCTGGGGCTTGTAACTCCATTTTCTAGCATCTTGGCTATTATATAAAACTTTGATTACTATACAAAGGTAGGTGTGTGTGTGTGTTTTGATATGAAGATAGTGGCAAAGATGGGAACACAGAACTGAAAGAGAGAGGTACAGTGAGAATAGAGACTAACTCACAAAAGAATGCCACTGAGCTGGGTGTGGTGGCACATGCCTCTAATCCCAGCACTCGGAGGCAGAGGTAGGATCACAGTGAGTTCAAGGCCACCCTGAGACTACATAGTGAATTCTAGGTCAGCCTGGACCAGAGTGAAACCTTACCTTGGGAAAAGAAAAAAAGAATCCCACTGATTTGTTACCCAAAATCGAGGCAGAGGAAGACTGAGCCTCCTCGAGCCAGGCACTGAGAGAAGGCTTTGAGCCAGATTCTGTCACAGACAGTCCTATGTGGAAGCTGTGGGTAGCTTACACTGCAGCAAGCCAAGGCTGGCATATGCTTAGTAATGGTGCTGGAAAAGCTTGGATGCTACCTTTGTATTTTGACTGCTCTAAAATAGAGGACTCATGTTGTAGATGAGTTACTAGAGAACTAGTTACACTGCAGTAGAATTTGGCATTTAGGGACCGAAGATTTGATTTCCAGCCTCATGATCCCCCAGTTCTTGGCCTGTTAGCAAGTCTCTGCCTGGATAAGGTTTTTTTTTTTTCCCTTATCTATAAAACAAGAGGGGTAATCTTAATTCTGAGGGCTTGGCAGAGGGGAGGGAGTGTCAGGAGCCCCTTTGTAAACTGTTCATTTCATTTCATTCATTATTCTTATTAGCATTACTTTTATAGTGCCTTGTTCAAAAAAATCAACTCAAGGCTCTGGTGTGTTTTATGTGCTTGTTTGTATAGAACTGTAGGAGCCTCTGATATCTACTCATTATTTTCTCCTTTCAGATTACTGCACTGTCTACAAGATAACTAATGATTTTAGACAGAGCAGGTTCTTATAATTGCTTTTTCAAGATTACTGTTTCTCAGTTTCTTATTGGTTCTCAGGCTTGAGGTCAACTTAACCATTCTGAGTACTTAAATAAGACCAACAACCTAGAAACCTAAGAAACAATCTTAACTCTCTCTCTTTCCTAATGTGTACTAACTCTTACTTTAAAACATCTGCTAGGATCATACTTCAAAGGTTTAAGCCAAGTTTCACTTACTTTCTGAAGCTTTCCAGACCTATAAACTTATAGCAAGACTCCTTTTTTTCTAACTTAATGATTAATATTGCCCAGGCCTTATATTTAGTTTCTTGTATTTAACAGAACTTTCTGGCCATTTTAACCACCCTAATCTAAGGGAAGCATGGTTTTGAATTGCTAGCTTTGATTCACACTATTGAGGACATAAAGAACTTAGAGAATGTTGCCACTGGAATGAATAAGTGTCCAAAGGAAGTACCCAACCAACTTTTGAAGAGATTTCAACTGATACCCACCTCCTCAGCTACAATGAAAAAACTTGCTATTGCCCCTTGCACTGAGGAGGTGGAAAAGGGGGACACATGAAAGTTTCCATCTACCTGGCCCACATAGAGTGGCGACCTTGCTTCTTCTCCCGTCTAGTATGGGAACTCTGGGGGGCATGTTAGCCTCTTTTACCTTATTGGCTTCTCAGATGTCATTCTTGCCTTCTGTTCTTGATCCTGGTAGGCATGCTGTGCCATTTTCTCTTGTACAGAAACTAGGCCTCTGGAGCTGAAGATGGAGGCAGCTCCAGGCCTTGGGCAGAAATAAGTGAAGTGAGAGGGCAGGCATAAGGTAAGAAGAAAAACACCTGCCCAGTGCACAAGTTCTGTCTTGGCCCAAGGAGTTCATGAAATGTACCTTGTCTTAAGTGGATTGGGGTATTTGGGAGGGCATGGATATGTGTGTGTATAATGTGTAAAGGAGGGTAAAGATAACGGAAGGAAACATTTGTTCTAGGAAAGCTCTCCCTTACAACCTCAGGCAAACATTTCTAAGATTGTTGGAAGGGAGCTGGCCAGATGCTCCTTGAGCTGAGGTCAGATCTAAGGCAAGGAGACAAGTAGCATATAGTGAATTCAAGATTAGCCAACACCCCACCCTCTCCTACATCACAATATTTTCATAGTCTACTTAGGGTAAAGACATGAGAGAGAGGACAATCAGCTCCAGCCTTCAAGTTCTTTTTAGAGGGGGATGAAAACCCTAATCAATGCTGTTCAGAACACCTGGGATGAAAGACCAAAGCAATGACCCAGATAAGGAATAACCCTCCCTTGAGAGACTCACCTTCTGCTTTTCCCACTCCTGCCCTCCCCACCTCCAAACCTAGTCATAAACGAGGTCAGTTAAGCCCATAAACTTACCTTTACCCCTTTCCCTAGACCTTTCCCACCTCACAGTAATTCCCCATATCAGCCTTCTATTCTTAACACATTGTGACTTCAACTATGACATCATAGACTTGGGACAACTGGTCCTTCCCTCCTAGTTATATCTTGGACTTTATTTATTCCACATTATAATGGTAAAGTGAAGGGATGATATGAAATTTTAAGTTTAGTTTCTGGAGACTTTTGCTACTTTATTTTTCTCCACTGATTGCATTACACATCCATTGATCTTAATAGAATGGCAGAAAGGAACCCAAAACAATCTATCTTGTACTTTAAATTACAGGAGGGCTTGAAAAAAATCTGGCTTCAAGATTTTTTTTTGAGAGACAAATGATTTTTATTTGGATTCCAAAAGTCTTTGAGGATTTATAGTGAATATAAAGACCACTGTGCCTAAAAATCTGAGAAGTGACCAAGGCTTTTGCAACTGAGTATCCTCAGGGAAGGTCTGTGTCAATGAGAAGTGGTGGAAAAGTAGGAACTATGGTTTTGTGTTCAGGAAGATGGGTCCTACAGTAGTTTATTTCAGATTTATAACCTGCCCAGGTGATGCTGCACAAGATCCCATGATCCATCATAGAAATACGAACGAAGGAGGAAAGATCTGGAATCTGAAGTGCGGTCACAATGCATTTAGCCTGTGACAAAATGCCAGAGTAGATCCCATGGGTAAAGTTATGGCCATCCTGTCTCTTTTATGTCACAGAAACCTCCTTAGGGATTTTGTCTTAATCACTATTGACTAGTTCTACATTGCTAAGAATTCTTCCTGGAATGGTAACATGTGTGTTTTTCATCATGGTGAGGGTGCTGGAGATGGAATCCATGGCTTCACTCACACACACAAGGAACCTACAAGCAGTCAACAGTGCACACTAAAACTTGCCGTAAGTAGATAGTTGTCATATCATTAACTTATGCCAGTGATTGTTATATAAGGGTACTCCACAAAGGAGAGGCACCCCTCTGCTACCATGACAGTACTTTACCTAGAACAAGGGAAAACCCCAAGGGGAAGAAGAAAAGATTTAAGTTGTCAGTTCTATAGACACACAAAGACCAAGTTTTGACTATATTTTTGAGAACTTTATTGAGATATAATGGACATTCACTACACAGCACACATTTTGGCAAGCTTAGACATACATATGTATCTATAAAAATATCATTGAAAGCAATCTATCCATGACTTCCAGAGTTTCCTTGCATCTTTTTGTAACACTCTTTATCTTTCTCTGTCATTCTTACTTCCCCTATTCTGACATGCTTTCTGATAGTATAAAATACTGTGCAATTTCTAGACTGTTATATAAATAAAATTAGTTATTATGACTTTTGTATGGATTCTTTCAGAATAATTATTTTGATATTCATTCATGTTACCTATATATCAAGTTTATTCTTTTTCATTGCTGAATAGTATGTTAGTTTTTTAGGGCTTCTATAATCAATCACCATGAAATTGGGACTTTAAAACAATAGAAATTTAGCCTCTTATGGTTATGGACATCCTAACTCTGAAATCAAGGTGCCAGTAGGTTGCCTCCTTCCCGAGGCACCTAGGGAGAGCCAGTTCCCTGTCTTTCTCAGCTTTTGGCAGCTGATTTAATCCCATGGCTGCTTTCCTCCAGTCTTTACACAATTTCTCTGATGTGTGTCTTCTGTTCTCTTGTCAGAACACTTGCCATTCTCACTTGAGATCCTTAATCACACCTTAATCAGATCATTTTTTCCAAATCCAAATTTACAAATTCAGGATGGTTATATTGTTGGAAGGGCCACCATTCAACCTTTTGCATACCATGAACATCTTGGTTGTTTACAGTTTGGATCTATTGCAAATAAAACTGCCTAGAATAGTCATTGTTGCAGTCAGGTTTGCATTGAGGGCAGAAATCACCCAACCAAGAACAGCTTGTAGGAAAAAAGTTTATTTTGGTTTACAAACTCAAGGGCAAGATCCATAATGGCAAGGGAAAATGATGCATGAGCAGAGGGTGGACACCACCTTCTGGCCAACATCAGGTGGCCAACAGGCACAGGAGTGTGCCAAACAATGGCAAGGGAAACTGGCTATAGTACTCATAAGCCCACCCCCAAAAATACACTGCCTCCAGGAGGCATTAATTCCCAAATCTCCATCAGCTGGGAACCTAGCATTCCAGACAGCTAAGTTTATGGGGGACACCTGAATCAAACCACCACATTCCACCCTGGTCCCCATAAACTGATAACCATACATGATATAAAATGCAATGCATTCATCCAACTTTAAAAGTCCTCATAGTTTTTAATCAATCCCGATGATGCTCAAAAATTCCCATAATCCAAGGTCTTTAAACTGAGCCATAATACCAAAAAATCCCCTAAAAGACCTATAATGGCAAAAATAAACACTCATACTGAAAAAGATGGCATTTGGCATACCAAAGAAATATTCAGCCTATACAAGATTTAAACAGGGAAAACATCAAACTCTGTAGTTCCAAGTCCAACAACTCTAGCAGTGACAAATCTCCAAGTCTGATAATTCTAACAAGCAACAAGTCTCTGGAATTCCAATTCCACCCCTTCAGCTAGGCTACTCACCACCCTAGAAAACTTCACCCGGGGCCAGCAGCTCTCCTTAGCAGCCCTCTTGTGGTCCTGGCGTCTCCACTGGGTCTCACTGCAACCCATGGCCCATCCTCATGGCTCCATTGGGTCTCCATACAGGCAGCCAACAAACCTGCTTCACACTGTCCATGGTCATTTCCAAAACACAAGACAGTGTTGCAAACTCAATGACCTTCTTTCCTGCATTTTAATACTCCATAATACCAGGTGGGGTGCCAATTTGTTAATCCAGGAGGAAAATAAGCAGACTTTGAAGAACAGTACACTCCTTCAGCATCCAGGCCCCTTCAAAAGACTGCGTTCTTTCTATTGTTCCAATGCAGGTCAGCTGGCCCAAACTCAATTGTCATAATCTCTCATACAATTTCAGCTGAATAGGCAGCAGTTTTGGCCCAAAGATTTCATTTCTGTGCCATATCCCTCTGCTCACACCAGTCCATTTATATGCATTGCAACCTTGCATAACTTCTCAGGATACAGCCATAACAGAAAACCTCTCACACAAACTTCTAGCCCAGTCCAAGCAAAGCTCTTTCTCACCCTCATAAACCGAACCTCACAGTCCATAGTTCTTACTGCATTCAGGTCTTTCAACTCTGACCAGAAGAGTCCATTAAGCTAAACTTACAGCATTGCAAGGCATCTATTAGGCCAAGATTTCAAATCATTCCATATTCCTCTTGAAAATCAGTTCCAAAAGGTCAAAGCCACACGGTCAGGTGTCTAGCAGCAACACCACTCTTGGTACCAACTTTACTGTTGCAGTCAGGTTTGCATTGCTGGCAGAAATCACCTGACCAAAAGCAGCTTGTGGGGAAAAAGGTTAATTTGGCTTACAGACTCAAGGGTAAGCTCCATAACTGCAGGGGGAAAATGATGGCATGAGCAGAGGGTGGACATCACCTCCTGGCTAACATCCAGTGGCCAAAAGGAAGAGGAGAGTGTACCAAACACTGGCAAGGAGAAACTGGATAGAATACCCATAAGCCCACCCCCAACAATACACTGGCTCCAGGAAGCATTAATTCCCAAATCTCCATCAGCTGGGAACTTAGCATTCAGTACACCTAAGTCTGTGGGTGACACCTGAATCAAACCACCATAGTCATGTGTAGATTTTTGTATGGACATATAGTTTTCCTGGGGAAAATACTTAGGACTATCATTTGCTGAGTCATATATGATAGAGGTTATATATTTAGAATAATAAACTATAAAACAATTTTCAAAAGTTGCTGCACCATTTTACCATATGATCCAGTTGTACTGTTTCTGGGCATCTACTTGAAGGAATCTTAGCTACTGTAGAGATACTTGCTCTTCACATTTATTGCTCACTATTTGCAATAGACAAGATATTAACCTAGATACCAACCAAAAACAAGTAGAAAAGAAAATGTGGGACATCTACATATAATGGAATATTTTTGTTGTTTTTTTAAAAAATAATCATTAATTTATTAATTTGTAAGCAGAGATAGATAGATAGATAGATAGATAGAAAACACCAGGGCCTCCAGCCACTGCAAATGAATTCCAGATGAATGTGCCACTTTATGCATCTGGCTTCACATGAGCACTGGGGAATCGAACCAGGGTTGTTAGGCTTTTCAGGCAAGTGCCTTAACTGCTAAACCATCTCTCCAGCCCCACCCCCTTTTTTGAGGTAGGGTCTCTCTCTGTCCCAGGCTAACCTGGAATTCACTATGTAGTCTCAGGGTGGCCTTGAATTCACTGTGATACTCCTACCTCTGCCTCACAAGAGCTAGGGTTAAAGACATGCACCACCATGCCTGACCATACAACGGAATTTTATTCAACAGCAATGAAGAACAGGATTATGACATTTACAGGAAAATGGATGGCACTAGAGATCAAATTTCTCTCATATACAGAATTTGGATTTAAGTTGAGTGTGTGCGTGTGTGTAGGATGTGAAAGTGGGGAACACAGGGGTGAAAGAGTCTGGAGGAGTGAAGACAGTAAAAGAGAGGATAATGGAAATCAAGTGACATGAAAGCAGAAGGGAGGATTACTTGTGAGGAAGAAGAGAACTTGGTAGATGGGTTGGGGTGGGGAGGGCAGTGGGGGAGGAGAAAGAATAAGAACAAAGTATAATGACATATGTATAAAAATGTCATGTTGAGGGTTGGAGGGATGGTTTAGCAGTTAAGGCATTTGTCTGCAAAGCCAAAGGACCCAGGTTTGATTCCCCAGTACCCACATAAGCCAGATGCACAAGGGAGCACACACATCTGGAGATCATTTGCAGTGGCTGGAGGACCTGGCACACCCATTCTCTTTCTCTCTCTCTCCCTCTTTCTCTGTCAAATAAATAAAAACAATTTTTAAAATGTCATATGGAAACCATTATTTTGTTATTATTATTAGCAGCATATTTCATATGAATACATCAAGTGTTGGTACCCTCTTTTCCCTCATCCCTGCCCTCATTCTGTTGGGGACACTCATGAGTATGGTTGCTGGTGTTCCTTATGGGGTGTTGCTTCTGCATTATGGGAGCAGTATAAGTTATTTTTGGGGGGAGGCAATGCCTCTGGGCATGATCAACCTGTGGCTCTTACAATTTTTCTGCCCCCTTCTTCCACAAAATTCTCTGAGCCATGATGGATGAGTTTTAAGTCTACTTCAGAGATGAGCTCTAGGCGCCTCGGGATCTCTACTTTGGTAGGTGTTGAGCATCCTCAGGGTCTTTCTTCTACACCCTGGTGCTGATTATCAGGAACAGAATGGAAGCAGCACTCATGCTCGTCTCCCCAGTTCCTCTGTGGCTTCAGCTGTTGCTTGGCTGAAGTGTGAGGGGAAGTTTACCTCCTCCTGTCTCACTACCTTCTGAAAAAGAACACATTCTCCAATGGAGAGTGAAGTCAGTATAATTTAAATGGGATAAGTGTTATTAATTTAGGGAGAATTTGATGTATATAATGCCTCTTTTTGCCAAAGACTAGGGAGAGCTTGACACTTCCCAATTGTTATTTTTGATTTTTGGAAAAGAGTGTTTTTGTATGTCTGAGGCCTTAGGCCATGATATATCTGCCATTTTGGTCAGATAAGTGCATTTTTATGGTGAATGCCTGTGTTTGATATGGATGGGACTTTAGCAGTTGAGGTCATTCATATATGCAGGTCTATGTGACTGACCCCAAGAAAAGCTCTTAACCTCAATGTGCAGGTCAGTTTGCCTTGGTGACAATACTTTGCACATGTTGTCACATGTCATTACTGAGATAATTAAGTGAACCTTTGTGTGACTCTACTGGGAGGGAGGACCTGGGAGCTTGTCTGGTTTCTCCTAGACTTTGCTTCCTGTGCCTTCTGCCTATGTTGACTTTTAAACAATTTTTATAGTTTTTATTTATGAGAGAGAGAGAAAGAGAATGAGCACACTAGGGCCACTAACCACTGCAAATGAATTCAGACACATGTGCGACATTGTGCATCTGGCTTTCAAGGTCCTGGGGAATCAAACCTGGGTCCTTAGGCTACCCAGGAAAGTGCGTTAAATGCTAATCCATCTTTCTAGCCCCCATGCTGATGTTTATCTGTGTTGCTTTCTTGTAATAAACTATAACCACAATTATAGCAGCTTCTTGGGCATGGGACTTGTCAGTGAATCATTTATTCTGAGGGTTTTCTTAGGGAGCCATACAACAACACTCCAAATCCTCAGTGGCTTAAGACTGGAAAGGTTTATTTATTTTGTGTTCTCATTGCATATCCATTGGATGGGCCTGAGGGAAGAGGTATCTCTGCTTTTCTCACTCCCTGAGGGAGGAGGTGTCCTCTGCCTTTCTCACTCACTGAGGGAGGAGGTGTCCTCTGCTTTTCTCACTCACTGAGGGAGGAGGTGTCCTCTGCCTTTCTCACTCACTGAGGGAGGAGGTGTCCTCTGCTTTTCTCACTCACTGAGGGAGGAGGTGTCCTCTGCCTTTCTCACTCACTGAGGGAAGAGGTGTCCTCTGCTTTTCTCACTCACTGAGGGAAGAGGTGTCCTCTGCCTTTCTCACTCACTGAGGGAAGAGGTGTCCTCTGCCTTTCTCACTCACTGAGGGAGGAGGTATCTCTGCCTTTCTCACTCACTGAGAGAAGAGGCATCTCTGCCTTTCTCACTCACTGAGGGAGGAGGCATCTCTGCCTTTCTCACTCACTGAGGGAGGAGGCATCTCTGCCTTTCTCACTCACTGAGGGAGGAGGCATCTCTGCCTTTCTCACTCACTGAGGGAGGAGGCATCTCTGCCTTTCTCACTCACTGAGGGAGGAGGTGTCCTCTGCCTTTCTCACTCACTGAGGGAGGAGGCATCTCTGCCTTTCTCACTCACTGAGGGAGGAGGTATCTCTGCCTTTCTCACTCACTGAGGGAGGAGGTGTCCTCTGCCTTTCTCACTCACTGAGGAGGAGGTATCTCTGCCTTTCTCACTCACTGAGGGAGGAGGATCTCTGCCTTTCTCACTCACTGAGGGAGGAGTCATCTCTGCCTTTCTCACTCACTGAGGGAAGAGGTATCTCTGCCTTTCTCACTCACTGAGGGAGGAGGCATCTCTGCCTTTCTCACTCACTGAGGGAAGAGGTATCTCTGCCTTTCTCGCTCACTGAGGGAAGAGGTATCTCTGCCTTTCTCACTCACTGAGGGAGGAGGTGTCCTCTGCCTTTCTCACTCACTGAGGGAGGAGGTGTCCTCTGCCTTCCTCACTCACTGAGGGAAGAGGTATCTCTGCCTTTCTCACTCACTGAGGGAGGAGGTGTCCTCTGCCTTTCTCACTCACTGAGGGAGGAGGCATCTCTGCCTTTCTCACTCACTGAGGGAAGAGGTATCTCTGCCTTTCTCGCTCACTGAGGGAAGAGGTATCTCTGCCTTTCTCACTCACTGAGGGAGGAGACATCTCTGCCTTTCTCGCTCACTGAGGGAAGAGGTATCTCTGCCTTTCTCACTCACTGAGGGAGGGAGTGTCCTCTGCCTTTTCTCACTCACTGAGGGAAGAGGTATCTCTGCCTTTCTCACTCACTGAGGGAGGAGGTTGTCCTCTGCCTTCTCACTCACTGAGGGAGGAGGTCCATCTCTGCCTTTCTCACTCCACTGAGGAAGAGGTATCTCTGCCTTTCTCGCCTCACTGAGGGAAGAGGTATCTCTGCCTTTCTCACTCACTGAGGCGAGGACATCTCTGCCTTTCTCGCTCACTGAGGAAGAGGTATCTCTGCCCTTTCTCACTCACTGAGGGAGAGGTGACACTCGCCTTTCTCGCTCACTGAGGAAGAGGTATCTCTCGCCTTTCTCACTCACTGAGGAGGAGGTGTCCTCTGTCCTTTCTCACTCACTGCCTTTCATATGAGGAGAAAATCTCTACGCTTTCTTCAACAAATCTGAATATGTAGAATCTTTTTTCAACTCAAATGAATGAGATCCCCTGCTACTACTAGAATCAATCAAAGGCCAATCAACTCAAGAAGAGCAATACAATGGCCTATTTTATAGAGATGGTCACTCATGCCTTAGCCATAAGGGAAAGGAAGAACAATCACTTTGGCTTTTCATCTCACCTAGTGAGAGGCATCTCTGCCTTTCTCACTCACTGAGGGAGGAGGCATCTCTGCCTTTCTCACTCACTGAGGGAGGAGGCATCTCTGCCTTTCTCACTCACTGAGGGAGGAGGCATCTCTGCCTTTCTCACTCACTGAGGGAAGAGGCATCTCTGCCTTTCTCACTCACTGAGGGAAGAGGCATCTCTGCCTTTCTCACTCACTGAGGGAGGAGGCATCTCTGCCTTTCTCACTCACTGAGGGAGGAGGCATCTCTGCTTTTCTCACTCACTGAGGGAGGAGGTGTCCTCTGCCTTTCTCACTCACTGAGGGAAGAGGTATCTCTGCCTTTCTCACTCACTGAGGGAGGAGGCATCTCTGCCTTTCTCACTCACTGAGGGAGGAGGCATCTCTGCCTTTCTCACTCACTGAGGGAAGAGGCATCTCTGCCTTTCTCACTCACTGAGGGAAGAGGCATCTCTGCCTTTCTCACTCACTGAGGGAGGAGGTGTCCTCTGCTTTTCTCACTCACTGAGGGAGGAGGTGTCCTCTGCTTTTCTCACTCACTGAGGGAGGAGGTGTCCTCTGCTTTTCTCACTCACTGAGGGAGGAGGTGTCCTCTGCCTTTCTCACTCACTGAGGGAAGAGGTATCTCTGCCTTTCTCACTCACTGAGGGAAGAGGTATCTCTGCCTTTCTCACTCACTGAGGGAAGAGGTGTCCTCTGCCTTTCTCACTCACTGAGGGAAGAGGCAACTCTGCCTTTCTCACTCACTGAGGGAGGAGGTGTCCTCTGCTTTTCTCACTGAATGAGGGAGGAGGTGTCCTCTGCCTTTCTCACTCACTGAGGGAGGAGGCATCTCTGCCTTTCTCACTCACTGAGGGAGGAGGCATCTCTGCCTTTCTCACTCACTGAGGGAGGAGGCATCTCTGCCTTTCTCACTCACTGAGGGAGGAGGCATCTCTGCCTTTCTCACTCACTGAGGGAGGAGGCATCTCTGCCTTTCTCACTCACTGAGGGAGGAGGCATCTCTGCCTTTCTTACTCACTGAGGGAGGAGGCATCTCTGCCTTTCTCACTCACTGAGGGAGGAGGTGTCCTCTGCCTTTCTCACTCACTGAGGGAGGAGGTGTCCTCTGCCTTCCTCACTCACTGAGGGAGGAGGTGTCCTCTGCTTTTCTCACTCACTGAGGGAGGAGGTGTCCTCTGCCTTTCTCACTCACTGAGGGAAGAGGCATCTCTGCCTTTCTCACTCACTGAGGGAAGAGGCATCTCTGCCTTTCTCACTCACTGAGGGAGGAGGTGTCCTCTGCCTTTCTCACTCACTGAGGGAGGAGGTGTCCTCTGCTTTTCTCACTCAGTGAGGGAGGAGGTGTCCTCTGCCTTTCTCACTCACTGAGGGAGGAGGTATCTCTGCCTTTCTCACTCACTGGGGGAGGAGGTGTCCTCTGCCTTTCTCACTCACTGAGGGAAGAGGTGTCCTCTGCCTTTCTCACTCACTGAGGGAGGAGGTGTCCTCTGCCTTTCTCACTCACTGAGGGAGGAGGTATCTCTGCCTTTCTCACTCAGTGAGGGAAGAGGTATCTCTGCCTTTCTCACTCACTGAGGGAGGAGGTGTCCTCTGCCTTTCTCACTCACTGAGGGAAGACGTGTCCTCTGCCTTTCTCACTGACTGAGGGAAGAGGCATCTCTGCCTTTCTCACTCACTGAGGGAAGAGGTATCTCTGCCTTTCTCACTCACTGAGGGAAGAGGTATCTCTGCCTTTCTCACTCACTGAGGGAAGAGGTATCTCTGCCTTTCTCACTCACTGAGGGAGGAGGTGTCCTCTGCCTTTCTCACTCACTGAGGGAAGACGTGTCCTCTGCCTTTCTCACTCACTGAGGGAAGAGGTATCTCTGCCTTTCTCACTCACTGAGGGAAGAGGCATCTCTGCCTTTCTCACTCACTGAGGGAAGAGGCATCTCTGCCTTTCTCACTCACTGAGGGAAGAGGTATCTCTGCCTTTCTCACTCACTGAGGGAGGAGGTGTCCTCTGCCTTTCTCACTCAGGTGATCAGGCTGTCAAAGCCTTCCATTTTAGACCCCAGAAACTATTGAGATTAGAAAACAGAAATATGGTGAATTAAACACTATTTTTAAAACTCCTGCCTTAAAACTGGATATCCATCTGAAGAAGGATAAAACTGGATCTGTGTCATTCGCCTTGCAAAAAATAAATTGAAAATGGATATCCACTTTTACAATTTAAAACCTGAAATGCTGAAACTGCTAGAGGAAAACCCTTCAGGATCCAGGGATAGACAAGAACTTTCTGAGTAAAATCTCAGTACGCTGTACGTTATGACTCACATCTTCAATGCCAGCACTTGGGAGGCAGATTTCTAGAATCACTGTGAGTTCAAGACCAGGCTATGCTGTAGAGTGAATTCCAGGTCAGTAATTCCCCTCCCCAATTCCCAAGAAACCTAGTAGCTCAGGAAATAGCCTTAAGAGTTGATGATTGGTATTACATGAAAAAAAAGTTTTAAGCTTTGTCACAGGAAAATAAACTATAAGATGTGCCTATTGAATGGGAGAAAATCTCTTACAGTTATACTTCAGACAAAGTCTTAATATGTAGAATATATTTTAAAAACTGCAACAATTAAACCCCAGCTACCTAAACTACCAATCAACAAATGGGCCAATGAACTCAAAAGAAGAAATACAAATGGCCAATAACATTTTTAAATATGTTCAATATCCTTAGCCATAAGGGAAATGGAAGTTAAAATCACTTTGAGTTTTCATCTCACCCTAGTCAGAATGTCTATCATCATTTGATACAAACCAAAAATGTTGGCAAGGGTATTTACTCGCTGTTTGTGGGAGCAAAAATTGGTGTAGCCATTGTGGAAATCAGTGTGGAGGTTTCTCAAAAACTTAAAACTAGGGCTGGAGAGATGGCTTAGTGGTTAAGCACTTGCCTGTGAAGCCTAAGGACCCCGGTTCCAGGCTTGATTCCCCAGGACCCACGTTAGCCAGATGCACAAGGGGGCGCATGCATCTGGAGTTCGTTTGCAGTGGCTGGAGGCCCTGGCGCGCCCATTCTCTCTCTCTCTCTCTCTCTGCCTCTTTCTGTCTCTACTGCTCTCAAATAAATAAAAATAGACAAAAAAAATTTAAAAAAAACTTAAAACTAAAGCTACCATATTACCCACCTGTACTGTGGTGTTTGTTAAGGGCCCTTACAGAACAGAGAAGTCAGCTACATGTCTATATTCATGTGAACAACCTTGAAGCCCAGTATGAGGTGATGAAGGGGAAACGGAAATGAGGAACATCTGCAGCAGGCTGGTCAGTGTCCTTGAGCCTTCCTTTCCCCTGCCTCCTCTGGTGAGCCTATCCTGCCTAGAGATAGAAGTAACTAATTATGTACTGCCAATATAATCAACATTACTGCCTATTAAGGTATCCTTTGTGGAGAGGGTGGAGGACGTCAGAGATAAGACAATAATAACCAGAGGTCAATAGGTCACTGGTCAGTCATGCAACCATTTCTTAAGTTCCTACTATAATAGAATTGAAGTAGGGCTACAGTGACTGGATCAGAAGGGTATCTGTCTGGCAGAAGTGGTTGGGGTCAGTAGTAATGCTTGGGTAATGCACAAAGGCAATGACTATGAGTTGGGATGGAGGCCAACAACATGTTGAGTAAAACAGAACAGTAGTAGAGAAGATACTGGAGCACCTATGCATAGGAGGAGACTTCCTGTACCCCACTGACAATAAGATCACATGTATGTTTAATTTAAACCTTTTAATGATTTTAGCTGAGGGTTTTCACTCTTCTAATCTTTCTCTTATCACAGTGAACAAATATTCTTTATATCCAGAATATTCTTCCAGCTAGCTTGGGAACAATTTCAGTGTGAGGCTAAAACTAGTTTGTACAGATAATTGGCCATGGCATTTCCAGCAGAAGCTCACTATGAAGGCCCCCAGAGCACCTGCCCCCTTTCTTCATTTCTGATTCTTCTGCTGAGAGGAAGCTGAAGACAATGTGGGCATTGGGCCAGTTTCTTTGGAAGTCTCTGGTGAGCAAGGACAAAGTGCAGATTCTCCTTGTCCTCAGCAATCGTTCCTGGGCTCAGACACTGGGGAACAGCTTCCACGCACTTCTCTGAGCTGAGCTTCCTGGTATCTGCCAGAGTAGGCAGAAGCTGCTGGAGCCTGAAGAGACAAGCATGAATTTACAATAATAAGACCCCAAGATACCTGGCTGGTGTCTCACTCCCCAGCCATCCCACCTTTTGTCTAATGATGCTCAGTGGGACCACAGTTGTATCCAGTACAGAATTTCAGTGTCATTGTGGCTGGAAAGAATGCCCAACAGAAGGAAGGGTGGAAGATGGAGGAGACGAGGGGCTCATCGCCTTCTGGGACATTGAGGCATATCTGCCTAGCCCATCACGGAGAGGGTCAGGTGAGCCAAGCACATGTCAGACCAGGGTTCCTGTCCTTGGCTAAGGCTCTTGTAGTTCAACTTTCCATCCTTCAGTGCTTCTGACAGTGTAGTCCCCATAGTATCAGCACTGCAGGAGATTGTTAGGAAACCTTCCAAGCCCTGAATCACAATGGCAAGGCCCTGATTGCTTGGTCTGAGCCCCAGAGTTTCTGATTCGGTAGGTCCTAGGTGAACCTGAGAATTTTCCTTTCTAATAATTCCCAAAGTGGTGCTGATTATTCTGCTACATTTGTTTTCATTTTGTATTACACAGGACATAGGCAGAACAAACTATCTGTCCAAAGACCTGGGCAGAAACTGTTCTTTTACAACTCATTTAGCATCAAGCTTATGGCATTTGAGTATGGCCCCAATGATCACTTCTCACCTCAAGTTCTGGGTTCATCAGATTCCATTTACTTTCAGTCTATGGAATGCCCATTTTGTGCTGGAGACATGACAAAAACAGGCTACACCTTAAAAACAGAGGCGCATAGATATTACCTTCAATGTATGATTTTAAAGCAACAAACAAACCAACAGGAAAGTGAATATTTTAACAATAGGATCAAGTCCAAACACTTAGAATGCCCTTCAAGATCCTTTGTTCTGCTTGCCAAAAGAGAAAACAAAACAAAACAAAACAAACAAACAAAAGAACAATAAGGTTAACTTTTTTCAGCTGATAGCAAGTCAGAGAGAAATGTTAACACAGGCTTGTCAATATGCTATGTTGTATGCCCGTCTCAAATCTCACAACCAACCTGGGACAGGGAATAATAATCAGAGCCATTCTATAGACAAGGAGACACGGAAAGAGAAATAGGCTGCCCAAGGCCACACAAAGGATTAGGGACAGAGTTGGGATTCAAATTCAACCCTGTTTGGCTCTAGTGTCTGTGCTGGTAACTCCAAATGCTGTGCATTCATGTTTCCCCCACCCTTATTAAGCTGTGGCTTCTTCTTCGAAGGCTTCCCCTTGTCCATCTTCAGTATGACTTCCTTAGTCATCAAGTGGCCAAGTACATCAAAGGCAGAGCCTCTCTCTCATTCAGCTTTAAATCCCTAGAGCATGGAAAAAATAATCATTGTGGTTGAGCTGCTTAATCAGATGTGTTTTTCTTACTTGGTTGAAATGTATAGAGAGCCTTACAGATTTCACAATATGTTTTATTGGGGCTGGGGAGATTGCTCAGTGGTTAAAGACACTTGCCTCCTGGCCTGGGTTTAGTTCCCCAGCCACTCATATAGTCTGATGCAAAAAGTGGCACAAGTGACTGGCATTATGTTTGCAGTGGCAATAGACCCTGTCTGGCATGCATTGACACACAACATGCAAATAAATTAATAAAAATATTTTGCTGGGCATGGTAGCACACGCCTTTAATCCCAGCACTCAGAAGGCAGAGGTAGGAGGATTGCTTGACTTCAAGGCCACCCTGAGACTACATAGTGAATGCCAGGTTGGCCTGGGCTAGAGCGAGACCCTATCTCGAAAAACCAAAATACATACATATATATATATATATGTATGTAATAAAAACCAAAATATGACTTATTGAGTAAAAACTGGTATTAGCTAAGAGTTTTGTGTGCTTTGTAAATGTGAGAATAAACAAGGCTAAACACATACAATGTGGTACCTAACAGGAACTCGATCATTTAAAGATTTTTAAATTATCATTTCAATGTTGCAAATCTTTACTGTGGTATTTACTGTGATTGGGACTATTCTATAAATAAGGAAGCATAATAATAAAAGGCTAAGTAACATCTCCAGCCACACAGTAAGTGGCAGATTATATATAAAATCTTACTTCATGTATATTCTAAGTTTTACACAACATGTGTAGAGCAGTGCCTGTGGTTGGCTTGGTACAAGCATCTGTCATGTGAGTTGCTCACAATTCTGTTGCTTACTTCCCCACTCTGCATTTCTTATTGTTCAGATCTTTTCCCCAGTCTCTCTGAGCCAGACTTGGAAATCCTGAAATAAAAACATGGCTAACCTTCTGGTTGTATTTCTGTCCAATGTCTGTCTCTGCACATGTCTCTCCAAAATTTATAACAATGTTTCCTGTGTGACACTGCCTGCCAAAACTTGAAATAGTGGGGCTTGTGATTCTGGAAGTGTGCTGCAAGGAGGCGTGGGGTCCTAGCCATAAGGTCCAAAGGTGCTAGAGTATTTACTCGCAGTTTCCAAATTAATGACCTTGAGGATAGATCCTGGATCTTTTAGCATTTTCAAATTTCAAGCTGTGAAGTTTGAACAAATTACCTAATTTCTTTAAGTTTCAGAATACTATATATATATATATATATATATATATATATATATATATATATATAAGATTTATTATGACTGCTAGGAGTGATCATTTAACTTCCACTCTTCTAGTTTTAAAACCAGAAAAGTTTGGAATAGAGTGTTGCCAAAATTAAATGACCATGGTTGCCAACCCAAATTACTATACCCAGCAAAACTATTTCTCATAGTAGAAGGCAGAATAAAAACCTTTCATGATATAAATCAGCTGTATGATTACATGAGCTCCAAACTAGCTCTACAGAGAATACTGCATGGAATACTCCACACTCAGGAGATGAACCAGCATGCACAAGAGGGGAGAAAAAGAAACAATCAGAACTAGATTGGTCATAAAAGCATGCAAAGACAAAGATAACACCAAACTCCACAAAACCATCAACACAACAGGGATTCATTCACACCTCATAACTATAACTCTGAACATAAATGGTCTCAATTCTCCAATCAAAAGATGCAAGTTAATAGGCTGGATCAGAAAGCTGGATCCATCCATTTTCTGTCTACAAGAAACCTACTTTACAATTAAAGATAACAAAAAAAAATTTTTTTTAAAGGGCTGGAGAGATGGCTTAGCAGTTAAGTGCTTGCCTGTGAAGCCTAAGGACCCGGTTCAAGGCTTGGTTCCCCAGGACCCATGTTAGCCAGATGCACAAGGGAGCCCACACGTCTGGAGTTCATTTGCAGTGGCTGGAGGTCCCGGCACGGCCATTTTCTCTCTGTCTCTCTCTGTCGCTCTCAAATAAATAAATAAATAATAAACAAAAATTTTTTAAAAAGATAATACCACCTGAGGGTGAAAGAATGGAAAAATACATATTTTTTTCAAGCAAATGGAAAGAAGAAACAAGCAGGAGTGGACGTACTTATTTCAGATAAAATTGACTATAAATCAAAAGTAAACAAAAGAGATTAAGAAAGCGACTTCATGCTCATTAAAGGAACAATTCAACAAGGAAATATTACAATCATAAACTTCTATGCACCAAACACAGGGGTACATAAGTTTATAAAGCAAAATCTACTAGACAATAAAACAGATATAAATCCCAGTACAATAGTAGTAGGAGACTTTAACACTTCACTATCATTTATAGCCATATCTACTAAGCAAAAAATAAGCACAGAAACAATGGAGCTGCACAATGCCATTGATCAAATGGACTTACAGACATCTACAGAACATTCCACCCTAATGCTACTGAATACACATTCTCTTCAGCAGCTCATGGAACCTTTTCCAAAACAGACCATATATTGGGGCATAAAACATGTCTCTATGATTTCAGAAAAATTGATGTAATTCCCTGCATTATATCCAACCACAATGCATTAAAACTAAAGATCAACAAGAACAGTAACAACAGAATACATACCAATTCCTAGAGACTGAACACCTCAGTATTAAACAATCAAGGACTTTTGAAGAAATTAGAAAGGAAATCCATAAATTTATCAAACTGAATGACAATAAAAATACAACATACCAAAACTTATGGGACACAGTGAAGGCAGTTTTAAGTGGGGAGTTTATAGAACTAAATGCCTACATTACAAAAATAGAAAGATCTCAAATAAACAACTTAAATATAAATTGGAAGGTGCTGGAAAGGCAAAAGCAGTCCAAGCCCAAAAGTACCAGACAGAAAGAAATTATCAAGATCAAAGAAACCAACAAACTGGAAATAAGGAAAACAATGAAAAAGATCGATAAAACAAAGAGGTTCTTCAAAAAAAAAAAAAAAAAAGATTGATAAACCACTGACCAATTTGATTTAAAAAAAAAAAAGAGAGAGAGAAGACTTAAATCTCAGTAAGATTAGAAATGAAAATGGAGGCATCACAACTGACACCAATGAAACTAGGACAAACATCAGGACATATTTCAAAAACCTGTATTCCACAAAATTGGATAACCTGGTAGGAATGGATAAATTCCTTGGTTTATCTTCCAAAAAATAAACCCAGAACAGATAGACTTCCTAAACAAACCTATTACTTCTAATGAAATTGAAAAAGTAATTAAAAATCTACCCCAAAAGTCCATGGGCTGGAGAGGTGGCTTAGCAATTAAGGTGTTTTCCTATGAAGCCTCAGGACCTGGGTTCTATTCCCCAGGACCCATTTAAGCCAGATGCACAAGGTGGCACATGCATCTAGAGTTTGTTTGCAATAGCTGGAGGCCCTGGTGTGCCCATTCTCTCTCTCAAAAAAATAAATAAATGAATAAAATAATTAAAGAAAAAGTCTAGCCCCTGATGCATTCACCACTGAGTTCTACCAAACTTTCATTCAAGAATTAAAACAGCTTCTCAAATTATTTCACACAATTTATTTATATTTATTTATTTATTTTTGAGGTGTGGTCTCAGTCTAGCTCAGGCTGACCTAGAATTCATTATGCAGTCTCAGGGTGCTTTGAACTCATGGCAATTCTCCTACCTCTGCCTCCCAAGTGCTGGGATAAAAGGTGTGCACCACAACGCCTGGATTGTTTCACACAATTTAAAAAGATGGAATGCTACTGTGGTAGTTGAAATGGATGCCCCCCCCCCCAATAGTTTAAGGAGTTTATTAAAGGTGTAACTTGGATTTCCAGCCACCTGACTGGAGGAGATGTCACTGTGGGTGGATCCTGCGGTCCAGCCCTAAGGTGTTACTGGAGGTGAACCTGAATTCTAGTCTAAAGTATGCAGAGAGCAGTCTGAGTTCTGTTTGGGTTCCCTGCTATTTGAATGCCAGTTTTTGCTCTTGATTTTCTTGGTAGGTTTTCTCTTTTTCACCATTATGAAACTTCCTGGATATGTAAGCCAGAAATAAATCCTGCTCTTCCCATAAACTGTGGCTGGTTTCAAGGTTCATCCCAGCAGCATGGTTCTGATGCTGACAGCTCCCAAACTTCCTCTATGAAGCAAGCATTACTCTAATTCCTGAACCAGACAGAAACCTAACAAAAATAGAAAATTATGAACCAATATCCCTAATGACCTTAGACACAACATGCTCAACATAATCCTTGCAATCCTAGTTCAAGAACACATCAAAAGCATCATCCACTTCAGTTGGGTAGGTTTCATGCCAGAGATGCAGGGATGGTTCAACATAAGGAAATAGATTAGTGTAATTCATCACATAAATAAGCTTAAACACAAGAATCACATGATTATTTCAATAGATGCTGAAAAGGCCTGTGACAAAATACAACACCCTTCATGATCAAAACACTGGAGAGACTAAGAATGGAGGGACCATATTTCAACATAATAAAGGCTATTTATAAAGCACCCAAGGCCCAGATCATACTAAATGGGGAAAAACTTGAAGTGTTCTGATTAAGGTCTGGAACAAGACAGGGGTGTCCACTCTCACCATTGCTTTTCAATATAGTAGTTGCAGTTTTAGTTCAAGCAATACAACAAGTATAACAAATAAAAGGGATACAAATTGGTAAGGAAGAACTCAAACTAGTCCTATCTGCAGATGACATAATTTAATATATAAGTGACCCAAAAGACTACATCAGAAAACTTCTAAAATTGATAAATTATTTCAGTAAAAGTGGCAGGATATAAAATCAATACACAAAAATCAGTAGTATTCCTATATGCCAAAGATAAACATATGGAGAAAGAGACAAGTGATGCTATCACATTTTCAATAGCAACAAAAAAAAACTTAAATACCTTGGCATATCACTAACCAAGGAAGTGAAAGACATGTATGATGAAAACAAAAACACTGAGGAAAGAAATTGGGGAGGATATGAGAATATGGAAAGATCTTCCATGTTCATGGATTGGGAGAATTAATATTTTTGAAAATGGCCAACCTACCAAAACTACTATATAAATTCAATGCCATTCCAATAAAAATTTCAGCAGCGGTCTTCACAGAGATAGAAAAAATAGTCTCAAAATTCATGTGGAAGAACAGATGGCCCCAGATAGCCAAAAATATCCTTAACAAAAGACACATGTCTGGAGGTATCACTGTAGCAGACAGCTTCAAGTTCACTGAGATGAACTTCCAGACCAGACCAGGCACAGTTATGGAGGAAGGGATATTTATTGAATCCTACAGATCCAGGGGAAGTTCCATAAATGGCAGAAGAAGCTGGCCTACCTTCACAGGTCCAAGCTGAGAGAGAGAAGCACAAGCCTAAAGGTCAAAAGCCACAGCACACTTCAGGAACTCCAGCTAGGCACACTTTGCATATCTTTAGATTGAAATCTGAAACCCACCATCACACTTTAAGATCCACCCAGTGAAACTGCCTCCAGCCAGGTGGCTGCAGATGCAAACTACAAACAATAAAGAACTGAATATATTGAGGGCCATCTATTCAAACCACCACAATCACCATAGCTGATTTCAAGATATACTACAAAGCCATAGTAACCAAAACAGCATGGTACTGGCACAAAACAGATATACAGATCAATGAAACAGAGGATCAATTTCCAAATCCAAGCAACAACTACCTCATCTTTGACAAAGAGGCAAAAAACACACACTGGAGAAAAGACAGCATCTTTAACAAGTGGTGTTGGAGAAATTGGATAACCACATGTACAGTAATGAAATTAGACCAGCTTCTTTCACCCTGCACAAAAGTCAATTCTAAATGGATTATAGACATCAATATTTGACAGGAAACTATAAAACAACCAGAAGAAAAAACAGGAATTACACTCACAATTTAGGGACAGGGAAAGACTTCCTGAATAAGATCCAAGTAACACAAACTAGATCAATACTCAACCACTGGGACCTCTTGAAACTAAAAAGATACTGTACAGACAAGCAAACCATCAACAGAATCAATAGATTACCCACAGAATGGAAGAAAATCTTTACCAGCTATACCTCTGACAAAGGTCTAATATCTAGAATTTACAAATAACTCAAAAAACTAAACAATGAAAGGTGTTCAACATCTTTAATCATCAGAGAAATGCAAATAAAAACAACTCTGAGATTCCATCTCACTCCAGTCAGGATGGTATTTATAAAAAAAAAAAAACTTGAATGAAACACATGCTGGAGAAGCTGTGGGGAAAGAAGAACCCTTACTCACTTCTGGTGGGAGTGCAGACTTATACCGCCACTATGGAAATCAGTGTGGAGGAAGATTCCTGAAAAAGATGCAAATCAAGTTACCATTTGATCTGGTAATACCACTTCTGGGCATATACCCTAAAAACTCCACTCTTTACTACAGAGATACTTGCTCAGCCATGTTTGTGGCTGCTCTACACATAATAGCTAGGAACTGGAATCAGTCCAGATGACCATCAACTGAAGAATGGATAATGAAGATGTGGTACATATACACAATGGAATTCTACTCAGTGGTAAGGAAAAAGAAAATAATAAAGTTAAAGGTAAATGGATGGAGTTAGAAAAAAATCATTCTAAGTGAGGTCACAGAGGCACAGAGAGACAAATGCCACATGTACTCTCTCACCTGTGGTTCCTAACTAGGCTCAACTAGAGATGAGTGCAAATGGTAGTCAGCATTAGAAATATGTATTTTACTTGATTAAAACAAGAATGGGGGTTGCTGGAGAGATGGCTTAGCAGTTAAAGAGTTTTCCTGCAAAGCCAAGGGATCCTGGTTTGATTCTCCAAGACCCACGTAAGCCAGATGCACAAGGGGACGCATGCTTCTGGAATTTGTTTGCAGTGGCTGGAGGCCCTGGAATGCCCATTCTCTCTCTCTCCCCACTCTCTCTGTCTGCCTCTTTCTCTCTCTCAAATAAATAAATAAAATGTGTTTTAAAAATGAGAATGGACACTTTGACTTATCCAATTTCTATTCGATTGAAAATAACAATTGGCCGGGCATGGTGGCGCATGCCTTTAATCCCAGCACTTGGGAGGCAGAGGTAGGAGGATTGCCATGAGTTCGAGGCCACCCTGAGACTCCATAGTGAATTCCAGGTCAGCCTTGGCTAGAGTGAGACCCTACCTCGAAAAACTAAAAAAAAAAAAAAAAGAAAGAAAGAAAGAAAGAAAATAACAATTGATGTATCAAGATAAGGAAATACAGGAATTTAAAGTTCATACCCTAATTGGAAAGAAAGAGAAGAAGGGTATCTATTATGTGAGGAAGGTAGGCTTGTTTACATAGAAAAAACCTATTTGAATCTTCAGAGAAACTTAAATATTAAAATTCATTATGTTTTGATCTTAAAAGTGCATGAGGTATGGTATATTGTCAATAAAACATTGTGTAGAAGAAAATGAATGAAGTGTTTCCACATATATCAGCCTAAATCCTTTTTTTTTTTTGGTTTTTTTGAGGTAGGGTCTCACTCTAGCCCAGGCTGACCTGGAATTCACTATGGAGTCTCAGGGAGGCCTCGAACTCACGGCAATCCTCCTACCTCTGCCTTCTGAGTGCTGGGATTAAAGGTCTGTGCCACCACGCCCAGCTAGATACATTTTTAAAACATGTTGAATGAAGCAAAAACTAATCTCACAGTGTTAGACATTTAATACTAAGAGATCTCTGAAAATAAAGGGTTTATTGAGCTGGGAATGGTCCTTGGAAACACTCTCTAAGCCACCAGTAGCATGGCCAGATAGCATTTGAAAAATTGTCTACTAGACATATGGGACTGGATGCTTTGTAATAAAATTTGAGGCAGAACATGTGTAAATTGCTTACATAGAACCTAGGCTGGCTATAGATGGGTGGACGGGGAGGCAAGATAGCACTTGAGCTGAGTCCTGGGATAGGACCATGAGGAGCAGTTTTTGCTGCTTCTTGTTAATCAGTTCCAAAAGCAGCACATGTGTGGCCTCAACGGGCACACAGAAAAGTGTGGGACAGTTTTTGCAGTTGATTTTGCTTGAGGCTGTGGATTTCAGTGGCTTTTTTAATCTTTCCTCCCACCATTCTCTGGCCTATAACTTATTTTCAGAATTCTCCTATCAAGAATACCACACATGGTGACAGATATTTATATAAAGTTTCAAAACATTGACATATAAGTGATAAAAATATACAAATACATATCAAGAAGTGTATTAGTTGTTAGGGCTGTGACAAATGACCATGAATTTAACCAAAGCAAGCCCAGCTGACAATCTCATGATTCTGGAGATTGGGAGTTCAGGAGCTGAGGGCTCTGCATGGCCCTCTGCTTGGAGCCTCATGAGGCTGGAGTCAGGGCATCTGCTGTGCTACATGCCATTCTAGGGGTGCTGTTTCTTTTCCTATCTTTTCTTTTTTCCTTTCCTTTCCTTTCCTTTCCTTTCCTTTCCTTTCCTTTCCTTTCCTTTCCTTTCCTTTCCTTTCCTTTCCTCTCCTCTCCTCTCCTCTCCTCTCCTCTCCTCTCCTCTCCTCTCCTCTCCTCTCCTCTCTTCTCTTCTCTTCTCTTCTTTTCTTTTCCTTTTTTTTTTTTTTTTTGAGGCAAACCCAACAGACTGGTCTTTTTTTTTTCTTTGAGGTAGGGTTTCACTCAAGTCCAGGCTGACCTGGAGTTCACTATGTAGTCTCAGGGTGGCCTTGAATTCACAGTGATCCTCCTATCTCTGCCTCCTGAGTGCTGGGGTTAAAGGCGTATGCCACTACGCCCAGCTGGACTGGTCTTTTTAAAAATGCAATAGTGCAAGAGACGGGGGGGGGGGGAGAATTTGCACTCCAGCCACTGTAATTGAACTCCAGACACGTGTGCTACCTTGTATACACATGCAAACTTGTGCTTGCATCAACTTGTGTGTCTGGCTTATTGGGTTCTGAAGAGTCAAACATGAGTCCTTAGGCTTTGCAGGCAAGCACCTTAACTGCTAAGGCCATCTCTCCAGCCCAAGGTGCTGGTTTTGAATGCACTTCCAAGCTCAGATTAAAGGCTGAATTTTGTTTCTTTGGGTTGTAGAACCTAGATCACAGTTTCTTTTCCATTGGTCAGTGGGGCTGGTCATTGCTTCTAGAAGTTGTTGGAACTGACTTCAGACAGTCTTCATGCTTCCCTTACTGACCAGGGTCAGTCCTCTCATGCTTGGATCTCTTGCAGTTCCAGTTTTCTCATATGGCACTCACAAAGTAGAAGACTCTCTGCTAAATGCTCAGGTAGTTAGATCAGGCTAACTTGGATATTCCAGAAAATCTGTTTTGAGGTCTGTAATCTTAATGTCATCTGCAAAGTAAGTTTTCTCATGTAAGGTATCATATTCACAGGTCTTAGGAGTTAAGGCAAGGGCATCTTTTGGGAGGACATTAGGCTGCCTTCTGACTTTAGGATGGAGGTTAGCTAAGGGTGGAACAGAGAGGAGGGAAAGGGGCAAGAGGGAGGGATTAGGGAATGTTGTAAAGAAGCCTTCAAATTAAAAGTTTTCTAGTTTTGGAAAATGATCTGAAGCAAATATAAAAAATGTGTGGTAAATGACAAAGTGCATACTTTATTACATCATAATAAAATCACTGTAAGTCAAAAGCTATCAAATATTCAAAAAGCAGTAAGAGAATTGAATAAACTTCAGAGAAAGCAAAATTAGACTACCAACTGACTTCTCAAGAGAAATGGTAGACTAGAAGTAGAACATTGGAGTGATACCTTCAAGGTATTAAAAGATGTTTGCCATTAGGATTCTATGTCTATGTATAATCACATGTATCAAATTATCATATTAGACTGGGGTGTGACTTAGTGGTAGGACATGTTTTTAAAATTATCACACTGTAACCCATGAATATGTACAATTAAAATAATACTAATAGGACTGGAGAGGTGGCTCAGCAGTTAAGGCACTTGCCTGCAAAGCTTAACAACCTGGGTTCAACTCCCCAGTACCCACATACAGTCAGATGCACAAAGTGGTTCATGCATCTGGAATCTGTTTGAAGCATCTGGAGGCCTTGGCACACCCTGTCTGTTTGTCTCTCTTCTATCTCTCTCTGCTTGCAAATAAATAAAAATTTAATTAATACTAATAAAAATGGAATAGTACAGAGACTTAAAAAACCGAAGGTGAAAACTTCACTAGAAAACTTACACTAAATGAGAATTTGAAATGAATCTTGTAAGGAGAAAAAAATGCTCACGGAGGGAAGTTAATTTCTTCATTAAAGCCTTTTCAGCTTTGTCTAATTAGCATCAAAGTTTCCATTGAAATTTAACTTTAGTTATCAGGCTTTTCAGTTCTAGATACAGAAAGTATCACTGACCATATAGTGATGTTGCCCATAGTAAATATTTTTAATACACAGAAATTAATACATATAGTAATTATGTTTTTAGTGGATATAACAATATGGCAACATTAGTAAGATAAAGGTAAGCTGTGAGTTGCTTAGCTTCAATGGGAATTCCTAGAGGAATCAGCTAATAACCGTTTCTAGTTAAAGAGCAGTTTTGCCCCAGGCTGAGCTTTCTATCAATTGGGAGACCCAGCTGTCCCCTGGGCTTTGAGGTCATTGCTTAGCTGTCCCATTGGTCATCATAACCCAGCAGTGATTCTAAATGTTTGGACCCAAGCTTCCTTTATTAGGATGGTACTCTCAGGAGTTTATTAACAATCAGAGATGGCTGTGTAATTGTCCAGAAGAGAGTATGAAAAAATTGCTGTGATGCTTAAGAATTTGATATTTAAAATTTTCACTTTTCTTTGTACTTAAGACTACCAAGAAATCATTAAGAGTTATGAGCAAAAATTCTGTAGAAGTTCACAAAAGCTTTTCAAAGTCTATTTGAAAGACCTTTTAAGAATTAGCTTACATATTTTTCTTTAGGGACAAAAGATCTGGTCCAGTGAAAGCAGTGTTGTTCGCTCAGATTGGGTACCCGAGGTTCATCCTCTGTCCTGTGAACTCCTGGATTCAGAGGCATGCCCATGCCCTCGGAGAACAGGACACATTCTGCACTGAGATGCACAGAGCACGGTAACGCTTTCTCTCTGTCTTCTGATGGCTTTCTCTGCTACCGGTTCTCCGGTTTTCAGTACTTCCTATCTTCCTGTAAGGTGCTTTCTTTCCCTACAGTCCTCTTGTCTGCAGTTTGTTTCCTGGGTGGGCAGCAGAACCTTCCTCTCTGATAGGCTAGGCCTTGGTGACCTAAGAGGCTTCGGTTGATCCTCAAGAATGATTCCTCTTCCTCTTCTTGGGAAAACTAAACATAAGTTAGGGGTAAAGAAGAGAGAGACTCCTATGGTTCTTTGGCACCTCTGTTGTTTTCGGCACCAGATTCAACTTGATAAATCCTCACAGTCTTCCAAAGTAGTCATGTGGGGCCTCCATTTTATATATGGGACAATTAAGACAAGATCCTTTACATTTTGATATATTCCTTGTTTTTGTGCGGAAGGCTTATATTATATAAAAAAACTGGGAAGCTTGGGGAGGCTAATGATAGATGGACCTCCATGATGGATTTATATAAATGTGTGTTTGGGCTGGAGAGATGGCTTAACAGTTAAGGTGTTTGCCTGCAAAGCCAAAGGACCCAGGTTCCACCCCCAGGACCCACATAAGCCAGATGCGCAAGGTGGCACATGTGTCTGGAGTTCATTTGCAGTGGCTAGAGACCCTGGTGTGCCCATTCTCTCTTGCTCTCTCTCTTTCTCTAGGCCCTAGTGTGCCCATTCTCCCTCTCTCTTTCCTTCTGTCTCCCTCTTTCTCTCTGTCTCAAATAAATAAAAATAACAATATTTTTAAAAATGTGTTTTATAAAGAACCAAAAACATACATGATCCAGAAAGTGGTCACATATTTAAATATGGTCAGGTGATGAGGCAGTTGGCAGTACAGAACAGGGTGAGTTTGCTTTGGAGCAAACTTTTTCAGTTGACAAACGCTTTTCTTCCACAACCTTTGCTACATCTGCCTTAATGCAAGCCATAGGTATCTAAACCCCTAGCTGGATCCTAATCAGGTCTGAGATCTCTGAACAGTAAAGTTATAACCAGCCCATCAGTGCATTACTTTTCATTTTTAGATAGTGCATTCTGAACAATGCTTTGGTCCATTTACAGAGCTAGATACTTTAGTATGTCTGATTTTGAAAATGTTCCCTACAGGTAGATCCTTATGTTTGGAAAACATCCACTGGGCTGACTACAAGAACCAACTATGCCATGTGGCCACGCTCTCTGAGCTATTTCCATGTGAAATTTGGATTCAGAGTCTGAATAAATAAAGCACTGGCTACAGTGAAATTGCAGCATCTGGTCAAAAAAGTAAGCGATGGTTTTATTCATTTCTGTGAACCCTCACAAAACTGTTACACAGCATACTTAACTGTGAGGAAATTTGACCCTTTACAGGGCACAATTTCCAACTTTGTCCTTCCTGAAAATGTCCCTGAAAAATTTTCACTCTTCAGCCTTTATTTCTAAAGGAGAACATTTCCCCACTGTTAAAGGAATTTCTGGTGTGAATGAGATGCCACTGTAGTGACTTGGGGAAGTTTCTCTTACATAGGAATTTTTGAGTAAGCGTGAAACTTTGTGAATAAAAGAGTCAGGGGCTGGGAAGATGGTTCAGCAGCTAAAGGTGCTTGCTTGCTAAGACTGCTGCTTAGCTTCAATACCCCAAGTGGTGCAAGCATCTAGTGTTCATTTGTAGTAGCAAGAGATTCTGGTATGCTCATATATACAACCCCCCACACACACATGTGCACACACATGTGCACACACATGTACATGTGCGTGCAATGACTAGCTGGCTGACTGACTGAATAAATAAACAAAAAGGGTAAAACATATATATGATTGATAGGCATAAGAAGAGGTTTCACTCAATTTATTTCTTACATTCCAAAGCCCACCCCGAAGGCAATGAGGAACCACACTGTTATCCCTGAGTTCATCCTCCTGGGGCTGTCTGATGACCCCCAGATCCAGGCTCTGCTCTTTGTTCTCTTTCTGGTGGTTTACCTTCTGACCATGGTGGGGAACCTCACAATGCTCCTGGTGGTGAGGATTGATTCTCACCTCAACACGCCCATGTACTTCTTCCTGGGACAGTTGTCTTTCCTGGATCTCTGCCACTCCTCTGTGGCTGTGCCTAAGCTGCTAGAGAACCTGTTGTCTGAAAAGAAAACCATCTCAGTGGAGGGCTGCCTGGCTCAGGTTTTCTTTGTGTTCACCACTGGAGGCACTGAGTCCTGTCTACTCACGGTGATGGCCTATGATCGCTACGTTGCCATCAGCTCTCCCCTGCTCTATGGTCAGGTGATGAACAGACAGCTGTGTACAGGGCTGGTATGGGGCTCATGGGGCTTGGCTTTTCTGGATGCTCTCATCAATATCCTTGTAGCTCTCAATTTAGACTTCTGTGGGGCTCAAAATATCCACCACTTCATCTGTGAGCTGCCCTCTCTCTACCCTTTGTCTTGTTCTGACGTGTCTGCAAGCTATACCACTCTGCTTTGCTCCAGTTTCTTGCATTTCATTGGAAATTTTCTCCTGGTACTTTTTTCATATGTTCGCATTTTGCTCACCATTCTGGGCATAAGCTCCACTTCAGGGAGAAGCAAGGCCTTTTCCACCTGCACCTCCCACCTCACTGCAGTGAGCTTCTTTTATGGCTCCGGATTACTCCGCTATCTCCTGCCAAATTCAGGATCAACTCAAGAGCTGATCTTCTCCTTGCAGTACACTGTGATCACTCCTATGCTGAATCCCCTCATCTACAGTCTGAAGAACAAAGAGGTGAAGACAGCTATGAGAAGAATGTTAAGAAAATGTTTCCAATAATACATGAAAAATCAAGTTGATGAGGAACATGGAAAGAGCTACAATAAGCAGTGTCTGAAAATTTAGAAGAATCCCCTGAGTGGGATCTGTGCAATTTCTTAGGGCTTTGCTTAAAGATATTAAGAGGTGGGGCATCATTTTCATGTGATGATATTAGCTTAGTTATGCTCAGAGGAAGGTAGAAGGTGAAGATCAACTTATTGTCTAAAATTTTTCATATAAAATACTATATGCTTATTACAGCCTGGCACACATTGTCAATCTTTCCAATTTTTTTCCAGAAACTAAACTTTACTTGTTCAAGATGATTCCAGAGAGACTGTTCCTAAAGTCTTCCTTATCAACAACCCTGTTTGTCACTCCTTCCTGACACAGTGGCTGGTGGGGAAATGAACTAATGGCCAATGCCAGAACAGTCACTCTCTCAGGAATTTTAATCTTGAGGAGCAATTCAGAGAGGCAGAGCAAGGGTCCTCTCTGACATGACCACTGGAGTTATCTTAGATTCTTCTTTCAAGTCAGATGTATAAACATGAATTATAGTACGAACATATCTTTAGATACTTGTTGTCATGTACCATGTTAAGAAATTTATATGCATTATCCCACTTAAATATCACAATAATACATTAGTCAAATATAGTAGTTATCCCTGTTTCAGAGAAAAGAGAATGGACTCTAAGAAGTAAGCGATGGGGTTGGAATTTAGAACAAAATGGACTGAAACCAAAGCCAGTTTAACTGACCTCCTATGGTACTATAGCCATCCTGGACTCAGTTCATGAATTGTATTTATTTTGACTTTTTTTTTGAGGTGGGGTCTCACTGTAGCCCAGGCTGACCTGAAATTCACTATGTAGTTTCAGGCAGGCCTTAAACTCACAGCTGTCTGCCCACCTCTGCCTCCTGAGTGCTGGGATTAAAGGCATGCACCACCATGCCCAGCCATGAATTGTATTTTTAATGTTTATTGCTCTTTTTATCTTATTTAAAATCAGAATTATATTTTGATATTTGCAAAAAGAGACCTAAAAGATGTACATTGGTACTACAATAGACTGGTATAGATATCCAAGGACAATTGGAGCATTTGAAATTGTTTATTGGACCTAGTCATGTCCTTAGAGACTACAGATAACATACCCATGTCAAACTACTTGCTCAATGGTTAATCATCTTTAGCTGCAAGGGGATTGATAATAAGAAATGATCTCCCACCCTACACACATTCCTAGAGTACCTCTGTCCCTAGCACCCATAGAGTAAAAATGTCAGAATGAGAGGCAGCCAATAGCAGATAAAATGCTTAACAATGTGTTAATCACATGGAAGAAAATGGTAGACTTTTAGGAAAGATGCCTTAGATGATAAAAGATAGTTGAAAGATTGGCCCGGAGAGATGGTTTAGTGGTTAAAGCACTGGCCTACAAAGCCAAAGGACCCAGGTTCTACTCCCCAGTACCCACATAAACCAGATGCACAAGGTGACACATGGGTCTGGAGTTTGTTTACAGTGGCTAGAGGCCCTGCTGTGCCCATTCTCTCTATCTGCTTCTCTCTTTCTCTCACTCTCAAGCAAATAAATAAATAAAATATTTTTAAAACAATAGTTGAAAGATCAATTAGAAGGAGAATTTGGAGAGGTATATGGCATAAAATTATTATGCTCAAAAATTATTTTTATTTCTGATGTTATCATTCATTTTTTACTTATTTTACAGGCTGTTAGTTGTCACTCTCCCTTCACATTGTACATATCAACAAAGAACAGACCTTCAAAGAAATGAACACTTTCTGGTACCTTTACTACTTTTTAAGAACATTAAAATAGTTTTAATGTGCTTTGCTATCCAATAAAACTGAATTTACAATGAATTCTTACCCCAGCCACCCCTCAGACAAAGCATATTTATTTGAATAAAACAGTCTACCATGCAAATGTCCATGAACTCACAAACACTGCAGCCATAGCTAGGCAAAGTCTCAGGTTGACCTGCTTTTGCCTTTGGTGAAAGCGATTTTGGTAAGATCACACACGTTTTGTGGCCTATATTGTCAGATGCCTCCTATTGTTTGCTCCTATTGTGTTGAAGTTTTACACATTTACTACCTGGTTACATTTATATTCACTACTTGGTTACTTTTGATCAGCAGGAGTGCTGTGATATTTTGCACATTGATATTGTATGTCAAATTTGTTGAATTGTCTCCTTTATTCTAGAAGCTGATTTGTACCAGGGCATATGAAAGGAAACTAAAACATAATTTAAAAAATACACCTTAAAATTTAAATTCCCAAGACTTTGCTTTAATGAGAACCAGAGGCATAAAAAGAAGGGGCACACATACCTATGATACACCAGAACTTTGTCTGTGTTGATGTCAACTGCCATATTCTAACATACTTACAGTCAGTATCTCTAAGCCACTGCCACTGGACTAGGTTTTTAATTGGAGGACAAGTCACAAAGTCCATAAAGAGGCAATTGGAAGATAGTGAGGAGCATAGAGATTTGAGATGTCAGAGAACAAAGCAAATGTGAATAATATAGGGATCATAATACCAAAAGATATAAAGAAAAAGCACCAAAATAATGATTAACCAGAGGAGCATTAAGAAATTCACATTATGGGCTGGAGAGATTGCTTAGCCATTACAGCACTTGCCTGGTAAGCCTAAGGACCCATGTTGGACTCTCCAGATCCCACTTGAGCCAGATGCACAAAGGTGAGGCAAGTGCAAGGTCACATATGCCCACTAGGTGGTGCAAGTGTCTGGAGTTTGATTGCAGTGGCTGAGGCCCTGGGGTGCCAATTCTCTCTTGCGTGCTCTCTCTAAAATTTTTTTTTAATTTAAAAAAGAAATTCACATTATAACTTCCAAAACGTCTATAAAATGAATATTAAGGTATTACAAAGAGCTGCATATGGCATAATTTCCATTTTAACAAATGGATAATTATTAATAGCAGCAAGAAATAAAATTGTATTTGTATTTTGTCTTTATTAGTATTCTAAAAACAAAAGTATGAGACTGGACAGATGACTCAGCTGTAAAAGGCTCTTTCTCACAAAATCTGATAGCCTAGGTTTGGTTCCCGAGTATCCATACTGACCCAGATGCACAAAGTAGTGCATGCATCTGGAGTTCATTTACATCAGGAGGAAGCCCTGATGTGCCCATTCTCTCTCTCTCCTTGCAAACAAATAAATAAAAACATTGAAAACAAAATATAGCCACTGAACTAAAAAATATAAACTTCAGACCATATTTTGTTATTGGAATTATCAATGTTGTCAGGATAGAAGACATTACTGAGATATTCATGTATAATTACTTAGAGACAAGGATATTAAAGATAAGGGAGTTAAGAAGCTCCACACTTTTCTTTTTTCTTCTTTATTTAAAAAAATTTTATTTTAGATAGAGCGAGACAGAGAGAGGGAGGAAGAGACAGAGAGAGAGAGAGAGAGAGAGAGAGAGAGAGAGGGAGAGAGGACACAGAGAGAATTGTCATGTCATGCCAGGGCCTCAGCCACTACAATCAAATTCCAGACGCTTGTGTCACCTAGTGGGCATGTGTGACCTTGTGCTTGCCTCACCTTTGTGCATCTGGCTCAAGTGGGATCTGGAGAGTAGAACATGGGACCTTAGGCTTTGCAGGCAAGTGCCTTAACTGCTAAGCCATCTCTCCAGTCCATTCCACACTTTTCTTTTTTTTTTTTCTAATTTTTTTTTGTTTGTTTACAGAGAGAAGGAGGCAGAGAGAGAGAGAGAACGGGCGCGCCAGAGCTTCCAGCCTCTGTAAATGAACTCCAGATGCGTGCGCCCCCTTGTGCATCTGGCTAACGTGGGTCCTGGGGAATCGAGCCTTGAACCAGGGTCCTTAGGCTTCACAGGCAAGCGCTTAACCGCTAAGCCATCTCTCCAGCCCACACTCCACACTTTTCTAATAGAAGCATGTAGTAAAGGATACAGGAAAATTAAATTCTGAAGAGAATTGAAGGAACCTAAAATATATATATGTCATAACATGAAGGCATAATTTTCAAAGTATTTCAAAGAAGTAGCAAAATTCATATTAGGTAGAAGGAAATAGTAAATAAATGATAAAGAGGGACTGTCTAACCTAACATTAACCTAGAGATGTAGAAAGTTGGAAAGAGCACCTCTCCCATCATTGTAACTAGACAATAACTGGACACACTGCAAATTAATACCTATTATTTTTTAATTTTTAAATTTTTTATTTATTTATTTTTGAGAGTGAAAGACAGAGAAATAAAGAACGGGCAGGCCAGAGTCTCCAACCACTGCAAATTAATTCCTGACACATGCACCACCTTGTGCATCTGGTTCATGTGGGTTCTGGAGAACTGAATCCTTTAGTAAAAGGATAAAGAAATGGCATCTTTCAACTGCGTCAAGAAATAGTCAACTGAAAATTGATCCAGTAGAAATAACCTTGAAAAGTAAATAATGATTTATAGAAATAAAGACTATCAGTAAACAAAATATTAGTTTTTAAATACTTTCTACCTCAAAGTTTGTTTAGTACAAAACTGTTTATGGGACATGTAAAGGTGACATACATGACAAAAATGGCACAAGGATATAAGAAGGAGAAATTGTTCAAAGCATAGGAGAAACAGTTGTAAGATCTTACACTACTCAGACTGGTATAGATATTAATGTGAGGTCAGACTATTTTATTTATTTATTTATTTATTTATGAGAGGCAGAGAGAGAGAGAGAGAGAGATGGATGATAATAGGTGCTCCAGGGCCTCTAGCCATTGCAAATGGACCCCAGACACATATGCCACTTTGTGTATCTGGTTTACGTGGGTATTGGGAATTGAACCTGGGTCCTTAGGCTTCGCAGGCAAGCACCTTAACCACTAAGCCATCTCTCCAGCCCAGTCAGATATTTTTAAGTGTATCTGATGACTCTCAACCACTAATACAACCACTAAATACATGTAAAAACAATAATAGGGGCTGGAGAGACGGTTTCGTGGTTAAGGTGCTTGCCTGCAAAGCCTAATGATCTGGGTTCAGTTCCCCAGTGCCATGTAAAGCCAGATGCAAAGTGGCACATGTATCTGGAGTTTGTTTGCAGTGGCTAGAAACCCTGGCACACCCATATATGTTCTCTCTCTCTCTCCTTGTAAATAAATAAAAACAATAATAATCGGCGTGAACTAAAAATTAAATCCCAGCTACGTGCTTCTTATAGTAAGTAAAACTTAAGACAATGATGAGTTAAAAGAAAAATCATGTAGAAAGACATACCATAGAAGATGAAAATAAAGAAAAGTGGATCATCTGCACTAATTTTTCAAAATATACTTCAGAATAAAGAAGATTATCAGGGAGAAAGAAGTGCATTATATAATAAGGTAATTTAATTTCCAAAATATATCAAACCCTAAATATGCATGGACCTACAGCTAGAACTTCAAAAATACAAGCAGAAAAAAATGATAGGCATGAAAAAAAGGCAAACTCACAACTGTAGGTGGACAGTTAAACACCCTCTATTATTAGTTAACATAAGAAGCACATGGAAAATCAGTTGGGAAATAAATGTCTTCAAAAATGCTATCAGTCAATTAATGTAATCATCATTTATAAAACATGTACCAATATTAGTAGAAAACATCTTTCAGTGCACAAACAACATTTGATAAGATGTAACACATTCTGAAACATAATAAACCTTAGCAAATTGAAAATAAAGAAATCATACTATTTACCTTCAACTTCAGAAAAAGAAAGTGGAGTGCTACACACAACTCACGGCCTATAAATTTGGTAATTTAGATGAAATGAACATATTCTTTGAAAGAACCACGCTATCGAAACTTGTTAAGAAAAACAGAAAATATAAATTTCCCTACACATTAAGTAAATTATAGTTGCAGTTAACAACATCTTTTCAGCTGGAGAGATGGCTTAGCTGTTAAGGTGCTTGTTGGCAAAGCCAAAGGACCCAGGTTCAATTCCCTAGGACCCATGTAAGCCAGATGCACATGGTGGCACATGTGTCTGGAGTTTGTTTGCAGTGACTAGAGATCCTGGTGTGCCCATTCTTTTCTTCCCCCTTCTCTCTCTCCCTCCAAAATCAATCAATAAATAAATTAGTTAATTAATTAATTAAAAAGAAAAAGCAAAATAAACAACAAAAAAAGGTCAGGCAATATGGTTTCACTTGTGAATTCCACCAGTCATTTGAACTCTAATATATGCTCTTCACACTTTCTTCCAGAAAACAGAAAAAAGGAAACACTTATTATTTAATATATATAAAAGATTATATAATATATTGTATATGCATTTTTGTGTAGAATATATGATCTTTTCATTAGTGTATATTAAGCATTACTCGGTAACAAGTATATTATGTCCTTTGATTGTATCCCCATGCCCTTTATCATTCCTACCAGTCCCATTAACCCCCTTTGCTTCCCAGACAGTTTTGCTTGTGTCTTAATGTCATATACACATATATAATTTTACATATCTATAAAATCTAGGAAACACAAATGAGAGAAAATGCATTCATCTTACTAAGACTGACTTAATTTGCTTAAATTATTTATCTCTAGTTGCATCTGTTTCCTAAAAATGACATAACTCATGTTCCTCATAGCTGAAAAAAACCCATTGGGTATATCAACTACATTTTCACAGTCTCTTCTTTGGCTGATGAACACATTGGTTTCATAACTTAGCTATTGTGTATAGTGCTGCAATGAACACTGATATGCAAAATCTCTGGGATATGTTGATGGTATAATGGGTAAATACTCAGGAATGGTAATATGGTAGAACCATTCTTAATTTCTGAGAAACCTCCATACTGATTTCCATTGAGGCTATACTGGTTTTACATTTCCATCACCAGTGTATTAAAGTTCTTTTTGTTCACATCCTTGCCAGCATTTATTATTTTCTTATTGACTGCCATTCTGACTGGAGTACAATGGAATCTCAACGTAGTTTTAATTTGAATGTCTCTATTAATGATGCTGAACATTTTTTATGTGCATATATTGGTCTTTTGTATTTGACCTTTTGAGAATGTTCTGTTTATTTAATTGGCCCATTTGTTCATTTGGTTGTTTGGTTTCTTTTCTTTTCTTTTCTTTTCTTTTTTGTGTGTGTTTCCAAGATAGGGTTTCACTGTAGCCAAGGCTGACCTGGCACTTACTCTGCAGTCCCAGGTTGGCATTGAACTCACAGTGATCTTCCTACCTCAGCCTCCCAAGTGCTGGTATTAAAGTAGTTGTTTCATTTTCTTTTTTATTTAATTGTTTGAGGTCATTGTATATCCTAGCCAGTCCCTTGTCAGATGTATAGTGAGCAAAGATATTCTCCCATTCTGTAGGCTGTCTCCTTATTTGATTGTTTCTTTTCTCTATAGAAGCTTTCTTTTGGTCTTTTTTGAGGTAGGGTCCCACTCTAGCCCAGACTGACCTGAAACTTTCTCTGTAGACCCAGACTGACCTTGAACGCACAGTGATCCTCATCCCTCTGCCTCAAAAGTGCTAGGAATAAATGTGTTTGCCACCATGTCTGGGTACAGAAACTTTTTAATTTAATAAGATCCTATATGCTAGTTGTTAGCATTATTTCCTAAGAGTATACTCCTATTCAGGAAGTCCTTGTCTATGATTATGTCTGTGTTTCTCTGCTTTTTCCTACAATGGCTTTAAGGTTTCAGGATTATATTAAGTTTTTGATTCATTTGGAGTTGATTTTTTACACAGGGTTAGAGACATGGTTATAGTTTCATCTTTCTACCTATGAAAATAGTTTTGACAGTACCGTTCATTGAAGAGGGCATCTTTTTTCCAATGTATATTTTTGGCATCATTGTGAAAAATAAGAAGGCTGTAGTTATTTGATTTTATATTTGTGTCCTCTATTCTATTCCTTTGTCTTGTCTTTTTGTATCAATACCATGTTTTTGTTACTATACCTCTATAGTATAGCTTGAAATAAGGTATGGTGATACTGAAAGATTCAGGGAATAAAAGGGAAATAAAAGATTAAGAGTTTTTGCTTTTGCTAAACCTGCTCTATTCAGCTTCTGTAACATTGCTTGCTTGCTTCCGCTAAATAAAAAGAACCGCCATTTTATGATATCCATCAAAGTTAGTTAACCTGGAGAAAATGAGCTGCCTAGGATGTGCTTTGTTCTTTTGCCAAGTTACTGGTCACCTAAGAGATGCCTGGCCCAACTGCCCCTTCCATGAACTCTGCCCTTGTGTCCTGAAACCCCCACCCCACCTGTGGTTACTCAATTAAGAGACACCAGGTGGATCTGACCAATCAGGACCCACTCTATATGGAAAATTCCTAAGGCAGGTCCCCCTCCCTACGGCAACCCACAAGGTCCCCGCGCGCGCCCTCTCGGAACCAATCATTTTAAAGGGCGCGATATGATGTAACCCCTTTGTCCTTTTCCCGCCTCACTCCCTTTTCCCGCCTCACTCCCTTTATAAGCCCTTCCCTTCAGGGGGCCAGGGCTCTTCACCCCTCCTGCGCGAGGACTCCGTGTCGAGCCCCGGTGCACCGGTACCCACAATAAACCTCTTGCTGTTATTGCATCGAGAAGTGTCTGTGCTGGTTCTTGGGTCTTGCCTGGTCCTTGAGACTTGGGGTACCTCCCTTTGAGGAGGGGTCCCAACATTTGGGGGCTCGTCCGGGATTTGAGGCAGACCCCAGACCCACATTCATCTTCTCGGAGGTAAGAAGGCGCCATATATGTCTATATGTCTGTCTCTGTGTCTACTTGTATCTATCTGAACTTAAAACTAACCTAACTGTTCCCTGTATCATACTTGGTAAACACGCGTTTCTGGTTTGGTTTGCAGCTGCCCTCCCGGGCTGTAAAGACCGGAGGACTTTGATCAGCAGAGGTGCTAAGAGGATCACAGGCTGCCGCCCTGGGGGACGCCCCGGGGAGCTGAGGAGGGCCAGGGGCTAGGGAAGCTCCCATCTGTGCCGTGCTCGTCATGGATCTGTTTCCCTGGTGGCCTCCCACTGTCGGTCTGAGGACCGAGTCTGAGTGGGGGCTCTGTCCTCTGGGACAGAGCAAACCTGCTAATCTGTAGTGCGCATCTGTTTTTTGTTTTTTGGGCCCTGTGTGTCTGTGTAATACTTGTGTGTCTTGTCGTTGCTCTAATCCTATGGACGTTCCTCCCCTTTAGGACTCTGCCTCGTGCACTGGAAGGATGACAAAGCAGTTGCCCATAACAACGGGGTAAACGTTAAAAAGACAGATGGATTACCTTATATTGTGACCTGGAGGAACCTAATAGAAGAGCCTCTCCCCTGGGTGAAGTTTTTCCTCCCTTCCTCGCCCCCTCCTTTACAGGTGCTGGCAGTTATACCCAAAAGAGACACCAAGCCCACTGCTGAAGCCTCAGCCCCAATTCTCATGGATGCACTGATGAGATGGACAGGGTGGGTGAGTGCTCTCCCAGAGGGAGGCAGACTCTTTTTGGGAAGAAGTCGTCCAGGTCATTTCTGGATTTCTGGGCATCCATGTGGATCTGCATAGCTTATCTGGCTAAGAAATAAAAAGTTCAGGAAGGAAATTTCCCCTCACTCCCTTTAAGCAGTAAATCTACAAGCCAGCTTTGCAAGCGCTCCAAAGCAGCTTGAGTCAGCGTCGGGTGGCAGACAGACAATGGCACCTCTGCCCATGCAGATGCCATGTCTCCACCTCCTCTCCCAGTAGTCCCCGAGGGGCCCACTCCTTCTTCAGCAGCCTCCCAGTGGGCCACCTTCTTCAGAGGCCTCCTGGCAGTCCTCGAGGCCCCCCCTTTCCCTTTCAGATAGTCAGAATCCTTGGCCTCCCAGCAGTCTTCTTGGCTATTACCTCCACGTGTACTAGACCAGACCCCTGGTGAGTGCAAAGAATAAGGCAAGGCTGCTCTAAGGTGCATACAAGCCCCGCCCAGCTGCAACAGCACACCAAAAAGCGGCAAGAGAGAGAGAAAAAAAAAGGGTCACATTTAACTGCAGCCTATAAAGAATTAAAGTTTTACGTAAAAAAAAAAATGTGTCAACTTTGTTACATGATATCATGAATATAATTACTGAATTTATGTTCTAGGTCAGCATCAACTTTCATAGAGGATTATTAAAAACAACAGAATTCTCTCTAAAGTGGTAACTTATAATTTGTCAGGTATTGAAAAATTTGTAATGTACTTAAAAGGAGGAGGCAACTGACCTGACTTCTAGGCCAGCCTATCTCAAGATAGCAACAATATTTGCCTTAGTTTAATGTCTTATTGGTATTAATGACATAAAATTGTCTTTAGACTACTCCCTTGTTAGTGAGTAATGGGTTAATTAATGTGGTGTAGTTTTTCATAATAGCCTTATAAGAAAGGTGGTTAATAATGGGATAAGATAAATTGATTGAAAAAACTGGGAAAGAATTTTTCAATGTTGGGACATAGAATGCTCGTTAAGAATGCCTTTTGAGTGGTACTTAGATAAAAATGTTACAGTATGTGAATAAAGATGTGCATATATAGAAAAAGTTTTCAGGCTAAACCTAAACACCATGCCTAAAGTTAGAGATTTTTCAACTGTTTACAGACTCTTAAGGATACTATAAAAGTTTTATATAGGGACATAGTCTTAATCTAAATTCATCTTATATTAGGCACAGGTGTTGCCTATGCTAGGTGGGTCACAAAGTCATAAGTACAGATGTAATTGGAGGCCTAACGAGGTTCAACATAGACAAGAATCTATCACCTTGTGTTTTGCAAATGAGTAAATTTGCTATGTAAAAACGACTTCAGAATAGAATAAAAAATGTCAGGATACTTATCTCTCTGCTCTGTAATTTCATTTTGTTCTTGCTTTCCAACATATGCTACTTAAATTCATGGAAAGCTGGACTCTGAAAAAATGGGTGGAACCCCCTTTATCTCAGGCCCCATGCAAGTTTAAACCATGTGTCCCCCAGACTCTGACTAGAGACAATGGCCAATTGTCTCTGACAAAGAAAAAGGAGTACAGCATATAACTGTGGTTCTCTTTAGTTCTTCTCTTTTGAACACCTAAAGTCACATCTGTTATGATAAAATTTCTCACTAGACAAAATGTTAAGTAAACTGAGTCAAGGTATTTGATCAGGTTAAAAACTCCTTACATAAGACAAGCATCAGGCTTATCTAATGTGTATCAGGGTAAGGGCCCCTTCACTGAAACATTTAATTGGATTAAATCTAATGTTTACCTGATGCCAAGGTTTCAATCAGTGGGGAAACTGAGTCTTATGATAAGGCCTCACTCATTAACAGGTCACTGATGCTAATTTGTTATGATTTAAGGGTTATAAAACTGGCTTTAAGACTCTCTCAGTAAAATAAATTAGGTTCCTCTTTTCATGAAGGTTATAACTATTCTTAAAGTAAAGGTTCACATAGAAGTTGTTAATTTCCAAAGGTAAACTACTCCTACCTAAAGACATTGTAACTTTAAAGATAGCTTCTGTCTTATTTATGCTAATTCTATTGAATGGTCATAACTAGGCTTAATCACTTAGATTTAAGTGATTTAATTTCAGTAATGATAACCTTCATCTTCCTGAGATATGTTGGGACAACTTGCTTAAGCTTTATCAAATTTAAGTCATGGGTAGAACATAAAATTGTTTTATGTTAATAAAAATTTCTGTGGTACATAAAGTCAATAGCTATCAAGTTTAAGGCAAAATCATTGGTTGTCAAATAATTTTTTTCTTTCAAAAAGATTTATCAAGGGTTGTATTAGAATTTAGCTAGGTGTTTTTGGTTAAAAAAAAATTTTTTTTTTTCAAGCTCTGTGGTTGTTTCCAATGTTCTCCAGGAAATTTGTACCAACACAGGTATCTGAACTAATCAAAAATGTTTTCAAACACAGGTGCTAAGATTTTAAACTGTCTTACTTGTCCTTTTCTGACCATTTCTAGCTTAAATGAGTTAGTCTATAAATCAATTGGTACTGTTTTCAAGACTGGTAACAGGTTCTGCCTATATTTATAAATATTAGATATTTAAAATATGAGATGTGTCTATTTTCTATACCTCATATATAAGGCTTATGCTGCCATAGTACAACCAAAATTTTCAAGGTAGGACAAAATGATTTTAGAAGTCCTTGTGCCATTCTTTAGGTCTATTTCAGTAATCAAATGTGCTCTATATGTACATACATCCAGGCTGGTGTAACTTCCTTTCTAAGTGTGTTAATTACCTACGTAGAAGCCAAAAAGCCAATTGGAATCGTCAGAGCAAGAGGTGCCAATATTTTGGCCTGTGCTCCCAGGTCATGAGGCCACTGGAGACAATGGGACACTTCTACACTGGCCCCCTGGTAAGTCACCTGTCTTCCTGAGCAGGGAGGATATGGAGACCCAAGCAAAATTGGTGCACAGTCTGAAACAGAAGAGTCACAATTGAGGAACAATCAGTCCTCCTGACTTCCCAAAGAAGGGAAAACTGCTTGGCCAGCATGGCCCAGACTCTTCCTAACAGACAGAAGACACCAGTAAGCTATGGGGCTGCTCCTGGGTCCCTAAAGTCTCTTTGGAGAGCCATTAATGACCTCCAGAATTAATCCTTAATTAAATTTGGCTATCTGCATGGTCTTAAACACTCAGAGAGAAATGTATAGCCAAAAATAAAAAATACCTTGCACATATGAATGGCATATTAAGTAACACAAAAACTTTCCAAGAGGGGAAACAAACAATAAGAAAGCCTTTCCCCATAGTTTAATTCTATAATTAAAAAAAAAAAAGATGTTCAAAGGGTTATTTTCAAACCTAAAATATGTAAATAATCTGGGACACTGGGTGTCGCCATTGCCGTGAGACACTGGAACCCTGCTGGAAGAGACTGTATGCTGGAAGGGACCCTAAGTCTTCATCCTGATGGAATTGCCACTTGGATTCATCACACCTACCTACTAAGGTAGACTATATGTGGCCTTAAAAAATGTTGTTTTTAAGGAGACCCTCACCAAATTGACCACAGAGACTGGCGTTAATGATTGGATAGCTCTCCTACCCTTTGTGCTCTTCTGGGTTAGAAACACCCCTGGACAGTTTGGACTGACCCCCTATGAATTGCTTTATGGGGGGCCCCCTCCATTAGTAAAAATTGCCTCTATGCATAGTGCTGATGTGCTGCTTTCCCAGCCTTTGCTCTCTAGGCTCAAGGCACTCCACTCGAGTGGGTGAAACAACGAGCATGGAAGCAGCTACGGGAGGCCTATTCAAGAGAAGGAGACCTACAAGTCCCACATCACTTCCAAGCTGGGGATTCGATCTACGTTAGGCGCCACCGTGCAGGAAACCTTGAGACCCGGAGTCTGAACGAGGCAAGGGCCCTGCCTAAGTTTTACATACAACCCTCTAAACATCACTTTTACTGGACCTGGGAAAAAGGCTAAAGACTGGATTAAGGGGAGACAATGGGGGTTACGATTCTACATGTCTGGTAAATCAATGGTGGGCATTCTGGACTAACCCCTTGTCTCTCTACTACAGCCTTTGATCAGTCTAACATTTCTGTGTCATGATCCAGCTAGTTCCCCAGGTTTACTATCACCCTGAGGAGGTGATCATCAATAAGTATAACTATCGGCCTACTCGCTCTAAAAGAGAGCCTGTAACCATGACCTTAGCCGCTATGCTCAGATTGGGGATGGCCGTGGGTATAGAAACAGGGACCACAGCTCTGGTCACAGGACCACAACAGTTAGAAAAAGGACTTGGCGAACTACGTGCTGCTATGACTTAAGATCTCCAAGCTCTAAAAAGTCTGTTAGCAATTTAGAGGTCCTTATACAGGTGAATTTGGAAGAGGGCCTGACCTACTTAATATAACATTCACAAGCGCAGGGAGAAACTCCCGGACCTGGCTAAAAGGAAACACTTGGGGCATCAGGTTCTACATGAGTGGGACAGACAAAGGGTTATTTTTTACTATTAGATTAACAATTAAAAGTCTGGACCCAACCTTAGCGGGACTTTCATTTGATTCCCTGGTTTTTCTTCTCCTTAACTCTACCCAGCCTGAGATGGCCACCCACTGTTGGCTCTGCTATGACATAGCCCCCCCCCATTATAAAGCCATTGCCTGGGCCCTTCCCTACTCTAACGTAACCGTTTCCATGGATGTAGGGTCATACGCTTGGACCCTGCATACTAAACCGTCTGGTAACATTTATCAGAGAACGAATCAGTACAGTCCAGCTTCTAGTTCTCCGACAGCAATATCAGCTAATAAAAGAGTCAGAAACTGAAATTCCATGATTGGAATTTGGCCAAAGAAAAAGGGGGGAATGAAAGATTCGGGGAATAAAAGGGAAATAAAAGATTAAGAGTTTTTGCTTTCGCTAAACCTGCTCTATTCAGCTTCTGTAACATTGCTTGCTTGCTTCCGCTAAATAAAAAAAACTGCCATTTTATGATATCCATCAAAGTTAGTTAACCTGGAGAAAATGAGCTGCCTAGGATGTGCTTTGTTCTTTTGCCAAGTTACTGGTCACCTAAGAGATGCCTGGCCCAACTGCCCCTTCCATGAACTCTGCCCTTGTGTCCTGAAACCCCCACCCCACCTGTGGTTACTCAATTAAAAGACACCAGGTGAATCTGACCAATCAGGACCCACTCTATATGGAAAATTCCTAAGGCAGGTCCCCCTCCCTACGGCAACCCACAAGGTCCCCGCGCGTGCCCTCTCGAAACCAATCATTTTAAAGGGCGCGATATGATGTAACCCCTTTGTCCTTTTCCCGCCTCACTCCCTTTTCCCGCCTCACTCCCTTTATAAGCCCTTCCCTTCAGGGGGCCAGGGCTCTTCACCCCTCCTGCGCGAGGACTCCGTGTCGAGCCCCGGTGCACCGGTACCCACAATAAACCTCTTGCTGTTATTGCATCGAGAAGTGTCTGTGCTGGTTCTTGGGTCTTGCCTGGTCCTTGAGACTTGGGGTACCTCCCTTTGAGGAGGGGTCCCAACAATACCTCCAGCATTATTCTTTTTGGTCAGTAATGCTTCGGCTATCTAGGATCCTGCACTTCCATGTGAGTTTATAATGTTTATTTATTTGTAAGCAGAGAGTGTGGGAGAGAGAAATGAGCATGCATCTTCAACCAAACTCCAGATGCAAGCACTACTCTGTGTATCTAACTTTTCAAGAACACTGGGGAATCAAACCTGAGCTGTCAGGCCTTGCAAGCAAGCACCACACAGCCATCTCTCCAACCCTTTCATATGAATTTTAAGATTTTTTTTCTGTTCTTGTGAAGAATGACATGGGAATTTTGATGGAGATTGGGCTGAACCTATAGATTACTCTTGGTAGAATAGCAATTTTCAAAATATTAATTCTGCCATGAGCATGGAGGTCTTTCCATTTTCTAGTGTCTCCTTCAATTTCCTTCTTCAGTATTTCAAATAGAAGTCTTTCATTTCCTTGATTAGGTTTACTCCAAGGTATGTTTTCGGAGGAAATTGTGTGAGGCAAACGTAATAACCACTATACTATTGAAACAGGAGGAAATTGTGAATAGGGTTGTTCTCTTGATTTCCTTTTTCAGTGTGTTTATTATTTGCATATAGGAAGGTGTATTAGTTACTCATCAAGTTGCTATGACAAAATTCTTGACAAAATAACTTAAGGAGAAGGAACAGTTTCTTTCACTTTACATCTTGAGACGATACGGTCCATCGTGGTAGAGAAGGCATGGTGGTGGGAACATGGAACAGATGGTTACACTCATCCCATAGCATTAGAGCAGAGAGAGATGAATGTGTGTGTTCAGCCAGTTCTGTCCTTTTTATGAAGTTCAGGATGCCCAGCCAGAGGGATGGTGCTCTCACATTTAGGGTGGGTCTTTCTACCTCAAATATCCTAATCTAGAAAATCCCTAACAAACATGCCTACAGATTTGTATCCTAGGTGTGTTACCCATTTAGCTGAAATTGTTTGAGAGATTACAACCTTTGAAATTGGGTCAGCTGACCTGCCTTTGGACAATAGGAAGAATGCAGAGTCTTTGGAAGGGGCCTGAATGCTGAAAGAGTGTGCTGTTCTTCAAAGTCTGCTTTATTCCCCACTGGATTAACAAATTGACAGCTCACCTGATATTATGGAGTATAACAAATACAAGAAAGAGAGGGTCATTGAGTTTTCAACATGGTTTTATATTTTGGTCATAGGCAGTGTGAAGCAGGCCTGTTGGATTAACTGTGTGGAGACCCGATGGAGCAATTAGGATGAACTTTGGGTTGCAGTGGAGACCCAGTGGAGATGCCAGGACTATGGGATGGCTGCCAAGAGGAGCTGCCAACAACAGATGAAGTTTTCTGGGACTGTGAGTAGCCTATCTGGAGGGGTGGAATTGGAATTCCAGAGACTTGTTGCTGGTTAGAATTATTGGAGTTGGAGATTTGTCACTAACGAGAGTTATTGGACTTTGAGCTACAAAGTTTGATGTTTGCCCTCTTTAAATCATGTATTGGTTAAATATTTCTTTGCTGTGCCCAGTGCCATCTTTTGCAGTGTGAATATTTATTCTGTGCCATTATGGGATTTTGGGGGACTTTTTGGTAGAATGGCTCAGTTAAAAGACCTTGGATTATGGGAATGCTTGAACATCATTAGGAGTGATTAAAAAAAACATCCTAAGGAGAGAGCCACCCCATCATACCTCAAAAGGGCCCAGGCTGAAACTAAGAACAATTGACGAAACAAGCAAGGGTGCCATTTTCTTGGTGAACTGGGTACCAGCACAAGGGTAAAGGAGATCAACATAAAGAAAAATCAACTCCTACCAAATCAGAGATCCAGAGCCCCAGAGGCCCCCAACACCTCATCACTGAAGCAGACCAAAACTGAACCCAACATGGCTCAGGGAAATTTTGCAGAAGAGGGGGTGGAAAGAGCCACATGTTGGGTCATGATATGCAGAGACATTTATCCCACCCATAACTGTGGGCTAACTCCAGAATGCATGACTCATATACCTCAACAAGGAGGGGCCAGGGGGAGGGGGAAGGACATGGATGAGGCTAACAATGGTACCAAATCAACTGTATTTGCTGAGTATAAAACTAATTAATAAAAAAAACCTATGGAGACTTTTAAAGTTGGGCTGAATGCACTATATTTTACACCATGGATGGTTATCAGTTTATGGGGCCCAGGGGTGGAATGTGATGGTTTGATTAAGTTGTCCCCATAAATTTAGGTGTTCTGAATGTTAGGTCCCCAACTGATGGCAATTTGGGAATTAAAGCCTCCTGGAGGCTGTGTATTGTTGGGGGCATGATTATGAGTGTTATAACCAGCTTCCTCTTGCCTGTGTTTGACACACTTTCCTATTGCTGTTGCCCATCTGATGTTGGCCAGGAGGTCCACCCTCTGCTCATGCCATCATTTTCCCCTGCCATCATGGAACTTCCCTTTGGTTGAGTGTTTTCAGCCAGCAATGTGAACCTGACTGCAACACATCTGACAGAAGAGTAATATCTAAAATATTCAAAGAACTCAAAAATCCTAAATATGAAGAAAATAATTCCACCCAGAAATGGGATATGCAACTGAACAGAGTCCTCAATAAAAGACATACATAGGCTGAAGATATGACTTAGCAGTTAAGGCACTTGGCTGTGAAGCCTAAGAATCCAGGTTCAACTCCCCAGAACACACATAAGCCAGATGTACATGCATCTGGAGTTTCTTTGCAGTGGTGTGCCCATTCGTTCCCTCTATCTCTGCCTCACTCTCATTTTCTCTCAATAAATTAAAAAAATAAAATTCTAAAAAAAATCCATACAAATAGCTAGGAAATATTTTAGAACATCCTTAGCCATCAGGGAAAGGAAAATTAAAAACAACTTAGAGATTCTAACTCATCCTAGTCAAAATGGCTCTCTTCAAGAAAACATATGACAACAAATACTGTAAGGATTTGGGAAAGGAGGAATACTTATTTACTATTGATAGGAATTAAAACTCATGCAGCCACTATGGAAATCTGTGGGGGTATTTCTCAAAAAAATAACATCTAAAAATCTAAATATGATCAGAGCTTCTGGGTAAAATGGCAGCATAGGAGTCATGCCAAACCAGCCTAGGGATGGATTTAAGCAAAACCCCAGCAAAATACACTCTTCTTCTGAAAAGTGCAGGAGTGTATATTATTCTTAGACACAGCAGAGGATCTGGAGAGACTGAGATCCACCATAAAGGAGGAAAATGGCCAGAGTCCCACTGAGGTGCTTGGGGCCACAATCCATGCACCAGCACCACCAGTGCCACCTGTCAGGCACGCCAGGCAGCAGCTGCATCAGAGACCAAGGAACAGATTTTTCAACTTCATCAGCCTTCTTGCAAAGTTAAGAAATCTGAAGGAAAGACAGCTGAGATCAACTAAAGAGCTACTTAAAGTGCGAGCAACTCCAGAAGTCTGAACTCTCCCATTCCCCACCATCAGAACCCCCAGCATTCAACCCCCAGTGGCAGCGCAGTTAGCAGATCAGATCAGAGGTACAGCTGCACAGCACAACATGGAAGGATCGAGGCAGGCACTCAGCATTGGTGAGACCAAAAGGTAACAAGGCTGTCAAAAAACAAACAAACAAACAAACAAAAAGACAGGTACACAGGCCTGCAAGAGATAATCTCTCTTTTCTTGTCAGGGCAGGTTATAGGATATATATGCTTGGTTGGCTTTACCATTTTCAAATAACCTGTATTTGGGGGTTGAATATTGTTGCCTTTGATGGTTTCATATATGTAGGCCCTTTGTTTTTTGCTTCTGTCATTATTGGGGGCAGGGTCTGATTGAGACCCAGGTTGACCTGGAACCCAATTCAGAACAGAAGTCTCTACCTCACAGCTGACAAGATTAAGGGTGTAGAACAACACACACCCTTAGGGATTTTGGCTTTATATGACTATCTGTTTGTTTTAATCCCCACAACTACTTACTTTGTGCTGGTTTTATTGATTGTGTATGTTACTTGGTTGAAGTTTAGAATTGGCTGGTAATTATTCCACCCACTCTACTAGAATACTTGTTTAGCAAGCAAACTCAACACCTAGGATTAATTCTGGGGCTTGACTGGGGGACAAGAGCTACACCTAGCACCTTGAACTCATATCCTGAGGGTATATAGAGGTGGGCTGCCACATCTGGGAACACTGCAGCTGAGTAGAAAACCCAAGCATCAAATCAGTTCAGGATGCAAAAGTTGCTACAATATAATACAAGAAACTCAAAGAATCAAGACAATACAGTCCCACCAAAAACTACAAATCCATCAGAAATGATCATCAATGAGACTGTTTTAGATGAAATGCCTGACAAAGATTTCAAGAAAATTATGGTATCTATGCTCAAAGAAATCAGAGAAAAAATGAAAGTATTCAAAGAATAAAACAAAAAAATTAAAGAAAACAAACTTCTGAAAGAGAACACAGGAAACCAGCTTAATGGAATAAAGAAGTCATTACAAGACATGAGTAAAGAAACAGAAATACTGAAGAAAACTCAGGCTGAAATCCTGGCTCTGAAGAATAAAGTCAATGTAATAATAATAATAATAAAACTCTGTGGAAAGTCTCACAAGTAGAATGGATGAAGGAGAGAATAGACTATCTAAACGAGAAGACCAGGTAGTAGATCTAATAGAGTCCAACAAAGAGAAAGACAAGCTAATAGCAAGGTATGAATGGGAATTTCAAGATATCTGGGACACTATGAAAAGATAAAACTTAAGAATTCAGGGTATAATAGAAGGAGAAGAATTTCAATCCAGTGGCTTAGTAGGTGTTTTCAACAAAATCATAGAAGAAAATTTCCCTGAATTGTGAAAGACATGCCAATGCAGATACAAGAAGCTTTTAGAACACCAAACAGACAAAACCTGGAAAGAACCTCTCCTAGCCATGTTATAATTAAACTACTAAACACACAAACCAAAGAAAATACATTGAAAACAGTTAGAGAGAAAAAGCAAGTCACCTACAAAGGCAAGCCCATCAGAATAATTGCAGATTACTCAACACAAACTTTAAAAGCCAGGTGTTGGAATGATGTAATCCAATTTCTGAAAGATAACAACTGTCAACCAAGATTAATTTATCCTGCAAAGCTATATATCCAAATTGATGGAGGAATAAGGACATTTCACAACAAAAACAGGCTAAAGGAATTTATGACAACTAAACCAGCTCTACAGAAAATACTTGAAAATACAGAAAATACTCACTTTGGGTAGAGAACCTTATCTTTTCAGATGGTAGTGACCTTGGGATGACTCAGAAGGCAGCATACTTCTGGGAAGAAGTGACAGGAGTGCTTAGCACTGCAATATCTCTATCACACCTTCCAAGGCTCAGGGTACATTGTGGAAGAGGTGGCAGAAAGAATGTAAGAGTCAAAGAAGGGTAAGACTCCAATGTGCTCCTCCAGACACAAAATGGCCTGGATATCAATGACCTCACAGTGCATGACACTACCTATGCCAGACCATCATAATAAGAGGAAAAGATCATGACATCAAAATAAAAGAGAGACTGATTGAGCGGAGGAGGGGATATGATGGAGAATGGAGTTTCAAAGGGAAAATGGGGGGGAGGGAGGGTACTGCCGTGGGATATTGTTTACAATCATGGAAGTTGTTAATAAAAAAAAATCTTAAAAAATAAGAGTTAAAACAAATGAATAAAGAGAAAAGAGGAAACACTACAAAATAAGAAGAATGGCAAGAATAAATGCATACCTTTCAATAATAACTCTTAATATCAATGGCCTCAATGCACCATCCAACAGACACAGGCATGCAGACTGAATTAAAAGGCAGGATCCTACCATTTGTTGCCTCCAGGAACCTCATCTCTCAATAAAAGGTAGAAACCGCCTTAGGGTGAAAGGATGGAAAATGGTATTTCAAGCAAACGGGCTCAGGAAACAAGCTGGGGTTGCTATCCTACTATCTGACAGGATAGACTTCAAACCAACATTATTGAGTAAAGATAAATAAGGTCATTTTATACTGATTAAAGGGACACTCCAGCAGAAGGACATTATAATCCTAAACATATATGCACCTACCATGGGGCCTCCCAGTTTCATCAAACAAACACTATTAGACTTCAGATCACAGATAACATCAAACACAATTGTAGTGTGGGACTTCAATACCCCACTGTTATCAATTGACAGGTCATCACAGCAAAAAGTAAACAGAGAGACATCTGAATTAAATGATGTCATGGAACAAATGGACCTAACAGATATCTATAGAACATTCCATCCAACTGCTGCAGAATATACATTTTTATCAGCAGCACATGGAACATTCTCTAAAATAGACCATATATTAGGGCACAAAGCAAATCTCCTCAAATATAGGAAAATTGAAATAATCCCTTGTACTCTATTTGACCACACTGGGATTAAACTGCCAATCAGCAACAAGAAAAGCTACAGAGCATACAGAAATTCATGGAGACTAAACAGTACACTATTGAATGATCAATGGGTCATTGAAGAAATCAAAAAGGAAGTCAGTAAATTCATAGAATCAAATGATGATGATAATACAACATACCAAAACCTTTGGGACACAATAAAGGCAACCCTAAGAGGGAAATTTATAGATCTGAGTACCTATATTAAGAAATAAGAGAGTTCACAAATAAACAATTTAATGCTTCACCTTAAGGCCTTGGAAAAAGAGCAAGGCAAACCAAAAATCAGTCCACGAGAAGAAATCATAGAAATTAGGGCAGAAATTAATGAGCTAGAAACCAAAGGGGAAAAAAAATCCAAAGAATCAAGGAAACAGAGTTGGTTCTTTTAAAGGATAAACAAGATTGATAAACCCTTAGCAAATTTGACCAGGAGAAAGAGAGAAGAGACAAAAATTAATAAAATTGGAGATGAAAAAGGCACTATTACAACAGATACCAAAGAAACTTAGACAATTATAAGGACATACTTTATGAATATATATGCCTGTAAGTTTGAAAATCTGAAAGAAATGGATGATTTCTTTGATTCATATGACCTACCAAAATTAAATCAAGATGAGATAAACCATTTACATAGACCTATAACAAGTCCAGAGATCCAAGCAGTTATAAAAAGTCTCCCAACTAAAACAAGCCCAGGCCCAGATGGATTCATTGGTGAATTTTACCAGGCCTTCATGGAAGAACTAACACCACTGCTTCTCACAACATTTTCATAAAATAGAAAAGGAACAAATTCTATAGAACTCCTTCTATGAAACCAGCATCACTCTCATACCAAACCAGGCAAAGACAGAACAAAAAAGAAAATTACAGACTAATCTCCCTCATGAACATAGATGCAAAAATTCTTAACAAGACATTGGCAAACAGAATACAAGAATATATCAAAAAGATTATTCACCCTGACCAGGGATGGTTCAACATATGTGAATCAATAAATATAATACATCATATAAATGGTCTGAAGGACAAAAATCACATGATCATCTCAATACATGCAGAAAAAGCATTCGACAAAATCCAACATCCTTTCATGGTAAAAGTATTACAGAAACTTGGAATAGAAGGAACATGTCTCAACATAATAAAAGCTAGTTAGGACAACCGTACAGCCAACATAATACTAAATGGTGAAAAACTTGAAGCTTTTCCAATAAATTCAGGAAGAAAACAAGGCTGTCCACTCTCCCCACTTTTATTTAAGATAGTACTGGAAGTCTTAGCTATAGCAATAAGGCAAGAGACACTCATAAAACGGATACAAATTGGAAAGGAAGAGATCAAATTATCAATATTTGCAGATAATATGATTCTATACATAAAAGAACCTAAAACTCTCCCAGCAAACTGTTAGAGCTAATAAACACTTTTAGCAATGTAGTAGGATACAAAATAAATACACAGAAATCAGTAGCTTTCCTATATAATAACAACAAACATGCAGAGAATGAAATCAGGGAATCTCTCCCATTCATACTTGCCTCAAAAAAAAAAAAAAAGTATTTGAAATAAAGTTAACTAAGGAAGTGAAGGATCTCTACAATGAGAACTTTAAAACTCTCAAGCGAGAAATTGCAGAAGACACAAGGAAATGGAAAGACATCCCCATGTTCTTGGATTGGAAGACTCAATATTGTGAAAATGTCAATCTTACCAAAAGCAATCTACGCATATAATGCAATACCCATTAAAATTCCAATGGCATTCTTCACAGTAATAAAAAAAATCCTAAAATGCATTTGGAAGCACAGAAAACCTCAAATAGCCAAAATGATTTTGAGTAACAAAAATAAGGATGGTTGTTGGGAGCCATTTGCCTGGACATTTGTTTATGACCTGTGTACACTTATACAGTGGGTCAGAGGGAAGCAGGATGCTTTGTCAAGCATGAGATTAGATATCAGCTGAGGTTCTGGGAACTGAGAAAGAAGTAACATTTTGAGCTGAAGGCTAAGATTTAACTGTTCTTTGACCAATGTAGGAGTATGTGGCTTTGTTAAGAAATCCTGTGTAAATGTTAGCATTGTCTGCTTTATTCTTGAGCTCTGAGAACTATAAAATAATTGAACTAAATAAACTTGGGGCTTCAGTATTCATGGACAGTCCTCCTGAGCTCATCTTTTGTCTCTTGTCTTTTTCTTAGTCCTCACTCCCCCCTCAGGTACTGTTTGACTCTGCTGGCAGGCTCCAGCAGTTGGTGGTATCACCATACCTGATTTTAAGCTATATTACAAAGCCACAGTAACAAAAGCAGTATGGTATTGGCACAAAGATGGACATGTAAGTCAATGGAACAGAAGAGAAGACACAGATGTTAATCCAGGCAGCTATAGCCATCTGATTTTTGACAAAAATGCCAAAAATATTCATTGGAGAAAAGACAGCCTCTTCAACAAGTGGTGCTGGGAAAACTGGATATTTATATGTAGAAAGATGAAATTAGATCCTCGCCTTTCTTCATATGCAAGAATCAAATCCAAGTGGATCAGCGACCTTCATATCAGACCGATCGCTAGAGAAAAAGGTAGGGGAAATCCTTCAACATATTGGCATAAGTAATGACTTTCTGAATATAATCCTAACTGCTCAGAAAAGAAAACCACTAATCAACTACTGGGATCTCATGAAATTGCAAAGCTTTTGTACAGCAAAAGACACTGTGAATAGAACAAAGAGACAACCTACAGAATGGGAGAAAATCGTGCCAGTTACACATCTGACAGAGGATTAATATCCAGAACATACAAAGAACTCAAAAAACAGAACAATAGGAAATCAAACAACCCAATCAAAAATGGGGCTATAGAATGAAATAGAGAGTTCTTATCAGAAGAAATACAGATGGCATACAAACATGTAAAAAAGTGTTCTACATTCTTAGCCATCAAGGAAATGCAAATTAAAACTACCTTGAGATTCCATCTCTCTCCTGTCAGAATGGCTACCATCAAGAAAAAAAAAATGACAATAAATTTTGGCTGGGACGTGGTAAAAGGGGAACCCCTCTGCCCTGTTGGTGGAAATGTAATCTTGTACAGTCATTGTGGAAATCAGTGTGGAGGTTCTTGAGGCAGCTAAAAATAGATTTATCATATGATCCAGCTATAGCACTCCTAGGCATATATCCTAATGACTATTCTCACTACCTTAGAGGTACTTGCACAACCATGTTTATTGCTCTATTCACAATAGCTACAAAATGGAACCAGCCTAGATGTCCCTCAACAGATGAATGGATAATGAAGATGTGGTATATCTACACAATGGAGTTCTATTCAGCAATAAGGAAAAATGAAATTATGGGTTCTGCTTCCAGTTAAGATGGTGGCATAGGAACCACACCAAAGCAGCCTAAAAGCCAAAAAAAAAAAAAAAAAAACAGCAAAATACACTCTTCTTCTAAAAAGTGAGGTGTATAAGAAATTATCAATGGCAGTAGAGAAGTAGGAGAGATCCAGAGCATCTAGAGCCCACGTACTCAGGCAGAAGCGGCACCAGGTCTGCAGGGCCACAGCTGCAAGGCTTGGCTTGAGCCACAGGAAAAGTCAGGTGAGGTGATTTTCCACTCACACTGGAGCTCTTCACAAACTCAAGAAATATGAAGGGAGGACTGCAGCGAACAACGGAGGAGCAGATCACGAGGTAAAGGATCACGTGGACCAGCGAGAGAACTAGAGCCACCATACACAGCCTCCCCTCCCCCACCACCAGCACAAGTGCCAGCAAGCACCAGAGACCTGGGGAAGGAAGATCACAATACCGAGCACTGGCGACCAGAGCAGCAATCCAACGACCCACCCAGCCTATTTGAACCCACGGTGCACCAAAGAGGGACCTAAGCAGGAGCACAGCATAACTGAGACCAAAATCATCCCAAAAGCTAACTGGGATTACACCAGGCCAGTACCCGCCAAATAAGCCTGGTATATAGGCCTGAACCGAAGTGCTAATTGCATCTTCCATATCAGGATAAATTATATGTTAAATCTGATGGATGGTCAGACTTGCCATTCTTAAATAAGCTATATTTTGGGCTTCTTATGTGTTGCTTCTTGATTTATAGTGGCTTTGTTTCCTCTTCTGTTGTACATTAGGGAAGGGTCTCACTTGGTCACAAGCTGACTTGGAACCTTCAACAGACCAGAAATCTTAACCTCCTACTTAGAGAGAAAAATCAAGTCACTTACAAAGGCAAGCCCATCAGGATCACAGCAGATTACTCAGCACAAACATTAAAAGACAGAAGGGCTTGGAATGATGTATTCCAAATCCTGAAAGATAAGAACTGTCAACCAAGGTTACTTTATCTTGCAAAGCTATCCATTCAAATAGATAGAGAAATAAGACATTCCACAACAAAAGCAAGCTAAGGGAGTATTTGAAGACAAAACCAGCTCTACAGAAAATATTTGAAAGAATCCTCCATGCTGAAGAGAAAGAAAAGCACATATATAAGGAACCTGGAAAAAACAAACAATACTCAAATACTACCTAATACAAGAGAGCAAAGGTAAAACCAGAATAACTATAAAAAAATGGCAAAAATAAATACAAACCTTTCAATAATACCTTCTTAATATCAATGGCCTCAATGCCCCCACTAAAAGACAGTAGGTTTGCAGACTGGATTAAACAGCAGGATCCTTCAATTTGTTGCCTTCAAGAAACTCTCCTTTCTACAAAGCATGGACACTATCTTAGGGTGAAAGGTTGGAAAATGGTGTTTCAAGCAAATGTACCTAGAAAACAAGCAGGATTTGCTATCCTAATATCTGACAAGGTAGACTTCAGTCCAACATTAGTTAGGAAACATCAGGAAGGTCACTTTATATTGATTAAAGGCACACTGCAACAGGAGAACATTACAATCCTAAACATATATGCACCTAACATGGGGGCTCCCAACTTCATCAAACAAACACTTTAGAACTAAGGTCACAAGTAACACCAAACACAGTTGTAGTGGGTGACTTCAACACCCCACTCTCATCAATTGACAGGTCATCCTGGCAAAAAATAAACAGAGAGGCATCTGGACTAAATGAGGTCATAAAAGAAATGGACCTAACAGATATATACAGGACATTTCATCCAAATGCTGCAGAATACACATTTTATTCAGCAGCACATGGAACATCCTCTAAAATAGACCATACATTAGGACACAAAGCAAATTTTTAAAAATACAGGAAAATTGAAATAATTCCTTACATTCTATCTGACCACAATGGATTCAAACTACAAATCAGTAGCAAGAAAAGCTATAGAGCATACACAAAATCATGGAAACTAAACAATACACTACTAAATGGTGAATGCATCAATGAAGAAATCAAGAAGGAAATCAAAAAACTCATAGAGTTAGGCTACAGGGATGGCTTAGTGATTAAGGCATTTGCCTGCAAAGCCAAAGGACCCAGGTTCAATTCCCCAAGACCCACGTTAGCCAGATGCACAAGGGGCGCAATTTCTGGACTTCATTTGCAGTGGCTGGAGGCCCTGTCATGCCCATTCTCTCTCTCTCTCTCTCTCTTCTCTGTCAAATAAGTAAAGAAAAATTAAAATGAAATTCACAGAGTCAAATGATAATGAGAACTCACCATACCAAAACCTTTGGGACCCAATGAAGGCAGTCCTAGGAGGGAAATTTATAGCTTTAAGTGCCTATATTAAGAAATTAGAAAGGTCACAAGCAAATGACCTAATGCGTCACCTTAAAGCCTTGGAAAAAGAAAAACAAAATAAACTGAAAATCAGTAGATGGGAAGAAATAATAAAGATTAGGGCAAAAATTAATGAAATAGAAACCCCCCCCCAAAAAAATCCAAAGAATCAATGAAACAAAGAGTTGGTTTTATTCAAAGGATAAACAAGATTGATAAACCCTTAGCAAATCTGACCAAAAGAAAGAGAGAAGAGACTCAAATTAATAAAATTAGAGATGAAAAAGGCAACATCACAACAGATACCAGAGAAATTAAAAAAATCATAGGGACATACTATAAAAACATATACTCCACTAAGTATGAAAATCTCAAAGAAATGGATGATTTCCTCGATTTATATGACCTACCTAAACTAAATCAAGATGAGATTAATCACTTAAATAGACCTATAACAAGTATGGAGATCCAAGCAGTTATCAAAAACCTCCCAACTAAAAAAAGTCCAGGCCCAGATGGATTCACTGGTGAATTTTACCAGACCTTCAGGGAAGAACTAACACCATTGCTTCTTAAGCTTTTCCATAAAAGAGAAAAAGAAAAAGAAGGAATCCTACCTAACTCCTCTACGAAGCCAGCATCACCCTGATACCAAAACCAGGCAAAGGTCAAACAAAAAAAGAAAATTACAGATCAATCTTCCTCATGAACATAGATGCAAAAATCTCAATGAAATATTGGCAAACAGAATACAAGAATATATCAGAGAGATCATTCACCCTGACCAAGTAGGCTTTATCCCAGAGATGCTAGGAATGGCTCAACATGCACAAATCGATAAATGTAATACATTTTATAAATGGACTGAAGGACAAAAATGACATGATCATCTCCTTAGATGCAGAGAAAGCATTTGACAAAATCCAACATCCCTTCATGATAAAAGTCCTACAGGACTGGGAATAGAAGGAACATATCTCAATATAATAAAGGCTATTTATGACAAGCCTACAGAAAACATATTACCTAAATGGGGAAAAACTGGAAGCTTTTCCACTGAAATCAGGAACAAGACAAGGGTGTCCACTGTCCCCACTTTTATTTAATATAGTACTGGAAGTCTTAGCCATAGCAATCAGGCAAGAGATACACATAAAAGGGCTACAAATTGGAAAGGAAGAGATCGAGTAATCATTATATGAAGATAACATGATTCTATATATAAAGGACCCTAAAGACTCTACCAGCAAACTGTTAGAGCTGATAAACACCTATAGCCATGTAGCAGGATACAAAATAAATACACAGAAATCAGTAGCCTTCATATATGCTAACAACAAACACACAGATGATGAGATCAGAGAATCACTCCCATTCACAATTGCATCAAAAAAAAAGTACCTTGGAATAAACCTAACTAAGGAAGTGAAGGATCTCTACAATGAAAACTTTAAAACTCTCAACTGAGAAATTGCAGAAGACAATAGGAAACGGAAAAACAGCCCCTGTTCCTGGATCAGAAGAATCAATATTGTGAAACTGGCAATCTTACCAAAAGCAATCTACATATTTAATGCAATCCCCATCAAAATTACAATGGCATTCTTTGCAGAAATAGGAAAAACAATCCAAAAATTCATTTGGAATCACAAAATATCTCGAATCTCTAAAACAATACTGAGCAACAAAAATAAGGCTGGTGGTATCACCATACCTGATTTTAACCCACTACAGGGCCATAGTAACAAAAACAGCATGGTACTGGCACAAAATCACACGTGTAGATCATTGGAACAGAATAGAGGACCCAGATATAAGTCTGGGTAGTTATAGTCACCTGATATTCAATAAAAATGCCAAAAATACTCAGTGGGAGAAAAGACAGCCACTTCAGCAAATGGTGCTGGGAAAACTGGATATGTATCTGTAGAAGGACGAAAATAGATTCTTCTCTCTCTCCATGCATAAGAATTAAGTCCAAGTGGATTAAAGACCTTAACATCAGACCTAAAACTCTGAAACTGCTAAAGGAAAAAGTAGGGGAAATCCTTCAACATATTGGTTTTGGCAAAGACTTCCTGAATATAACCCCAATTGCTCAGGCAATAAAACCACAGATTAACCACTGGGACTTCATGAAATTACAAAGATTTTTTTTACTGCAAAGGACACTGTGAATAAAGCAAAGAGGCAACCTACAGAATGGGAAAAAATCTTTGCCAGTTACATGTCTGATAGAGGATTACTATCTTGGATATACAAAGAACTCAAAACATTAAATAATAAGAAATCAACAAGCCAATTAAAAATTGGCTATGGAATTAAATAGAGAGTTCTCAAAAGAATAAATATGGATGGCATATAAGCATCTAAAAAAATGTTCTACATCCCTAGCCATCAGGCTAATGCAGAATAAAACTACGTTGAGATTCCATCTCACTCCTGTCAAATTGGCTATCCTCATGAAAACAAATGACCATAAATGCTGATGAGGATGTGGAAAAAAGAAGAACCCTTCTACACTGTTGGTGGGAATGCAATCTGGCCCAGACATTGTGGAAATCAGTGTGGAGGTTCCTAAGACAGCTAAAAATAGATCTACCGTATGACCCAGCTATAGCACTCCTAGGCATATATCCTAAGGACTCACCTCATTACCTTAGAGATACTTGCTCAACCATGTTAATTGCCATTCAATTCACAATAGCTGGGAAATGGAACCAGCCTAGATGTCCCTCAACTGATGAGTGGATAATGAAGATATGGCACATTTATACAATGGAGTTCTACTCAGTGGTAAAGAAAAATGAAGTTATGAAATTTGCAGGAAAATGGATGGATCTGGAAAGGATTAAACTAAGTGAGGTAACCCAGGCCCAGAAAGCCAAACTTCACATGTTCTCTCTCATATGTAGATCCTAGCTACAGATGACTGGACTTCTGTGTGAGTAGGAAGAAAACTCAGCAGCAGAGACTAGTAAGCTAGAAAAGAGATAAAAAGGGAAGAGAAAGGAAGGGACAGGGTACTTAATAGGACGGTATTGTATATATGTCAGTAGAAGAATAGATTAATGGGGGTGAAAAGGCCTAAGTGAGGTCAGTGGAAGAGACTGAATAAAGGAAAGGTGGAGGGAGGGCTAATAAAAATCTAAGAGGATATAAATACCTACTTTTTTGGACAATGGAACACTCAGGAGCTATAGATTTTTGCTAGAAAATTTTCAGTGCCAGGGATGGGATACCTTACAGTGTGTTGTTGGCCAGGGTGGTCCCTGATGCCTCCAAAATTTTATAGGCCATTGCCAAGGCCCTTGGTTTCCCACCAGGAATATATGGTAAGACCCTATTGCTGAAGACTCCACATACTTGGGCTGCAAGGCCACTGAGAATTCCTGCTGGAACTGAGCTGATAACCTCCTCCATGTAGACCAGCTGCCAGAAAGCTGGAAGAAGCCATTCTGCATGCAGTTCAATGGGAGAAAGAGAAATCACTAGTGAAGATACTCAACAGTGGACACTGCAAGCCTTATATTTGGCCAACCAGGCCAAATAAGCCAACGGGTGCAATAGTGGCACGTCTGTCATGGTGGAAACCAACTGCCCTCTAATTGGACTGGAGGCCCGTTGCATGGGAGGGAATACATCCCTGATACTGAAAACCTAAAACAGGGGTAGTCATGAGCCCTAGGGGTGTAACATCTGCTGCTTCCTGTCTAATTGTATATACTATGCTGATCAAACTGCCCAGTAAGCACTTCTCTTAATATTCATACCCTTATATTAATATTCATACCCTTATATTAATATTCATACCCTTATATTAATGCCACTCTCACTTTTGCTAGGGAATCTTCTCTTTTCAGATGGCAGATGACTCAGAAGGCATCACAGTGCTGGAAAGAAGTGACAGGAGTACTCAGCACTACAATATCTCTATCACACCTTCCAAGGCTCAGGGTGTATTGGGGAAGAAATGGCGGAAAGAATGTATGAGCCAAAAGAAGGGTAGGACTCCTTACAACGTGCTCCCACTAGACACAAAATGGCCTGAATATCCATGAACTCAGTGTCTGACACTACCTACACAAGACCTTCATAATAGGAGGAAAAGATTATGACATCAAAATAAAAGAGAAACTGATTAAGAGGGGGAGGGGATATGATGGAGAATGGAGTTTCAAAGGGGAAAGTGGGCAGGGCAGGGCATTACCATAGGATATTTTTTATAATCATGGAAGTTGTTAATAAAAATTTGAAGAAAAAAAAGAAAAATGAAATTTTCAGGGAAATGGATGGATCTGGAAAGGAATATACTAAGTGAGGTAACCAGGCCCAGAAAGCCAAATGTCGCATGCTCTCTCTCATATGTGGATCCTAGCTACAAATGTATAGACTGGGGTGTGATCTGGAACCAAACATCAGTAGCAGAGGTCCATAACCTAGAAAAAGGCTATAAGGTAGGGAGGAGATGGATGGTCTTAAGGGGATGATATTGTATATATGTAAGTAGAAGAACAGATTACAGGAAGGGGAAAGGCCTAAGCAAGGTCAGGGGAAGAGATAGTATAAACAAAAGGTGGGGGGAGGGTCAATCAAAATTCAAGATATCAAAAAATATTCAATATAGTCTGAAAAAGACATACTAAAATCTACCTTCTCAAATAATGCCACATCCAGAAGCCATAGATTGTTACTAGAACATTTTCAGTGCCAGGGATGGGGTATCTGCCAGTGAGTTGTTCACCAGGGAGGTCTCTGTTGCCTCCAAGACATTATAGGCTATTTCTGAGGCCCTTGGTTTCCCATGAGAAAGAGATGGTTAGACCCTATTTCTGAAGACTTCACATGCCTGAGCTGCAAAGTCCCTGAGAAATCAAGTTCTGAGTAGGAAACCTTCTCCCAGTAGCCCAGCCAACTGAAAGCTGGAAAAAGCTGCACTATGTGCAGCCTTATGGGAGACAGAAGTCATCAGTGGTGATAACAGTGGACACTGGAAACCTCAAGTTTGGCCAGACAGGCCAAATGACTAAACGAGTGCAATAGTGGCATGTCTGCTCTGGGGGAAACTAACTGCTCTCTAATTGGACTGAAGGCCCACTCTATGGGATAGAAGACGTGTCTGGCACTGGAAACCTAATCAGAAGCCTATGGCAAGGGAGATCATGAGCCTTAGAGGTACAAAGCCTGCTCTTCTCTGGATAAATGCATATATTACTCTCACCAAATTTCCCTGAAAGCAGTATACTTATTGTTCATACTCATATATTAATGCTACTCTCACTTCGGGTTACAGAAGCTTCTCTTTTCAGATGGTGATGACAACTGGGATGACCCAAAAGGCAACATAGTGCTGAGAAGAAGGAACAAAGGAGTGTCCAGCACTGAAACATCTCACACTCTCCAAGGCTCAGGGTCCATTGCACAATCGGTGGTGGAAAAAATATAAGAGCCAAGGGAAGGGTACCACTCCTTACATACAACTGTCTGGAAAGTATTTGTTCCCTATATACAAGACCTTGCAGTGCCTAGCAATACCCACACAAGACCTTCATAATAGGACTAAAAGATGATGACATCAAATTAAAAGACAGACTAATGGAGAGAGGGAGGGGATATGACAGTGAGCAGAGTCATGAAGGGGAAAGTGGGAGAGGGGAGGGAAATATGGTTTGTTGTCTGTAAATATAGAAGTTGTCAATAAATATATATATGTGTGTTAAAAAAAGAGACACTAAAAAAAATCTAAATACCACATGACCCAGCTTTATCATTCCTGGGCATATACTGAAAAGGACTTCTGCCACAGAAACATCTGCACATTCATGTTCATTTTTACTTTATTCACAACAAGGGACTTGAATCAGCTTACATATCCATCAAGAGATGAATGTATAATGAAAATGTGGTACATATACATAGTGGAATTTTATTCAGCCACAAAGAAAAAGGAAATTATGAAATTTGCAAGAAAATACACAGAATTGGAAAATATGCACAAGAAAGGCAAACCCTGTGTGCTGTTTCTCATATGTGGATCCTATTTTTGAGTTTTTAGATCTGTGTATTTAGGTTGTAGTGAGTGTCTATGGAGGGCAGAAATCTGGAACTGGGCATAGTAGGGGAAGAGGCATCAAGTGGGGGGGTAGTAGAATATATATGATGTCAAAGTACATTGGGGGAAAGCTGGGGATGGAAAAGTTGAAGTGGGGATGGGGGAGAGATGATAAAGAAGAAGAGTTGGCAGGAGGGTCTACTAAACCCGTAAGAGTGTATAAAAAAGCCATATGGAAACCTGCTTCTTTATAAACTAATTAACATATAATTTAAAAAGAGTTGGAATGGAGATACCATGCCTGAGTGGCATGGATGGATAAAGCTACTCCCAGAAGCCATAAGCTACTAAACAAAAATCTCAGAACCAGAGATGTTATATCTATGAGTTGCTGTTCAGGGAGGTCTCTGAGGCTCCTTAAACAATACAGTCTATTGCCAAGGCTCTTGGTCACTCACTAGCACTAGATGGTCCTGTTGCTGAAGACACTACATGCTTTGGTTGCAGAACACTGAGAAATCAAACAGGAACTGAGCTGGAAGCCTCCACCCTGCTGATTGGTTGTCCCAGTGCTCGAAAGTCCTATCCAGGTGACTGGGGAAGAAAAGTCATCAAGTTTTACTCAGCTGTAGACTCTTCTTGCTGTACAATTGTCCTGCCAAGACATTTGTGCCCAGTGGTACAACAGTGGCAAGTCTCTTATGGGAGTAACCAATTTCTTTCTTACTGGATTTGGGGCTCATTCTACAGGTGGGAATTAATGCCTGATTCTGTATACCTGGACAAAGCCTATCACTGTGGAAGTCATTAGTCCTTTGGGAGGAGCCACTACTATTGTTTTGCTAAATGGTTATGTTGTGCCCATCAAACTGCCTTCTAAACATTTGTTTATACCTTAGATTGGTTCTAACTTGAGCCTTCATCAAAAACGTTTCTTTTGAAGTGGGTGACAATTAATGCAGAGTCACAAATGGTCAAAAATGCTGAAAATAATTAACTGTTGAATGCTGAGTCCTAAATGTGACATCTGTATTACTTTCTCCAAAGTTCAGTGACCCTCATGGAAGAGGGTGTAGAAAGAATTTAAGTGACTCTGGATGGGGAAAAGTGCTGTGTTGTGGAACACTATCTCCCAGATTTGACATGGCCTTTGTATTCATGAACTCGCAGTAGCCATGGTTACCTGTATAAAACCTACATAAGGGGCTGGAAAGATGGCTTAGTGGTTAAGGCATTTGCCTGCAAAGCCAAAGGACCCGGGTTCGATTCCCCAGTACTCATGTAAGCCAGATGCACAAGGGGGCATGTGTCTGGAATTTTTTTGTAGTGGCTAGAGGCCCTGGTGTGCCCATTTTCTCTCTCTTTCTGTCTGCCTCTTTCTCATAATCTCACATATATATACATATACAAATACATATATATATTTAACCTGTGTAAGAATGGGCCCAACAACATTCTATTAGGGATGGAGGATAGGCTCATGAGGCCCCACCTCTTGAGTCACTGGCAATTAATGGCTACTAAGGGGAGGGGAGCATGCTTTTTTTAGTGGTCTAGCACTGAAAGTTGCAGGTGCTCCAATAAGTAAGCTCTCACCCACACAAGAATGGTGGGAAGATAGGAGAATGTAATGAAGGGGAAAATGCAATCAAAATACATGTAAACATACATGTGTTGAATTGTTAAACACGCTGGGCATGGTGGCGCATGCCTTTAATACCAGCACTTGGGAGGCAGAGGTAGGAGGATAGCCATGAGTTCGAGGCCACCCTGAGAATACATAGTGAATTGCAGGTCAGCCTGAGTTAGAGTGAGACCCTACCTCGAAAAACAAAACAACAAAAACAAACTAAAAGAAAAGAATTGTTAAACATAATTTTAAATAGAAATTATTGCTGTCTCATTGTAAAATTCTTGTTCTATTGGTATTACTCTGTGCCAGCACTAGTCTGGGGATTAATTAACGCATTACTGTGACGGTGTTACAAATATTTTTTTTTCTTATTCTGATAAGCTTGTTTTTGCCAATGGCTTCAGACCACACATCTTCTTCAAGTGGCTCTGTACTGTAACTGTAGAAGTATATGGCAGTCCCCTTGTCCAGTAGTGTGCAGAGCTTCTTGGAGAGTTTGGATGAAGGAGGAACTTTTGTGTTTTATTAGCATGGAATTGACAATTAAGAGTGCTTTGGAATCCATATAGGTAACTCACATTGAGATAAGTCAAAAATACGACTAGCAAATTGATCTAATTGAGAGGTTGTGGCATACATAAATTACTAAACCAGGGTTTAAGCACACATTCTCTGTGGCTGATGAAGAAATCACAGTAAAAATAACCAACATACATATTGAAGTAGAAGCATAAAATGCTCAATATGGTGCTGAATGACCAAGCAAATTACAATAAATCTATTATGAATGTTTTCTATGCATAAAAATGAGTATTGTACTTTTTCATTACTTGGACAAAGCACCTGACCAAGAGCAGCTGATGGGAGGAAAGTTTTATTTTGGCTTACTGTCTCCAGAGGAAGCTTCATGATGACAGGGGAAAGCATGGCATGAACAGAGGTTGGGCACCACCTCCTTGCCATAGCAGGTAGACCACAGCAGCAGGAAAGTGAGCCAATCTCTGGCAAGGGGATCTGGCTATAACACCCCCAAGCCTGTCCCTAACAACATGCCCCCTCCAACAAGCTCCACCTCCCAGATTGCCATCAGCTGGAAGTCAAATATTCAGAACACATGAGTTTATGGGGACATGTGGTGATTCAAATTTATAATGAGTAATTTGAATGTTGCCTACAGGCACAAAAAGATCACCAAAATATACAATCAAATGACAAAAACATGAAGCACAGATATGGATCACATACATAAAAAGTATGTTGAGACTATCTGCTAAATCATTTTATACTGGTAAGCAGTTCTAGTACCCAGTGATGTAACCAGAGATTGTTCTAGAATTGTTTATATAATAAAATACCAATGCAAATAATGAAGAGCAAACTTTTCCTGTCACTTGCTTGGCTATCCTGATACTCAGCCTAGTTATACTTACAAACCTATTCACATACACATAGGAACTGATCAGAAGGTAAACTCAATCACTTCTCAGCTTCCATGTTAAATCCCAGAGACCATGTTCCCCTTGGATTTGGCCTGTGGGAAATGATATCTTCCTATACAGGGACCAATTTTTTTTCTTCTTGCTCTTCCTCCTCTTCTTCCTTCTCCTCCTCTTCCTCTTCTTTTTTTTTCTTCTCTCTACAATGAGCTCTTATCAGTATTGCAAGAGTTATCATTCAATAGTTCAAGATGATCTCCAAAGATGATTTATAATAAAGTCCCCTGTTGCTCTAAGTTCTTTGTCTAGTTAATGAGGCAAGGGCTTGTGTGACTCCAGGGACTGCTTGGCACTGAGTCAGCTGCTTCTTGGACACCCTAACTTAATCCATCAACCCACTTGCTCTTTGAGCCCAGCAGCCTTCTCTGATTGGATGTGTTAGAGGATTCTGCCTTTAGATAATAATAACAGCAAACTATTCAGTTTCTGAGGCTCTAAGTGGACAAATGATGGTATAATTACAGCTAAAAACCATGAAAGAAATTCCTCAAAAAATTGAATGCTTCAAGATGATTCACAAGCAGAAATTAGAAAAATGTTCTGAAGATTTGTCCAAATGGGCTTTTGGAGCCTGTTTAAAAATACTTATTTCTTCTCATCCAGCTTTCTAGATTGAAGACTATATCCCAGAGTGAGCAATTAGGTACATCTTCTTTGGATGGGAGTCACCTGAGGTAAGATGCATCTGCTTCTTGATTCAGCTCTAGGACACAAGCCACAAGCACAATAATGTCCTCCTAAATGGCCTGATGTACTGTCTCTTCTTATCAACTCCTTGAGCTACTGTTTCCTTCCCTCTTTTCAAGGCTTTTAAAGACATTGGTTTCATTTCTAACAAAATACCTTTTCTAATATAAATTCTATATTCATATTTTATATATTTGTATTGTAATTCTTTTTTTTTTTTTTTGAGATAGGGTCTTTCTCTAGCCCAAGCTGACCTGAAATTCACTATGTAGTCTCTGGCCTCGAACTCTTGGCAATCCTCCTACCTTTGCCTCCCGAGTGCTGGGATTAAAGGTGTGCACCACCATACCCTGCCTATAATTTGTATTTTATACATGTAAAATATAGATTTATAAAATAAATTTCTAATGAAAAAGTCTCATATCTTTTTTGCTATCCTGGAGCTTTCCTTTATCATGTCTCCCAGGTGAATGGCTTGTTGTGGTTCTCTAAGGTTTTCCGTGGGTTTCTCACATGTGCCTCTCTTCTTCCTAGGGCATAATGATGATTGAAACCGAACTGAAAACTGAGTTTATTAAAGTTTTTATTGTAAATTATTCAAATAAATTCTCATAGTATTATAGAGTGGGTGTTATCTGCACAATGAAGGTGATAAGCCTGAAATTAAGTGATGAAATAATTTTTCAAAGCTTGAATAGCTGGAAAATAGCAGCTCTGGGATTGGCTGCACATGGGTCTCCAGGGAGCACTGCCATACTGCTCATTGCTGTCTAGCATAGAACCTGCATCCCATCAGGGTCTAGAAAGTCAGAAAGCTGAACTTACCACCACAGTGGCTAAGAATATCAAATGACGATTTCTAATCATCATGGTATAGAATCTCCTTTATGCCCTGAACTCTTAAGATTTGTTTTTTGGTAAATAAAAAAAAAAAAATCAGGGGGCTGGGGAAGTGGCTTAGCAGTAAGGCATTTGCCTGCAAAGCCTGAGGACCTTGGTTTGATTCCCCAGGACCCACATAAGGCAGATGTACAATGGGGTGCATGTGTCTGGAGTTCGTTTGCAGTGGCTAGAGGCCCTGGCACACCCATTCTCTCTTTCTCTCTATCTGCTTCTTCCTCTCTCAAATAAATAAATAAATAAAATATAAAAATATATTAAAACCTATGGGCTGGAGAGGTGGCTTAGCGGTTAAGCGCTTGCCTGTGAAGCCTAAGGACCCTGGTTCAAGGCTGGATTCCCCAGGACCCACGTTAGCCAGATGCACAAGGGGGCACACATGTCTGGAGTTCGTTGGCAGTGGTTGGAGGCCCTGGTGCACCCATTCTCTCTCTCTGTCTCTATCGGCCTCTTTCTCTCTCTGTCACTTTCGAATAAATAAATAAAAATAATTAAAAAATATATTAAAACCCACAAAGTTTGTATCAGACACATTATAGATTTATTTATTATACTTTTATGAATTATCAATATTTTCTTAATATCAATACTATTTTTAAGAAATGCATGGACTGGAGAGATTGCTTAGTGGTTAAGGCATTTGCCTGTGAAGCCTAAGGACCCAGGTTCTATTCTCTAGTAGCCATGTAAGCCATATGCACAAGATGATGCATGAGTCTGGATTAGCTAGAGGCCCTGGCATGCCCATTCTTCCTCTCCCTCTCTCTCAAATATATAAATAATAAATACTTTTTAAAAGAAATGCATACAATATACCAAGAAATATAGTTGGCAGGGTTTTATTTGCTTACTTATTTATTATGTATGTGTGTATGTTTGTATAATGGGTGTGTGTTTATGGTTGTGTGGGGAGTGCATGTGTGTACATGTACATGTGTGTGTGGGGGGGGTGTGTAGGCCAGTGGACAACCTGAGGTATTGTTCCTCAGGAATATCATGCACTTTTTTCTTTTCTTTTTCTTTTTTGAGATACAGTCACTTACTGACTTGAAGCTCACCAATCAGGCTAAATGGTCTGTCTAGCTGGCCCCAGAGATCCTCCTGTCTCTGCCTTCCCAGAGTGGGAATTACAAGCATGCTCTGCCACTCCCTAAACTTTAATTTGAGTTTTGAGGATTGAACTCAGGGCCTCAAGCTTGTGAGACAAACACCTTACTGACTGAGCTCTTTCTCCAGCCCTGGGTCTTGTTTTCTTAAGTGTAAATCTTGCTACTCTGACTTCATGTGCAAGTGTAAAGCCAAGAAACAAAGTCAAAACTGACTATATAACATACAGGACACTCACAATAGAAGGTGGATCTACCATCAATACAAGCATGTCTATTGCTGGCAGTGAATATCCATGATTTCCAAGTCAGCACAACAAAAGAAAAGAGATAGGATGCCTTGCAAACTTGCACACGACTATGCTGTAAAACTCCCCTCTGATCTGTCTGTGGAACAACTACACAAAAATTCATTATTAAGTTTCCAGTGCAATATTTTCCTCTACTTTTAGAACTGTACTTAAAAATTTTTTAAATAGGGCTGGAGAAATGGCCTAACAGTTAAGGCATTTGCCTGCAAAGCCCAAGGACCCAGGTTCGATTCCCTAGGACCCACGTAAGCCAGATGCACAAGGGGCACATGCATCTGGAGCTCATTTGCAGTGGCTAGAGGCCCTGGCATGTCCATTCTCTCTCTGTCTGTCTCTCTTCTCTTTCTCCCCCTCTCTTCTTGCAAGTAAATAAATAAAATTAAAAAAATATTTAAAATATCAATCTAAAAAATCAATAGGCTCAAAGTGTTCAGTAATTTGAGATTGTTTCTCATTCTTTGCTTGGGCTTACTTCACTATTTTGACAGTGAAAATATGCCATTAAAGTTGTTAACTAAAGAAATTGGAGGCGGGGAGGGGCTGGGAAGATAGGTCAGTGGTTAAAAGCACTTGCTTGCAAAAATCTGCTAGTCCAGGATCAAGTCCAAAGCCAGCAAGGTCTGGTGCTTGTAGAGGCAAGATGCCCTGGTGTGCCTGTATGTGTGTGCGTGCACACACACGTACATTTAAAGAAACAGAACCAGAGCCCAGCCCTGTGGCAGCGAGAGCCTCCGGTATCAATGACTGAGCACTCACCACATCAGTGGTGCTTTTCCTCATGTTAACACAAAGCTTATTTACTTAATTAGAATTAAATTATTTAATCAAGAATTAAAAATAACTTTGAAAAACTTTAAGCATGCAGGAAACTTAAAGACTAGCATAATAATATAACTTTCACTTAGATCCATGATTATTACCATTTTACTTACTGCATATACTTTACCTGTGCAGCTTCGTGTCTATGCATCTATAGAATTTGTTTGGCTGAGTCAGTTGAAGGTAAATGATGATGCACAACACTTGAATATTCACCCCTGGATACTTAGTCATTTGTTCCATGTAAAGAAGCATGTTCTCCTGCATTACCATAATCTCATCACCAGCCTAAGACAATTAGAAATCTCTCAATCATATTCGCTACTGAGTCTTTAAGAGATGGGACATGAACCCTTCTGAAATACAGACAGTGCTTATTTCTCTTTAAGATGGTGTCTCAGCTCTAAACAATTCTTAGGGAAGATTATTTTTTAAAATATCAGAAATATATATTCTTGTGTTTCTGCTGAGCCTGGAAGTCAAGGCCAAGGTGCAGGGAGGTTGGTTTTCTGAGAGGTCGTTTTCCTTGGCTCACAGGTGGATGGCTACTTTCTCACTGTGTCTTGACATGGTTATGATCTGATTCTTTTTGCACCATGTTATGGGCAGTTTCACTTTGTAATCCACAGTCAGCCAAATACTAAGCTCTAGGGTGCCATGGATATGAGGATTTGGTCTTCTCCCTGACAATCTGGAATTTCAAACTCTGTAAAGATGATTTCTATCTAGTGCTATGCACACTTATGTGGAGAAGTACTACTCAAATCTATGTGAGGCAGGAATCACTGCCATTTGTTCATAAGTCTAGAGAATTTCTATTGATTCTAGTTTTTGTAATAATGCCAATTTCTGGAGTTTTAAAAGCATTTTGAAACAAAATCAAGCAAACCACATTTAGTTGGACAAAGAGGAAGGCCTTAGAATAAAATCACGATGTATTTAGAAGGTAGTGCAGTTAATCCTTGGTGCCTTTCACTTTCTTCCCCTCTTGAGCCAAGCGCCAGCTGTACAGTGGGAAATTCAAACTAATATTGCTTAGAAGCCCACATTTTAGTCATATAGCCTGCCTAGTCATCTAGGAGCTCTCTCTTTCTCTCTCTCTCTCCATTGCACCAACAATGACAAACTTCTGTGAGTTAGTTATTATGCATGATGCCTTTTTTTTTTTTTCCAGGTCTGAAACAGTTCTCAGAGAGATTTTTCTTTGGGTCAATTAAAAGTTAATCATGGGCTGGAGAGATGGCTTAGCAGTTAAGTGCTTGCCTGTGAAGCCTGAGGACCCCGGTTCGAGACTTGATTCCCCAGGACACATGTTAGCCAGATGCACAAGGGGGTGCACACGTCTGGAGTTTGTTTGCAGTGGCTGGAGGCCCTGGCACGCCCATTTTCTCTCTCTATCTGCCTCTTTCTCTCTCTGTCTGTTGCTCTCAAAAAAATAAATAAAAATAAACTAAACAATAAAAAAAGTTAATCATGGGGCTGGAGAGATGGCTTAGTGGTTAAGGCGCTTGCCTGCAAAGCCCAAGGACCTCGATTTGATTCCCCAGGACCCACATAAGCCAGATGCACAAGGTGGCACATGCATCTGAAGTTCATTTGCAGTGGCTTGGGGCCCTGGTACACCCACTGTCTCTCTCTCTTCCTCTGCCTCATTCTCTCTCTCTCTCTCAAATAAATAACTAAAAATAAAATATTAGAAAAGTTAATCATGGGGCTGGAGAGACAGTTGGTTCGATTCCCCGGAACCCACATAAGCCAGATTCAAAAGGTGGCACATGCATCTGGAGTTCATTTGCAGTGGCTGGAGGCCCTGGCAGCATGCCCATTCTCTCTCCCTCTCTCTTTCTCTTTCTCTCAAGTAAAAACAAATAAAAATTATATATATGTTAATCATGATGTCAAAGTTAATGGATCTAGAATCACCTAGATGCACGTTATTGAATAAGTGGGCTTTTAGAATGGCTTCTAGCCAGACCACTATTCTAAAACTGGGATCAGCTTCTCACAATTCATTGTAGGCATGGAATTGCTCACACAAGTCCATCTAAATACTCCTGGGCATTATGATGTAGACTACCATTTGTAATTAAGTAATCATATAATATATATATTAATTATAAATATATAATTAATCAATATAATTAATGTAAGTAGAATAGGGAAATTCAAAGCCAGAAAAATCCAAAGTAATTTAATTTCATACTCTTCTAACTCTTAGATCTTAGATGCCTTTCTGTTTCCTCTCCTCTATGGCCTCTTACACTTCATCTGGCCTCTGTTCCTGTGATATAATGCTTAATTTTATCACTATAAATGCCTTTATAGCTTTTTAATGGGCAAGCGGACATGGTCATACACATGCATGATAAAGTTATTAAAAAATGGAAGCGATGAAGTAGGGACTCTTGATTTTTTTGTACCTAGTCCAATACTCTTCACTTCTCTTCTATGTAAAATAAATGGTGTTCCTAGTCCTGCCTAAATTAAGTAAGACCTAATTTTTTTCTCTCTCTCTCAAATAATTCACTCATGCAATTTTCCTTTCTCATAGCACACATATTCCCCAAATAAAACACAGAATAAAATACTCTAGCTCAAAACAGACTATCATAAAAGTAGTAGCATCATTGTTTTATAATATTAACAGTAGGATAATGGTCAGGAAATTTCACTTAAATAGCTGATCATGAATTTGAGGTAGTCATAAGAAGACAATTTTGGATAATAAAATTTAGGGTTTGAGTAACTCAGGTGTTTCTTGTATTCCAGAGGGAACTCTTCTCCATGACAATGAAAAACCACAGTGCTATCCACGCATTTGTTCTTCTTGGGCTGTCTGCTGACCCCTCCATTCAAGCTATACTCTTTGTGCTGTTCTTTCTTATTTACCTCCTTACTTTGATGGGGAATTTCCTGATGGTGCTGGTGATCACAGTGGATTCTCGCCTCCACACACCTATGTATTTCTTCTTAAGACAGCTGTCCTTCCTAGACCTCTGCCACTCATCTGTCACAGCTCCCAAGATGTTGGAGAATCTACTTTCTGAAGGGAAAACCATCTTCGTAGAGAGTTGCCTGGCTCAGGCCTTCTTTGTGTTCGCCACTGGTGGCACTGAGGCCTGCCTACTTGCTGCAATGGCCTATGACCGGTATGTTGCCATAAGCTCTCCTCTGCTCTATGGCCAGCTAATGAGTAACCAGCTCTGTGTTCGCCTGGTGTGGATCTCCTGGGGTCTGGCCTTTGTTGATGCCCTCGCCAATATCCTCCTGGCTGTCAATTTAGACTTCTGTGATGAACAAACTATTCCCCATTTCAGCTGTGAGCTGTCTTCTCTCTTCCCTCTGTCATGCTCTGATACATCTGTCAACTTCACACTCCTGCTCTGCTCCTCTGTCTTGCATTTCTTTGGAACTCTTGTTTTGATTGTTTGTTCTTATGCCCGCATTGTCTCTGCTGTCCTGAGGGTCAGCTCCATCACAGGCAGAAGCAAGGCCTTCTCCACTTGCCTGTCCCACCTCACCACTGTGATCTTGTTCTATGGCTCAGGTTTCATCAGCTATCTCTTACCAGCTTCAGGTTCCTCTCTGGAGATGATCTTCTCCTTGCAATACAGTATGATCACCCCCATGCTGAATCCCCTCATCTACAGCCTGAAGAACAAGGAGGTGAAGACAGCAGTTGAAAGAATGTTTAGAAAATATTTTCATCCCCTTATGTAGCAGATACAATATCATGATGAAATCAGATGTGGAAATGTTATGCTGTGTGATCAAATAATGGGCCTTAAGCAACATTTTTGATTGTCCATAATGAGAGGTGCTACTGGGAACATAATGGATTTTACTTTATTTAGAAATATTTGTAACAAAGACAGAAAACTGTTGGGACTATCAGTCTTACTCAAAAAGGGAGAAATCAGTCAACTAACTCCTTTTTCCTAAGGAATCATTTCACAAAAAAAAAAAAGTCAATTTATTTTTCTTATCTGTGTGAACATCTATTACTATGGGCTGCGAATTATTTCTTGACATTTTTTCTAATTATGCCAAATTCTTGGGAAAACGGACTCAGAATCATGTGACAAGCAGGGTATGGGAGTGATGGGAGTGAGCTTATAACCTAAGAGAGGTTTACTATTCTGTCCCCATCTCCCAACAATGCACTATAATAAGGAGTGACATCAAGACTTAGGTGAAGTTATCCAAAATCATCCCCTAGGATATTCAAATATTAATTGTGAACAAAAAAAGCACTGGGACAGAGTCAATCAGATTGTAGGTCCTAAAGAAGCTATAACTCCTGTACCCCTGGCACTTATCTTTCTTGGGGTGATAGTTTAAATAAGAATAGTGATAATGGCAAATTTGTTACGTATCTTAATTTGTGCCAAGAAGTATACTAAGTTGTTGTGATAGGAAGATGTCACCTTCCTAATTCCTATCCTCTGGGCAGATGTAATTAAGGTTGTAAAATGTGAAGGGTGCCCTAGATTCTCCAGGTGGGTCCAATCTCATCAGATGAATCTTTGACAGCAGGGAACATTCTCTGACTGTAGGTAGAAAGACAAGGCACAAGGTCAGAGATAAGATAAGCATGAGGGGGAGTCAATAATGCGAGAACATGCACTACTCCACAGTGCTGGTTTTCACAATAGAGAGAGCTCTGTTTCAAGTACTGTGGGAAACATCTAGAATATATGAACAAATCTAGTCAACAGGCAGAAAAACAAACAAAAAAAACCCAGGTACCCCAAGTTAATGGAATTCCTAGCACTGAATTTTCAAAAAAACTTGAATGAGCCTGGAAGTGATCTCTTCCCAGATCTTTCAGATGAGGCCTTGTTGACACTTGATTTTGGTCTTCAGCAATACTGAGTATAAAAACAGTTGAGCCCACCTAGATTTATGACCAAGGGAATGATACAGCATGCGTATATGATTTTTAAGCTACTAAATTGGTAGTAATTCATTCTGACAGTAATAGAGTATCTTATATTTTCTTCATCTACTTAGTCATCTTAATAAGAATATGGGATCAATTCTATTGTTAGTTTTCCTTTGCTGGTGAAGAAATGAGACAGAGGATGCTTGTATGCTTGTCAAGTAATTCATAGCTAGGAGAGGGTAGAGCTTGAGTTTAAGCTGGGTAGGCTGAGCTAAGCTATTCACTATTCAGTTCAGTTACTTGTAACGAAAATATGGTAACTGGCCTTGAAACAGGTATCAAAAGTGAAGTTGTAGGAAACAGAATTTAGATGAAATATACAGTATTTAGAATTAGACAATAATTGTTATGCTATTCTTCTATTTTGTGAACTATCATTTATCCCCCAAAACTTATTTTTCTCCATTTAGTTGGTTTATTTATATTCAATTTCCCTTGCTCACAAAGTAATATAATTTTCTTAAGTTGAAACTAAAGTTTGTTTTGTAAATGCTCAATGAAATGTGAATATGTGGAATTAGTTGCTGTGCTAAGATGCATATAATGCAGTGGGTCATTCATTTTAACTGCTTGTGGCATTTGATTGCCACTCTACTATTAAAAGGCATGATTGCTTAAGACCAGGGACATTGAACTAACCCTGGGAATAATGGGAAGGTTTGATAAAGTTAAGCAAGTCCAAGAGTGTGAGGAAGGTCAAGACCACAGGTTCATCTGCTTACAACACAATCAATGCATTTCTTATGTTTTTATTTTAACCTTAAATGTAAAGAATTAATTCAGGATATTTATTGAAATAAAATCAATCATTCTACAGACACAGAGCAGAGTCTGAACAAAACTAAGTCAGATATACAGTCAATGACCTGCTTGGTTAGATCACTAACTGAATTATCCATCTATCACACCACACTGTTTATTGAAGAATTGGATGTTGACAAGTGAATTATGTGATGTCAGCAACTGAAATAATGACATCTTGGAAGTCTAGACCATCAAACCATTATTTATTTATTTATTGTGTTCCTAGGGATTGAACCTAGGGCCTTGTACACAGTAGGCAAGCACTCTACCACTGAACTATTCTTCCAATCTCTTCAAGCCTTTCTTAAACTTCCTCTCCTCTCTTGCCACAGTTTGCTGCGTCCCTTCAGGGAAAGGAAAAGACTTATCAACTCTTCTAACATTGTATATTCCTTCATATTGCTTGGCTAAGGTCTAGGATTCAAAATTAGTACCACATGAAGGATGAAATTGGAATCAGAAAAAGAATTATACCTAAAAATATTAGAAATGGCTTAATTTTTATGTCCAATAGCCTAAGAACTATTGCTAGAAATGTATTTTATTTTTTATCAACCAGGAGAGCAGATTTAATTTCTATGCAGTGTTTCAACTTTAAAAAATATTTTTTACATATCTATATTTATTTATACAGACAATTCTACCTAAGTACTTGAATGCAATCTGTTTGTTGGTGACTTCTTCTTCCTGGCTTGCCACCCTTTCCACATGTTCACCTGATTTTTGTTCACTCAATGTGCCTATGTTAACCACAGAATAGACATGTTTCTTAGTGTATTTAACATTTGCACATATACAAATATGTTCACATATAGGAGAGACTTTCCATCTCTTTAAAAAATATACATAATAGAAGTTACACGTTTTCTGTCTGATTTTCTCATTCATTAATAATATGTAAAACTTACTACATGGCTGTGATGGCTTATACTGACTTTCAACTTGACAGGACCTAGAATTACCTGTGAGGATTTATGTAGATTAGGTTAGCCTCTGGGCATAACAGTGAAATTATCTTGACTGGGTGAATTGAAGTAGGAAAAGCTGCCATAACTGTGAGTGGTACCATTACATAGCTGGAGTACTGATCTGTATGAAAAGAAGAGAGCTGGCTGATCAGCATTCATTAACCACTCTGCTCTGTTTCCTTGCTGTTGGTCTGAATGTGACCAACTGCCTCAAACTCCTGCCAGCATGTGTACCCTGTCATGATGGACTGTAGCCTGGTATTGTAAACTGAAATAAACCCTTCCTTTTTTAAACAGATTTTTGGTCAAGTATTTTGTCTCAACAATGAGAACATAATTAATACAATGGCCAATGACATAGTTTAATTTTTTGAGGATATTTTGTAAACATAAAATTCCATTTTGTGAATGTGCCATAATTTCTCAAATCACTTCCATACATTTGAGGTCTCCTTTTTCAACAACTACAATCATGGCTGGAGAGATAGCTTAGAAGTCAGGGTGCTTGCCTGTGAAGCCTAAGGACCCATGTTTTTCTTTTCAGATCCCACATTAGCCAGAAGCACAAAGGTGAGGCAAGCGCAAGATCACACATGCCCACTAGGTGGCACAAACATCTGGAGTTCAGTTGCAGTGGCTGAGGCCCTGGTGTGCCAATTCTTTCTCTCTCTCAAAAAAAAAAAAAAAAAAAAAAAACAAAAAACCCTACAATCAATATTGTAATAAAAATGTTTGTATTTATCACATAGAAATTGAATGTCATTATTTCTTTGGGATTCCTAGAAATAGAATTGCAAAGTTTCTGTGTTTTTATTTTTTAATATTTTAAAATTTAAATTAAATTTATTTATTTGAGAGAGAGAGAGAGAGAGAATGGGCACACCAGGGCTCTAGTCACTGCAAAAGAACTCCAGACACATGAGCCACCTTCTGCATCTGGTTTTATGTGAGTACTGGGGAACTGAACCTGGGTCTTTTGGCTTTGCAGGCAAGTGCCTTAACCACTAAGCCATGTCTGCAGCCCAGTTTTTGTGCTTTTAAATTTCAATTCTTATTGATGATTTGTTTTCCAGGTATGTTGTAACTTTGCATCTTTTCCAAAAAAGGAAGAGTGCAAGAGTGCAGCCTGGGCTAGAATGAGACCTTACCTCAAAGGAAAAAAAAAAAAAAAAAAAAAAAGGAAGAGTACCCTTTCACTCCCAATGAGCCTTTAGTATGCTAGGTTTTCTTCATAGTAGTATTGCATTTTTATATGGATTTACATTCCTCTGATCATTAGAGAACATTGGTACTTCTATACATATTAGTCAAATATTTGCATCTGTTGCTGTATTATAAAGCTCATATCCACAGTTCACTTTTCTTTTATCTTGTGTGCTCTTTTTTTTTTTAAAAATCAGGGTCAGAGTACTCTATTTTAAGCATATTAATCATTGCCTATATTCTAAGCAGTATTTAAAAAAAACTTTTGTGATTTGTTCAATATATTTATAGTGGTTTTGACCATGAAAAAGGTTTTGGCTTTATATACTCACATATAATTTATTTTCTTTAACATTAAATCTCATTAAACATCTTGACAAAGGTTGTTTTTACCTATGGTTTTAAGAAATTCCCTAGATGTTCTTGTTATACATTTTTCATATAGATCTATTAGTATTTGGAGTTTGTGTTTATAGTTGGTATGAGAGAGATGATTAATTGCAGTAGTTTTGATGGTTAGCAACTCTTTTTTAAATATTTTATTTATTTATTTATTTATTTGAGAGAGAGAAAAGAAAAAGGGAGAGAGAGAGAGAGAATGGGTGTGTCGGGGCCTCTAGCTACTGCAAACAAACTCCAGATACATGTGGCATCTTGTGCATCTGGCTTATGTGGGTGCTGGGGAATTGAACATAGGTCCTTTGGCTTCGCCAGCAAGCACTTTAACTGCTAAGCCATCTCTCCAGCCCAATTAGCAAGTCTTGATGAAACATTTTATACATAAACCACTCTTTCTAACTGGATTAAACTAGCAAATGAACTGCACATTAATATCTGAGAAAAATTATGACTTTGATTTTTATCAATGTTCTATATATTTTTGTACTGAATTCTTGCATTGATTATGTTAATATTTTGTAAGACATGTCTCCTTCAACATTATCCCTCACTATCACTATTATTTCTTCTCATTCTTCTATCTGATCTTCAATATCTTTCATTCCATTACAAAGAAAAACAATTTTATGATTCTTATTTAGACAGCACCAAACTTTAAAAATTGTTTGAGTTAGTAGAGACTTTTATGATATGGAATCTCCCCAATGTTGTCACAAAATGTCTTGCAATTTTTTCAGACTTTTAAAAATCCCTAAATAAAATTGCATAGATTGTGATTACATAGATCTTGTGTCATTCTTATTAAATGAATCTATACTTATTGAATGAAAATGAAGACACAACATATCAAAACCTCTGGGATACAATGAAGGCAGTCCTAACAAGGAAGTGTGTAGCTTTAAGTATCTGCATTGTAAAAATAGAGAGTTCTAAAATAAATAACTTAATGATATCCCTGAAGGCCTTGGGAAAAGGAACAAACCATATCCAAAACTACTAGACAAAAAATTAATTAAGATCAGGGTATAAATTAATGAAATAAAAGTAAAAAACAATAAAAAGAATTGATGCAACAAGGAGTTAGTTCTTTGAAAAGATAAACAAGATTGACAAATCCTAAGCTAAATTAACCAAAATAAGGAGAAGACCAAATCAATAAGATTGGATATGAAAAAGGAGACAGATGCCAATGAAATTGGAGAATCACAATGACATAATTAAAAAAACATATATTCCATCAAATTGGAAAATCTAAAAGGAATCATGGATTTCTATATGCATATGCCCTACCAAAGCTAAATTGAGATGAGATCAATAATTTAAACAGATCTATAATGAGCAAAAAGGTTGAAGTGTTAATAAAAAGTCTGCCATATATATAAACAAAAGTCTGCCAGCCAAAAAAAAATCCATGACAAGATTGATTCACTGCAGAACTCTGTCAGACCTTTGTAAAAGATCTGAAACCACTGCTCTTCAAACTATTGTATAAACTAGAAAAGGAAGGCACACTCCTTATATGAAACCAGTATTAACTAATATCAAAAAACATATAGACATACGCTGAAAAAGAAAATTATAGGCCAATATTCTTATGAATAGTGATACAGAAATCTTCAACAAAATAATTGCAAACCAAATTCAAGAACATATCAAAAAAATCATTCACCTCAATCAAGTGGGCTTTATTCCAGCAATATGGGGATGGTTCAACAAACATAACTCAGTAAATGTAATATATCACATAGTAGACTCAAGGACAGAAACCACATGATCATCTCAATAGACACAGAAAAGGGATTTGACAGACTCCAACAACCCTTCATGATTGGAACATCAGAGAGACTAGGGATGGAGCTACCAAACGTCAACATAATAACAGCTGTATACAACAGATCTATAGCCATCATAATGATGAATGGATAAAAACTCAAAGCATTCTCACTAAGATTTCTTCCCAAAGCATTTTCACGAAGATCTGGTCCAAGACAAGGTGTTCCACTTTCTCCATGGTTATTTAATATAGTGCTGAAGTCTTAGCTAGAGCAGTAAGAAAAAGAAAAAAAAAAAGGGATACAAATTGTGAAGGAAGAAGTCAAACTATCCTTATTTGCAGATGATAGGATTCTATAAATAAGGGACCCTAAGAGCTATTTTTCCCTCTTCTTTGGCACTTAGTTTTTAAAGGAACTTTATTTACTTATTTGAGAGGGAGAGAAAAGAAAGAAAGAAAGAGAGAGAGGCAGATAGAGGGAGGGAGAATGGGTGCACCAGAGCCTTCAGCCACTGCAAAAGAACTCCAGACACATGCGCCACCTTGTGTATCTGGCTTATATGAGTCCTGGTGAATTGAACCTGGGTCTTTTGGCTTGGCAGGCAAGCAATTTAACTACTAAGACATCTCTCCAGCCTGGCATTTAGGTTTTGGGTGTTTGTATATTTTAGATATTAATTCTCTGTCAGATATAACTAGTACTAAGTAGGGTAGGCAACCTAGGGTCTATGTTAGCACCTTCTTCTGTGAGTATAACCCCAGCACCCACTTTCTGAGATTGGGGATCAATTGGATTTGGTGTTGAACTCACTCCTGGAACTGCTTGTCCATGCTGACTTGAGTAGGGACTCCCAAGCTAATCAGGCTTCACAGCCCCAAGCACTAAGTAGGCCAGGCTGCTCAAAGTCCAGCTGAGACTTGCCTTGAGACTGCAAAAGTAAGGACAAGCCAACTTGACTTCTCAAATCTGTGGATAGACCTGCATCCCAGGATACTTTGAATCAAGTCTGACCAGCCTGTTCAACAAGCCTCCATAGAGCTTTAGTTGCTGAATTCTCAGCAAGACAAAAAAGGCTATCTCAAGATGGGCAAACCTCAATGCAAAACAAATAACACAAGAAACCAGTGCAAAATAACTTCATCAAAAATGCCTAGTCCAATAGTGGAAGCCAACAATGAAAACTTAGAGAAAATGCCCAACAGAATTCCAAAATTAGGCCAAGAGCAAATGGCTAAATGAAATGGAAGAAAAACAGCACAAAGAACAAAAAGAACTCAATAGATAGCTAAATAAAATGGAAGAATACCAAAAATATTTCAATAGATGGCTGAGTTAAATGGGTAATAATCAAGAAAAAAAGAGAATGCAATGGACAGTAGAATGAACTCAATGAGGTTATTATCAAATGCAAAAATGAATTTCAAAGACCATAAGAAAGTCAGATCAAGAAGTGAATATGGAATTCAATAAAGAGATGGAGGCTCAATATATGAAAGTTGGTTAACACAATACACCACATAAATAAATTTAATCACAAAAATATGATCATTGCAATAGATGCAGAGAAGGCCTTTGACAAAATACAACATCACTTCATGATCAAAACTCTAGGGATAATGGGCATGGACTGTTTATATCTCAACACAATAAAAACTATATGTAAAGTCCCTCAAGCCCAAATAATACTTAATGGGGAAAAAATCAAGGAGTTCCCACTGAGATTGGGAATAAGACAGGGGTCCATACTCTCACTACTGCTCTTCAACATAAAGAAATAAAAGGGATACAAATTAGAAAGGAAGAAGCCAAATTAACCCTATTTGTAGATGACATGATCCTATACATAAGTGACCCAAAAGTCTCCATCTCAAAACTTCTAAAGGTAATTAATTCCTTCAGCAAAGTGGTAGGATACAAAATCAACACACAAAAATCAGTAGCCTTTCTATATGCAAAGGACAAATATACAAAGAAAGAAATCAGCAATACTGTTCCATCTTCAATAGCCACAAAAAAATCAAATACTTTGGAATAACACTAACCAAGGATGTGAAAGATCTATATAATGAAAACATTAAAATATCCAAGAAATAAATTGAGGAGGGGCTCAGAGAATTTTGTGGAAGAGGTGGCAGAAATATTGTAAGAGCCACAAGTTGAGACAACATACACAAAGGCATTCCCTCTCCAAAAAAATAACTGACTACTGCTCCTACAACACGTAAACCACAACCCATAGGGAACCTACAGCCCCATTAACGAGCATCCCTAATGGAATGCAGCCAGGAAAGAAGAAAAAGAGGGCACCAACACATGATGTAGCCATATGAAATATGTTGATAATAATAATAAAAGAAATTGAGGAGGACCTGAGCAAATGGAAATACCTCCCATGCTCATGGATAGGTAGAATTAATATTATGAAAATGGCAATTCTACCAAAAGCAATATACAGATTTAATGCAATACCAATAAAAATTCCAACATCATTCTCACAGAGGTAGAAAAAAATGATCTCAAAATTCATAAGGAATGGCAGCAGGCCTTGGATATCCAAACATATCCTCAGCAAAAGAAACCTCTGGAGGTATCCCCATACCCAACCTAAAGCTATATTACAAAGCCATAGTAACAAAAACAGCATGGTACTGGCATAAAAACAGAAATATAGACCAAGGGAACAGAATTGAAGACCCAGACCTTAGGCCAAATAACTACAGCTACCTGATCTTTGACAAAGGTGCCAATAACCTGAAGTGGAGAAAAGATAGCATCTTCAACAAATGGTGCTGCAGATTGTATAACTACATGTAGAAAATGAAACTAGACACAGTTATCTCACCATACACAAAAATCAAATTCAAATGGATTAAAGGTCTCAAATAAGACCCAAAACTCTTCAACTACTGTAAGAAAAAACAGGAGAAACTCTCCATGACAGGAGTGGGGAGGACTTCGTGAGCAATCCCCAGTAGCCCAGGAAATTAAACAATCTCTCAAGCAATGGGATGTCATGAAGTAAAAAGCTTTTGCACAGACAAACACTCTCAAAAAAACTAAACAATAAAAAAATCAAATCCTCTCAAAAAATGGGGTAGAGAATGGAATAAGGAATTCTCAGAGGAAGAAATAAATACAAATGGCAAACACACACTTAAGAAAATGTTCAACATCCTTAACCATCAGGGAAATGCAAATTAAAATAACTATGAGATTCCACTGTACTCCTGTAAGGATGGCAATCAGTAAAAAAGTCAAACAACAACAAATGTTAGTGAGGATGAGGGGAAAGAGGAACCCTCATTCATTGTTGGTGGGAATGCAAACTTATATAACCACTATGGAAACCAATATGGAGATTCCTGAAAATGATGACTACAGAACTACCAACAGACCCAGTTATTCCCTTACTGGGCATTTACACTAAATGCTCCATGCTGCACTACAGAGCTATTTGCTCAACCATGTTTATAAATGCTCAATTCATAATAGCTAAGAACTGGAATCAACTGAGGTACCCACCACTTGACAAATGGATAACGAAGTTGTGGCATATATACAGGATGGAATGCTACTTAGCAGTAAGAAAAAATGATACAAGAAAATCTGTGGGGACATGGATGGACTTAGAACAGGTCATACTCAGTAAACACACACGATTACAAAAAGACAAATGCTGCATGTTCTCACTCATTTGTGGTTCCTAATTTGGATCAGCATGAGTTGCTGGCATACCACATAGGCAACTTGAGGTCCAGACAATAAGGACGGAAGGTATTGGGGGAGGGGAATAGGAGGGGAGAGGGAAATAAACAAAGAACTAAACCCCAAATGAACTGGTACCATAGAAACCTTTCTCCTTGAAGATAGACTAAAAGATATAACCCTCAACAGGAGTATAGTGGGAATGCCCAGAAAGAAGGGCCCTGGAGAGGGTGGAATGAAGCTTAACCTTGAAAAACTTTGGCTCTGACCTGTCAGTTGCAATACCAGAAATTGGTGGTACCCACATTGAGCTGTTGATATGATAGACCTAGGAGGTCCCCAAAACAACGCAGGCTCTGTCAAAGCACTTGATTATCCACCTGAAGTAAAAGGTAAGACCCTATCGCTGAAGACACCATATGCTGCTGGCACAAAACACAGAAGGACCTGGCTGGAATCTGGAAGAGAGCCAGTCCCCAGACTGTTAGCCCATCTAGTGCTGGAAAGTGCTATATGAGCTACTGGGGGAACAAAACTGTGAGCAAGCAGGAGTCTAAGCTACTAAAAAACAACCAGCCTGACAAGAAGTGCATACCATTTCAAGGGTGGCACACAGTCTTGGTGGGTAACCAATGGCTTTCTGATTGGCTAAGAGGTCCGCTCAGTAAAAAGGAACCTATATCTGGAATTGGGAACCAGGCTGGAATCCTATGCAGTCAAAGATTATGCTCTCCAATGTCAAGCTTCCACTAGTCTCTCATCAAATTCTTCCTAAATTAATAATGCTTATTCCATATTGTTTTGGTTTTTCAAGATAGGGTCTCACTCTAGCACAGGCTGACTTGGAATTCACTCTGCATTCTCAGGGTGGCCTCGAACCCATGGCGATCCTCCTACCTCTGCCTCCTGAGTGCTGAGATTAAAGACGTGGGCCACCAAACTCAGCTTGCTTATTCCATTTAACCTGTGTTGACTTCGCTCCCTGTTGGAGAATCTGTTTTTCTTTTTCAGCAGGTAGGCAGTGAGACCCAAGAATATAAACTACCCCTTGTACTTCAGCCAAGTACCAACTGAAACCACAGTGGAATTGGGGAAATGAGCAAGAATGCAGCTTCTATAGTGAACCTGACAATCAAAGCCAAGGTGAAGGAGACAGATGCTGAGGATACACAGCACCTTCCAAAGCAGAGAACCAGAGGCTCCTAACAGCTCATCACTGAAGTAGACTTAAACTACACCCACCACAGCTCCAGGAATTTTGTGGAAGAGCCACAGGTTAGGACATCATGCCCAGAGGCATTGTCTCCCCAGCAACTGACTGCTGCTCCCACAACACATAATCTACAACTCCATGGGGAATACCTGCAACCCACTGAGGAGGGTCCCCAGCATAATGGGAGCAGGAATGAGGGAAAGAATGGTAAAAATGCATGATGTAGCTCCGGCAGTGGGAGGCGGAGGGCGGCGGGCAGGCAGCGGGCGGCGGGCAGGCAGCGTAGCTTCCGGAAGGTTCTCGCGCGCCTGGGCCCGCAGCATCCGCACGCGTCGCCAAGCTGCCCAAGAGGAAGGTGAGCTCCGCCCACGGCGGGGCGAAGGACGAGCCCAAGCGCAGGTCGGCCAGGCTGTGCGCGAAGCCGGCTCCTGCGAAAGCTGAAGAGAAGCCAAAAAAAAGCAGCGGGAAAGGATAAACCTTCAGACAAAAAGTGCAAGCAAAAGGGAAGAGGGGAGCAAAGGGCAAGCAGGCTGAAGTGACTAAGCCAGAGACTAAAGAAGACCTACCTGCAGAAAACGGAGAAGCAAAGAGCGAGAGAGTCCAGCCTGTGAGGAAGCGGGAGAGGAAGACGCCAAGGCTGAGTAGTCATCCACCGTGTCCATCAGCATCCCTGTCTCCTCCTAGTACAATCCAGAGGAATATTTTTTATCAACTATTTTGTGAATGCAAGATTTTTAGTAGCTCTAGAAACATTTTTTTAAAAGGAGGGAATCCCACCTCATCCCATTTTTAAAGTGTAAATGATTTTTTTTAAGAGGTGAAATCATTTGCTGGTTGTTTATTTTTTGGTACAACCAGAAAATAGTGGGGCATTGAATTATGGGAAGGCTTGACTGTCTTGGGTGTCAGCTTAACATTCCGTAGGTGAGGGGTTAGTTTTATATCCTACAATACAAAGCATAGTAAATGGCAATTTGGAGTCACATTTGTGCATTTAATATGTCTTGAATATTTTCAATTACTCCTAGTCTGTGTTTTTAGTAGAGCTGTTTCCTAAGGGGGGGGGGGAAACACTCCTTGGGCACTGCCCTGTTGTCAGCACTGTGTGCCTCTGTTACATCTCTAGTTGTGGTAGTCCAGTGTTCCTAATAATTTTGATAACGTACTGTGAAAGATGAAAAATTTGTGTTTGCAGTGTATATGATACTAAAATTGTGAACCAGTGGGAGTTGAGTAGAGATTGTGAGCATTTGAAGATGTTTGTACACGAGAGCCTATTAAGGAAAATGTCTTTCTAAGATTGAAGCTGGGTGTCACTGGAATAACTTCTAAAGAAACAATACATGGTCTTTAGATTTTTGGTACGTGTGTTAAGACTTGTGTACAATTGAAATGTTTGTGTACTGTTCCTCAGCACCAATAAAATTATGAAAATAAAAAAATGCATGATGTATCCATACCAAGTATGTTCACAATAAATTTTAAAAAATAAAAATAAATAAAACAATAAAAAGAAACTCTAAAAGCCAGAAGGGCTTCGAATGGAGTATTTCAAGTTTTGAAAAATTATATTTGTCAACTCAAACTACTACACTCATCAAAATTATCATTGATTGTTTATAAGTTGTAGTAAGTATGAGTAGTAGTGGTAAGGAGTCTAGAATAAGGCTTGGAGAGAAGGGAGGGAGGGGAGGTGGGAAGGGATGAGCAGAAAGGATAATAGGCAAGTGGAGGGACAGAATACAGAGGATTGAAGGGCCTGGGGGGACTTGGGTATGAAAGGGATGGGAATGGGAAGATTCACAAAACTAATCTTGGCATGAATCAGTACCATAGAAAACTGCCTCTATGTCAGCTAATTATAACATATAATTCTCTTAAAAAGAGACAGAGAGAGGGAGATTGTTGGGGAAGAAGGACCCTTCAGGGATGGGAAAAGTTTTGCCTTTAAACCATATGCAGTGCCAGAACTGGCTTACTCCCTACCCCCAAGTAAGCTGTTAGGGAGGCTCATGAGACACCCCTCCCCCCAAAAGCAATGCACATCATTGCCAAAGCACTTGGTTACCCACCAGCATTAAATAGTAAGATCCTACTTCTGAAGACACAAAAGGCTTCAGTTGCAGGACACTGAAAGACCACACAATAGCTGATAGGAAAGTCAATTCCCTGCTGGACAGCTCCCACAGTGCTGGGAAGTGCTACGCAAGCTGCTGAGGGATAAAAGTCATCAATGACACGAACAGTCTATCCTGCAAGGCACAAAATCAGGCCAGCCAGGTAAGATGTGCAGTTGTGCCACATTGGCTATGGGAGTGATCAACTGCTCTCTGTTTGGCTATGAAGCCTGCTCACTGGAAGGGAATTCATGCCTGGTACTGAGAACCAACTCAGAAGCCTATGTCTTGGAAGGTCATAGACACTAGAGGAAAGCTTCCACTGTTCTTTGGCTTAAAGGAGAGATTAAACCCATCAAAATGTCTTTTCCAGGTCTATGTTTATCCCCTCTGATCTATACTGCTCCCATTCTTTGAAAAAGAATCTGCTTTTATAGATGACAGCGGATACCAGAGAGACCCAAGCCCCATCATAATGACAAGAAAGGAAAACTGACTGCTTAGCACAAGCTGAGTCATCGCTATCACATCTGACATGTTACAGAAAACATTGCAGAGGAAATGGCTATTTAAATATGAGTGCTGTTTTCACTGCTAAGTTGAGAACCTCCTCCAGGGAAATGGTGATAGACACTGAGGAGACTCAAAACTCATCAAAGCTGCTAAGAGGTCAACACTAAAGAAGATTTATAGCATGCCCTCCAAGACTCAGGGCACATTGCAGAGGAGGGGGCAGACAGAATGTGAGAGCCACAGGGTGGTAAGGTGTACTCTGAAGCATTGTCTGTCCCATTGAGACTGACTGGTGCATTCATGACCCAGTTATAGCTGGTACAACTGAGGAGGGTCTCAGTGGAATGGGGGAGGTAGAGGATATAAGAGTATAACCCACTGGGACTTTGGCCACTTTGCAACATGTTCATCTATTAAAGTTCTCAATAAAAATTAAAAATAACAAAGACATAAGGGAACCTGCCAGACCAGAGTTGTTACATTGTCATTGAAGTCAGACAAATTTCTTTAAAATGTGAGGTAGGGCTGAGGAAATTACCCAGTGGGTAAACTTACCGCCTTGTAAGCATGTGGATCTGGGTTTAGTCCTCAGAGCCCATGTAAAAGAAAGCCAAGTATAGTAGTGTGTGCTTGAAATCCCAGTGCTGAGGAGGCTGGGGCAGGCAGAACCCTGAAGCAAAATGACCAGAACTTAATTAACTGAGTTACAGGCCAGAGAAAGACCCTATCTCAAAATAAATGTGGATGGTATCTCTTAGGAACAACGCCTAAGGTGTCCCCTAGCCTCCACATGCAGGTACACACACACACACACACACACACACACACAAAGGTGAGTTCAACTGACACGCAGTTTGCCTGTTATGCCAAGCTTTACATGAAGTGAAATGTATATTTAAGAGTTTTCTAAAAATGAAGGTAAGAAAAGTTGTCTCCAAGTCCCTTCCTGAGTGCTCTGAGCCCTGATAATTACCTTGAAATCCTTATACCCTGCTCTCAAGCCCATGGCTATGCCTGAAATGATCAGCTGTTCTCCCATGCACATACACTTATTTATTTTGCCCGCCTTAAAATGAACCAGGAAACTCAGGCACACAAGGCATCTTCAAGTCCCACATATTACCTAGCCTTGTTTGTGGAGCAAGTGAAAAAATCATTACATGTTTATTATACTTAAGAATTGTTTACAACTCACTAGTATTTCCTACTTTATATGTTTCTTTGAAATTAAATGCCTTGTAATAAAAAATAATAAGGAGGATACAGTATTGGAAGATGGTAATGGATTTGTATAATCAAACTAAAATTATATCATTGTTGTTCTTAAAAAACTATTTCAGGGGCCGGAGAGATGGCTTAGCAGTTAAGGTGCTTTCATGTGAAGCCTAACGATCCAGATTTGACTCCCCAGAACCCACGTCAGCCAGATACACATGGTGGTGCATGTGTCTGGTGTTTGTTTGCAGTGGCTAGAGGCCCTGGTGTGCCCATTCTCTCTGTTCCTCTCTCCAATAAATGAATAAAATATTTAAAAATAATTTTAAAATGAAAATAAAAATAATTTCAAATTTCAGGTCATATGTTTTAGAAAAAAAGAAAAAATTCAGTGTGTCTATGACACTGTATTTGTATGTTTTCAGCTGACAAGATTTCATCATGGGTATGTTTAGCTGTGACTTCTGATTCAGGACATTGAATAAAATATGTCAGTAGTAGTTATATACACTAATAGTGAATAAGAAAAAGAGACAATGCAATCTTATTTATTATATCTGTAAGTACCTAGGAAGAGGTTTTGTGACAAAGTTGAAAATCTTCATAATGAACATCATAAAACATTGATGAAAAAGAGAGGACAAAAGTGGATGAAAGAGCTCCGATCTTCATGGATTAGAAGGATTAATATTGTTCAAATGTCCAGAGTGAGCCATAAATTCAAGGCAGTCTCTATCAAAAGGCCAGTGATGTTCTTGACAGCCATAGAGAGAACAATCTTGAAATTTTTATGAGACCTCTAAACACCTCAAATAGTCGAAGCAGTCCTAAGCAAGGACAGCAGAACTGTCCTGCTGAAACCTCACAATGGTGTAAAAATGGGTTCATAGGCTCATGGAACATGATACCCCACACTTTCAAACAACACATGTTGACAGACAACTTATACTTGACAAAGGCATCAAGAACACGTACTGGTATAGCAATATTTTTTTTCCAGCCAGGCCTGGTGGCGCACTCCTTAAATCCCCGCACTTGTAAGGCAGATGTAGAGGGCTGAGAGTCTGCTGAGAGCTTGAGGCCACCCTGAGACTACATAGTGAATTACAGGTCAGCCTGGGCTGGAGTGAGACCCTACCTCGAAAAAAGCAAAACAAAAAAATTGTTTTTCAATAAATCATTTTGGGAAAACTGGATATCTGCATAATTATGTGAAATTGGATCACTGTATCTCACCAAATATAATAATCAATTCAAATGGATTAAAAAGTTAAATGTAAGACCAAATTTATGAGCTACTGTAATAAAATATAGGTAAATGTTTTATTGATCTAGGCAATAATTCTTTTGGATAAAATTTCAGAAGCCCAGAAAATGAAAGAAAAAAATGGCTTATACAAAATTTAAAGGTTTCTGTACAACAACAAAAAAATAATCAAGGGCTAGAGAGATGGCTTAGCAGTTAAGGCATTTGCCTGCAAAGCCAAAGGACCTTGGTTCAATTCCTCAGGACCCACAAAATCATTCTCTCTCTCTCTCTCTCTCTCTCTCTCTCTCTCTCTCTCTCTCTCTTGCTGTTATAAATAAATAAGTAAAATTTATAAAAAATAACCAACAGAGCAAAGAAACAGCCTATAGAATGGGACAAGAGGATAATATATAGGATGTACAAGGAGATCAAACAGCAAAAATAATGAATTAATAAGTAAACCTGACTGAATATGGGCTAAAGAACTAAATAGTTATTTCTTAAAAGAAGACATACATATAGATATCCAGTATATAAAAAAGTTCAACATCATTAATTATCATGGAAATTCAATTCAAATTACAATCAGGTATGACCCAAGTTCAGTTGGAATGGTTATTAGCAAACCAAACCTGCGATCCCAGCTCTAAGGAAGCTGAGGCAGAAGGGTTGTGATTTGAGACCAGACTAAAATACATAAAAAAAAATGACCTGTCTCAGGCTGGAGAGATGACTTAGCAGTTAAGGTGCTTGCCTGCGAAGCCAAAGGACCCAGGTTCAATTCCCCAGGACTCATGTAAGCCAGATGCACAAGGTGGAACATGTGTCTGGAGTTTGGTTACAGTGGCTGAAGACCCTGGCTCTCTCATTCTCTCTCTCCTCTCTATTTGCATCTTTCCCTCAAATAAATAAAATTTTTAAAAATCCCTGTCTCAAAACAAACAATAACAAAATATAATAAATGAATGCTAATGAGGATGTGAAGTAAGGAAAACACATACTGTTGATGGGAATGTCAGTCACTACAGCCATTATGTACAATGATATGGAGGATTTGCCAAAAAGCTAAAAATATGCCCCCAAGGAGTTGAAAGAAAAAAGTCAAACATATACTTGCATGTATGTTTATTGCAGCACTATTCATATTAGCCCAAATAAGGACTTATCCCAAGTGTCCGTCAATACATACAATTTAGTCAAAGTGTAAAATATTGCCACTTGTGACAGGATTGATTAACTCAGAGGTCATGTTAAGTAAAATAAGTCAAACACAGAAGGACAAATACTATGATCTCACTCATATGTGAAATCTCTATACAAAAGTTGAACTCATAGAAGTAGAGAACAGAATACTGGTTATGAGAGACTGTAAAGTGAGGAAAAGGAGAGGATGGGGAAAGAAAAGTTAGAGCTAAGAGGAAGAAGTTCTTGTCCATTACACAGTTGTTAACAGCATTGTACTATTGTTAACAACAAACTGTATATTTAAAAATAACTATAATAGAATAGAGGATTTTAATGAATGTACCACAAAGAAACAATGTTTGAGGTGATGGATATGCTAACCATTCTTATTTGATCATTATATAGTCTAGATACATGTATCAAAACATTATACTGTATCTAATAAATGCATGTAATTATTGGGTGTCAGTTAGCAATAAAATAAAACTTTTTAAAAAAGCTAATGAATTGAAAGCTTGGCCTTGGCTGTGCCTCCAAGGACTACAAGGGACAAATCTAATGTCTTCTGGGATCCAACTCAGCTGCTCATCCAGTGGCTACTTAAAATTCGATGCCTATGCCTGGTAATACCCAAGAACACCATGTTTTCTAATACTCTCAGATACCTAGAATGGCATGAAAGCTACATGGGGAAAGGTGAAGGTGTATCTGGAAATGAGGTAAACTGCTCAAATACTAACTTACAGAAATAATTTTAACTCCTTGATTTATGTGTTTACTTTTCAAGGCTATGACTAAGTCCAAGTTCAGAAATAATCCTGAGTACTTTCTGACTGAGGTAATCATGGAACTTAAGGAAACAGGGTTCTTTTATTCATAAATATTTCCAGGAAAAAGTGAAAGGATTGTTGGTTCTATAACTTGGGTAGCCGGGGAAAGGTTTCATGGCGCTGGACCTGCTTGTCCGTGGAGGTGGATAACTGGGCCATCCTCCGGCTGCAGAAGACAAAGGCAAGGCACCATCATTGAATTCTCCCGGCCCTCTCCCAGAGTTCCTGGCTTTTCTTTCCTTCCTCTCTCTGCATCCTTCGTTTGCTTGTTATGGTCCTTTCATTCCCTTGCACTCTTACCTGCTGAATTTGCTTCACCCAGAGCAAACTACCACCCTACCCTGCTCCTTACCTAAAATTCATTTCTGTTTCGTTGTTTCTTTTAGTTTGGAAGAGCTATCAAACAATTAAATTTACAGCAATCAACAAATTAGAAATACAAGATTCAGTGTATTTAGTGCCAAATTCATAAATTATCTAAATAAATCCTCACAGTTTTTCAAATAGCATTATTATCCCCATTGTACATTTGGAAAAAATTTTAAAGAAGGTGCTTTCAAACATTAGAATAAAGAGAGAAGGCATTTTATCTTACAGCTACTTTGTTTTCTGGGACCTTTGTACCAAAGAGAAATCTCAGTGAGTGAGGACTTTTGATTAAGTATCCTGGTGTACTTTATATGAAACCACCACATAAAAAGGTTTGCTTTTCAATTTTTGAATTTAACTTCTAAGACTGAAAATATTTCTATAAGGCATTATCCACAATTATAGTTCGGGCTATCTTTGGAGGTTGGGAAATGTGAGAGATACTTCTTTTTGCTGTCTCTGAAACTACATAAGCAACGAAACTTCCTTCCTGTCTTCTATATACCATGGTCTCTCTACTTGGAAGAAAGTACATTGGTGATTATCTACCAAGCACTTTCCTGTATCTTTAGGATATATAGGAACACGGCTCTCTCTTGGCTGCCTCCTGAACTTCCAGGCCTTGGTAAGCTTCGCTCACCTTAGACTGGCTAGGGAAGACTGCCGCTTGCTCCCACGTGGGTTCTCAGGCCACCTCTTGCCCTCCACATGGGAGGAGAATTCTGCATTTTCTTCTCTTTCCTTCTCTTAATCTAACAAAGTCTCTCTAAACCTTAAGCAAAGAAAAGAAACATACATCAGGATGAGAATCAAGAATCCCTGTCAACACTATGAGTGAACCATATTCATGAGTAAGAAAATCAATCCTATGGAAAATATAATCTTCAAATGCTTACTAACTTCTATGTAGTCCCCAGCTCACTGCTGGTATAGAAGCCAGGGAAAATGCTTGTTCTTTGGGATCCAACCATCTCTAACCTGATACAATTTCTCATCTTTTTGTTATAGAAGGAAAGGGTTTATTTCCAGGTTATAGTTTTTTTTATTTTGGGGGGGGTGGGGTCATCAAGTCAGGGATATAGCATGGCAAGAGCAGACAGCTAGGATCAAATATGCACATACCAGCAAGGAGGAAGGAGAAGAGAGTGAACTCACTAGCACAGGAAAGTGAGGATGGATTATAAAATCCTAAGGCTGGGCCCTTAGTGACACAACTCCATAGCAAGGCTAGGGAAGAAGCATACAACCTAATCACAAACACATGAAGCCATAAGGGACATTTTTCATTCAAACCACCAAAAAGTGGGCTAGATAGATGGTTCAGCAGTTACAGATACTTGATTGCAGAACCTGACAGGCTGGGTTTGATTCCCCAATATGCACATAAACCCAGATGCACAGAGTGCTGCATGTGTCTGGAGTTTGTTTGCAGTAGCAGGAGGTCCTTATATGCCTACATACGCATACACACACTCTCTCTCTCTCTGTGTGTTCCTTTCTCTTCTCTCTGTCTTGCTCTCTCTCTCTCTCTTGTTCACTGTGTGTGTTTCTCTTTCACAAGTAAATAAATATTCAATTCTATTTCTTAAAAATGGTATCATCTATCTATGATTATTTTCTCAGTCTTATATGGATTGGGATGACAGGGTGTTCTCATTTCCTTTCATATACTTATACAGCAGCTGAACAACAAATGATTGTAACATTTTCTCCCTGAATTTTGCATGCCTTCCAACACCATTTCCCTAGTACAATATTACAATATTCTCTTTTTCATCATTTTCTTGGATCACTCTGTCATAACCACAAAAACAAAAATGACCAAATTGTAACTATGCCAAAAGAGGACATATATCTGAGTCCTATAGACAAAAAAAAAAAAAAAAAAAAGAAAGCCAACTCTCACAAGGCCATTTCTACACCTAAATAATGGGAGAGTAACATTCTACAGAGTGAAAGGGTCTTAAATTATAGCAACCTGCACTTTAAAATGAATTGAATTGAATGTTTAATGAAATTTTTTCTTTTACTATTCAAAAAAATATCTTTGGGAAAAAGTTCTGTGTTGAAAATAACAGTCCAACAAGAAGGTTGATTAAAATGGGCATAGTAGAACAATTGCCCATCTTTTAAGTGGTGAGGAACATGGGATACTGCTGAAACAGAGCCAAAAACATAAACAGTTACCCTGAGCTAGAGACAAACATATAAGTATCAATCAAAGAAAATGACCCAGGTCTAGATAGCGATAAGCAACTCCAATTCCACATTGACCACACAACCGCAACCACTGGGCAGCACATTTCTTTTATCTGCAAGTTTCAAACTGTCCCTTCTTTTAAGTTTATTCTTTTACATTAAGAAATCACTTGAAGCCGGGCGTGGTGGCGCACGCCTTTAATCCCAGCACTCGGGAGGCAGAGGTAGGAGGATCGCCGTGAGTTCGAGGCCACCCTGAGACTCCATTGTGAATTCCAGGTCAGCCTGGGCTAGAGTGAGACCCTACCTCGAAAAACCAAAAAAAAAAAAAAGAAATCACTTGAAAAGTAGTATATCCTTAGGAATTTAAAGGTGGGATGGGACTCAGTTACTATTATTTTCTTTTTAAATTGTTTTATTTATTTGTGAAGAGAGAGAAAGAGAGAGGCAGATGGAAGAAGACAGAGAGAGAGAGAGAGAGAGAGAGAGCATACTAGCACCTCTTGCCACTGGAAATGAACTCCAGATGGGTGGCTTTATGTGGGTACTGGAGAATTGAACCTGGACCATCAAGCTTTGTCAACAAGCTCCTTTAGCCATTGAACCATCTTCTAAGCTGTATGATTCAATATTTGACTAGTCAGTTCACTGCCCTCCTTCCTTCCAAAGAAAATTTTGCTCAGTGTACTTCAGAAATATTTATACCATCATCATCACCAAAATATCTTTTAAATGTCTATCCTTATCCCTTGATTAACCAGCTTGAATCTATTTGCATTTTTACTGTTCAACTACGTCATTCATGTCCTCAATTTTTCTTCAGAAGAGCATGAGAGCTAAAAAAAAATAACCATCAAAAAACAATATGTCAGGAGAAAAATGATCAATGAGGGCAGTGAGCTGATCTAGGAACAGACACATGACACTTAAAATATCAAAGTGTAGGGGTTCGGGAAATGGATCAGTGGCTAAAGATACTTTTTTTTGTTTTGTTTTGTTTTTTGTTTTTCAAGGTAGGGTCTCACTCCAGCCAAGGATGACCTGGAATTCACTAGGTAGTCTCAGGGTGGCCTCGAACTCACGGTGATCCTCCTACCTCTGCCTCCCAAGTGCTGGGATTAAAGGCGTGAACTACCACGCCCGGCTGATACTTTCTTTCTTGCATAGCCTACCAGCCCAGATTCAATTACCTAACATACCTACTCACATAAAGTCAGATGTACAAAGGGGCCCATGCATCTGCAGTTCATTTGTGGAGGCAAGAGGTCCTGGTGTACCCATTCTCTCTCTCTCTCTCTCTCTCTCTCTCTCTCTCGTAAATAAATTAAAATATTTAAAATAAAATATCAGGCTAGAGAGATGGCTCAGTGGTTAAAGGCACTAGCTTGCAAAGCCTAATGGTCTGCTTTTGATTTCCTAGTACCCACATAAAGCCAGATGCACAAAGTGCTGCATGCATCTGGAGTTTATTTGCAGTGCGAGGCCCTAGTGTGCCTATGTCCCTCTCTCTTCCTCCTAGCCCCCCCTCTCTCTTCTTGCAAATAAAAAATATAAAAAATAAAATAAAATACCGAAGTTGCTATGGTGTCTGGACCAACAGTCAGTGAAGAAGGTCATCAGGTAATGATATATTTGAAGAGGAGAAGTGAGGTACCAGGTTGGGTACTTGGTTTATAACAGGAGGTTTTATTATTTTCTCTTGTCACTTTCCAAGGGAGCATTCACTGCACAGCTATGAGGAACATCAGTGCTGTCTCCGAGTTCATCCTCCTTGGGCTGACTGCTGACCCCCAGGTCCAAGCTGCACTCTTTGTGTTGTTCCTTGTGATCTACCTTCTGACCCTCACAGGGAACTCCATGATGCTGCTGGTGGTGATGTCTGATGCTCATCTCCATTCACCCATGTACTTCTTCCTGGCTCACCTCTCTTTCCTTGATGTTTGGTATTCATCAGTTTCTGTGCCCAAGATGCTGGAAAATCTCATGTCTAAGACAAAAACAATCCCTGTGGGGGGCTGTCTGACCCAGGCCTTCTTTGTGTTCGCCACTGGGGGCACGAGGCCTTCCTTCTTGCAGTCATGGCCTATGACCGCTACGCAGCCATTTGCCACCCTCTGCTCTATGGCCAGATGATGAGCAGCCAGCTCTGTGTGGGGCTTGTGTGGGGCTCCTGGGGTGTGGCCTTACTGAACGCACTCATGAACACCCTCCTGGCTGTGAATTTGGAGTTCTGTGACTACAGAACTATCCACCACTATACCTGTGAGCTTCCTTCTCTCTTCCTTCTCTCCTGCTCTGATGTCTCCACAAATATTACTGTCATGCTCTGGTCTTTTGTTATACATGCCTTTGTAACGTTTCTTCTGATTTTATCTTCCTATGGATGCATAGTCTCCACCATTCTTAGCATCAGTTCCACTACTGGCCGAAGCAAAGCCTTCTCTACCTGCTCCTCCCACCTTATTGTAGTGATCTTGTATTTTGGTTCAGCCTGCCTACGCTATCTCATGCCAACCTCAGGTTCTCCCTTGGAATTAATATTCTCTTTGCAATACAGTGTGATCACTCCCATGATGAATCCCCTCATCTACAGCCTGAAGAACAAAGAGGTGAAGGCAGCCGTAAAAAAAATGTTTGGAAAATACTGCTAACATTGTAAACAGTTCATCACAGACACTGGGTAAGGAAAAAAATCTAGAGAACTGAAGTTAAGATATGGAATATTAAACGCCAATGTCATTAAAGCCAGATTCTGTATGAAAACACTGGGATTTTTTCCATGTGATGTTGTTTTCCTTAGTTGCTTTAAGGTTAGTCCTGTCCGGAGACATAGATTTAAGTCATCTTACTCTTTTTCATGAAATGTATGTAAAACATTCATGTATTATGTATATTGTTGACATTTATGTATCTTGTTGACATTTGTTTGGTCTGCTACTCTGAATGCTTTCTACTTTCTTTTCTCTCTCTCTCTTTCTGTGTGTATGTATGGGGGGGGGAGAGTGTTGGCATGCACATGCTATGGTACTCATGTGAAGGTCAGAGGACAACTTGGTGGTGTCAGTCCTCTCCTTCTACCTTGCTTGAGGCAAAGTCTGTTGCTGTTCACCATGTGCGAACAAGGCTATCTGGTCCTGAGTGTCCAGGGATTCTCCTGTCTCCTCCCACCTCACCATAGGAGGGCTGGGATTACAGATGTTTGCTGTTGTATCTGGTTTTATGTGGGTCCTGGAGATCTGAACTCGGGTCATCATGCTTACACAGCAAGCACTTTTACCCACTGGGCCATCTTTCTAGCTTGCTTTCTACTTTCTTTTAGTAACAGGGAAAGTTCTTCTTTGGGCAAAATTCCAAGGTCTTAGTATGTAGGTATCAGTATCATTGTCCTCTACTACAGCAGGGTGATCATGGACCCAGTGGGATGGCTATTCTGTCACAGAATTGTCCTTTAAATGTGTCAATTAATTTAAAATAAACCCTCAAATACTCTACCTTCTATATCCACCATCTTTGCCACCTAAGTTGCAGCATTTCCATGGAGATCTACTTTCCTGCTCCTTGGGTATGGAATGGTCTTGTGATGTCTACTTGCCCTATAGAACTCCAACTCTGAGCCTCAGGTTGTCTTACACATTTCCTTACTGTCTTAGACTCCTGCCTCTGCCACAGGAACAGGTTGGGGCTAGCCCGTGGTAGACGAGAAACTAACCTACAGTGAGCTGATCCCCAAACATGTGACAGCACAATAAGAATAGTGCTGCTACCCAGCCATATATGTGATAGCCGTAGTAACATGAAGATGAAAACTACTCCATCTGTAGATCCATGAAGTTGCTCCTTATACAGCACTATTAGTATTATTAATAATATTTTTTTTTTTTTGGTTTTTCGAGGTAGGGTCTCACTCTAGCCCAGGCTGACCTGGAAGTCACTATGGAGTCTCAGGGTAGCCTCAAACTCACAGCAATCCTCCTACCTCTGCCTCCCGAGTGCTGGGATTAAAGATGTGCGCCACCACGCCCAGCAATAATATTATTAATAGATGACCAATGCAATGGTACAGAAGGTAGATACATAACCCAAACTAGGTGAATAAGACTTTTCCTCCAAGAAATATATGTACTGACTACTGACAGATAAAAAGTGAAGGTAAGTGGATGTGAGACAATCTGAAGGTAGGGTCTTAACTGTCCCCTAAAAGCAGACAGGAAAAAGGATTCAGTGAAACCTAGCTTGTAGCTGAACCATGCAGAAACAGTAAAGTCTAGCACAGCTCCAGGTTGGTTACAGAAGACAAGACTGGCTAGAAAAATATGTGATTCCAGAAATGGAACCAGCCATATCTGGGAGAATTTGCTCCAATAACATAAAGAGAACAATTGAGGAAGACAATGTCATCAATCTGTGGCTATCAGAGCTGCATGTGTGTGCACACATACACACACGTGAACTCACAACCATGTTCACCTACACACACACACATCATATAGACATGTAAACAATTCACTCCATATCAAATGCTATATTTCCACTTTATTCTTTTAAAAATTTTAATTTATTTTACAACAGAGGAAGGGATAGAGAGAGAATGAACATGCCAGGGCTTCTAGCCATTGCAAAGGAATACATGTGCCATGTGCATCTGGCTTACATGAGTACTGGGGAATCGAACCTGGGTCCTTAGGCTTTGCAGAGAAGGACCTTAACCACTAAGCCATGTCTCCAGTCCTCACCTTATACTTTTTTTTTATTGCCAGCCTATTTCTATTGTGAGAATGTATAGTCATTTAACTCTTATTCTTAAGTAGGCAGTCATGTTTCTTCTGGGTTTTGCCCCTTCAGATAATGCTCTAATAAACATTAAATATCTATTGTTATGTTTATGTTATTTATAGATCAATTCCTATGAAAAAGATTACTATTCATTTTTAATATTTCAAGATGTTTTTCTTTTAAATAAGCTCCCTTGAAACATAACAATTCACCTAGTCTTAAGCTTATAATCTTATCATTGTCATAACTTCATATACAGTAATAATAACCACGGCTACAATCATATTCTGTCACAGCAGGAAGTTCTTTCAGACATTTTTGCAAGAAATCCTCTCCAGCCCCTTAGTTCTTGGCAGTCACTGGGCAATTTTCAATAACTGTAGTTTTGCCTTTCCTGGAATTTCATACAGATGGCATCTGGCATAATAATGTAGCTATTTGTGTCTGATTTCTTTCCATTAACAGAGTGATATTGATATACTCACTTATTTTTTATCTTTTTTATCAAGTGGAAAGTTGTATGGATACATCCTATGTTAATACCATCAATTCCCTCCTCCTTGCCCCCATTCCACTGAGGGCCCTCCTCAGTGGCATTGCTGGTATTCTCCCTTGATTTATGGGTTATGAGATGTAAGAGCATCAGTCAGTCATTGTAAGGGGAGTAATGCCTCTGGACATTCCCTTCCATTCTGTCACTCTTACTCATTTATCCTGTCATTCAAATACATGAGAAGTCTTTGTGAAGACATATGTGATCATTTTTTGAGTAAGCACTTATAATTGCTGTGTCTTATTGACCTATATGTTTAAGTCTACAAAAAATGTGCCTTACTATTTTTCAAAATGTCTATAAATTTCTCTATTTCCACTAGCAACTTATGAGGATTCCAGTTGCCCTCCAAATCCTTGCCAATATTTGGTATTGAAAACATCTTTTATTTATTTATTTATTGGTTTTCTGAGGTAAGGTTTCACTCTAGTCCAGGCTGACCTGGAATTCACTATGTAGTCTCAGGGTGGCCTTGAACTCATGGCAATCCTCCTACCTCTGCCTCCCGAGTGCTGGGATTAAAGGTGTGTGCCATCATGTCCCACTTGAAAATATTTTTCTTAACAGCTGCAGTTGTCTTTGGAAATATTCATCTCCTGCTCATAATTAAAAATAAAAGAATTCATCAAACTAGGAATAGACAAGAACATTCTTAATGTGGAAGTGAGCATATACAAAGAGAAGATACAGATTTACCATTGCATTTAAGTAAAAGAGAAACATTGAGGCCATTTTTCTCTCTTTCTCTGGAACTGGCAGCAACTTTCTTTGGTCCTCAGATGGGTGAGGTTTCTCCCTGACCCTGACAGCCATGCCAGAGTGGGAAGAGACACTTTTTCTTTCATTACTGTCTTCACTTTTAATCTTCTGGGAAGTGTACTTTTTTAAAAAAAAAATCTTTTTAATGTTTTTTCCCTAAGATCCATGTTTGTTTATGTGAGCCCGTGAGCTACATGTACCCTACATGGGCTTTTGGGCTCCACATGGTGTACCTCTCCTCTCCCCACTTTATCTTCCCTTACCTCCCAGTTTTCTCTCTTCCTTTATAAGATCTGAATAAAATGTGGTAATTTAAAAATCATTTTCAGGCTGGAGAAATAGCTTAGCAGTTAAAGCATTTGCCTGCAAAGCCAAAGGACCTACATTCTATTCCCAAGGACCCACGTAAGCACAGGGTAGCACATTCATCTGGAGTTCATTCTCAGTGTGGCTGAAGGCCTTAGCATGCCCATTCTCTCCCTTTCTCACTCTCTCAGATAAAAAAAATTAAATATAAAAAATTGTTTTCAACTGGGAGTGGTGGCACACGCCTTTAATCCCAGCACTCGGGAGGCAGAGGTAGAGGATCACCATGAGTTCAAGGCCACCCTGAGACTGCATAGTGAATTCCAGGTTAGCTTGAGCTAGAGTGAGACCCTACCTCGAAAAACAAAACAAAACAAAAAATCATTTTCTTGAATCTGGAATTGCCAATTCTTTGGTTAGTTTGAAGATATGAATTTAGGATTTAGGATTACAGAGAGCACTCCAGAACTCCAATTTCCCCCATTACAGAATGGAGGCCCCAGTGAGATGGTTTGAGAATAATTTCTATACAAATAGCCACATTTTTATTCAGTTTCCCCTCAATTTCCCCTTCTATGAGGGGAAAACTTCTATGAGCCACCAATAAACACCCACCATCACTTCCATCAGCTCCACAGGAACTTGGGGCAATTTGAAAAAACAGCTCACAGCTCAATGCTTCAGCAGTTTCTGGGCGGAAAAACTCTCCAAAGGAAAGAAATTGACTCATTTCTTTCATCCTCACACTGAGGAGGGTAGAAATTGAACAGAAATTGGATTTGTGGTTTGCATTTTGCTCTCTCTTTGGACTAACTCTGCCATGCTCTATGACTGTAAATAATTCTGGGCCTACTCATGATTCCCTTTTCCTTCTCTCAAGTTTATGGTTAAAATGTATTTTCCTTTTCTCTGGAATACTAAAATGTGTGATTTAACCAAAACTATCGATCACATGGTTAATAAAATATGGCATTGACCATGTGGCCACTCCCCAATTAAAGATGATGTCTGCCATGTGGTCTTCCTGTATGGAGCAATAGATTCTCCCTCTGTACTCTAACTTAATAATTAATCATTTATGTAACAGATTTAACTGGATTTATGCAGGATTACTCCACTCTAGTAGCAACTAAAAGCAGAGATCGAAAGGGAAAGTGGATGTGCCAAAGAAAGGGGAGCTATAGTGCCGGCTCCAAACTGGCCATTTCTGCAATACTGGTGAACAAAGCCATTACTGGGAGCCAGCATCAGGGTTTGCTATGTTCCTGATTTAAAGTGACACCCCCGATACATGGTAACTGTTCTTAATGTTCCTAATTGTTATTGTTGTCTAGACGGTCCTAAATATTTTTGATGATATAGATCATAAAGGCCAAAAACATTAAGAGAAGGTAGAGATAAACAGATTTTTTTTTTTAAGTGAAACGTGAAACATGACGCCTTTTAGATGTAGAAGACAGGATTATCTGCTTTTGCCATTTCTATTCAAGACTGGAGTGTAGTCTTAGCCAGCATAATAAGGCAGTGGTGGCCTAAACTTTGGGATTGTGGTAGAAAAGAATTTAAAAGTTGAACTGACTTATTGAGTTACTGTAAGAGTTAATTGTTGAGGAGCTATAACTTATCTTTGTCAGCAAATGGAAAAATCTCAAAAAAACAAAGCAAAACAAAGAGTCCAGAAAGGGCCTTTGGTGGTTTGATTCAGGTGTCCCCCATTAACTTAGGTGTTCTGAATGCTAGGTTCCCAGCTGATGGATATTTGGGATTTAATGCCTCCTGGAGGGAGTGTATTTTTGGGAGCAGGCTATGGGTGTTAAAGCCAGTTTCCCCATGCCCGTGTCTGGCACACTGTCCTGTTGCTATTGTCTACCTTATGTTGGCCAGGGGGTGATGTCCACCTTCTGCTCATGCCATCGTTTTCCCCTGCCATCGTGGAGCTTCCCCTCGAGCCTGCAAGCCAAAATAAATCTCTTTTTCCCAGAAGCTGCTCTTGGTTGGGTGATTTCTACCAGCAATGTGAACCGGACTGCAACAGGGCCCCAAAAGATAATAAAAAGAAAAGACAGTTTAGGCTAAGACAAAGTAAAATGGACTTCATTGTTAGGGTGGCCTGACTACAGGAATGATTTATATACAAATTGCTACATCTTGTTTGTTCACTTTCTCCTCCCCTTGTCTATAAAAGCAATAAAATAAAAATAAAATCTCAGCTCAGAGCCAGAGCTTCTTTGGAGGGCTACCTAAAGCTCTTGGCCCCCAGGGAAATAAACTCCTCTACTTTCACTCATACTGATGTTGGAGTAATCTTTCCAGAAAAATTTTACAACACCTCTGGAGGCCCTGGCAAGATTTTCCTTTGTCATGACCCCAGTTGGTTAGGAATAACTGCTGCTCTTGGGCCTCCCATCCTGCCCACAGCCCCTGGAACTGGGAAGTGCATGCCCTTGACATGATTATGGGGTCCCCTTCCAGGTGGCCCAATGAGACTGTGAAACCACAGACCAGAGTTCCTGAGTGGAAGGAGACAAGGTTGAGTTAGATGTCTGGACAAGGTAAGAATTCCCCAGGGAAATTGGATGATGACTAGTTATCTCTGCAGGAGCCTTGATGCTGCTTCGAGGTGATGGCCCTCTTTCTGTCAGGTGGACCGATGGTATTCTGGTCAGGATCGATGGCATTCAAGCCTCAGTAACTAGCTAGAAAAGGACCGGTGTTGCTAGTCTCTGTAATTAGTTCAGTCACGGTTTTAAATAGGATTAAATAAGAAAAATTGTGTAAACTCGAATGAATGAATGAATAAATGTGAGAGGGGAAGATGGCCATCTGGAATCTGTCTGAAAAGTGCACTTGACATGAATGTGTGTGCAAGTATGTATGCGGCTCACAGCCTCAAGGCTGCAGGTGATTTCTGTCCTGAGCAGCACATGCTCGGGAAGGCTTTGTCTTTGCTTCTGTTCTACAGCACTAACACAGCGGGAAATTCATTGTGGGGTAAATCCTCCACCAAGCCCACTGTCCTAGACTACATGGTCAAAAACAAACCAAACTTCAGGAGGGAATATTCAAGAGATTATAATACTAATATGACATCAGGAAAACTAAAGGCCTCTGTAAATTAGGAAGGCCAGCCTTTAATGTTGAATGGCCCCCAGAGGAAACATTGAAAGTAACTAAGATTATAGACAGGGAAAAATGCAAAATTCTTCTGCTCTTAAAAGTTATAAAATGGAGGGCTGGAGAGATGGCTTAGCGGTTAAGCACTTGCCTGTGAAGCCTAAGGACCCTGGTTCAAGGCTCGATTCCCAGGACCCACATTAGCCAGATGCACAGGGGGGCACACACATCTGAAGTTTGTTTGCAGTGGCTGGAGGCCCTGGCGCTCCCATTTTCTCTCTCCCTCTCTCTTCTCTCTCTCTCTCTCTCTGGCTGTTGCTCTCAAATAAGTAAATAAAAATAAACAAAAAAAAATTTTTTTAAGTTATGAAATGGAGCCGGGCGTGGTGGCACGCGCCTTTAATCCCAGCACTCGGGAGGCAGAGGTAGGTGGATCACGTGAGTTCGAGGCCACCCTGAGACTACATAGTGAATTCCAGGTCAGCCTGGGCTAGAGTGAAACCCTATCTCAATGCCCCCCCCCCAAAAAAGTTATAAAATGGGGCTGGAGAGATGGCTTAGCAGTTAAGGCATATGCCTGTGAAGCCTAAGGACTCCAGTTCTATTCTCCAGGTCCCACATAAGCCAGATGCACATGGTGGCGCATGCATCTGGAGTTTGTTTGCAGTGACTAGAAGCCCTGATGTGCACATTCTCACTCTCTCTCTCCCCCTCTCTCTGTCTCAAATAAATAAATAAATAAAAATAAAATCTTTTAAAAAGTTATAAAATGGCAAGATCAGGGAGCTTCCCTATAGCCCTGAGAGAAATCCAAAACTCTCCCTGGGAAAAAACAAACAAACAAACAAAAACAACAACAAAACACCTCACCTAGAGCCAGACCAGAAGCTTCAAGGCCAGAGATCACCCCCACACAGCTGCCTCCTAACACACTCTCCTGGCAGAACTTAAAATTGGGTAAACCCAAGGCCACAGAAAGGGGGGCAAAGGGAGATAATGTTATCTGGGCTACTGAGGAATGCTACCACTCCAGGGCCTGACACTGAGGAAGAAGATAAATGATGGAAAAATTCAAACTAAGATAACATTCTCACTGCAAGGTTTTACAATTGCTTCTGAGCTAAAAGAATGTGATGAAAGTCAGTCACGCCCTAAACCCAACCACATACCTACCAGGACAGGAGGGAGAGCCCTCCACACTTGCAGAGGAGGGTTATGCTGTCCTGGTGTGCTCTCCAGGGGCAAAAGGTCAATCAGGCATAGCTAAATTCTGGGGCCAATCCCAGACTAATGTAGAGACCTGGGGAAACTGGTCTGTCTTGCTCTCACGCACGCGCTGTTGCTGGGGCAGCTCTCGAAGGCAAGGACAAAATGGAGGACCACACACGAGCAGGCGCCTGCAATTGCAATGTGTCACTTAGTGCTTCCCCTGCAGGGCTTGATCTACATGATGGCCAGATGGCCCTGGAATAGGAGGGGGACCCTGACACACAGTCTCACTGGACAGGGAGACAAGGCACACACATCTCTGGGCTTATGCCGCCACCCCCTGGGGAAATCCCTGATGGCTCTGTGTTCTTGGCATCCTTGCCTTGCAGAGCCAGGGGGAGCTGCAGGCACAGGGAATCTCAGGGTCCTGGTCCCAACATGATGACGGGCGAGTCCCAAATTGCTGCAGACAGATGGGGACTTATAAGAAACTTGTAACTGTTTTAAGTTTACTTTATCTCTCTATGCTTCTATGGAACTGCTAACAGACAACGGCCCCAGAAGTACTTAATACTGAGCTTGTCAGAACATTTCTAAAACTTCTAATAATGTTCTAAACTGCTTTCACATTTTTTAAATATGTATTTCAAAAAATGATAAAAAGAGGTTTCAAAAATCAACAAATGATAAAAGCTATATGTATATTCTGAGTAAGTAATATAATTCAAGTGTGGTCTACTATTTTATAAAAGATTATTTCAAAGAGTCTTTTGAGGACAATAAAAAACGCTTAAATGGTCATAGTAAGAGGTCTTATCATAAGGAAATAAAAGTTTTGCTGGTAATTATAATGAGATAAACTAGATAAAAGGATAAACTGAAGAAAAAACTTGAAATGTTGGATATTAAATGTTTGATAAAGAAGATTGTTACAGGATGGTTACACAGATTATAAGGCTAAAGTATATGGATGAAGGTAAACTTAAACAAGGCTTAAAGACAAAGTTGGCTAACTAAATCTTAAAGTGCTTGATCAGATTACAGACTACTTGAGAATTAAGGTTATTATTAGCCTAGAGCTTACTCAGACTAATAATAGATGGCCCTAGCTGGTTACAAGATGTTAAGATATTCAGGTTGTAAGTTAAAACTTTAACTTAGTGATGTTAATCTGGTCATAATAATAGTCATAAGGTTGTAAAAGACTGCCTTTCAAGTTCTCAACCAAGTTTGCTATGTTACTCTATTTGTCAACCATTTAATATTTAATAGGATTATTATATCTTTAAAAACAAAACAAAACACTGTAACCTTAAGATGGTTCCTGTCTTGTTCATGCTGTCTTACTGGCTGATTAACACTGAGATCATTGTCTAAGTCTTAGAAAAGGTAATTAGTCATTGTGATTTTATTATTAGGAAAACTGAGGAAACTCCTGTCCCATGAAAGCCTACAATATACAATGTTATATAGATTTTCTAAGCTTCATATATTCTACCAGTCATAAATATTGCCTTATGTTAAAGTTAAAATGGTTTAATGATTAAAGGTACTTGATAAAAAAAATCATATTTCTATCATAATGTCTCTAATGTATGTTCAAATCAGACTAATTTAGATAAACAATGACCAGGTGTGGCTTTATTCTTAGGCTGTGTATAATTAGTCTCAGTCAAGATTTTACTTAAGTAACTGTCTCATTTTTGGTGTCTTAAGTTCATTGCTTATAGATATATTAATACTTAGGACATATTCCCTGCTCTAGAAAAATGATCTTAAATGCTGCTGTTCTGCTTCCAGTTTGTGGGGTAATTGGTACCCACACAGGTATACAGACTAGCCAAAGTTGTTTTCAAACACAGATGCCAAGTTTTTATACTGTCTTGTCTTTTCCTGACATGCTTTCTAAGTCAAATCAATTTATTTAAAGTTGTGGATAAAAAATTGTTTCCAGGGCTGCTAACATTTTCTGCCTATACTATCTGTTATAACTAACAGATACTTAAAAGATAAAATGTGCATGTTTTCTATGTTCCAAATATAGCTTACACTTGACAACTAAATTAAATGCTAATCAAAATGATTTTAAACTCTTGTGTCATTCTCTGGCCAGCTCTGCTTTGCTAACTAGATATGTTCTGTACCTTTTTTTTTTTTGAGGTAGGGTCTCACTCTAGTTCAGGCTGACCTGGAATTCACTATGTAGTCTCAGGGTGGCCTTGAACTCATGGTCATCCTCCTACCTCTGCCTCCCAAGTACTGGGATTAAAGGTGTGCGCCACCACGCCCGGCTATGTTCTGTACCTTTTTAACTAAATCTGTTTCACTAATCAGACATGGATAGTCTCTTTGAGTGGTTAATAGCTATATGTAAAAGCTAAGGTCAATAGGAAACATCAGAATTAAGAGGATAACCAATATTTTGGTTCCTGCACCCAGGTCAAAAGGCCACAAGAGATGATGGGACAATTGTTGACTTCTAGCCTCTGATAGTTACATGACTTCTTGATCAAGGAGGACATGGAGACCCAAAGATGGACTCCAAATCAATATATCTGCAATAGGAGAGTCACATCAGAGGAAAATCAGTCCTCTAGGCTTCCCAAAAGAGGGAGGGCCACTTGGTCAGCACAGCCTTGACTTATTCTAACAGATAACAATGCTTATTGCTGAAGAGTCCACATACTTGGGCTGCAAGGCCACTGCTGTAACTGAGCTCATAACCTCCTCCATGTAGACCAGCTGACAGAAAGCTGGAAGAAGCCATTCTACATGTACTTCAATGGGAGAGATACCACCAGTGAAGATACTCAACAGTGGACAATGCAAGCCTGATATTTTGCCAGCCAGGCCAAATGAGCCAACGGGTGCAATAGTGGCACATCTGTCATGGTGGGAACCAACTGCCCTCCAATTGGACTGGAGGCCTGCTCCATGGGAAGGAATACATCCCTGATACTGAAAACTTAATACAGGGGTAGTCATGAGCCCTAGGGGTGTAACATCTGCTGATGTCTGGATAAATGTATATACTACGCTTATCAAACTGCCCAGTAAGCACTTCTCTTAATATTCATACCCTTATATTAACGCTACTCTCATTTTGGGTAGAGAATCTTCTCTTTTCAGATGGCAGTGACCTTGGGACGACTCAGAAGGTATCATAGTGCTGGAAAGAAGTGACTGGAGTACTGAGTAACATCTCGATCACACCTTCCAAGGCTCAGGGTCTAATGCGGAAGAGGTGGCGGAAAGAATGTAAGAGCCAAAGGAAGGGTAGGACTCCTTACAATGTGCTCCCTCCAGACATAAAATGGCCTGGATATCCATGACCTCATAGTGCCTGACACTACCTACACAAGACCATCATAAGAGGAGGAAAAGATCATGACATCAAAATAAAAGAGAGACTGATTGAGATGGGGAGGGGATATGATGGAGAATGGAATTGCAAAGGGGAAAGTGGGGGGAGGGAGGGTATTACCATGGAATATTTTTTATAATCATGGAAAATGCTAATAAAAATTAAGAAAAAAAGAAAGATAATGTAAACATTAAAAAAACAATGCTGAGTCATAAAACTTCTCACAGTTCCCTAAAGTCTCTCCTCCAGAGCCATGAATGACCTCTAAAATGTAATAAATAGCTAACTTTTCTGCCTACATGGTCTTAAACAGCCAGTAAGAAAATATAATTTTAAGATATTGCAATATATACCACAGATTCAAACAAGTAGAATGCCCTGCCTGATGCTGGCTTACAGTACTCAGCTACTAACTCATGCCTTCTGCCTCTGCCTGGCCCTGATTAGTCATCCACTATGTGCCTTTAAATCAAAGATCCAAAATTGTCCTCACTGATTATGTTTATCTGATAGTTATTGATTCATTCATTCTAATCTCTCCTCGACATGTCTTATTAAAAGGAGTCCCTAAAGTACATCTGGGGCAAATTTAGAGCCTAGCCTAAGACGTAACATCAATTTAGAGTTCTGGCTATTTGGACTTGCTAATGTTGGTGGTGCAGGTCATTTGATGGTGTCTCTCTGCTTAGATGTATAGAGGTAAGCCAGATTCTCATGCCACTGATGATGGTCCCTTAAAATTTATAACACAAGGAGACCCACATACCCTTGGAAATTGGGCCCACACCCATGAGCCAAAAGATATAAACTAATCACACCAGAGTCAAGAAGACAGTGTCCTTAGCCAATTGTAACAACTAACAGGTCACCAGGGACCCAGTGGGTCCCCTCAAAGTCAAGCTCTGGAGGACATCTGCCCCTGCCAAAAAGATCGTGGCCCTGCTCCAGTCAAAATTCTAAAAGCTGACCAGTCCACGCATGAGAGAAGCCTGCAGTTTTCAACATGAGATGCCAAAAAAAAAAAAAAAAAAGCAAACACGTGGGTAGGATCCTAACTCCTTCCGCTTGCTAGACTGATCAACTCATTTGATAACCTCATAAAATCCATAAAAATTCTTTGGTTCAAGAGACCTTTATGTCTTTCATCCCTAAACAGATACAGTTCTATACTATTGCCTCATATTACATTCTTTTCCTTCCATAGGAATATCTGTTTCTTTCTGAAAAACATGGTAAGAGCCACCCCCACCCTAACTATAGGAATGTCCTATGCTCTTCTCCTCACAGTCACTCCTGCTGACTAAGCTTATATAGAGAAGGCCCTCCTGGCTATCTTTCTTTCACTTTATTTTGTTATAATAATTATTTTGTGTTGCCATCGTATTTTCAAGAACAATACTCATAGACCAGTTCCTGCTGCTAAAAATTAAGTACAAGATTTAATAGTAACAGTGTCCTTGTTCCCAGTGACAACTGACACATGCTTGGCCCTCAAGTTCATGCTTGACACCCAGGACTCTGGGCGTCTTATGGCTGATGTACCCCAGACCTCGAGTTGCCATCTAGGTGGACTACATGGGGACACTGGGGGCTCTCAAAATAATTGTTCTGGGACTTATGTTAAAATCCTATGTTCTAACTGCTCTGTCCAGGTTCATCCTCTCTAAAATCAAAATAACTAAAATATAGGTGATATACCAGGTGTACCAGTCATTACATACAAAATCATAAAAAAAAAAAGAGGGAATGCAGTAGAAAAGAAGCTAAAAATTGAACTGACTCACTGAGTTACTGTAAGAGTTAACTGCTGAGGAACTAAAACTTATCCTTGTCAACAGATGAAAAAATTCTCCCCCCAAAAAATTGTCCAGAAAGGTCCCAAAGGGGCAATAAAAAGAAAAGACAGTTTTTAGGCTAAAATAAAGTAAAATGGAGTTCATTGTTAGGATGGTCTGACTACAGAAATGATTGATACACAAATTGCCATGTTTTGTTTGTTCACTTCCCCCTCACCTTGGCTATAAAAACTGTAAAATAAAAATAAAATCTCAGCTCAGGGCCTGTTGCAGTCAGGTTCACATTGCTGGCGCAAATCACCAGACCAAGAGCAGCTTGTGGTGGAAAAAGGTTTCTTTTGGCTTATAGACTCAAGGGGAAGCTCCATGATAGCAGGAGAAAATGATGGCATGAGCAGAGGGGTGGACACTGCCTCCTGGCCAACATCAGGTAGACAAGAGCAACAGGAGAGTGTACCAAGCACTGGCAAGGGGAAACTGGTCATAATACCCATAAGCCCGCCCCCAACAAGACACTGCCTCCAGGAGGCATTAATTCCAAAATTTCCATCAGCTGGGAACCTAGCATTCAGAATACCCAAGTTTATGGTGGACACCTGAATCAAACCTCCACCGGGCCAAAGCTTCTTTGGAGGGCTTCCTCGAGCTCTTTGGCCACTGGGAAATAAACTCCTCTACTTTCACTCATATTGACATAGGAGTGATCTTTCCAGAAAATTTCTACAACAGGATTAATGAAAGGAAATTATCTTTATCTTTACATTAACACAGATAATTTTTAAATTATTTATTTGTGTGTGGGCATGCCAGGGCCTCTTTTCACCAGAAACTTGCACCACTTTTTGAGTCCAGCTTATGTGGGTGGCTTGGGAATTGAGCCCTGCCCACGAGGCTTTGTAAGTAAGTGCCTTTAACTTCTAAGCCATCTCCCCAAGCCCCTAACACAGACAATTGTAAAAAGTTTACAAAAAGGAAATAGAACTGTCAATTTAGCAATTTTGCAAGTTACGAAGTACAAGACACTAAAAGTTCGATTGTACTCTACATGCTAGCACAAAACTGGAGCCTACCACTATATTCCATTTTACTAGATGAAGCTAGAGTGCATCCCAGACTGACTGGATGACTTTGTTTTTATTTCATTTGGGGACACACAGTGGGAGGGGTTTAAATTTTTGATGCTATGAGTTTTATCTGCTTAATCACTACTGACATTTTGTATGCTTTCAATTTTTGAAAACTATTTTTCATATTCCTGTAACTTGCCTGTCCTTATTTTCTTTTAATTTTTCTTTTGAGCATTTGTATTTTCCTTATCTATATACAAACATTCTTGGAATATTAAATGCATTATCTCTATCCTATAATGTCTGTTGAAAAATATGTTTCCAACTCTGTTACTGCTTTATCTTGTATGTTGGTAAAGTATTTCTGCCATCCAAAATTTAAATTTTAATATAACCTAATACATTTTTTATTATAGGATTTTATTATAATGTTGAATAACCCATTGGCTATTTAAATTTAGCTTCTGAATGGTTACATATAAGGTCTATTTATATAATAGCCTTGGAGAAATACGTATGAGAAGTCCCTTGGAATGTATTAATTCAATGTACTAAGAGAAAATAGGGAAGACACAACTGTGTGGTTACAATTTTGAGAATTGGCTTCTCTTTTCTATGGATTCAGAGCAGTGTAAGGTTAGAATGTAGAAAAGGGCTTTGAGATCTTATCCTGAAGGGCTCCTGTCACCATATATTCAACTTTTTTCTGTTGCTACAACAGAATATCAGCACCTTGATAATTTATAAAGAAAAAATGTATAGGCTGTGGTGGTTTGAACGTAAACATTCCCAATAGCCTTATTTATTTGACAGAGAGATAGAGAAAATGGTTGCACCAGGCCTTCCAGCCTCTGCAAATGAACTCCAGATGCATGTGCCCCCCCCTTGTGCACCTGGCTCATGTGGGTCCTGGGGAATCAAACCTTGGTTCTTTGGCTTTGCAGACAAGCACCTTAACCACTAAGCCATCTCTCCAGCCCAGCCTCAAGAATTTTTGATTAAGATTCAGCTTCATACTTAAGTCTTCAGTTGGGAGAGTCCTGCTGGAGAATTCAAGAGGTTCAAAGGGCTTCTCTTGAATCCAGCTCTAAGGTGTGTGTTCAGAGTCAGCTTGTGCTTGTTGGAGCTGATTTGTTCTCTCTCTCTCTCTCTCCTCCCTCCCCAGTGATATATGATGAAATGAGCCAGCTCCTTCCACCATGATGAAGCTTCCCCTGGCATCTGCAAGCCTGAAACAAACCCTTTCATCCCCATAAGCTGCTTCTGGTCAGATGTTTGTCCCAGCAACACAGCAACACGAAGGCAACTACATGAGGTTTTAGTTCTGGAGGCTGGGACATCTCAACATTATGCTATCTGCTTGGCTTTTACTAGTGGCAAAAAAAAAAAAAAAAATGGAAGGACAAATGGGTGTATGCAAAAGACAAAATAGGAGAAGCAGCCTCATTTTACGACAACTGACTTTTATGGTGAGTGATCCAGTCCTGGGAGAGTAAGAACTCACTCACTACCAGAATTAACCTCGTTCCATGAGAAAGGCATTGATTCATTCATGAAGCCTCCATCCTATGACTCAAACACCATCCATAAACACCTCCCAATACCACCACATTGAAAAAATAAGGTTCCAACACTTGGACTTTTGAGGTATACACTGAAACTATGAACTGTTACAGTGTTTCTTTTCCCTACTACTGCTACCTAGGTAGACAAAAGAAGTCTGTTTCTAGAGAAAGATAGTTGTTGCTATTTCCCCACAAAAGACATTTTCTAAGACATTCATTTACCAGGTCAGAGTACCTGGAGGCTCTTTCCATTGGTCAAGACAGGAGGTGAGTATGGCATTCCTAAGTAGCTCCTGCGCCATTTATATCCTTCCTCCCCTTTCCTCCTTTGTCTGCATTTTGTCTTTGAGTTTACCTACAGCTCTGCTCTCCCTCACCCCATTTCTCCCTCCTTGATAAGATCTTTTATTTTCTCTTCACTCTGATCTGTCTCCAAATTGACTCTTCTTGAGGAATCATTTTCAGGGAGGAAGGGGACTGTTTGCAGAGGGAACTGAGCTCAGGATGAACGAGTTAAGGAGCGAGTGGAAGGGGGATTGCTTAGCATGCATGGGGCCTGGGCTTGCGTCCCAGCACTGGAAAAGAGAGGGAGAAGGAAAGAAAGAAGTGGGGGGATAAAGAAGGAATGGAGGGAGGGAGGGAGGGGAAAAACAAAGTACTTTGGCAAATTCACAAAAGTAGGCCATGACAGCCTGAAATAATTTAGGAAGTTAACAGTCTGATACTTTGCCAATCTGTGATGGTTTGATTCAGGTGTCCCCCATAAGCTTAGGTATTCTGAATACTAGTCTCCTCAGCTGATGGAGATTGGAAGTTAAAGCCTCCTGGATGGAGTGTATTGTTGGGGGCAGGCTTATACGTGTTATAGCCAGTTTCCCCATGCCAGTGTTTGGCACACTCTCATGTTGCTATTGTCCACCAGGGGTGGGGGGATGTCCACCCTCTGCTCATGGCATCATTTCCCCCTGCTATTATGGAGCTTTCCTTTGAGTCTGTAAACCAAAATAAACCCTTTTCCCCACAAGCTGTTCTTGGTTGGGTGATTTCTACCAGCAATGAGAACCTGAGTGCCACAGAGTCTATACTCTGTTGTCTTTTTTCTCTTCATTTATCAGATATTAGACAAAAGCTATGGTATTCTTGGGACTGACTGAGGAGAGGCAGCTCTAGCTATCTAGAACAAAGCTGCGTGGAAGGTGAGGGTGAGAAATCTTGAACAACAGTAGCAGTGAATTTCAAGTATGAGTATTCTTAATTTCTCTGATAGGGATTTCCTACGTAAATGCCAGCACCTTAGGCTGAAATCATATTGAGGGGTCAATTAGTTTAGGACCCCATCTTTAAGAAAGCCTAAATCTTTGTAAAATATAGCCTAATTATATAGTTCCTCAGAAATTTTCAGATTTTAAGCAAAACATGCAAGTTCTATTCACTTTCTTACCATAAAATAAAATTTTTAAAGTTTTCATCACCTAAAAGTCTGACGTCCACAAACATTTCCTCAGAGAGACCACCAAAGCCTGCATAAAGGTTGAGAGATGAAGGGGAAAAGCATCTTTGATATCTCTTTCTTACCACTCAGCCAGAACACAGCATGCTTCTCTTCTAGATTCTGTTCTCCTCAAAAGCTGTCTTCTTCTTCTGTTCTTCTTCCTCCTCCTCCTCCTCTTCCTCTTCGTTCTTCTCTATCAGAGATATTTGAATGCAGAAAAACTTTGGCCTCCAATTTGCTCAATGTTCTCTGTGGCCTTCTCCTCTCGACAAGTTTCCTAGACCATAGATTTGGGATTGAAGAGCTTCATAGAGGGAAGTCAAAGACAGAATAACTAATAGAAAAATCAAACTGTTCAAGCCCTTTCTAGTCTCCAACTGAGTAGCTAAGTCTCTTCCTTGAATGGATGACATCTCAAGATCAAGTTCAACTTCCCCAGGCAGAAATAGAATGGGTAAAGAAAGAGGTATAGAGCCAGGTGTGGTGGCGCACGCCTTTAATCCCAGCACTCAGGAAGCACAGGTAGGAGGATTGCCATGAGTTCAAGGCCATCCTGAGACTACATGGTGAATTCCAAGTCAGCCTGGGCTACAGTGAGACCATACCTCAGAAAACAAAAACAAAAACAAAAACAAAAAAGAAAGAGGTATATACTACTTAACGAAATTGGGCTTAATAATTGCTGAGTTTGAAGGTAAAATGTGAATTGTATATTATACCCAACATATATTTTTAATTAAAAGTCTAAAAGCCACATTTTTTAAAAGTGTAAAATTTAGCAGGGCGTGGTGGCGCATGCCTTTAATCCCAGCACTCGGGAGGCAGAGGTAGGAGGATCACCGTGAGTTCGAGGCCACCCTGAGACTCCATAGTGAATCCCAGGTCAGCCTGGGCTAGAGTAAGACCCTACCTCGAAAAACCAAAAAAAAAAAAAAAAAAAAAAGTGTAAAATTTAAAACCATGAGTGGTGTTACAACTCCAACAACTTAGCAACTTATTTTCCATTTCTCATATAGGCCCCTATTGTGTGTATATTTTTACATAATTTAATGATGAATTTAAAGTAATTGTGTTTTGTTATCATTTAGTAGACAACGTATCTATCATATCTCTTATAGTCTCTCCTATATTTATCATTTTAATCATTCAAAAATAGTCTGTCATTAAAGCAGTTATATCATTTTCCATTCTCATGAGCAGAGTATTAGAGTGCAATTCCTCATTTTCTCACCAACTCTTATTATTTTGCTTTTAAAAGAAATTGCAGTTGGATAAGAGTATAATTGCATACTTACCATGCACAACGTATATGATTCTAGCCTCAATACAAAAAATCAAAAGTCATCCTAGTGTGTGTGAAGAAGTAGTATCTGGGGTATCTCCTTGTGGTTTTGCACTGTATTTCACTAATGAGTAAAACTGCTCAGCATATTTTCATGTGTTTGTTTTCATCTTACATATTCTTGAAGAGATATCCATTCAGATCATTTGACAATTTTTCAGTTGGATGATTTGTCTTTTGTTATTGATTATGAGTTCTTTCTATATTCTGGATACTCAACTTTTACTAAATAGAAATGGAATTTTTGTAAAAGAAAAAAATTCAGGGCTGACATGATTGCTTAGTGGTTAAGGCATGTGTCTGTAAAACCTAAGGACCTCGGTTTGATTTTCTATTACTCACATAAGCAGATGCACAAGATGGCACACATGCATCTGGAGTTTGTTTGCAGTGGCTACAGGCCCTGGCCCACCCATTCTCTCTCTTTCTTTCTCTCTCTCTCTCTCTGTGTGTGTGTGTGTGTGTCTATCTGCATCTTTTTTACTCTCTCTCAAATAAGTTAAGGAATAAATTTTAAAAAACAAAAGTTTGTCATGTGTTTCTACTAAAATGTAGGCTTTCTCTAGTTACTACAGTTTTCGGTTAATTTTAGTGGTTTTTATTTGTATTTTATTTATTTATTTGAGAGAGAGTGAGAAATAGGCATGTGGAGAGAGAAAGAGAAAAAGGGAGAGAATGGGCATGCTATGGCCTCCAGCTGCTACAAACTCCAGATGTATGTGCCTCCTTGTGCATCTGGCCTACGTGGGTCATGGGGAATTGAACCTGGGTCCTTTGGCTTTGCAGGCAAGTGACTTTAATGCTAAGCTATCTTTTCAGCCCTAGTGTGTTTTTTTAAAAAAACTTTTAACATATAGATTTTTTCTCTTCTTTTAAATAACGTGTTTCAAATCAATTTCCTATGCTAGATGTCCACTTGTCAAAAGTATTGTTTCAAGATAAATGGCTACCAACAGCATATAAAGGCATAAAAAATTTTATTTTTATTGTTTTGAGAAGGTTAATTGGTGCGCCAGGGCCTCCAGCCACTGCAATCAAACTCCAGATGCGTGTGCCACCTTGTGTGCATGTGCTACCTTGAGCACTTGCATCACCTTGTACATCTGGTTTACGTGGGACCTAGAGAATCAAACATGGATTCACAGGTAAGCACTAAGCCATCTCTCCAGCCCTAAAATTAAAATTCTGATTTATCCATAGACTTCATAAGAATAAGACAAATCACAGATAAGAAAAGATATTGGTCATGCATATGAATAGTAAAAAACAGCCTAATGAAAAATGCAGAAAGGTTTCCTCTTGGGGAAAGATGGAAAGAGCGAAGATGCATTGACTCTGGGGTGGCTACATCTTTCTCAGCAGGACCTTGCTACTTTAGACATTATCAAGTTGATGCCCCTTTCACATGGAGTTGTCATCAAAAAGTCACAATTCATATAGATACAATTGATCTGTAAGTCATGGGTAACCCTGTGTTATAAAAGCCATATCTGGAGTTCACAAGATCAAGTTTCAAAGATGAACTAGAAAGAAATATTATGATGAATCTTGGGTATGCTAATACTAACATTTATTAACTCAGAATGACCCAAGTTGTCTTCAGCCAGAATGTTGTAAGTCATGTGGAAGTGGTACACCTAATGAATTTTCTACAGACATTCCAGGAACCAAAGGGAACTTCAAATGAGTCAGACATGTTTCTTATATTGACTGTCTGGGTCATGATAGTTTGATGGCCACTGTGCCCGTTTAACAATGATGGATGCAGCTCTCTGCCTGATAGCTAGTAATGAATCTTTTTAAGTTTTTTTTTTTTTATTATTGACAACTTCCATAGTTATAGATAATAAACCATGATACTTCCCTCTCCCCTGCACACTTTCCCCTTAACAACTCCACTCTCCATCATATCCCCTCCCTCTCTCAATCAGTCTCGCTTTTATGTTGGTGTCATCATCTTTTCCTCCTAATATACTGGTCTTGTGTGAGTAGTGCCAGGCATTGTGAGGTCATGGATATCCAGGCCATTTTGTGTCTGAAAGAGTGCATTGTAAGGAGTCATATCCTTCCTATGGCTCTTACATTCTTTATGCCACCTCTTCCGCAATGGACCCCGAGCCTTGGAAGGTGTGGCTAGTAAGGAATCTTGACCTCAGCCTCACACTTGTGGACACCTGGATACAACAGAAATCACAAAACTGGCTGGAGGAATGGACTGGGGAGATGGCTCAGTTGGTAAAGTGCTGGCTGCAGAAGCATTAGGACCTGAGTCCAGATCTCTGGCACCCACATAAAAGCTGGACATGGTGGAAGATGCCTGTAATCCCAGCACTGGGGAGGCAGAGACAGATGGATCCCCAGGGCAAGCTGGCTAGCTCCTCTAGGCAAATTGATGAGTTCTGGGTTCAGTGAGAGACTCTGTCTCAATAAATGTGATGGAGAGCAGTAGAGGAAGACACCCGTCAACCTCTGGCCTCCACATGCATGTGCACACACATGCACCCCCCCACATATACACACACCCCACACATGCAAAAAAGAAATTATGAAACTGAAGCATGGTTTAATATTATAGAATAAAATTGATTGCATAAAAGAATGTCAAGCTAAAGAAAAAATGAATAGATTCTTGCATTAGTGGAAGGAGTCCCCATTATTCTAATTTATGATTGTTCACACTATTATACCAATTTACTCAGTATTGAGATTGTCTGTGAATACATAGTAAAGAAAAATAAAAGTAACCCCAAAAGACTTTATTCCAAAACCTCAAATAATTGTTATTAGGTCACTTGATATTAATGAACCTTAAGGAAGGTATGGCTGGAGGTAGTCTTCTAAAAGAAGTATTAAAGGTGGGCTAAGATAGAGAAGTGAGACCAACTGTTGCTTTCAAAGATTATGAAGGAGCTGGGCGTGGTGGCACACACCTTTAATCTCAGCACTCAGGAGGCAGAAGTAGGAGGATCACGGTGAGCTCAAGGTCACCCTGAGATTACATAGTGAATTCCAGGTCTGCCTGGAATAGAATGAAACCCTACTTAGAAAAATCAAAAAAAGAAAAAAAAAAGATTATGAAGGAAAAACTCATGTGAAAGCCAATCTTTTCCAAAATTATATCATATTTGGATGGAGCACATTTTTCAGAGCAACACTAGGAAATTAATTTCCTAGTTCATTACCTTAGTAGATGCTTGTAAGGTTAGTCTCATTTTTGATCATGAGCATTTTAACCTCTAATGCTAACATAGGGTTCAGCGATAAATGTAAAAACTGTTACTGTTGGGTTGTATTTATATGACAGCAGTAGTTGAGCATTCCCAAGTAATGTCTAATTTATAAATCAATTATGGTTCAAATTTAAAACAATACTTTGCTACAACCATCCCTGACTATAGCACACATGCCATTGAAGCTATCTGAAAGCAAATTCCCCTTCATCATGATTCATCTTTGCATAGCTTCAGACTGAAGGACTCTTGTTATCAGTGAAAACCGGAAGATACAAATTTTCCTTGAAGACCAGCTCCCTGATGTGGCCTCATATTTTATATTGCTTTATCTGTGAAATTTTACATGAAAACTAATAGAGTCAAATAAAATGAAACCTTAGAATGTGAATGCTAGCCAGGAATGGTGGCACAGCCTTACTTCCAGCACTGAGGAGGTTGAGGTAGTAGGATTGCCATGAGTTTGAGGTCATCCAGGGTCTACAGAGTGAGTTCAAGTCAGTCTGGGCTACAGTGAGACCTTGCCTCAAAAAAAAAAAAAAAAAAAAAAAAAAAAAAAACTTGGAATAACTATAACAAAGGAAGTGAAAGATCTATACAATGCAAACATAAAAACACTCAAAAAAAGAAATTGAGAAGGACTTGAGAAGATGGAAAGACCTCCCGTGCTCCTGGATAGGCAGAATTAACATTGTGAAGATGGCAATCCTACCAAAGGCAATATACAGATTTAATGCAATTCCAATTAAAATCCCAACAGTGTTCTTCACAGAGATAGAAAAAAATGATCTCAAATTTCATATGGAAAGGCAGAAGGCCTCACATATCCAAACATATCCTCAGCAAAATAAATACCTCTGGAGGCATCACCATACCTGATCTAAAGCTATATTACAAAACCATAGTAATAAAAACAGCATGGTACTGGCATAAAAACAGGAGCATAGACCAATGGAATAGACTTGAGGATCCGGACTTTGGGTCAAGCAACTATAGCTACTTGATATTTGACAAAGGCCCTAACAATGTAGGCTGGAAAAAAGACAGCATCTTCAACAAATGGTGTTGGACAAACGGGATAACCATATGCAGGAAATTGAAACTTGATCCACACATCTCACTGTGCACTACACTCAAGTCCAAATGGTTCAAAGACCTCTAAGACCAGAAACTTGGCTACTACTGGAAGAAAATATAGGAAGAACTTTCCATAATATAGGAATGGAAAAAGACATCCTGAACAAAACCCCACTAGCTCACGATCTTAAACAGTCACTCAACCAACAGGATCACATGAAGCTAAAGAGTTTCTTTACAGACAAGCATACAATAAGCAAAGCCAATAGATTACCCACAGAATGGGAGAAAATATCTGCTGATTATCCAACTGACAGAGGCCTAATCTCTAGAATCTACAAAGAACTCAAAAATATAAACAGTAAAAAGTCAAACACCCCACTCACAAAATGGGGCAAACAGCTGAACAGGCAATTCACAGAGGAAGAAATACAAATCGCAAACACACACTTAAGAAAATGTTCATCAGCCGGGCGTGGTGGCGCACACCTTTAATCCCAGCACTTGGGAGGCAGAGGTAGGAGGATCGCCATGAGTTCGAGGCCACCCTGAGACTACAGAGTGAATTCCAGGTCAGCCTGGGCCAGAGTGAGACCCTACCTCAAAAAACCAAAAAAAAAAAAAAAAAAAAAAAAAAAAAGAAAATGTTCATCATCCCTAATCATCAGGGAAATGCAAATTAAAACAACTATGAGATTCCACCTTACCCCAATAAGGATAGCAAACATCAAAAAATCAAATGAAAATAAATGCTGGTGAGGATGTGGAGAAGTAGGAACACTCATCCACTGTTGGTGGGAATGTAAGATGGTACAACCACTTTGGAAAGCAATATGGAGACTCCTGAAAAAGCTGACTATACAGATACCAACAGACCCAGTTATTCCCTTACAGGTCATCTACCCTAAAACCTTCAAACCACAGGCCAGAGAGATTTGCTCAACCATGTTTGTAGCGGCCCAATTCATAATAGCTAAGAGCTGGAATCAACCCAGATGTCCATCACTAGAAGAATGGATAACTAAGATGTGGTATATCTACACAATGGAATTCTATACAGCAGTAAGAAAAAAATGACACAATGAAATTTGAGGAAAAATGGTTGAACCTGGAACAGATCATTCTCAGTGAACTTACCCAATCACAGAAAAAAGATCGCCACATAGTCTCACTCATCTACAGCACCTAATCTGAATCTACCCAAGATGCCTTACATATCCAGCAAGCATCTCGAGGAATAGACAATAGGATGGGTGGGGAGGGAGGGGAGGACAACGGAGGGGATGGGAAACACAAATCTAGACCCAAACAGCAATGGTACCATAAAATTCTATATCCTAAAAGGCAGACCAAATGGTTGAACCTTCACCAGGCCCTTAGAGGGAACACCTGAACCACAAGACACTGGAGAGGGTATGATGAAGACTGACCTTAATCTTCTACAGCCTCCCTCTCTCTCTCTCTCTCTCTCTCTCTTTTCTCTCTAACTCTTTTGTATTAGTTATCTTTTTCTTCCTTTTCTTAGTGGGCACTGACCTGTAACTCCCAGTACCAGCATGTGGCTATCATCCGTAATGAGCTTTTGATCAGAGAGACCTACAAGGTCTCCTAAAAGAAAGACAGATTTCTGTCAGAGTACTTGATGACCCACCAAACGTTAGTGGTAAGACCCTACTGCTGAAGACACTATATGCAGTTGATACATAACATGGAGTGTCATGGCTGGAAGCTGGAAAAGAGTCAGTCCCCAGACAGCCAGTGTGTCTAGTGCCAGAAGGTGCTACATGGGCAACTGGGGGAAAATGACCAATATCTGTCCAAGCAACTCATGGTCTAACCTACTTAGCAGCAAATAACCTGTTGTGATGCTCACACAAGTGCAATAGTGGTGCACAGCCACGGTGGGGAACCAACTGCTCTTGATTTGGTTAACTGATCCCCTCAGTGGTACGGGACCCATAGCTGGAGCTGGGAAACAAGTCAGAACCATATCCAAACATAAGCCCTCTCTCCATTATCAAGCTACCACCAATCGTGGGCTATAAGAGGGCCTATACCTATTAAATTCTCTATAAAAAAGTAAGGGTTATCTCATTTGTCTGGTGCTAACTTACTCTCTGTTGGAGAATCTGCTTCTCTTTTTTTTTAATATTTTTATTTTTATTTATTTTTTTGAGAGTGACAGACAGAGAGAGAAAGAGGCAGATAGAGAGAGAGAATGGGCGCACCAGGTCCTCCAGCTACTGCAGACAAACTCCAGACATATGCGCCCCCTTGTGCATCTGGCTAATGTGGGTCCTGGGGAATCTAGCCTCGAACCAGGGTCCTCAGTCTTCACAGGCAAGTGCTTAACCACTAAGCCATCTCTCCAGCCCTGCTTCTCTTTTTCAGATAGATGTAGATCCTAAGGAGAGAGCCACCCCATCATACCGCAAAAGGGGCCCAGCTGAAACTAAGAACAATTGGCGAAACAAGCAAGGGTGCTGTTTTCTTGGTGAACCAGGTACCAGCACAAGGGTAAAGGAAATCAACACAGAGAATAATCAACTCCTACCAAATGAGATATCCAGAGACCCAGAGGCCCCCAACACCTCATCACTGAAGCAGACCAAAAATGAACCCAACATTTAGGGAAATTTTGCAGAAGAGGGGGCAGAAAGAATGTCAGAGCCACATGTTGGGTCATGATATGTAGAGACTTTTATCCTACCCATAACTGTAGGCTAACTCCAGAATGCATGACCCATGTACCTCAACAAGAAGGGGCCAAGGGGAGGGGGTAGATCATAGATGAACCTAATAATGGTACCAGATTGACTGTATTCGCTGAGTACAAAACTAATTAATAAAATAAATAAATAAATAAAAATAAATTAAAAAAAAAGAGAACCCTCCACCCCCCCCCCAAAGGGGATGAATATTAGTTCCCATAGACAAACCTTTCTCCATACTCTCTTCCTGAACAGGAACATAGGAAACCAGAGTCAAAAGTTCTTACCCTCCCTGTTGCCCTGAGACCATTAATTCATTAATTTATGCCTGAAATCTCAACCTTTGCTCACTGGCAAATATTATGCCAAGTGATTCTAGATGACTAACAAAGACCTTTCCAGTCTTTCTTTTTGGATTTTTTTTTGTTTGTTTTAGTGGAGCTGGGGATAGAGCCCAGGGCTTCTTATATGGTGGACAAGCACCACCACAGATCTCCTTCAGCCCTGTTTTTCCTTAATCAATACGGTTATGGCACAGATTTTAATAGGAATCTCTGGGCCTTACAAGAAGTAAAAGAGGGGACTGAGGAGATTGCTCAGTGGTTCAAGTCACTTGCTTGCAAGGTCTGCCAGCCCAGGTTCAATTCCCCAGTACCGACATAAAGCCGTACACAGTGGCATATATATCTAGAGTGAGGCCCAGTTATCTCCATTCTCATTCTCTCATTTTCTCTCTCCACACAAATAAATAAATAGTTTTAAAAAAAGTAAGAGATGTTCAAAATCAAAGACTTTTAAACCCATTCTACACATGTCTACACTTTTCCTTGCTATTCTTTCCATTTATTCATGCTCTTGCTTCATAAGAGATTCTGTTAGAAAAATTATTTCCCAGCTGGGCGTGGTGGTACATGCCTTTAATCCCAGCACGTGGGAGGCAGAGGTAGGAGGATTGCCCCTGAGACTACATAGTGAATTCTAGGTCAGCCTGGGCTAGAGTGAGACTCTACCTCGAAAAAGAAAGAAAGAAAGAAAGAAAGAAAGAAAGAAAGAAAGAAAGAAAGAAAAAGGAAGGAAGGAAGGAAGGAAGGAAGAAAGAAAGAAAGAAAGAGGGCTGGAGAGATGGCTTAGCAGTTAAGCGCTTGCCTGCAAAGCCTAAGGACCCCCGTTCGAGGCTCAATTCCCCAGGACCCACGTTTGCCAGGTGCACAAGGGGGTGCACGCATCTGGAGTTCATTTGCAGTGGCTGGAGGCCCTGGAGCGCCCATTCTCTCTCTCTCTCTCTCTCTCTCTCTCTCTGTTGCTCTCAAATAAGCAAATAAAAATTTAAAAATATTAAAAAAAAGAAAGAAGGAAGGAAGGAAGGAAGGAAGGAAGGAAGGAAGGAAAAAGGAAAGAAAGAAAACGTGGCTGACACAAGAATTGTTGTAGAAGCTTCAAGCAAAGATATCACGCAGAGATTCTGATCTAATTGGCCAGGCTGGAGCCCAAGCATTGATAATTTGTTAAATTCTGCAGTGTTGAAAAATAAACTTAGTTGAGGAGTGGACATTTTAAATGATGGTATCTCCTTAGTTTTGGAAGTCTGATAATTTTGTTTAGTTTGCTTTTCTTAAATTTGCGTTGATGTAGGATTATATGCTATATTTACTACATTGTGCCCTTTGGATCTTGAAGGTGCTTTGTGGAAGTTTAGAAGCTGTGACTGTGGGTCATTATTTAAATTTATTAGTTTTAAGGAAAATTACTGATATTATTTACTTGATTGACTCTGAAGGGGCATGTTGTAGCATGAAGATTACATTTATGGAAAACAAGATTCTAAATTTAAAAAAACAGTGGGAAAGGCTTTGACAGGAGCTTCACAAAATTGGTAAGAATAATAAAAATTCTCTTTGTTATTCTAGAATATAGAATAAAATAGAACAATTGAATAGAAATGATGTTTATGCTGTATCACAGTGTACAATGCATTTTATTATCACCTGTCATGCTGCTGGCCATTCTCCTTTACTTATAAATTATATCAATTGACCAAACAAAAAAGAAAAAAAAAAAAAAAAAACAGCGGTGGGTGGCACACGCCTTTAATTAGGAGGCAGAGGTAGGAGGATGGCCATGAGTTTGAGGCCACCCTGAGACTACATAATGAATTCCAGGGAAGCCTGAGCTAGAGTAAAACCCTACCTCAAAAAGCAAAACAAAACAAAACATACATATATATATATATGGCTTACTATCCTACTCCCCACAACCCCATCAGCATTTCTGGTAACTTCATCATCCATATGGACAATCGATCTTAATCACAATTATGACTGTATTGCTTGCTTAAGTTCTGAAATATTTTCATTAGTACTTTCAATCTCATCTTGAGTGTCATCCTCCAAATGTTCAGGCTTTTCTATCAATATCAACTAGGCTGCTCCATGTAGAATTAATATCACATGTTTTTCACCAAAGTATGCCTTGTGCCCTCTGGAGCAGCGTGTGAGCCATACCTGAGGCTACATGAGCCACAGGCAGAGAGATGGAGGGCCACTTACATGAAATGAAATGTTGGAAGCAGAGACTTGAGATGATAAGGCCAAGGAGAGTGCTCTAGGACCATGCAACCATACTTCCCTGACAGAGATACAGACTTTCTCCACAAATTCTGAAATGTCTTCAGCTTCTTTCTCTGATTCTCTAGATAATGGCTCTAACAACATTGATTTCTTTAGCAGTTTACTACCTGCCTACAGCTTTGGCTTCCTCTCTTGAAAATGTCCTTTCATTGTCTACCAGATGACCAGGCTGACATTTTTCCAACTGTTTCTAATCCACTTACATTTTAATTATAAATTTTGTCTTTAAGTTATCTCTCTGCTCTCACTTAGCTGTAAGCATTTACAATTAGCCATGGAACGGACTGAACGCCTTGTTGCTTAGAAATTTCTTTTGCCAGATATTCTAGTTCATCTCTCTTAAGTTCTGCATTTCATACATTCCTAGGTGTGAACACAACGCAGTGAAGTTCTTTGGACCTTTATTACAACAATGGTCATTATTCCAGTTTCCAATACCACCTTCCCAGTTCCATCTGAAACCTTGTCATAATGCCCTTTATGATGCATATTTCTAACAACATTCTGATTATAACCACTTAGGTCCTTAAGAAGTTCCAAACTTCCCCTGCTCTTTCCTTCTGTGCCTTCACTGAAATTGTCCTTAACATTCTGTTAACAATACAGGCCTTTCCAATCACCTTAAACCTTCTGGAACCTTTACACAGTGAGTTACAAAGGCATTTCTAAAATCTCAGGTATTGATGAAGGAACAACTCAATCATTGGTACTATGTTTTTGTTATATTATTTTGGTCCACTTTTTGTGGACTAAGCCTGGGTAATTTATAAAGAATAGAAACTTATTTAGCATGGTCCTGAAGGCTGAGAATACAGGAATCAGGCACCAGCACGTTCTTAGCACCTCTCAAGAGTTTTCTTAATACATCATTTCATGCCAAAGAGCATCACATGGTGGGAGAGAGCAAATATACTAGTGCAAATTACTCTTTCTTTCCTTTTCTTTTACTTGAGAGAGAGAGAGCGAACAAGGTGGATAGACAGAGAGAGAGAATGGACACACCAGGGCCTCTAGTCACTGCAAACTCCAGATGTACAGCTGGCTTGACGTGGGTACTGGGCAATTGAACCCAGGTCTTTAGGTTTTGCAGGAAAGTACCTTAGCCACTGAGCCACATCTCCAGCCCTACTTTCTTTTTAAAAATTATTTTACTTATTTATTTGTGAATAAGAGAGGGGGAGGGAAGAAAGAAAGAATATGGGCACACCAGGTCTTACTGTCGCTGCAAACAAACTCCAGACACATGTGTTACTTTGTGTTTCTGCTGGGGATTATATAGGTAAATTTGCCCAAGATTATAAAAAGTGGTGAGTCTAGAATTTTAAATATGTCAACCATTCCTTTTTTTAAAGAAACATTCTAAATAGCTATTTTTTTAATTTCTCATTTTTATCTTCATTGTATGTATTCATTGATCATCATACTGAGAAGGGACAGAAAGGCCCTCAGGAGCAAGCAGAGCTGTTACAGGTAGCAGGCAGCATGATGGATGCCTGATGGAGATGGCAGGTGGAGCTCAGAAAGTCCTGGGAGTGTCACTTTGCTGTTATCACCATGGCAACATGGTAAATGGAGCTGCTATCTCTTGGTAGGCTTTTACTTTCCATTTCTAGGTTAACCAGCCTTCTCCTGGTTGGTCCCCATGATTTTTAAGGCATTTGCATGGACCCAACCAGCCAGGGTACACCTATATAAACCCTTGCACACAGCTTCCAGCTGCAGACTCACCTTAGCTCATCTGAGGAGAGACTCACAAGAGGAAGAGTATGTCTCCTTGCATCAAAAGGAGGACCTTCCACTCCTGAGACCTACCTCAGAGTTAAACACTCCTGTCTGCCAAGGGGAGAGGACCTGCTTTGAGAAGATCTGCCCCTGCCTTGGAGGCTTACTCATTGGAGGAACAATATCTGCTTCTGCCTCTGAGACCCATTGCTCTGACTCCTGCTTCTACAGGACCCCTCATGGCCAGTATTGCAAGACTCAAGGGTTCAGTCCCTCCCAGTTGGCAAACTGCCACCACTGAGAGTCCAAGTTATCACTGCCCCTTTCAGTTGCACTCCCCATGAAGAAAGCCTCTTCATATGATCACACTTCACTTCTGTCTGTCCACTTCATTCTTCAGGGTGGAGCAATAAAAACCAGACAGAAGAATTGCCTATCTCAGTACTGTTTTACATATGGACAGTTCTCATACAGGTTTATCTTGTACATTGAGTATATTTTTCCCTCTACCCTCCTCTCTTCTACCTCTCCACTCATTAGTCCCTTTTGTTCCTCTAGACAGTTTTGAAGCTACTTTTATATCATACACAAACACACATTATATACATGATTTTTATGTATCTATGTAAAATCTAAGGAGCTGGAGACATGGCTCAGCAGTTAAAGGCACTTGCTTCCAAAGCCTGATGGTTCAGGTTCACTTCCCCAGTACCCATGTAAAGCCAGCTGCATCTGGAATTCATTTACAGTGGCAGGAGGTAAGGTCCTTGCCAGGCTCCCCCGACAGGTAGTGCTGAGGAAGGACCAGGCCAGCTGGTTGCTCCCAAGAGGTTGAGGAGGAGGATGAGTGTCCACGGACAGGAACAAACCACTGAGCCGGGGTCTTGTTGAAGCAGGAACTTGCTTTATTGTAACCGGCAAGTATTTATATAATGTTGAGAACAAAGGTGGGGATTTTAGGATGGGGTGAGATGTAAGGGTCAATAGAATACCGCAAACTCTGAGATGATTGGTTCTAAGCGCGCACGGGTGGGAGCTCTAACTTCCTGTGCGGAAGTAGCAGGCCAGAGGCCATTTGGCCCCCTGCTGAGTCATAGCTTGGCGGAGGCAGTTTGCCAAACTTTAGCTAGGCTCAGGAAGTTCCACTAGGCCTCACATCTGGGCCTCTCAAGGCCCAAAATCTCCCCCTTTTGTTTTTGTAAGAGCATTAGTCATCATGGCCCCTGTCTTAGGTTGTCCTCCTCTGGGGATCTTACCCATCACTGGGTACCAGGTATTTAGCTCGCTGAGAACCCCCTCCATGGCCTATCTTAGGTTGTCTCAGTCAGTCTGAGATCTTACCCGTCATTGGTCACATGGAGGGCAGAGGAGGTGGCAGTGGGTCATCTGAGGAACTTAATTCTTGAGCTGCCAGCCTGTGATAATGAATCTCAACCTGATGGATTTTTATTGCCTCTAGCTGCTGGTAAATGAATTGTATAATTTTGTTAATTACACAAGGCCCGACAGTGAGGATAAAGAGAAGGAGAAGGAGGGGCACAAGTAGGGGAGGAAGGTAGGGTAAGAAGCCATGTAAGCCCGTCCACAGTGGGTTGTCTTGAAGGTCCCACCATCTCTTCTCCAGGTCCTCTTGAAGCCTTTTGATCTTGTTCTGAACGATTTCCAATCTATTGGCATAGAAATAGCATTTTTCCTGTAAAAACAAGCATATGCCTCTCTATTTGGCCATTAGTAGGTCTAGTCCCCTCCTGTTTTGTAGGACTACCTCAGCCAGGGAATCTAGCTGTTGTTGGAGATCAAGGATAGTGTTGGACACGGCTTTTATGTCACTCATCAACTGGAGAGAGAGCTTTCAGTGGAGATGGACTGCCATACCCATCCCGGCTGTCCCAGTGGCCATGCCTGCCGTTATTCCCAACCCAACGAGTAGGGTCATATGGGCAACTGTAGTTGTATCATTGATGATTACTTTAAGCAGCCGGGGCGAAAGGGCGGAGGGAAAGCCAGAAATCCTCCGCAAGGGAGGGAATTGTTTGCTTTAGCAGGGTGAAGACCATTTTAGGAGCAGTCCTCAGGGGTGGGACACTCCCTGGAGGGGTGATTATCAGTGTCCCCTTGTTGGGGTAAATATTTTAGGTCCCTTGCTGGTATCCAAATAGGTCATTTTTATCTTGAGGGAAGACATATCCAAACCCTCTCCCTGCTGTGAGGAGTGGGTCTGGTCCTCTCCAGGCCCCAGTCAATGGGTCTCTCTATTTGACCTTGATCGAGCTGCATGTGACAGAGGATGACCAATGTTTTTGAAATGGAGACATTATTTTATTTCTCCAAAAATTTAAATTATTTAAGGTGAATAATGCTTTTTTTAGCTGATCATGGGGGATAGTGACTCCTCCTTTTGTTTTTGTAATTGTGATTTAAGTGTTTGGTTATATCTTTCAATGATAGCTTGGCCTCAAGGGTTATATTGAATGCCTGTAGCATGTGTAATTTGCCACGTCTGGAGGAAACTTGTAAAGTTTTGACTTTCAAAGCAGGGGCCATTATCTGTTTTTACTTGATCGGGCAGCCTGAGAGTGGCAAAACATTGAAGCATATGACAAATGGCATGTTTAGATTTCTCCCCAGCATCTGCAGATGCCCAACAGGCACGGGAGAAAGTATCAACCAATAAGAACATATATTTAAGTTTTCCAAAGGGGGAATAATGAGTAACATCTATTTGCCAAAGATGGTTGGGGCGAAGGCCCCAAGGGTTACTCCTGGAAGTTTGGGGGGGGGGGACCTGGAAGAAGGGTTGGCAAGACTTGCATGTCCTAATAATCTTTTTAAGATTTTTATTTGGTATTTGGGGGAATCTTTGTTTAAGACATCTCCAGTTGGTGTGGGTTAAGGAATGAAATTGGATAGCCTCTGAGACAGTGTGACAGTGAGCCGCAGAGGGCGGGGGAGGCTTTGTCTTGTTGGGGCACTCCTTTTTAAAGTGGACCTCGTCCCCACACCCGAAACATGTTGATTTTTTAGGATTTAACTGTAATGCACAGATCGTAGTGGCCAAATCTCTGTGTTTATTTTCCTGAAGGGCGGCAGCCATGGCCCTAGCCTGATTGGAGATAGTGCCAATGTCCTTGGTGGCTACAATCCATCTACTCATGGATTTATCCTTGAGACCCACACAGGCGAGGCGGTGATCGTCCATCATCCCTTCCCAGACCAACATTTTAGCAAACTGATCCCGTAATGCCCCTGGGGGAAATTTTCTTTGGAAACTTTTTTCCACCCTATGTATAAATGTAGCCAAGTCCTCAGATGGTTTTTGAGTAATACCCATAAGTGGGGGTTCAGAGGGTCCCTCATGAAGCCTTTTCCATGCCACCAAGCCCAGTGCCCTGACCTGGTCCCTATACGGGTCAGGTATAGCCGCCTGTTGAGTGCCTGTAGCATATTGATCAGAGGTACCGGACAGCATCCCAAAAGTTATCAGCATAGGGGGCTGTTGGTTTTGGTTTTGTTCTGCCTGTGTATGGCACTCATCTTTAAAAAAGGCACACCACTTAATGTATAGGGGACCCAACAAGACAGCCCTGACTAGATTTTTCCAATCTTGGGTTGTACAAGGTTGATGGGCAAGTCCCTATAACAGGGTCTCAGCCCAAGGAGAGTTAGGTCCATCCTCCGATACTGCCCTTTTAAGCTCCTTAAGATCCTGAGCTTCCCATGGATACCGGGCATCAGGGTGATTGTCCCCAGGATTTAGCTTGATGGGAAATAAAAAAAGTAGCTTTATTTTCTGGCGGCTTGGCGACCAAATATGAAGGAGGGGCCAAGGGGTCCAGAAAGGGTTAGTCGATGGAGGAGGTGGAGGAGGTCCCCTGGAATGCCGGGCTCCCCTGGCAGGTAGTGCTGAGGAAGGACCAGACCCGCTGGTTCCTCCCAAGGGGTGGAGGAGGAGGATGAGTGTTGATGACTCAGAAACTCTCCTAGTCACCAGAGAAAACCCAGACTGAGTCGGGAGTCTTGTTGAAGCAGGAACTCACTTTATTGCTACAGGCGGTTGCCTATATAGTGTTGAGAACAAGGGTGGGGATTCTAGGATGGGAGGAGAGGTAAGGGCCAATGGCATACCGCAACCTCTGAGATGATTGGTTCTAAGTGCGTGCACGTGGGAATTCCAACTCCTATGTGGAAGTAACAGGCCAGAGGCATCTTGCTGAGTCATAGCTGGCCAGAGGCAAATCGCCAAACTTTAGCTAGGCTCAGGAAGTTCCACTAGGCCTCATGCCCAGGCCTTTCAAGGCCCAACATCTCCCCCTTTTATTTTTCTAAGAGCATTAGTCACCATGGCCCCTGTCTTAGGTTGTCCCCCTCTGGGGATCTTACCCCTCACTGGGTACCCGGTGTTTAGCTCTCTGAGAACCCACTCCATGGCCTGTCTTAGGTTGTCTCAGTCAGTCTGAGATCTTACCCATCATCAGTCACATGGAGTGCAGAGGAGGTGGTGGTGGGTCATCTGAGGAACTTAATTCTTGAGTTGCCAGCCTGTGATAATGAATCTCAACCTGATGGATTTTTATTGCCTCTAGCCGCTGGTGAATGAACTGTGTAATTTTGTTAATTACACAAGGCCCGACAGTGAGGATAAGGGAAAGGAGAAGGAGGGGCCCAAGTAGGGGAGGAAGGTAGGGTAAGAAGCCATGCAAGCCCATCCACAGTGGGTTGTCTTGAAGGTCCCGCCATCTCTTCTCCAGGTCCTCTTGAAGCCTTTTGATCTTGTCCTGAACAATTCCTGATCCATTGGCATAGAAGCAGCATTTTTCCTGTAAAAACAAGCATATGCCTCTCCTTTCGGCGGTTAATAGGTCTAGTCCCCTCCGGTTTTGTAGGACTACCTCAGCCAGGGAATCTAGCTGTTGTTGGAGATCAAGGATAGTATTGGACACGGCTTTTATGTCACTGATCAACTGGAGAGAGAGGTTACCCATCCCAGCTGTTCCGGTGGCCATGCCTGTAGTTATTCCCAACCCAATGAGTAGGGTCATATGGGCAACTGTAGTTGTATCATTGATGATTAGTGAAAGCAGCCAGGGAGGCCCAGATCAGAGGCAAATCCTCCGCAAGGGAGGGAGTTATTTGGTTTAGCAGGGTGAAGACCATTTTAGGAACAGTCCTCAGGGGTGGGACACTCCCTAGAGAAGTGATTGTCAGTGTCCCCTTGTTGGGACAAATATTTTAGGTCTCTCTCTGGTACCCAAATGGGTCTTTTTCTTCATACAAAGTTTTCCCATGGACAAAAGTTCTACACAAGTTTCTATCAAAGAACTCCTTTCTGTTACAGAGTTTTTGCACTTCAATCACTTCTCAGTACAAAAGATTATTCCAAGGTTGGGAAACAAACAAACCCTTTGATCCTGGCAATACAAACATAAATCTTAAGGAATGGCTAGCTCTTATCAGTAACACTGAATGTGCATAATCTTGCTTACATGTAGGTGCTAAAGTCTTGCTGTCAAATGGCCCAGAGCTATGGATACAAGGCCAGCCAAATGGCTCCAGACAATTCCTCCCCCCCTTTTATTAATGAACCAGGCCCTTCTGGGCCTTAGTGCAGAAAGACTGTGCCTGTCTTAGGTTGTCCTCTACGCTATTTAGGCCTTACCCGTCATAGGTACATGAATTCCATCATTCATGCCCTGTCTTAGGTTCACCTAAATCAAGAGAATCTTACCCGTCTTTGACTACCACCCTCTGCAGGGACTTGAAGATAATGTCTCAGGAAGCTGGGGTCAGGTCCATAGCTGTATCCCATGTACTTTTGCACGGATATCCATAATGGATCTCAAAAGGCACTTAACGAGTATGGGCAGCAGACACAGAATGAGCAAAAGACAAACACCTGTAGCAGCAAAGCTTCCTATCCAAGAAGTGAGATAACTCCATCCAGGCAAGGCAGACTTAAAAGCAGATATTAAGTCATCAGCAGCTTTAGCTGCATCAAAAGTAAGATGATTATTTTGCAAAGTCAAAATCTCTGAATGCAACTGAATCAGATCCAAGGAAATATTTTCTTTTTTTTCTTTTTTTTTTTTTTTGGTTTTTCGAGGTAGGGTTTCACTCTAGCCCAGGCTGACCTGGAATTCACTATGTAGTCTCAGGGTGGCCTCGAACTCATGGCAATCCTCCTACCTCTGCCTCCCGAGTGCTGGGATTAAAGGCGTGCGCCACCACGCCCGGCTCAAGGAAATATTTTCATTGTGCCAAATACCTCTTAAATGCATTTTCCCAACGCTGTTGACTGTCATTATATTTTTTAAAAGTAACACAAATCTATTGAAAATCTACATGACACTCCAAACAAGTTCTAACTTTCAACCCTAGTATCTCTTCGCCCAAATACGTAACCACATCATACAGAGCATCTAACAGGTGAAACTGTATCTAGGGTAAGGATCGAGCCCAAGATCTTAAAGGGAGGCGCAGTTTGAACTTTCTCAGGAGCTACTTTAAAGCTGTGAGTATGAAGGATAGTTGGACATTAAAAGTACAAGCCTAAAGCCAAAAGCCACAGCACACTTCAGAAACTCCAGCTAGGCACACTTTGCATATCTTCAGATTGAAATCTGAAACCCACCACCACACCTTAAGATCCAACCAGTGACATTGCCTCCAGCCATGTGGCTGCAGAATGCAAACTACAAACAAATAAACAACTGAATATATTGGGGGCCATCTATTCAAACTACCACATTCTGCCCCTGGCTCCCAGTAGATTTATAACCATCACACATTATAAATTGTACTCAGTTCAATTTCTAAGGTGCCCACAGTCTTGACCAATTTAAGATATTAAGACCTGTTAAATCAAACAAGTTAAAGACTTCTAACATATAAAGGCACAGACTAAACATTTTTAACTGGTATAAGGCATAGCAAGGAGAGACTAAAACAATGTAAACTCAACCACCATCCAAAAGTGTTTGCATTTCTATGATAGTCTTCCCTCAGGCATCCTTTCCATGGTAAAGCAATTGGACCATCTTCCTTTAAGATTGCTAATGTGTTTGACAATAGCAGATTCAGTAACCTAAAACCAGTCTCAGTGTCTGTAATTTTAACTTTCATGAGGTTTTCCAGCTTAAAATCTTAACTCTCTCAGTCCAATATCTCTAGCCAAGCACATCAGTCCATTACAAATTTAACCTCGATCAAACTGTCTGGGCCTGGGCAGCAGGATGCAGCCAGCCCTTATGCCAGTAGCCCAGTTCCAACAAAGTCCTCTGCAGCCTTTCCTTCCCCTTAGAAAGCTAATAAGCCAAGCCTCGAAGTTCAATGCTGTCTGCACTTAGCATTCTCAGACTCTCATCAGAATAGTCCATAAAATTTGGCTTACCACTCCAGAAGACACCTTCAGTTGCAAGCACCAAGTCCATGCCTATTCCTCCAAAACAAAGGTTCCAAAAGATCAACATCCACATGGTCAGGTTCATCTCAATCCACTCCTCGGTACCAAGTTCTGTAGCAGACAGCTTTGGGTTCACTGAGATGAACTTCCAGACCAGACACATTTATGGAGGAAGGGATATTTATTGAAGCTTACAGATCCAGGGGAAGTTCCATAATGGCAGATAAAGCTGGCCTGCCTTCACAGGCCCAAGAAGAGAGAGACAGAAAGAGAGAGAAGCACAAGCCCAAAGGTCAAAAGCCACACAGTGTGTCCACTAGGGACATATGACCCATTCAGAAATACAAAAGCCGCAGATGCAGCTTGCTGGCAGGCCGAAAGTGAAAGGAAAGAGAAAGAGAACAAAGAGATGTTGAGACAAGCAAGTACAGGTTATAGAAGCAAAGTTTAGCACATTAAATATGAAGATTGCCTCATAACTTATGAGGGTACACCCACCCACATATGCACACTGATTGAACTCCTCAATGAGAATGCCTCACACGGGGCACCAGTCTGCCGGGTTCCTGTGGACCCATGTTGGGCGCCAGACTGCCAGGCTCCCCAAGCAGGTGGTGCTGAGGAAGGACCAGGCCCTCTGGTTCCTCCCAAGGGGTTGAGGAAGAGGGTGAGTGTCGACGGCCAGGAAGAAACCACTGAGCCGGGAGTCTTGTCAAAGGAGGAACTCACTTTATTGTAACTGGCAGTTGTTTATATAATGTTGAGAACGAAGGCGGGGATTTTAGGATGGAGTGAGATGTAAGGGCCAATTGCAGACCATGACCTCTGAGATGATTTGTTCTAAGTGCACATGGGCGGGAACTCTAACTTCCTGTGCAGAAGTAGCAGGCCAGAGGCCATTTGGCGCTCTGCTTAGTCATAGCTGGGTGGAGGCAGTTCGTCAAACTTTAGCTAGGCTCAGGAAGTTCCACTAGGCCTCATGTCCAGGCCTCTCAAGGCCCAACCGGTCCTGTTGTGTCCATTCTCCCTGCTCTCTCTTTCCAAATAAATAAATATTTTAAAAATCTAGGAAACGCCTATGAAAGAAGGCATTTGATACTTGTATTTCTGACTTTTGTGTTAACTTTTCCTAGGGAGACATGAACCAATGTCCTCCCTAGATAGGGCATCAACAACAGATCAAAGGAGTAATTTTACCAAAGCTCAATGCAGCAAACCAATGAGTGTATTGAGCTTACCTATAGAGCATGGGTGACAATTTATCAAAGTTTTACCCTTAAACTCTCTACACAACTTGCAGGCAGCTCAGCTAGTCAGAGTTTCTACTTCCCCAGCAATTGGTACTGCTTATGTAATAACCTTGGGCATAGGTCTAATAAATTTTAGTAGCATCCTGAGACTTATGAGTTGTTCACTTCTTAACCCTTGTAAGTTTTATGTATTTCCTTCCAGGATGGATGTTTCCATTTGGAGGATACTGCTATACAACACTTCATCCCTTCCCTTGGCTCTCCTTCTACTACCTCTTCTGTAATGGTCCTTGAGCCTTGGAGATGGTGATAGAGACGCCTGGTTATTTTCATCCCTCTATGGCTGCATAGTGGGCCATTATGCTATACAAAGTTATTTAATCTTAGGAGCTTGTCCAGTTATTAGTACAGAATATCTCTCATGAATAAAAGAGAAGTTTTGGGACTGGAGAAATGGCTAAGTGGTTAAGGCACTTGCCTGCAAAGCCCAGTGACCGGGATTTGATTTCCCAGCACCCACATAAAGCCAGATGCACAAAGATGCATGCATCTCAAATCCATTTGCAGTGTCTGGACACTCTGGCATACCCATTATCACTGTCTCTCTTTTATCTCTCTCTGTTTGCAAATAAATAAATAAAATTTTAAAAAAGAGAAAAAGAGAAGTTTCCTTTTATGATCAATTGGACCTGGCAGCAACAGTGATCTATGGGCACAATTATAAATGTTTAGAAGGCAGTTTGACAGGCAAATCATACCCATTTAACAAACAGTAACAAACAATGGCCTCCCCCCTGAGGTCTTTGGCTTCCCCAACCACAGTCTTTTGCCCTGGCTTATAGTAGCAAATATGACTTCCTCTCTATGGAGCAGTTCTTAAATCCAATTAGAGAACAGTTGGTTGTGCTATAACAGTCATTCCACTATTGCACCAGCACATCTTGCCTGGCATATTTAGACTGTAGTAGTCAGGGTTCCTAGCCAAGAAGGACTTTTAGTGACAAGTTTTCTCCAGTACCCCACATGGCCTCTTTTGGCATTTTGAAAGCCCATCAGCAGTCAGGGAGCTTTCAACTAGCCTCAGCTTGCTTTCTCCATGTCCTACAGCCAAGGTATGTGGTGTATTCAACAATAGAGACTTACCATTTTGTTCTTACATGTAACCAACAGCAGTGTAAATAGTCTTTATGGTCTGTGGGTCTCCTTAGTCAACAACTCAAAGGGAGATAGCATGCTCCTGGTACTGGGATTTTCATCCAATAATCTTATGGCCTCACTGGAGTTGGATCAAGCTGTTCCACCTAGCCCAGGGCCAAGGATGAGTGAGATAATGCTCTTGTCTTCTGTGGTGTTGCTCAGGCTAGCTCCCTAGGTCTGACAGGCTCTAGGCCAGCATTGTGGCTACACTATTGGTGGCTGCCTCTCTCTCATACACACCTGGCTGCTGAGAGCTAGGGGAATAATTTCCATCCCAACATGTCTTCTTTCAAGGGAGAAATATATACTTTATCCTGGGGGGATAACTGCTTACCCCTGAGTCTAATTTAGTCTTTTTTTAAAAAATAATTTTTTTGGTTATATTTGTAATGACAGAGAGAGAGAAAGAGAGAGAGATAGACAGACAAATGGCAAGTTGGCCTCCTGCCACTGCAAACAAACTCCAGACACATGTGCTACATTGTATGTCTGCCTTTATGTGGGTACTGGGGAATTGAAACCAGGCCATAAGACTTTGCAAGCAAGCACATTTAGCCACTGAGACATCTCACCAGCCCAAACTTATTCTTTTTTTAATTTGAAATTGAAGTTATCACTTATGCTGTCCATGAACTGTTTAGCTATAAAGCTTTCTAGAAGCTCATTAGCACATTTGGTTTCCTGTCATTTTTTTACTCCAAAATTCTGTTTGATACAAATCTTGCCACATTTGCCTTTGAATGAACAGCACAGACCCTTTGTGTGCTTTGCCCTTTTTTAAAATCCTTTTTGATGGTTTTAGTACTTTGTGAACCTAATTTAGATGCCAGACCAAATTTGCATGGTAATCTAAGTCATTCAGATCTGTCAAGGCCTCTACCACCTCATAAATATTATGATCCACCAAGGGCTCAGAAAAGTCACTAAAGCTCTAGACCAGTACTGAGGTTCTTGCTGATTCAACTTCTTTCTTTTTTAAAATATTTAGTTTCATTTGTTTATTTATTTGACAGAGAAAGAAAGAGAGAGAGAATAGGCGTGCCAGGGCCTCCAGGTATTGCAAACAAACTCCAGATACATGCGCCCCCTTGTGCATCTGGCTAACATGGGTCCTGGGGAATCGAACCAAGGTCCTTTGGCTTTGCAGGCAAATGCCTTAACTGCTAAGCCACCCCTCCAGCCCTCAACTTCTTTCTTAAGTCTCTGGTGAACACAGATCTATCTGGCCTGGTGAAGTGGGCGTCAAACACTGCTGGCTCATGCCCAGTTCCTTTAGTAATGCTTGTCTTCTGTATTGTCTTCCAGTCCCTGAAATTCATGAATTATTTCACCCATGATAACCAAATATCCCCAATGATTTATATGAGGCAGTCCATCAAGGACTGGTTCCCCTCATGTTGCCTTACGTTACACAGCCTTTGTCTCAAGGACAGATGGGTAGTTAACACTAGTTACTCCACTTCCACAGGACTCAGACTGCCGCCATGCTCCACAAGCCAGACCATGGGTAGTTCTTTCACTTCTTACTTAAAAGTCATTCTCTCAGGCAGTTCAGAGGCAGAATATTCCCTGACTATCATGGTTTCTTACACCTTCCATTATCAAGGCCCCATCTGCATGCTGCGTCATGGATTTTCCCTCCTGAGTTAAAGGTTGGACTTGAGGGGCTTCTGCTATCACCTCTGCTTTATTTTCTCCTTCTAGTATTTGACTCTTCCCATGAGTTCTAAGTTTTTGGATCCTAGAAAAAGCTCTTAACACCAACCTAATTTGTACTCTGTTTTTGTTTTTTTTTCCAGTTTCCCAAACAAAAGAAAAAGCAAGTAAGCATCTCCGTTTTACCATCTCTTTTATGCAATTTGCCCACCAAACCAGAGGCTGGATAACTGCAAAGTTCTAGCCCAATGTCCCCCTATAAGGAAAGTGTAAGAGAAAAGCAAGAAAGAAAAAGCAAAAGGGAACACTGGACTTGATCTCTACAGATCAAGAAAGATCTCTACAGAGAGAAACAGTGAGGGGCAGCAACCTTTCTGCAGGATGAAGGCTGAAGCACTGAGCCAGGCTGGGGTTCAAGCTTATAAGGAGGATCCTAAGAAAAACAGACTGTACCAGGTGCAGTAGATAAGGAACTTGTAGCTGTTTGTGTCCTTGCTCAGAATAAGCTTTTTCAAGGGTTTCTGAGCTAAGGGAAGTTTACCAATCAGTGGAGTTTTCAGGCCTGTCAGGGCTGAATGCCTCAACAGCCTCTTTATGACCTTCTAGTCTTAGGGATGGTTATTAACTCTTTCGTTCCCTCTAGTTTTCAGGGAAAACTATTAACCCTTAATTCCCTCTCACTGTAATTCCTCCCTTACAAAAGTAAGTTCTTGCTGAGAAGCCATTTTAGCTTTAGCTGCACATCTGATTACACATAGCAATGGCCATGAAACAACCATGACAGTTTGCCATCAATCATGTCCCATTAACAACTTAACAAACATTGATTTACCCCAGATAAGGCACTAATGATAGATCAAAATGACAGTTCCACCAAACTTTGAAAAGCAATGAGGTTATTTGGCTTACCTATGGAGAATATGTGCCTGGAGGAGATCTGTACTTGAAAGCCCACCACTCATTTTCCTCTAGAAATTGAAACTTTGTATATAAACTTGGAAAAGGGCCTTGTGACTCTTACAAGTTTCAGAAGCTCCTGAGACCAGTGAGTTGTTTAGTCCCTCCCCCTTGTAAGTTTTATTTACTTCCTGAGTCTTAATGGACCTCCATAGAAGATGTAATGTTTTAATTTGGAGGAAATTGCTATATAACAGAGGCTGGCTTAATTTGTTTAATGTGATTATCCCGATTGCATTCACTTTCCTGCAAATGACATAATATAGTTCTTTATGGTTGAAAAAAATTCATACATAACACACACACACACATATATATATCAGTATTTTCTTTATCCATTCCTCTCTTATTGGATACATACATTGGTCTCATAACTTAGCTATTGTGAAAAGTGCTGCAATAAACATTGATGTGTAAGTATCTCTATTTTCTTTGGCTTGGAGTCTTCTCTTTAGATATCCAATAGTGATATAACTAGATCATACTCAGTACTGATCTCTATAGTGGCTGGATTAGTTTACATTCCCACCAGCAGTATATAAGAGTTCCTTTTGCCCACATCCTTGCCAACATTTGTTTGTTTGTTTGTTTGTTTTTGAATATTTTATTTTTATTTATTTTTTTTGACAGAGAAAGAGGGGGAGAGAGAGAGAGAATGGGAGTGCCAGGGCATCCAGCCACTGCAAATGAACTCTAGACGCATGCGCCCCCTTGTGCATCTGGCTAACGTGGGTCCTGGGGAATCGAACCTGGTCCTTTGGTTTTGCAGGCAAATGCTTTAACTGTGGTAAAGTCTACACAGGACTAATATCTAAGGTATGACCAGCACACACCCACCCACAGTCCTTGGCGTTCTTTGGCATGTGCCCATAGGCTACAAAGCCCAAGTCATCTCCTGTGCATCCATAGTGGTAATTTGGTAAGGGATCCACACTGTGACACTTCTGAGCTATAGTAGGGAGGATTATCATGTTGTCAGATCCTCCTTAGAAACACCACCTGAAAGAAATGAGACAGAGGCCCTGAAGGGGGCAGTTATTCTTGTTTTTTTTTTTAATTTTTATTTATTTATTTAATTATTTATTTGAGAGTGACAGACAGAGAAAGAGGCAGATAGAGAGAGGGAGAGAGAATGGGCACGCCAGGGCCTCTAGCCACTGAAAACGAACTCCAGACGCGTGTGCCCCCTTGTGCATCTGGCTGACGTGGGTCCTGGGGAGTTGAGCCTCGAACCGGGGTCCTAGGCTTCACAGGCAAGCACTTAACCACTAAGCCATCTCTCCAGCCCTAGTCTTGTTGATTAGTGCCAGTCTTGCTCCCAGACCAGCTTGTGAATTCGAAGCTCCAGCAGCGGAGCTGAATGTAGGTTGTTCAGCCAGTTGAGGTTAAGGAACAGCAGGGCTGTCCACAGCTGGATTAGATTCATGAGAGTTGTCTCTAAATCGCTTGGACAAGGTCAGCTTCAGGGGCTAATCCACGTGTAATTCAGTTATTCACTCGCGGTTCATATCCATGGCAACCTTGGTGTGGGTGCGGTGTATCCATGGGCTTGACATCTGCAACTTTAATTGCTGAGGGAGTGGTTAATATAACTTGATTTGGCCCCTCCCACCTTGGGTCCAGGCTCCCCAGGGACCTTGATCCACACCCAATCTCCTGGATTCCAGGGGTGAAGGGAACCTTGAGCTATGGAGGGAGGGACAGATTTAAGTGTCTGGTTATCCTCTTTGCAATGTTGACCAAGTCAGTTAGAAACAGCTGGAGGTGGGTTTGCCTGTACTCCTGGAGGTCTCCAGAGTTCTTTGGGAGCAGGAGGGTAGGACATCCAAACAGGATTTCAAAAGGGGAAAATCTGCATTTGAGGGGCATGCAGCACACTTTGAACAACACAAGCAGTAATATTTCTGGCCAAGTTAGGCCTGTCTCCTGGCAATGTTTAGCCATGGCAGTTTTTAGAGTTCTGTTCATTCTTTCATCTCTGCCTGAGGACTGGAGATGGTACTGTGTGTGCAGATCTCAAGTTAGTCCTACCACTTTTGACATCTGCTGGACAATTCTGCTGACAAAAGCAGGACCATTATCTGGTTTGATGCTCATCAGGACCCCAAAGCGTGGAATGATTTCTGTAGCTAGAGCGCAGGACACCTCCTGAGCTCTTTTTGTATGAGTGGGAAGGTTACTTCCCAGCCTGAGAAAGTGCAGACTATGACCAGCAAGGATCTGTAGCCCTTACTAGGCTGGGCATCCATAAAATCCACTTCCAAATGTTCAAACAGATAGGATCCCCACTTCTGAGGCAGCAGCGGGGCTTTGGGGCCCTTGTTTGGGATTGCTCTGTGCACATTGCAGACGTACTCTGCAAGCTTGTTTAGCTAATGTTGCCAGTCTTGGGACCACCATGTACCTCTGCAGTAAGGCCTGCAGTGTTATTTTCCCCAGGTGGGTCACCTCATGGCCCTGCTTGACCAAGCCAGGTGATCAGCATCCCCCCCGCCCCACCGAGTTTTTGGTTGCTCTTCCCTTCAATGCTTCCTCCTCCTCAGGGCAGTATTTGGGCTGCCTGGGGAGGATTGGGAGGGCAAAGCACATTTTTTTTGGTCCCAAAGGAGGAGGGCTATGGCTCACTTCCTCAAGGAGGGCTGCCTGCTTGGCACTCTGGTCTGCAAGCTGGTTTCTGTGCCTCACTTATCTTGGTTTCGAGTGTGAGCATGGCAGTGAACTGCTGCTATGGCCTTGGGGCTCAGATTGCTTCCAGAAGTTTGAGGATCTGGTTGCTGTTTTCAATTTCTTTTCCCTCTGAGGTTTACAGTCCCCTCTCCTTATAAATGGCCCCGTAAATATGTAGCATGGGAAAAGCATACCTGGAGTCAGTGTAGATCATAGTTCACGTCTCTGGTGAGTGCATGCAACTTAGCCTTTTGGGTTGCCCAATCATTGATAAGTCTCCCCTCCTTCAATATCTCATTGGCAGCAACTACTGAATACCTGATGCAGTATTCCTTCCTGTTGTAAACTTTGGCTCCCATCAGTGAAGAGTTCTAAATCCGAGTTAGGGCATGGTCATCTGTCATATCAGGCCTGGAAGAGAAAATTTCTCCATCACTTCTTTGCAGGAATGGAGACGTTCCTCCTCCTCTTCTGGTAGATAACATCACTAGGTTCAGGGGTCAAACTGCCTCCATCTGCACCCAGAGATTCCCTCCCAGAAAAGCCTGATATCAGGCCACTCACTCTCCAGTCATCCAACAGCTAGCTGTTCCATTGAGTAGGAAAGTGATGTGGTGGGGAACTCTGACTGTAATGGTCTGTCCCAGAGTCAGTTTATCTGCTTCCTGCACCAGCAGTACAGCACCAATGCCTGGAGGCAGGGTGGCCATCCTGATGCCACGGGGTCCAGCCATTTGGACAAATATGCCACCGCCTATTCCATGGTCCCATTTGCTGGGTCAGAACCCCTAGCCCGACTCTCTTCTTTTCATGTACATACAGGATGAAAGGCCAGGTGACATCTGGGAGGGCTAACGTGGGTGCTTTACTCAAGTTGGTTTAAAGCTGTGTCTTTTCGTGTCCATTTTAAGGGGTCCATTGCAGATACATGGAGGGTGAGTTAGAGGGACCCTGCCATGGTGGAGAATTCTGGAATCCAAAACCAGCAGAACCCAGCTGCCCCCAGAAATTCCCAGAGTTGCTTTTTAGTTTCTTTTTTGCCTTTAGGCATTTTTTTTTATTAATTAGTTTTGTACTCAGCGAATACAGTCAATTTGGTACCACTGTTAGGCTCATCCGTGACCTACCCCCTCCCCCTGGCCCCTCCTTGTTGAGATATATGGGTCATGCATTCTGGAGTTAGCCCACAGTTATGGGTAGGGTAAATGTCTCTGCATATCATGACCCAACATGTGGCTCTGACATTCTTTCCGCACCAAAATTTCCCTGAGCCATGTTGGGTTCATTTTTGGTCTGCTTCAGTGATGAGGTGTTGGGGCAGGGGTACTGAGTAATCACCTGTTTTTGTCCCTCTCCCAATTTCTTTTTTTTTTATTTTTTGTTTGTTTATTTATTTATTTGAGAGCAACAGAGAGAAGGAGAGAGAGAGAGAGAGAGAGAGAGAGAGAGAGAGAAGAGAGAGCCTCCAGCCTCTGTAAACGAACTCCAGATGCGTGCACCCCCCTGTGCATCTGGCTAACGTGGGTCCTGGGGAATTGAGCCTCGAACCGGGGTCCTTAGGCTTCACAGGCAAGCACTTAACCGCTAAGCCATCTCTCCAGCCCCCAATTTCTTTTTTCCCCTAGCTGAGATGATATCCTAAGTAAGTGACCTCCTCCTGGCAGATTTGGGCTTTTTTTTTTTGAGACTCTGTATCTTGTCTCCTTTAGAAACTGCAACAGTTCATCAGTGCCCCTTTCTCTGGAGGGGGCAGCCAGCAACAGGTCATCTATATATTGCATTATAGTGCACCCTGCTGATGGGCAGTTTTCTAGGTCTTTTGCCAGTGCTTCCACAAAGATGGCGGGAGGAGTTTTGGACCCCTGGAATAGTCATATCCATGTCAGCTGGCTTTTTGTCCCCATTTCTGGATCTTCCCACTCAATGGCAAACAAGAGTTGACTTGTTTCTGCTATCCGCAAGCAGAGGAAGGCATCCTTTAAGTGGGCAAGTGGAAACTGCCACTGTGGGAGGTGTCAAGCTCAGCAAGGTGTATGTTTGGGGACCACAGGTGTAGGGTCTCAGTGGCATCATTGACTCAGTGGAAATCCTGAATGGGCCAATTGTCATTGGTCCTCAGATTCTTTACTGGGAGCAGTGGGTGTTCAGTGGAGATTGAATCTCTCACAGAATTTCTTCTTCTTTGAACCTCTTTATGTGGGGGATATCCCAAGCTGGGCTTCCAGGGAGACTGGGTATTGCCTCTGTCTTATGGAGGTGGCCCCAGGCTTGAGGGTCACCACTGCAGGTGGATGGCCTTTAGCAAAACCAGTCTCCTTATGTGTGTCCCACACCTCAGGATAGCACTCAAATACCAGCTAAGTTGGTACAAATCTTTAATGTTTCCCCCCAGGGCCTCAGAGTGCAGTCACCACTCTTCTTTGGGGTGGACTTCCATAGCCAGCTCTGGCAGGGCACCAGAGTTGGTGGTGAGGCCTAAGTCCATCATTACTGTAGCTTAGATAGCAAATCTTTTCCTGAAAGGAGCCCCAGAGCTTCAGACACATACAGGAACTGGTGACAGGCTTAGTGGCCAGCTACTGAGAAATCTCTTGGCTCACAAAATTGGTACCTTTTGGTGGTCCTTGTAGCCCAAATAATTGTAATAGAGTCCTTGGTGAACTGATTGGTGGGGGCTGTCACCACACTAATGGCCATATCAGTATCTAAAATAAAGTTCACAGCTTGCTCCCCGCCGCAAGGTTTATTTTGACTGTGGGCTCTTGGGGCCGATTGTGATTGAGCCCAGTCACTCTCAGTCAGATTCAGTGTCTTGTCCTGGGTCTTCAACCTTGGGCGGGTAAGCCTGCTTGGAAACTGTAATCTTGTTGTGTTCTTTATCTTCTCCCCTCTTAGAGCAGTCTTTCTTCCAATGGCTCCTTTCCTTACAACATGCACATGGGTCTCTTTTAACATTTCTCTTATTGGCAGGTGATGGCCTTGGTCTTCCAGTGGCCCTCTCATCTCTGAAGGCTACTGCCATAATTTTGGCCTTTTTCTTCCACGATTTTTCTTTTCCTTTGTGTGCTGTTCCCTCTCAATAAATTACCACCTTGGCTGCAATATCGATTAGTTGATATTCATTCCAGTGAAGCCTTCTAGCTTCTGTAATTTTTAGTGCATATCACTCCTCTGCCCGGATGCCCTGGTCTAGGGTCCAGCAGTCCTCCTCCCAGCCTCCTGGTAGAAGACCCCGAAATCACATTGGGGTATGTACTTGTCCGTCCCAGGGGCCATAGTGGGCTTCAGAACCCGGGAGCAGTGGCCCCTTCTACCCAACAAGGGGTCTGGCAGTCTGATCTCATTGGAGCCTCCAGGAAATGTTGTGGAATTTCCTGACAGAATGAGACTCAGAGCCATTTGGACAGAGGAGAGGAAGATTCATTCACGTTAGTGGACTGACATCCAGCTCTCTCTGTGATGGCATCAGCACCAGGCTTAGGCAAGCAGGGCTTTTTATATCTTTTTTATACAAGCAAGCAAGGTTACAGAAGCATACATGGCATCAGCAAGCAGCTACATAGTTTAACTTTCTTGTACTTCTTGTTCCAGTTAGCCCAAAACTATCAGTAACTCACAGCATGGGCAGACAACTTATCTTCATTCCCTGGTTTTTCCCTGTGGGTAACTTGTGGGCAAGAAATTTCTCTCTCTCTTCCCTGTTCACTCCCTATGGGTGGTTCAAGGACAACCAGAAGCTTATTTCTGTTCTCTGTGGGTAACTTCTGGCCTGTTTGGGGGTGGGGGGGTGCTCTGTAACCCAGTACCAGTTTCTTTATATTGCTATTTTCTGCTAGACATCTGGTTTAATGTGGGTACTGGGGAACTGAACCCAGGTCATAAGGATTTGCAGGCAAGTGACTTAACCACTGAGCCATCTCTCCAGCACTATAGTCTAGATCGTCAAATGCATAGTTAGCAAGTTTTCTTCCATTTTGTAGACTGTCTCTTCACTTGATTAACCGTTTCCTTTGTGTTGTGTAGCAGATTCCTCCCATTGGACTATTCCCTCTTGAAGACAAGGAAGGAGGCTCTGGAGATTCAAGAAGTCAAGTCTGGGAGGCCTGAAACTTAAATGGTCACACAACCACTTCTCAAGGATATAGGAATGATTAAAAGCAGACTTTGATCAATGTTAGAAATTGAAACATACCATTCTGAGGGGGGAGGGTAAGGAAGCTCATGAGCTTCAGGAAGTAAACAAGTCTGGGGAAAGTTTGCAAGTCCTTCACAGAGATTCCTGTCCTGAGGTTATGTAAAAGGAAAGCAACTGCTTGGAAATGAGATTCCAGTTGAGCTGCCTGCAAGTCACATAGTATGCTCCAAACTGTCTGATTAGCCAAGCTGCCTGCAGGGTGTACAGTGTGCTCCTGGGATGCAGCTTCTGTGAGTTGTCACCTGTGCTGGTATGGGCTTTTGGTGATGCAGCTCCTTTTGAGTGCACACAGCTGTGGAGAGATCCTAATTCAGGATGCGATGAGACTTTGGATGGCATAGCTGTTTTGGGGTTTCCATGCTCTGTAGGTAAGCTCTCACTCTGAGGCGGATGGAAGAGCAACCCTGGGACCATCAGACATGGGAGCTCCACCTAGGCAGCTATTAGGAGGTTGTCATCCAGGATGGGATGAGACTTCTCATGGTGTGGCTGCTTTGAGTCTGTTGCTCCTATAAGCAACTCCTCACCCTGCTCTGTAAGTAACCCCAATACGCTCATTGATTCTGTGGTAGAAAAGAAACTAAAAACTGATTCACTGAGTTACTGTAAGAGTTAATTACTGAGGAGCTAAACTTATCTTCGTCAGCAGATGGAAAAATACCAAAGAGGTAACTGTCCAGAAAGGACTCTGAGGAACAATAAGGAAGAAAGACAGTTTAAGCTAAAACAAAACAAAACGAAGTTCATTGTTAGGGTGGCCTGATTACAGAAATGACTGATAGGCAAATTGTCATGTTTTGTTTGTTCACTTACCCCTCCCCTCAGCTATAAAAACTATAAAATGAAAATGAAATCTCAGCTGTTGGTATTATTTCCTGAGCAACTGGAGTCCTATTCAGAAAGTCCTTACCATGTCTATATCTTAAAGTGTTCTCTTTACTTTCTCCTAACAGGTTTAGAGTTTCAGGTCTTACATTAAAGTCTTTGATCCATTTGGAGTTGGTTTTTGTACAGGGTGACAGATAGGGATCTAGTTTCATTCTTCAACATGTGGATTTTTTTTTTTTCAAAGCATCATTTGTTCAAGAGGCTGTCTGTTCTCCAGTGTGTACTTCTGGCATATTTGTCATAAGTCATGTGGCTGGAGCTATGTGGGTTTATATCTGAGTTCTCTGTGCTATTCCATTGATTTTTTAAAAATTACTTATTTGCAAAGTGTGGTGGTTTGATTCAGGTGTCTCCCATAAACTTAGGTATTCTGAATGCTAGGTTCCTAGCTGGTAGAGATTTGGGAATTAACACCTCCTGGAGGCAGTGTATTGTTGGGGCCATGCTTATGGGTGTTATAGCCAGTTTCCCCTTGCCAGTGTTTGGCACACTCTCCTGTTGCTGTTGTCCACCTGATGTTGGCGAGGAGATGATGTCCAACCTCTGCTCATGCCATCATTTCTCCCTGCCATCATGGAGCTTCCCCTCAAGTCTGTAAGCCAAAATAAACCTTCCCCCCCCCCACAAGCTGTTCTTGACTAGGTGATATCTGCCAGCAATGCGAACCTGACTGCAACACAAAGGGAGAGCACCTGGCTCTACGTGGTTCCTGGGAATCAAACCAAGGTTGTTAGGCATTGACTACAAGTGCCTTAACCACTGAGCCATCTCTACAGCCCCTATTCCACTGATTTGTTTTGTGCCAGTACCATGCTGTTTTTGTTACTATGACTAATTTAACTTGAAATCAGGTATGATGATACTTCCAGCATTATTCTTTATGCTCAGTATATTTTTTATAAGAAGGCTACTGATTTTTTATGTTAATTTAGTATCCTGCCACTTTTCTGAAAGTATTTTTTCAGCCCTAGGAGTTTTTTTTTTTGGTGTTAATAGTGTCTCTTATTATAGAATCATGTTATCTACAAATAAGGATGGTTTGACTTCTTCCTTTCCAATTCTCTTTTATTTCTGTCTGTTGTCTTATCACTCTAGCCAAGACTGCAAGTACTATTTCAAATAGCAGTGGAGCGAGTGGACATTGTCTTGTTCCAGATCTTAGTTGAACTGCTTCAAATTATGTTGGCTATAGGTTTGTTATATATAGCATTTATCATGCTGAGATGTGATCCCTCCATCCCCAGTTTCTCCAGTTTTTATAATGAAGGGATGCTGGATTTTTTCAAAGGTCTTTTTGACATCAATTCAGATGATCATATGATTTCTGTCCTTGAAACCATTTATCTGATGTACTAGATTTATTGATGTGTGTTGCACCATCCCTGCATTGCATCTCTGGAATAAAGCCTACTTTATCAAGGTGGATGATCTTTTTGATGTGTTATTGAATCTATTTTGCAGGTATTTTATTGAGAACTTTTGTATTTATGTTCTTCAGGGATATTGATCTATATTTTCCTTTTTTGTTGTGTCTCTATCTGATTTTACTATTAGTGTAAACCTTTCTTTATAGAAGGAGTTTTGAATCATTCTCTCTTTTTTTGTTTTATGGAATAAGTTGAGAAGTAGTAGTTTCAGTTCTATAAAGGTCTGATAGAATTTTGCAATGAACCTGTCTAGACCTGGAAATTTTTTTATTAGGAAATTTTAAATTCCTGCCTTAATTTCATTGCTTGCTATAGATCTGTTTAAATTATTTATTTCATATTAATTTTTAATAGAGTTTAATAAAGTTTAACTTTAGTAGGTTATATACACAGAAATTTATCCATTTATTGTTTTTCCTATTTGGTGGAATAGAGAGTTTAAAATGTCTTGCATGATTCACTCAATTTCATTGGTTGTGATGTCTTCTTTTTCATCTCTCATCTTCTTGAGTAGGGTATTCTCTCTCTTTCTTTTGCTAAATTTGGGCAAGGATTTGTTAATCTTTATCTTCTCAGAAAACTAACTCTGTTTTATCCATTCTTTTAAGTGTTTCTCCACTGTTGTTAATGTTTCATTGATTTCTGCCCTGATCTTTTGAGATCATGAGTGTTCTGGGTGGTATGACCATAGTCTGTGCCCTTATCTTGATTTTCTTTTACATCTTGTATTTTTGGATTTGGTTCTTATTTTTCCAAGGTTTTCAGATGCATCATTAAGTTATTTATTTAAGATCTCTCTGCTTTTGTTATGAAAGCAATTAGAGATATAAACTTCATTGTGTTCCATAGATTTGGGTATGTTGTACATTCATTTTCATTTCATTTCATTCTAGAAATTTTTTATTTCTTATTTCTTCAATGACCCATTTATTGTTCAATATTGGTTGTTCAATCTCCAGGAGTTTGTGATTTTTTTTTTAGTTTGTCTTGTTAATTTCTAGTTTTATTGCAGTGTGGTCAGATAAAATACAAGGAGTTATTTCAGTTTTCTTAAGCTTTTTAAGCTGAATTTTGTGTACTAATATTTTAGAGATAGTTCCACGGACTACTGAGAAGAAGAATATGTATGCTGTAGTGTTCAGATGGAATACTCTATAAATGTCTATTAGATACATTTGCTCTATGATGTCATCAAACTCCCTTGTAGTTCTGTATTTATTTTCTGTGTAAATGACATGCTTATTTGTGACAGTGGGATATAGAAATTACTGACTATTGTGCTGGGATATATTTCTGATTTTATATTTAGTAGGTTTTGTTTTATAAAATTAGCTGCACTTGTGTTTGGTGTGTAGATATTCAGAATTATCATAATGCCTTGGTGAATTGTTCTCTTGGTCAGTATGAAGTGATCTTCTTTAGCTCTTATGACTAATGTTGAAGTCTGTTTTGTCAGATACTACAAGATCCACATATGCTTATTTCCTAGCCCCATTTGCTTGCAATATCTTTTTTCATCCTTTTACCCTAAGGTAGTTTCTGTCTGTGACTGTAGGGTAAGTTTCTTGAGGGTAGCAAAAGGATGGATCCTGTTTTCTGATCCAGCCTGCTATTCTATGTATTTTGACTGGGGAGTTGAGCCCATTAATATTCAGTGCGAAAAGTGTGATCATGTTGATGGTTTTGTGGAGTTTGGTGTGCTTTTGGTCTTCATTTGCTTAACCATGGTTCCAGCTTTGATTATTTCATTTTCCACCTTTAGCTTCTTGTATATGTTTATTATTCTTCAATATTCAATATTCCATTCAGTATCCTCTGTGGTGCTTGTTTAGTGTTCATAAGTTCCTTTAGCTTGTTCTTTTTCTCATGGAATGTCTTTCTTTCTCCTATTACAAGAGATTATTCTGCTGGGAATAGTAGTTTGGGTTGGCAGATGTGCTTTTTCAATAATTGAAATACATCTTCCAGGTGTGGTGGCTCACACTTTTAATCCCAGTACTCAGGAGGCTGAGGTAGGAGGATTCCTATGAGTTCAAGGCCAGCCTGAGACAACAGGTTATCCTGGGCTAGAGCAAGACCCTACCTTGAAAAACCAAAGAGAGAGAGAGGAAAAGAAATACATCATTCCAAGCCCCTCGGATTTTTAGTGTTTCCATTACAAATTGGCTCTTATTCTGATGAGCCTGCCTTTCTTTAGTTTATTTGGAGTTTTGACTATGATGTGCAGAATTTCTTTTCTGTTCATACTTGGTGTACTATATGCCTCTTCTACCAGGATGGGCCTCTCTTTCCCTATATTTGGGGAATTCCCTTCTATTATTTTATTAAAAATATTTTCTATGCCATTGACTTTAAGTTCTCCTTCCTGTATGACCATAATTTGGACATTTGGTCTATTGAAAGTGTCACACACTTCTCATATTTTCTCATTTTTTTAAACTTCTCTTTTGACAAACTGAGCCAATTCCTCTTCTTTGTCTTCAAGATTTAATATTCTGTCTTCTACTTATTCCTTTCTACTAAAGCATTTTCTGGATCTTTTTGTTTGACTTGTGTTTTTCTTTTCCAGTTTTATTTTTGTTTGGTTTTTCCTTCAGATTTCTGTGTTCCATTTTAACATTATTTCTCATTTCATATCCATTTTCATTTCCTCATTTATCTAGCTGCTTCTTTGTGTTCTCCTCTAATATATTCAGGATTTCATTCATGCGTTTATCCATGTTTTCTTTGAGTTTCTTTGTATATAATTATTCATTTGAGATCTTTGGCATTTTCTTTTTTACTATATTTATTTATTTATTTATTTGAGAGAGAGAGAGAATGGGCATACCAGGGCCTCCAGCCACTGCGCTCAAACTCCAGACACATGCGTCACCTTGTGCATCTGGCTTTGGGAACCAAACCTGGATCCTTAGGCTTTACAGACAAATGCCTTAACCACTAAACCATCTCTCAAGCCTGAAATCTTTGGCATTTTCTCAAATCAGCTCTCATGGGTGTCCTCTGCTGTGGGACTGATATTTCTTGGGGGATATGATGGATACTTATCCATCTGGAGATAGTGCGTTGGTCAGGTCATTCCAGCACACCTGTGTTGGGTGAGTACTTGGAATGATGCTTGATGATTCTCTGTGTTCACTATTCTTTGCTCTGCTCGTGGTGCTCGGGGTTCTGTTTTGCAGGTACTTGGTACTGTATCATGCATGGGATAGGTGAAGTGGTTTCAATTTGGTTGTCACTATGCTTGAATGCACATTTAGGTCCCTGCCCAAATAGGAGATTGCTGGTGAGCCCCATGGTGTGGTAGGGGAATCACTGAAGAGTCTGGATGCTGAAACTCCACATAAGTCCTGGTTCCAACTGCAGGTCATCTGTGCCCATGTGGTGTAGTTATTAAGGGGATTCCTGAGGAGATTCTGAGCGCTGTCTGTCTCTCCTTGTTACAAGTGGCAGGTGATGAGGGTGCACTTGAGTACAGGGTGGCACTGGAGAGGATCCTCACCCTTCCTAACCTATCCGTCTCTCCATATACCTTGCATTGTACTTTCTTATTAACCTGTTGCAGTGGTTTGATTCATGTGTCCCCCATAAACTTAGTTGTTCTGAATGCTAGGTTCCCAGCTGATGGAGATTTGGGAATTAATACCTCCTGGAGGGAATGTATTGTTGGGGGTGAGCTTATGGGTGCTATATCCAGCTTCCCCATGCCAGTGTTTGGCACACTGTCCTGTTGCTATTGTCCACCTTATGTTGGCCAGGGGGTGATGTCCACCTTCTGCTCATGCCATCGTTTCCTCCTGCCATCATGGAGCTTCCTCTCGAGCCTATAAGCCAAAATAAACCTCTTTTTCCCACAATCTGCTCTTGGTCAGGTGATTTCTATCAGCAATGCAAACCTGGCTGCAACACCTGTATTAGAGAAAGAATTCAGAAATGAAGGAGCCAAGGCTGATATACAAAAGACTAAGTCTTCAAAGATACTTGGAAGTTTTATAGAGAGCTTGGAACCCTAAATGTCTGAGACCTGAACACTACTGCACCCTGAGGAAGTCAGTATTCCACATATTAGAATCCAGCTCAACTCATTTTATTCTGTTATTACTAGAGCTTCATTGACAGGACCACCAGGTTCCTTTATGATGACATAATTAGACGCATCAACTGTATTACTTTCTTATAAATATAATGACTTATCACTTGATAGCAAATTTTGAAGATCCATGACCTACAGTTATATCAGTTTCCCATTTTATTTCTTCACTACTCTAGACTGACCTCCTTAAATGTTTGCTCTTCAATGTTACACATCCACTTCTGACTTCTAATGCTGTCTGCAATGCCCTTCCTTCATTTTACCTTCACAGCTGATCCTGAAATTCTTTCTCTAGAAACATTAAAAAAGATGGAGTCATCTGCTTGCAATGGACCACATATTTAATTGTCGCTTGAAATACAGGATATGAGTTTAAAATTTTTTATTCTCATACACATGCATATGTATGTGTGCATGTGCACACATGTATGTGCATGTACATGACCGAGTCTCTTGCTGCTGCAAACAAATGCTCATTCAGCTTTACATGGGTGGCTGGGGAATTGAACCCAGGCAGACAGGCATTGCAAATAAGTGCCTTTAACTGCTGAGCCATCTCCCCAGCTCCAGAATAGGTTTTACTTCCATATAATTATGGTGAATGAAAATAGACCACTTTGGTGACAGGTGCACCAGACTACAAGTCAAACCAGGGCTCAATTTTCTATTCAGCTTAATATTATGCATCAGAGGTAAAGAGAAAACTTCATTTTCTTTTCTACTAGGTACACCTATTTTACTTCCCAGGCACTCTGTAGTTAGTTGTGGCCATGTGCTCAGGCACATGAATTCTGACTATAGAAATCTGGTGCGAATTAGACATAACATTTATAGGGCTGGCCCCTAACATTAGTGATAATTCAACCATGCCTCTTTTCCCTTATCTGAGACCCATAGACAGGACTATTTTAAGGCAACAGGAGATGGTGTTGCTATATGAAAGGGGCCTGGTCCTTTCAAAGACCCCACCCATTGGTTCCAACCAACCCACAACACACTATGACTTGCATGTCATTATGTAGTTAAGCTATTTCAACACTGGGATTGTTAAACTACTCTAGTTAAGATACCTTGTATTTATTACCAGGGGCTGCTGAAGTGAAAAGAATCTCTGGACTTAGTTCTAGATCTGAGGATAGAAATTCTTTCTCCTTTATTCCCACACACATCCCATGAGCTGCTCCTAGAATGTGCTCTATAATTTTTCCCAGCTGCATGTCTAGCACATTCTCTTTCTCATTATGGAGCCCTCCCCACTCTCTATCTCAAGATTATGAGGCTTCCTCGGAACTCGCTCCCATACATAGTTGCTTTTGTTTGCCACTAATGCAGAATAGATTCCTATTTTAACGTCTAGTGCATTTTATGGCAGTTACTGATGTGTATTTGCACAGAAAGTTCTTTGAATTATCATCTGGTGGCAATACTCGGCACAAAGCAGCAAGGAATGTGTAAGGAATGATCATCATATACGACCTTAAGTGATTCCACTTATTTTTTTAAGTCTGATATAAAGTGTCACATAATTGTTGTGATATGTGAATGTGATTTATCTATTAACAGATTCTAACAGTAATGTGCTTATGATCTGTTTTGAACTCTCTTCTGGTCTTTCCCACTCATGTCCATCTCAATGCTTCTTCCGACAAAAAATTTAATGCAGACCACATTTGTAATTCAGAAATTTTTAACAGCCGCGTTGAAAAAGTTTAAAAGTAGGTGAAATTCATTTTAATAACACCCTTGGCCCAATGTTTCCAAAGTGTCACTCAAGATCTAGTTTATTTTTTAAAATGAAGTCTTCTAAATAAATCTGGTGTGCGCACTTACAACAACACATCTCTCTTGAGAAGAGCCTCAGTTCAAGAGCCCGGACGCCCATGTGACTAGTGGACAAATGTAGCCTACTTGAGACAGCACCATCTTGGAGAACCCAAGGTGAAGGAAGCCGTCCCCACTCGGAGTTGACAACCGCCTCGGTGCTCTCTCAGGTGCTGTCCTCACTCTGGAAGCCCAGAGGGCCAGCTCCCTGAGGATCCCAGCCGGCGGGCGTTGACCCGAGGTAACCACGGACGCTCGGCGGGCGGCGGGCGGCGGGGCTGGGGGAGACGGTCAGACCTGAGGAGCGGGTCCTCGGCTCGGCAGGCCCGGCGTCGCGCTCCGGTGCCCAGCTCGGCCTGCTCGGGCCGCCCGCCCCGCCCGCGCCTCCCCCGCGCCGCCGCGGCCGCCGAGCCCCGGAAGCGGGCGGGGATTTCCTGTGGCCGCCCCGCCCCGCCCCGCCCCGCCCGCAGGCCGCCGTCGCCCATCGCCGGCTGGGCGGGCCGCGCGCTCGGGAGCGCCTGCCGCGGGCTGAGGGGAGGGGCACGAGGCCCCGGGCCGCCCGGCCCAGCCGAGCCGGGGTGAGTGGGGCCGGGGCGGCTGGGGAGGGACGCCCGGCTTCCCCGGCGGGCTGCGGGAGGATCGACGCGGCCTCTCCCCCGGGAGCGCGGACACGCCGTGCCCGCCCCTCGCCGGTCCCGCGCCCGCTCGGGGTCTGTCCGGCCTTCGGGCTCCCGCCGCTGTCACTGGCGCAGGCCGGCCCGCCCGCGGCGCCGTCCCCTCGCTAGCCGGTGCTCGCGACAGAACCTGTTTTCTGAAACCTCACTTTCTCTGCTCTGGTTCTGCGGGGCTTGGATTCTCTGAAACCTGACCCTCTCCGTAGGGTAGGCACGGTGACAAGGAGGAGGGAAGAAGCCACCGTATTCCTCCTCCGCAGGCTCAGTCCTGCCCGGGCCCCACCCGGGGCGAGGGGCCAGGGCTCTCCTGCGTCCCTATGCCCTTGGGCCACTGCTTGATGCCATGGCCCTTTCTCTGCCCAGCAACATTTGCTGCAAAAACTTCTGCAGGTGTCTTGCCTCCCCAGATACGTGAGGGAAAGGGAAAAATGAGAAAGACAGACTGTTGTAGACATGGGATCATCGTGGAACTAGCAGAAGAGAGGCTAGAGCCACCCTCTAACAGCCCAGGTGTTGATTCTGCCATAAGCAGTTTAGATGAAATGCAGGCTGGGACAGGTATCCGCCCCTTCCTTTAGTGAGATTTTTGCTAGCATTTCCACAGGTTTTACATCCAATTTGCAGCCATCCCAGTGGGCTCTGCAGAAAAAGGCTTTTCCATCAAGAGACTCTTCTGGGGAAGATAGAGAAACGGGCTGGAGACAGATGAACAGAGCAGGCTCTAGGCGAGAGAGGGGAAAAAAAAAAAAAAAAAAACTGCTGGAGAATCCACCCAAGGAACAAGGGAATAAGGAAGACAGGGTGAAGAAAGGCAATTGGTGCCCCATGTGCTAAAAGTGAAAAAAAAACAAAAAAAAAACAGGAACTCAAGTTCAGAAGAGAGAGCTAAAATGGAAGTTTCCCTTTATTATTGCTTTTTTGAGCATTTTTCTTTCTCAATGGAAATCTCTGAAAAGGAAATCTAATCTGGGAATCGGTCCAGGATGCTCCCATGAGGCCCTGAGCCATCTTTGGACTCCAGGCATGGAAGAGGAATTTGTTCTTCCCATGCACTGAGTTTAGGAATTCCCACCTAAATCTTTTGTCAGAGACAACTAGGCAAGAAAATAAGTGACCTGACATCCAGTGGTACTTATTCTTGCCTGCTGGGTTTTCGCAGATGTTACTGAACATGACTGAGTCACGATAGTTACCAAGATTCTTACTGGTCTTGGAAGAGTTTTACTGGCCCTGCCTGTGTGGGTATTGATTAAGGATCACAACAATATGTTGCCAAGCAGAAAGAGACACTGCACCAGTCTTGGGCTTTTCTCAAATGGGACCTGTCTTTTTCTAATGATGTCCAAAGAGAAAAAGAACCCACAACCCGATGTTGTGCTCTGTAAGGGTTTAAAAAACCAGAGTCTCCTTCTTGCAATCAAAGTCCATTTCTGCTGTTTGGTCTATGTAGAGTTGTTTACAGGCAATATTGCTGACCAGCGTTTTGCTAGATATCTGTTGAATTTTAAATGTGTTTGTGTGCACTCATGTGCATGTTAGGGTCTCTTGACAAATGAATTCCTGTCCAACTTTATGTAAGCAGCTGAGGAATTGATCTAGGGCCATCAACCTTTGCAAGTAAGCACCTTTAACCACTGAGCCATTTCTCCACCCCACTCTACATATGTTCATTGTTGTTTAACTGATGGGTGTATTTCCTATCCCTTTCTTGACTTTAAGTTCTTCCAGTGAACACACACTGGCTTCTGTATACCCTTCTTTGGAATATTTTTTCTAATGCACTGTCACTAGTGCCTGCCAAATACACAGATTTGTTCTCATGTTTCAAATCTCAGGGTTGTTAATTCACCCAAGGATCATGTTAACAATCCCGCTTCTCTTTCATCTCTAGTCCATGCTTTCTGGTTTAAAAAAAAAAAATTTTTTTCCAAACTTGTGCTTCTCAGTGACCAACACACTTCCTCTGTGTTAGTGTCATTTTGGAGACTTGTATTCTACCACAGCTCACCAAGCTATTGGTCTTAGAGACTAATAGTCTACCATATTTATACCAGTTCTCATTTTCTGTGCAAGAGTGACAGATCATGGGTCCCTTTGTTGAGGCTTTCCGTAACTAAAACACTGTTTGTTGGCCTACAAAGAATAGGGGCTATTGGGCTGGAGAGATGGTTTAGCAATTAAGGCACTTGCCTGTGAAGCCTAAGGACCTAGGTTCGACTTCCCAGAACCCACGTAAGCCAGATGCACGTGGTGGTGCATGTGTCGTGTCTGGAGTTCATTCCAGAGGCCCTGGCATGCCTGTTCTCTCTCTCTCATAAATAAATAAATAGAAATAAAATATTTAAAAATAGGGTCTAGATGCTCATAAACCATATACACTTCTCCTAGCAGTAATCATTTAATTCTGAATTAATTGATGAGAATGTGATTTGTGGCATAGAATTTTATGTGTGTTGAGTGCAGATCTGTGTGCATTCCTTCCTGCATTGTTTTCTGATTGCTTACTTCACTATTATTTTAATAGTTAAAACAAAAATGGATAGCTTGACTTTTATTCCTTTTATTTAAAAAAAAAAACCTGAAGTTCTTCCAATCTTCAGGGATATTCTGTTGATACCATGAGGTCACCAAAGCAGCAGTGACTTGCTGTATTGTGCCTGTCAATTCCTTAGTTCTTCTAAGAAGCTTGGATCAGATTCAAGCTTGGTACACATTAAACTTTGAAAGTTCATCTTCCATTTAGCCCCCTTCTCCAGTTTCATCTTTTATCCTTGAAGCTATTCTATGTAATTTCCTTAGGAGTGTCACACCCTGTCATTTTCATGGACATGGATGATGCTTATTTGTTCCAGGTTCCAATTTGTGCTTGCTACAGAAATGCTTTCAGAACAGCCAGCAGCCCTGGGGGCAGGATGGGAGTCGATGAGTGTGCAGCTGGATGGAACGGAGCCCCAGTTGGAAAGAAGAAACCATCAAGAGGGACAGTGGAGAACAGCACACGGGCCACTGGAGCACCTGTGCTATAACGTTGAAGAAGAGCCACAGTCCCTCCAGGAGAAGGGTGAGGGCCCACAGGGTGTGTGGGAAGCATAATGCATCAAGTAGTCTCCTAGTCTCTGTTCAAAAGCTAGAGTTAAGAATTCACAAGCTGGCTGGGCATGGTGGTTCACACCTGTCATTCTAGCAGTTGGAAGCTGATACAGAGGGATTTCTATGCATTTCAAGCCAGCCTGGGCTACTGTTGTACATACAACAACAATCTCATTGCCAGTGACTGAAGAACATACCCAGTATCAGGTTCGGCCCTTTCTCCTGGGCCCTTTTGTCCAAGACAAAAGGGGATCCTAGATTTTTCCAAATGATGTGACTAGGCTTTTCCTGTTTCTTGCATAATCACTTCCTTTACATGCAAGTGCATACTTAATGGTATTGAATATGGGAGACCAAGGGAAGTGGTAGCAACACTGATTAGTACTGGAGAACACAGCCAGTAAGATGTATATTACTAGATGAAAATTACATTCAAGTCATATACATTCAAGCACAAGGAGTCTAACTCAGTGCCACTCTTACAGAATATTTTGAGTGAAGCCTTTTCATCTTACATTTATGCATTTGTGTTTCACTGGTGGGTATAAATATAGGATAAGATGAGACCTTTACACTACTCTGAAGTGAAAAGGGTGGGTAGTTCAACTCTAATGTTCTTCTCTCCATTCACCAGCTCAGTCTGCTCCCTGGGTTCCTGCAATTCCCCAGGAGGGGAGCACCGGAGACTGGGAGATGGCAGCTGCACTTCTTGCAGCTGGATCACAGGTGGGCTGTGTTTCCCTTGCCTCTCCCAAGGTCTCATTGCAGTTGCCTTTCTATAACCTTGACATCATCCCATTGATTTGTTAGTCACATGAACACTGATATGTTCATCTTGTAACCAAGTGGATTCTTTGCTTTTCTCTTAGAAGATTTTAATAGATGTCTATATTATCTACAGGGTAGAAGGGATTAACAACTAATTAGCTTATTTTAAAAAATAAATCTGAATCTAGGCAAGATAGTCCCAGTTACTGGGGAGGCTGAGGTAGTACAGCTACTTAAACCTAGGAGTGTGAGGCCAGTTTGAGAAGCATAGTGAGGCTATGTTTCAAAAAAGAAAAGCCTGGAAAGATTTAGAAAACTTGGAAAAAAATATGAGGCAGAGAGAATTGGGTAGATTATGGAGCAGTTAGGGAAAAGAAGAAATATATAAAGAGCCAGAAAGGGAAAATGGATCTAGAGTAGAAAGCTGTAGAATAACCATGGAAAGTTAGCAATAGTAGGAGGAATAATACTCCTGGGATGGTTATCATGTGTGCTCTTTTCTAAGTGTTTTATGTACTTAATTTAATTTTGAGAACTACTCAATCATCCTGTTTTATAGTGAGATCATTGGGGCAGAGAGATTAAAGTGTTTTTTTTGTATAATGTCATACTGCATTGGTTCAAAATTCTGGGGCTGTCCTGTGCCACCTGAAAAAATAAGGAGATAACAAGGAGGCAAGCATGTTTGTTGATACCATTTCATGTTGATGAAAAAGGAAAGGTCAGCTGAAGAGATGGCTTAGCAGTTAAGGTGCTTGCCTGCAAAGCCTAAGGACCCAAGTTCAATTCCCAGTCACTCACATAAGCCAGATGCACAAGGTGGCGCATGTGTCTGGAGTTCGTTTGCAGTGGCTAGAGGCCCTGGTGTGCTCATTCTCTCTCTTTTTCTGCCTCTGTCTCTCTTTCTCACTCTAATAAATAAATTTAAAAAAATACTTTGGGGACTGGAGAGATTGCTTAGTGGTTAAGGCACTTGCCTAGGAAGCCTAATGACCCATGTTTGACTCTCCAGGTCCCACATAAGCCAGACGCACAAAGTGGTGCAAGCATGCAAGATCACACATGCACACAAGGTGGCACTGCACAAAGCACATATGTCTGGGGTCCTATTGCAGTGGCTGGAGGCCCCAGCATGCCAATTCTCTCTTTCTCTTTCAGTCTTGCTCTCTCTCTCTCTTACACTCTCATTAAAAACTGTTATAAAATAAAAAAATATATTTTTTTTTCAAAAAAGGAAAGGTCAAGTGAAAAAAGGAAGGTTGGATGCAGAATTTCTGCAATAAAAAGAATAAAGTAGATGAGACGAGACTGAGTAGACACTTGTAAACAAAAGGGAGTGATGAGTTTGTGGTAGTGGTCCCACTTGGAAAACACCTCTAATACATTCCCTCCCTTCTTGTCATCATTTCTTTATACTCCTTTACCAAAACTATGTGCCCTATTAGTGACCTGTATGCAGTTTTTTTCTTACATCCTCTCTTGGCTTCTCTTTTAGTACCTCAGTCCATCATACTGAGATCATATTTTCTGAAAACACAATAGCTGCTGACAGAAGATACTATATTTTGTTTCAGGGCCTGGTAACCATCAAGGATGTGTCACTGTGCTTTTCTCAGGAGGAGTGGCGGAGCCTGGACCCCTCTCAAACAGACTTTTATGGAGAATATGTCATGCAAGAAAACTGTGGGATAGTAGTCTCTCTGAGTAAGCATGACTTTCCTAACTATGTGAAGATTGGACCTTGGGAGGATGGAGTCATCTGTTTTAGGACTGTTAGACAGTGCCTGCCTAGGTATTTCTCCTTGCAGGGAATCTGTCTAGGCTTCCACCAAAGAAGTAATATTGGGGCTAACCCCCAAAAAATTCACATGAGGGATCATATTTTAAAAAACAAAAGCCAGGCGTGGTGGTGCACGCCTTTAATCCCAGCACTCAGGAGGCAGAGGTAGGAGGATCACCGTGTGTTTGAGGCCACCCTGAGACTACGTAGTGAATTCCAGGTCAGCCTGAGCTAGAGTGAAACACTACCTTGAAAAAACAAAAAACAGAAAATAGGGCTGGAGAGATGGCTTAGTGGTTAAGGTGCTTGCCTGCAAAACCTAAGGACCCAAGTTTGGCTCCCCAGAGCCCATGTAAGCCAGACACACAAGGTGATGCATGTACAGAAGGTCATGTGGCACATGCATCTGGAGTTCATTTGCAGTGGCTAGAGGCCCTGTTTTACCTATTCTGTCTCTTTCACTCTGTCATAAATAAATTTTAAAAAAGAAAATATAACTGAATTGTGGAATTTTAAAAAAACTTGAGGCTGTATTTAGTTGGAAATTGGGAAGTTCTTAGATGGCAGACAAAGTAACCCCTGGAACAGATCCTTCAGATTTGGGAGTCATCCAGGAGAAGATGAGTGCACAAGGTGAAACAATTGTAGGACTGAAGTAAAATTGTGACAGAAAGGACAGTTGGAAGGGAGGATTTGAGTGGATGAGAACATATTTGCTTCTGGTCATCTTTTACCTGGTGTCCCAAGGAATTACCTGGATTTCTTCCCACATAAATAGAGAATTTACTACTGAAACATCTATTGCTGTTTCTCATGGGCAGGATTTCCAATTCCCAAACTGGACATGCTTTCTCAACTAGAAGGTGGAGAAGAACAATGGGTCCCTGATCGCCAAGACTTAGAGGAGAGGGACATTCTAAGGGTCACATACACAGGTGAGGACCTAGAATAGACTTTCAGTTACTCTTTGGGATGCCATCATTACATGTTTTTCTAGTTATAAACTCAGAGATCTCTTTCTTCAAAAGCAGGGCAGTATAGTAGAAGGGTTTAGAGGGTGTCTCTGGAGTCTGAGATAAAGTATGTTTGAATTCTAGACCATACCTGTGGGACCTGAGTTCTAAGTTGTTATGATAGTTAAATATTGTTAACATTTGAGAACAGTGCTAAGCACACAGTAAGCACTCAATACCTGTTAGTTGCTGTCAACTCATTTTGAGGATGCTGTCCACAATGCCTTTAGTATTGCTGACAGGCAATCACTGAGCAAGTGATGATTTGAGCACATTCTTTTCACTCTCCGTCTGTGCTGATGCAGGAGGATGGAGATTAGTCGTAATAAACAGTAGTAAGTACAATAAAAGTAGTAATAATAGCACATATTACTTACTGAGTGCTTTTATCTAGGTGGATGCAATTTTCTTGAGAGATGTGTGTTGTTACTGTCTGAAGAGAGGCAGCTAGTATTGCTGTCTTACAGAAGAAAAAAAAAAGAAGGCTTAGGAAAGAGATGACTCAGATTAAAGCTCATTTAATCTGCCTCTTAACCATAGGCTTAAAAAAATTCTCTACCACTGTTGCACTATCTTGTACACTAGAACATGCTCTCTCAGCCTTGTTAGGTAAGGTTTGGCATCATGCCATGTTCCCTGAGGATTTGAGTATTGGAATACTATCTTATCTTATGACTCCTGTTTTAGAGTTGGTGTTTTCTCTTCTCCCCAGGAGATGGAAGTGAACACGAAGGGGACACCCCTGACCTAGAAGCAGAACCTCCCAGAATATTATCCAGTGTGTCTGAAGATACCATTCTCCGGAACCCAGAGCAGGATGAGAGTTGGGAATCCATGCCCAGAAGCTCCAGAGGAATGCTCCTGGGCTCACCTCTTCTTCAGGAAGAGAGCTTCTCAAACCTTCTGTGTAGCACAGAGATGGATTCCCTGTTAAGACCCCACACATGCCCTCAATGTGGGAAACAGTTTGTTTGGGGCTCCCATCTTGCCAGACATCAGCAAACACACACTGGAGAAAGGCCCTATAGTTGCCTCAAGTGTGATAAAAGCTTTGGGCGAAGACATCACCTGATCCGGCACCAGAAAACTCACCTACATGACAAGCCTAGCAGGTGCTCTGAGTGTGGCAAGAATTTCCGGTGCAACTCTCATCTGGCCAGCCACCAGAGAGTGCACACAGAAGGCAGGTCCTGTAAGGGCCAAGAAGTTGGAGAGAGTCTTGGGGCTCGGAAACGGCAGCGTGCCCCACCAGTGCCAAAATGCCATGTGTGCACTGAATGTGGGAAAAGTTTTGGCCGAAGGCACCACCTAGTGAGGCACTGGCTGACCCATACTGGGGAGAAGCCCTTCCATTGCCCTCGCTGTGAGAAGAGCTTTGGCCGCAAACACCACCTGGACAGACACCTGCTGACCCACCAAGGACAAAGTTCACGGAGCAGCTGGGACAGAGGGACATCTGTCTTTTGAAATCTGTGTTTGCTGTAGCTGTCGTTAAGTCTATCAGTTGGTGCTACCAGTAGTCACTGCCAGGGCTACCCCCTTCTGGAACTCGGTGGCCAGAATCATGAGTTCTGACCCTATCCCTAGAGATGATGTTCCAGCATTGGCTAGAGCATTTCTCATCAGTTCTGTGAGATAACACAAACAAGCAAACTACTTTGGGCAAAATTTTGGGAAGCAGTGCCAACTCCATGGGCTGATATTCAGCCCGAGCCCATTCGTGAGGGCACAGTGGAACCAGCAGCCATAGCTGAGGTTCATTCTCAGTGGTTGAAGTCCATGCCCTGCCAGTTCTTAAGTATTTTTTTTAGTATCACTCTTGCATACTATTTATAGTCTCTCTCTAGAGAGAAGGGCCATTTTGGTATACTGAAGTCTCTGAAAAGTGCAGTTAACTATTTGGAATCTCTTAATGCGATGTTTCCTGAATTTACATGCCCTCAGTATCCTTTCTATTTCGTATCACACAGAACTGATGACTCCATGACACACACACTGATGAATACTGGGAAAGTTAGAAAGAAATGAGGAAATAGGAAAGAGAAAGTGATCAAGTAAGTACCTAGAACCCCCCATTTTTATCTGTATGAAAGCAAGGAGCACTAGACGTTGCTGTGTGGGCCCACCACTCTTGCACGTCATTATTCATGCATCTACATCTCTTGCCCCCACCTACTGAGAAATAGTGACCTTTAATCCCCATCCTTACTCCCTTCATCCTGCACGTACATTTATCCAGCTGAGAGATCACATTACAATGCTAAAAGATTTTTTTCAAAGTAATCTAGGCCCATACAGAAGAAAAAAAAATTAGTCCTTTAAACAGACCCTTCTCTTTTTGACTGTCATGTCTGTGTGTATATGTATGCTACAAGGTCTTTGATGAGAGCATGCTCAATGAAAACTACAGGCTAAGTTTTCTAGGAATTGTGTTCTGGGGATAAGAGTAGTGGGGAATCAATGGGGTTTGTTTTATTTCAAGATAGGAAAGGGAACTCTGGCAGCATTGGTTCAATGATAGGTTAAGTTGTGTACCGTTTTTCTCAGGATCACTGAGATGAAGACAATTGTGGATGTGGATGTCTAGGTCTGACTCTGAGCTACAAATTATCTTTACTGTGGAGCCAGAGAAGTTGTGTTGCTTGATTTCAGGCAAGGTGCACATAGGGTTTGTGTGCTGAGTGGGGTTTTTTGGACCTGTTTTAAGTGATTGAATTAGAACAGGAATCACAGTGTTTGAAGTTGTTGTCATCACTCTTGTTTGACTTGATGGCCTCATCAGGTTGGAGGAGTTATGCTTAAGTTCTCCCAGAAACAAATCTTTAGTGGAAAAGGCTGTGGCTTAGCTTTTCAGCTTGCAGGGTAATAAGCTTTCTGATTGGTTGTTCACAAGAGTCTTACCTGTAAGGTTGTCTACACTAGGGCTGGTATAAGTATTCTAGCATCTGTTACTTCATAAGCTGGTCATTGTTTTCTTTTTGGTGGCCATGTTAATACCAGTTTTATAATTTAAAAATTATCTTTTATGTAAGAGCAGTTCCAAAGTAGGAAAAGAAGCAAAGAGGATAAAGAGTGGGATATTTTCTCTTTAATGCTTAGATCCTGGGTTTTTCCTATTTCAAACACAATTAGAATTAGCCAGAGAAGCAAAGGAAAGTGAATTACAGCAATCTACTTTAATGACTGTCTAATCTGCTCAGGAAAGACTGAGTGAATCACAGCTCTTCAGAGTCTGAAGTGAAATTGGAAATAGGGCCATTTTGCTGATTGGGCTTCTTAAAGTACAATGCCTGAGCAGCCCAGCCTCTGTCTCCTCCTACCACCAAGAATTGCTCTCTCTCTCTTGACCTAGAATGCACTTCTTTTGTTATGTTCCTATGAATGAAGTTCTTTGTAAGCAGGGCTTACCCTATGTCCCCAGAAACAGTATCATATTAGGAGCAATATTAAGAGATGCCAACACTGGGCATGGTGGTACATGCCTTTAATCCCAGCACCCAGGAGGCAGACGTAGGAGGATTGCTATGAGTTTGAGGCCACCCTGAGACTACCTAGTGAATTCCAAGTCAGCCTAGGCTAGAGCGAGACCCTACCTTAAATTTTTGAATTTTCAAAATAAAGAGACACCTAAAGAAATAGGAAAGTACTGAGTTCTCAAGCTAAAACTGGATGTGCTATTTTTTTTGCTCGCCTACTTTATTATACAAATTAGCTCTTTATGAAGCTGTCTATAACACCATAACTTTTGATTACAGGCCCATTTAAGAATCTGATAAAAAACAAGCCTACTTTTGAGAAAAGTAGACATTTGTTATTCATTCATTTTGTATACACATTAAGTTCAGAGCCCACCTATGGAATCTCTAAAATGTAAGAAAGGGATTTATCCTGACTCAATGGTTATATTTATACCTGTGTCAAAAGTTACAAGGCAGGTGGGGCATGGTGGCACATGCCTTTAATCCCAGGATTTGGGTGACAAAGGTAGGGGGATTGCTATGAGCTCAAGGCCACCCTGAGACTACATAATGAACTCTAGGCCAGCCTGGGCTACAGTGAGAACCTACCTCAAAAAAAATTACAAAAAAAGTCATTAAATATTTTAAGGATAAGATACCAGAGGCACCAAGGGGTGATGCTAGAGTTTTTTAATGACTAAGATACTGCTTACATTCTACTCTTTTTAAGGAAGGATTTCCAGCACTCGGGAGGCAGAGGTAGGAGGATCGCTGAGAGTTCAAGGCCACCCTGAGACTACATAGTAAATTCCAGGTCAGCCTGGGCTACAGTGAGACCCTACCTCAAAAATTTTTTTTAAAAAAAGAAAGATCTGACATGCTGATACATCAGCTCCTTACAAACCTGGCATTAAGAACTTGTAAAAGTGATGTTCCCTTCTCAGATTGTACTCTTAATAACTATGTTTTAACCTCCAGCCATTTTTTAAGTAATTGCAGGGATGGAAAGTGAAGCTGTCGAAGTGCAGGTGCAGTTATGGAACCCAGCTGAAAAGATGCATGGAGTTTAAGGGTTTCTGCCAAAGGAGCAGTCCTTTGGGTCATTTCTGGTGTACCGTTGTCTTCTCTACCTCGGTCTAGTACCACCTCCCTTGAACAAATAAAATAAGCAACAGCCATCAGATAAGTGAATAGATCTGGATAATTTTTCCCACTGATATGTATCAAACTTTCATCTCCCACAAAACTCTTCTGCCTAATGGCCACCCTACCCTCTTTAAATAAAATACAGCACTCGCTTTCTTTCTGGGCAAAATATAAAACGAAAAAGCCTTATCTTGAAGAACCTAGCATGTTTTTCCTTATGTGGTGTTGGTCACTGTTTTGGGTGCCATGGGGAGGTCTTCCATTTTCTCAGCAGCAGGTTCAGTTCTGGTGCCCCTGAGACTAGACAGGACAAAGGAGAGCACACAATCAGGGAAACTAGAACGCTCCCTAGAAAAAGGGAGCCAACTGTGCTACACTGGCCTTGATTCCTTGCAGGCATGGGGCTTATAGTTAGTTCTCCTTTCCCTGTTAGCCCCTTGTGCCAAGCCCCAGCCTGGATACTTTCACAAAAGGGCATGTTCTCAGAAGCCCATTTCACCCAGAATTTTTTTCTACATGTCACTGAAAACATTTTATTGGTCATTTAGATAATTTGCCAGGAAGGATGATCCTGTCATACTTCTGCTAGAACCAGCGCACAGCCTCCTCTTTGCTGATTCTATGTTTGGCTCCGGTGCAGCCTGTTCTGCACTTCTTGTCTGGGATGCTGAAACCTGGTCTACCCAGCACCACATCGAAGCCCAGGCTCTAGATAATCATGCTTGTCACCCAGAATTTAAGTGGATGTATAAGATGAAAACCATGTAGTGATTTAAGTACCCACAAAGTTGAAATGTTTACTATGGGAAAGAGTGATTGTACTGTACACATGATTCCCTGGTGAGGAAGTCCCTGTAACCACTTGGAGCTGACTTGGCAAGAATGTTGCCATTAACTATTCTTTTAAAAATATTTTTTTAATATTTTATTTACAAGCAGAGTCAAGACAAAGAATGGGCATGCCAGGGCCCCCAGCCACTGCTAACAAACTCCAGATGCATGTGTCACTTTGTGCATCTGGATTTATGTGGGAACTGGGAAATGGAACCCAGGTTGTTAGGCTTTGCAGGCAATTGCCTTAACCACTGAGTCATTGCCCCAACCCCACCATTAACTATTCTTTACAAACTGACAGACCACTGCCAACTGTCTTTGCATCTTGTCTCCTCAACCAGAGCTAATTATGTTCACACCCTGTTTTTGAGCCCCAAGATGGCCCAACTTAAGTGACTACCACCACTGATTATTATTCATGTTCTGGTTTGGGAGGAGGGCCTTTCCATTCCAATATAGAGAGAATCTCTTGCCTAGGAGACTGTAACCCAAAGTGTATGTTTTCCCAAGGATCCTTATGTTTTAACTTTGTGGGAGGAAGTGCTTTTCCTTGTTCAAGTAATCCTCTGCCTTCAGGAGAGCTAAGAAGCAATAGAGCTTGGGATGGAATCCCTCCCTTTCAAAGCTTCCTACAATGCCATTGTTTATTATTTCCAACAAGGGCAACCCTCATTTCTTCAAGCCTTTGGTAATTCCATTCCATCATGAGCCCACTTGGTACATGTTCCACTGCCTACTCTTCTCTGTTTAAGCCTACCAAGTAAGCAGGGATAAAACCGTTCTTCCCGCTTTTCCCCCAAATGCCTGGCTTGGCTACAGCAAAGCTTCTCTGCCCCAAAATCCCACAGTGCACCACCCCCATCCCATTGCTTGCCTTCTTGCCAGTTCCTTAGGTTCTTAGAGGCCATTTCTTCCCTTTATGTAGCTTCCAAAGTAATTTTCAATTTGTTTGGGTTTAATTGACCCTGCAGCTCTTGAAGACCAAACACCATCTTATTTCTATAGGCAGAATCATATGTTCTTACTATAGGCCAAGCATTTGGAGGGTGGGGGTAGGCAGTGGGGGTGGGATTGTAACTATGGTCCCTGTCATCTTTATCCAATTTTCTTGTCTGCCACCACTTTCCAGCGTTGTCTCACGCCAGAGCCCCTGGGCGCTTGCGAGTCCTGTCCAGGACACTTGGTAAGACCACGTGCCATCAGCCCAGCTGCTCCAGCCTGCAGGATTTATAACGGTTTGATTTGGTTCCTTCTGTATTCTGTAGCCTGTACTCTTAGAGATTATAATATGCTCTTCGTGGCCCATCAGTTGAATATGATAAGGCTAATGTCCCTTATTCCCTTAGTTCTCACCTCCAGTGGTGTTTTTTGTTTGTTTGTTTGTTTTGTTTTGTTTTGCCTTCCTCCACCTGATACAAAAGGCTCATGTGGAGTGAGGCGGGGCACGGAATAAGGGTATGTGTCTGTCACACATCTCAGGGGAACCTCCTTCCAGGTCACTTCTCCAAACAAGCCTCAGAAGCAAGAGGGGGCCTCCAGAGAAGGTCCGCTCCGGATGGGGTCAGGGGGCTGCACGCCAGGCTGAGCAGCAGGATATCAGGGATCCCCGGCGTGCAGAGCCAGAGTCCGTGGTGGTGACCACTACAAACGCAAGTTCGCAGAAAGGGTGCTTTCGGGATCCACGTGAGCCGGGCACAGCTTGGGGTTTGGCATTCCCTGTGACTGTACAGCGTGAGCAGGAACTGGTCACGGGGAAGCGCGGAAGAGCCAGCTGGCGCCAGGGCAGAGAGACTGGCCGCTAGATCCTCGGACCAAACCTCTTCCCTGGAAAGACTGGAAGGCCTTGCCTGCCCCAGCTTCAAGCCCACGATATTTAACCCATGCGCCTCTTATGCTTCCGCAGATTTCCTCACACCAGTCAGGCTGTTTTGTAGCCTCTGGGTCTCTTATGTTTCCGTATTTTCTTGTGCTCACTGTCACTTCTCCTCAGCCACTTGGAAAAATATTTTGTAAAAAAAAATATTATTAGAGAGACAGAAAGAGAGGGGCAGATAGAGAATGGCCACCAGGGCCTCTAGCCACTACAAACTAACTCCAGAGGCATGCTCCACTTGTCCATCTGGCTTACATGGGAACTAGGGAATCGATCCTGGGCCCTTATCTCTCCAGCCTGAGGAATACTTTTGACAAGCCTGGTCTTTTTCATTACCAAACCAAAACCAAAACAAACCACAGCAAAAAACGGGAGAGGTAAGGGAAAAAAGGAGCAACAATTACTGTTTTCTCAGCCACTTTTAAAGGACTGTAGAATTCTTGACATTCTACCTATCCTTAACAAAGCTTTGGTGTTAACACCCCTTCAGTCTAGTTCTTCTCTTCCAAATACTCTGAAGTGTCTTTTCTTGATATGTTGCCCCATATTAATTTGCCAAACAGCCTATATTCTTGGCTTTCTTATGGCTACACTGATGTTCAGCCTAACCAGACTGTCACAGTGGAGCTCCCCAGGGGAAAACAGGAGACATCTGTTGTTTTGAGTCCAATAACAAATAGAGATGTTCTGGAAGTGTGAAAATTTGAAAACATTGTCCCCTCTCCATGAGACATCTGCAACATGAAAATACTGTGAAGTGGGTGCTCCACATACAGCCTTTGCCTACATAAAAAAGATCCCATATGCAGTAACTGCGCGTGGTCAAGCCCCACTCAGCAACTAGAACTGGAGAGAGCATTGGATTTGCACTTAAAAGTCAACTTCTAACTTGTACACTCTCTAAACATTGATGTGTTCACCAGGGAGCTGATGATGAAAACACAGTGACTGCCAGAAGTAGTACAAGCTACCTTATTTTTAAAAAATGCCTATTTACCTTAATTTTAACACATTACAATCAATATGGCTCTGAAAAACACAAAACAAGATATAGTGAAGTCTCATTTTAGTCTCACCTTTCCCTCACAACAGAACTCCATTGAGTTTTTGCCGTCTTCCAGATTTTCTTTATGTGATTACATAAAGAAATTTAGATTTTTCTCATCATTTCTAGATTTTTTTTCATCATTTCACACAAAAGGTAATATAGTACACTTAGTCCTTGAACATTTTCACTACATGAAGCTTGGGGGTCATAGTAAAGAATGGCCCTTTTTACAGTTGCATGCTATTTTACTGTGTCAAAGCTTCATGGTTTCACTTAGCTCTTAATAACACCCTTTTCATATTTCCAGTTCTGTAGTTTATTTTTTAAAATATTTGAGAGAGAAAGAGGCAGATAGAATGGGCGTGTCAAGGCTCCTAGCCACTGCAAATGAACTCCAGATACATGCACCACTTTGTGCATCTGGCTTACATGGGTCCTGTGGAATTGGACCTGGGTCCTTAGGCTTCAACAGGCAAGTACCTTGACTGCTAAGCCAACTCTAGCCCAAACTTTTCTTTTTTCTTTTTCTTTTTTTAATTTTTGGAGGTAGGGTCTCACTCTAGCCCAGGCTGACCTGGAATTCACTGTGTAGACTCAGTCTGGTCTTGAACTCATAGTGATCCTCCTAGCTCCGCCTCCTGAGTGCTGAGATTAAAGGTGTGCACCACCAAGCCCAGCTCCTCATTTGTAGTTTTGATAGTTAATTCCCTCCATTCAGAGTTACAATTTATATGCCCTTTAGCATTGTATGTGATTGCCTGCTTCCCCACAGCCGTGTAGGTTCTGAAACATTTGGATTTTGGTACATATGATTTAAATGCAATCTTATGATTTTTTTTTTATTTTTTGTTCACTTTTTATTTATTTATTTGAGAGCAAAAGACAGAGAGAGAAAGAGGCAGAGAGAGAGAATGGGCCTCCAGCCACTGCAAATGAACTCCAGACACATGTGCCCCCTTGTGCATCTGGATAACGTGGGTCCTGGGGAGTTGAGCCTCGAACCGGGGTCCTTAGGCGTCACAGGCAGGCACTTAACTGCTAAGCCATCTCTCCAGCCAATCTTATGATTTTAATAGGCAATTTTCTTATAAACTGGACCTTCTTCATTTTAAAAGACCACTTATATTTTCATTAACTACTTTTAAAACAGGTATTGGATATTTAGTATATCCAATGCTTATAAAAACTTTAAAGCCTAACAATTATCTGATCAGCATTGCACTAGACAGTTGAAGTTAAAAGGGAGAAAAAATGAGGTTAGGGATGTTCCATTTGCTCTAAATTAAAATACCCAAAGTTTCCCTTTGAATGTAAACACAATAGAGTGGAGATTATGTTGTATCCACTTCATTATTCCAGCCTGGGATCGCTGAATACTAAGGATAAGATTAGCTACTTGGGGAATACCTTTGGCAGAGCACCCAGCTAGCCTTATGATCTGAATAATCTTAACATGACATTTAGGTAAAGTGACTTCTGTATTTCATTGGAATAGCCACCCTAGAGCTTATCAATGGAAATAAGCTAAAATGACCATTGCTCTCTACATAGGGCTGGGGTCTGGGTCTCATTTGCTGCTGGTCCTGTATGAGATAAATTATTAATTTGATAAGTTTTACTGAATGAATAGAACTTTGCTTAAATGGGAAAAAAAAAAACACAGTAATACAGTAAAAAGTATGATGATTCCCAGAAAACCTAGCAAAATTGTGTGACACCTCCAACCTATCTCAGTGGGGAAAGCTAATTCCAGAGTACATTGCACTTTAGGTTGAATATAACAGGACTGTCGGAGGGCAAGTCCCTGACCACCACAGAGGCAGTGCATTAACTCTGTTTTAACTGCGTTCCATTGAAAATGCTTGGTTTTCTTACTTGCTCTTTCAAGATGTCACCATGTTCTCTCATTCCATGTGCTTCATTCATTCTGCCACTCACAGTCAAGTGCATAGCGAACTTACAAAGTGAGAATTTTAAAATGCAGATCATCTCCACATGAAATATACTTGAGCAAAAATTTTGCTCTCTGTGGCTTTCCACAGGCTTGAAGCAGTGCCTTTGAAGCTTGTAAGAAAACAAAGGTGTTTGTATAAATACACATCACTCTTCCCCTTGTGGGAGGTATGTCTTTCCTGGCATAGATCTGGAAAAATCTTTCAGGGTGATTGAATGTACCCCCATCTCCACAGCACTCTTTTCAAGAATAAAAAGTACCTCTCAGGAGCATCCATTTCCCCACACTCCTTTGGCTTCACTTGGAAGCAGATAAGCCTTCCCCCCCCCCCGCCCCCCCGCCCTGAAGCCTTTCCTGTGTCCACCCTCCTGTTTTAGTTCTACAGGAACCACTTCTGTGTCCTGTTACAGCTACAGACTAGCTGTTTTTGCATTTAGAACTAAAGGACATCACACATTTGCTCCACACTTGGTGCACTGTACCTCAGTACATGTGCTTTTTAAAAAGTGACTTAGTCACTCTCATGCCGACCTTCTGATATCAAAGCATGTTCAACCAATCTTCCTAAATTCCTGTAGGAATTAGTACTTTCCCAGTTGATAATCCCATTGTTGAATTTTATCAAGAAAAGCATATAGCATACTTATCCCCCCCCAACACACACACAATTCTCATTTTATGAACACCCTGAATCACCTTAGCACAATCCCAGCATTTTACAAATGCTTAGGTAATGATGCGGCTGAGGTCAGAGTAGTGGAACTCTGACTAGAACCCCAGTCTCACTAAGCACTGGTGCAGTTGTTCTCTAGTTTGTTACCAGCTCATCGGGAAATACTTACACATATGTTGAACTCTCAGCCATGAGCACCTGTGCTGTGCCAAGTCCTGTAATGGGTGTTGTTACACATTGTCTCATTTAACTGACAGTTCACATGTAAGGTTTTTTTTTTTTTTTTTTAAGGTAGGGTCTCACTCTAGCCTAGGCTGACCTGGAATGCACTATGTATTCTCAGACTGGCCTTGAATTCACGGCAATCCTCCTACCTCTACCTCCCAAGTGCTGGCATTAAAGGCATGCGCCACCACACTGGCTCATATGCAAGATTTTTAAAATGAAAACAGGGTATCAGGGCTGGAGAGGTGGCTCAGTGGATAATCTTGCTGTGAAGCATGAGACCATGAGTTTGGATTCAAGCATGCTGTAGCTTCACTTGGCTGAAACCCTAGCACTAGGGAGGTGAAGACCGCCCCCCCCCCCGCGGGGGGGTTCACTGGCTAGCTTAGTCTACCCAAACATGTGAGATCCAGGTTCTGTGAAAGGCCCTGTCTCAAAAAACAAGATGCAAAGCATTATATAAGGAAGACACTCAACGTTGACCTCTGACCTCCACACGCACACCCACTCATGCACATGCGTGTCCCCGCGCACATACAGAAACACACAAACACTAAATAAATATAATTTAGGGTAAAAGCTACAAACTCTCTATAATCAATGTTGGAAGAAGGCACTTTGCCTTAAAAGGAATTTCAGGTAAAGATATTTTGAATTACTGAGACACTCAAAGGTCGTCTACCTTTCTCTTGCTCTCCTCTCCGAAACTCATTTGGGTTTTTAGGATTTGCTAATCACTGTGACTTATTGTCTAACTCCCTTAAGCTCATGGTTTCCCTCAACTTTCCTTCTGAAAGGCACTACTTCTCTGGTTCCTGCAAAAGGAACACGATCTCAAATCTTGGGGCCGGGCGTGGTGACACACATCTTTAATCCCAAAACTCAAGAGGCAGAGGTAGGAGAATCGCAGTTGAGTTCAAGGCCACCCTGAGACTACCTAGTGAATTCCAGGTCAGCCTGGGCTACAGTGAGACCCTGCAAACAAAAATACAAATCAAGTCTTTTGGCTCCCTTCACCTCTCACGCCGGTGCTACAGGCCTCACCTCAACACCCCACCTTTTCCCTTCCAAGGGTGGCTAAGAGGAAACACGCAGAGAGGTCTTGTAAACAGCTTCAATGAGAGTGAGAGTTGCTCTCTTGGAGCCTATGGGGTAAGACATAGCTGTCCAGATGGACCGGCAAGGGCGCCCGATGGACTCGGGAGGGCATCCCTAGGAGCATCAGCTTTGGTGGGTGTCTTAGTGCGCGCCTTCTTTGGTCCACCGGAAGTGCACTCCGCATTAACGACCTTTGGGCTCTGGATAGTTCGCTTTACCGGTCTCTCTGGCTCCGGCCTCTTCCCTTCCCTGCGCTTGGAGCTTGGCCTCCTCTCCTTTGGCGGCCTTTGCGAGCGAGGCCGGTCACTGGAGGCCTGTCCTCTTTCCTGGCCCATCACCCTGGCCTTGGCTCCCACGCTGGCTCTGGCACGCGCCAGGTCCTTGGCCTTTAACCTGGCCCTCTTGGCCTTCTCCAGAGCCCTGGCTTTGCGTCGCCAGGTCTCCCTGGCCTTCTTGGCCGCCTTGCGTTTGGAGCGGCGCCTGCGTGGTCTCCGGGGTCTGGGTGGGGTTCGGCCCCAGGAGCGGCAGCTCTGACCTAGCCGGGGCCGCCCGGGCTTTCTCCTGGGCTTCGGGACCTTCCAGATCCTGAAGTAGCCCGCGGCGTCGCTCCCGGTGACCCGCAGGAGCGTGCCCTTGATGTCGGGCTGGGAGGCCTCTCCCGCGCGGCGCGCCGGCCTCCGGCGCACTTCGTAGCCCGCGCTGCCCAGCTGCTTGCGCAGGGCCGCCAGCGTGGGCCGCCCGTGCGCGGCGATGGCGCCGAGCAGCAGCTGCGACACCTTGAGCACCGAGCGCGAGCCCCGCCGAAGGGGGACCCCGGGGACGCTCCCCACCGCCGGCTGGGTTTTCATTTCAGCGCTTTGGGATCCGCCACTGGGCTCGGTCGCAGCCATGGCCCTGCTGCCCTCCTCCGCGGGGCCACTGGCTTCAAACTGGCCACAGTCGGGGTGCTATGACCTCAGCTGAGGCTGCCTGGGTCACGTCACAAAGGGGGCGGGGCAGGCCCAGATTTTCGTGTCCTAGGAGGAGGACACACCCCGCTTGGGGTTCTTACTTAGGTCAACTAGGGCCCACTTTCTTCTAGGTCTCAACCAATCCAAATCTCTGGTGCCTGTTCATCACCAACAATCTATATAACCCACAGGGTTGTGGCCAGTTTATATTTGATGAGCCCGACTTCCATGACCAAAGTGCGTTGCCCTTTTCCATAGCTAGGATACCATTTGCCCGGGTAAGTCTGAATTTACAAAACACGCTAAGAGCAGGAAAACTGTGTTAAGCTATTGTAAAATAGCCAGGGACAGAGACGTTAGTTTTCATTTGTCTCTCATAGTGTACAGGTGTACAGCCCATGTGAGTTGTTTCCAACCTCATTATTCACATATTGTGGTCTCCACTCCAGAGACCTGAACATTCATATAGCTAACTCCAACCCACTCACCAGGCTCTGATCAGGAACCATTTTGAAATCACTCATTGGCTGTTCTCTGAATAGTCCACAGCTGGTATTCATACTACCCAAAAGTAGCAGATGAGATGTCTGAATACAGAACAACTCAGTGTCAGAAAATTACTATTCCACTCATTGGTCTAGTAGACCATCTTCCTTTGACTGTTCAGCACACATAATCCACAACAAAACAATTCATTTGTAGAATATCACTACCAGATAATATGAAAAAAAATTATTTGAGACAGTTACCTCATGTTTTCTTTGGAAACTTCTATATGAAGTAGTAGTGCTTTTGACCAATAACTACCACTTTTACAAACCCAAAATATTTTTATAAACCAAATGAAATTGTAATTACTTGTAAATCAATATAGGCCAGATCCACATAGGTTGTATAAACGATTCACATCACATTCATGAAAGTGACCAAATTGGTATTTTTGATAGGGTTTTTAATGTCCTTAATTAGTTTACCTTGAATAAATCTGGATATGATTATAGCCTTGTCCTGATTCCCTCTTTCATGTCCTGTGCTTTGAAACAACCCTCTCTTTGATCACTCTTCCCTGAAACTCCAACAAATTTTCTGGAAACTTATGTTCTAACATAATATACTTTACTATTTAATGATTGGATCAGTCACTTCCTGAGATTGCCTCTTTATTTGGTTATATCTTTACAAATGGGTTAAATTCATTACTGCAGGAATAGGTTAGTTATCATAAGAGTGATCTTGTTATAAAAGTGATTTTACCCCCTTTTGTTGGGTTAACTTTTCCTGGGGAGATGTGAATTAATGTCTAGGGCACCAGTATTATGGAAAACTGAGTAACAGAGCCAGCACCAGAGATAAGAGTGGAGAATCAGAAAATTTATTTATGTACACATGGACTCAGGGGAGTAATTTGAAAAGCCTGTGTGCTGAGCTCTGATAGCTCAGAGTTTTATAAGCAGTATAGCAGGCAGTCTGACATCACCTTGAATTCTTTGCAGTATTGGTATGTTAGAAATTTCTAAGGTTACATGATTTTGGGGCACAAATAAAATTCCTTAGCAGTAAGTCAGTGATAAGAAAGTACAAATGTAGAAAAAAAGCTGTTTGTTCAGGGTTGTTTACTCATGGTCTAGTTTTACAAGGTATCTGACTGGCTCAGGCATGGCACATCTGTGTCAAGAACTGATAAGAGTAGGGCTTTCTTTACATTTTTATTTTACACTGAAAGGGTTTGTAAATGCTGCTCAGCACTGAACGGGAAGAGGGACTTAGTTTGACTAAAATCTCCACCACACTGGTGACAGACCGAAAAAACAATACCAACCAAGTCTATCTTAGTGAACCAGTGAACTTATTGGAGTTACTTGCAGGACTATGGGTGAGGGATTACAGGAACATAAACAACTCAAAGGTGGCCGCATCAATGGAAATCCCATTTTAGCATGTCTAAATGTCCTAGGTGAGTACTGAGGATTTCAACTTGAGCTGTCAGGCTTGCAAGCAAGCATCTTTAATCATTGAGCCATCTTCCTAACCCCACTACTTTCTGAGTCTTAAAGAGCCTTCCTTCAGGATGGAATATGGCAATTCAGAATTTCCTGAGTCTTATTTTAATGAGCCTGTGTTTCAATTTGGAACTTCCTGATCATCCTCCCTCCAGGATACAATGTTTTAATTCAGAAGAAATTGCTCTGATAATACACATTTTCTCTGGCCATTATATTCTTTCTGCCCCCTACTTCTACAATGTTCTCTGAGCTTTGGAGGGGGATGATATAGGTGTTTGATTATTTTCTTCCATTTATGGTACCACTATGCCACAGCAAGTCACTTAGTCTTCAGGAGCTTGACTGGTGATAGGTCTATGCAGTACATTTTCCACTGCAAAATAGAGTTTCCTTCCATGACCAATTAAGGCTGATAGCAGTAATCTGTGGATGTTGAGAAGACAATTTAATAGGCATATCATTATCTCCTCACCCACAGGCTTTTGCCATTACAGTATCGGGTATGAGTTCCGTTCTGTGGAACAGGCCTTAAATCCAATCATAAAGTAGTTGGTTTCACCCATACCAGTTGTACCACTGTTGTGTTAGTGGGCGTACCTTTCCTGGCATGTTGATACTGTAGCACACAAGGTCCATAGTGGAGCAAAACTGTTGGTGACAACTCTTCCTCAATAGGCTACAGTGCCTCTGGCCCTATGAAAGCCAGCCAGAAGGGAAGGGTTTTCCAGGTCAGTCCCAGCCTGATTTCTCCATGTCCTGTAGCCAAAGCATGTGGTGTCTGTAACAACAGGGACTTACCTTCTCATTCTGGCATGCAAGCAATAGCAGTGTCAATAGCCCTTATGATTTTGGGGGCCTCAGGAGCTCCCCTGGTCAAAACCTCATAGATGTCATCCATATATATTACCTTTCTACAGAGGGTGGGCAGAATCTCTAAAGGCCCACCACCAGGTATCCCAAGCGAGTACCAGTTAAGACTCAAGAGTTGGCAGTTAAAAAGATACTAAAGAAAAAAAATGTTAGCAATGTCTAATACAGCATGAAAAGTTTCCATTGTTTGTATCAACTTTTCTCAAAAGAGAAATGCTGGGGAAAGTGCCATGGATGGGGAGCAGTACTCCACCTAGTCCTCCATAATCCACAGACATTTCCCCTGAGACATCTGGTCTTCTCATCCTGGAGAACTGTTGTTGCCATACGGCCACTGCATATATCCCCACCCCGTGATGCCTTCTTAACTTAGCTAGGCCCAGGAGTTCACACTTGACTTCCTTGCCTGCGCTAGAGCCAGCTCTTCTCTTCTGATGGGCTCTGAGCCTTTGCCTTTCCAATGACCACACGGAGCTGCTGAAAAGTACTGTTCACCCCTAGGTCAAGCTTAATATTTTTATCAGCAATATTTACCATTTGTGTCTTTTGTAAACTGCTACTTGGGTTTTAAAGCCTTCCAGTAGTTCACTAGCATAACATTTGTCTGTTATTTTTTTTCCAGAGGAACTCTGGCTTGACATAAATCTTGGCACATTTGCCTTCGAGTGGCCCAGACAGACCCTATTGTCTGTTTTCCCTTTCTTGCATCTCTTCTAGATTGCTTTGCCACTTTATGGACCCAGCTTACATGTTGGATCTGACTGGCACATTGATCTAAGTCACTTAATTCTACCAAGGCCTCATAAAAATCATGTCCTATCATGGGGCTCAGCAAATTGACTAAATCTCCATGCCAGTCCTATGATCTCTGCTGAATCAATCTCTTTTTTTTTTTTTTCCTCATTTGTTTTTGAGGCAAGTCCAACAAACTAGCCTTTTTTATGAGACAGTGAGGAAGAGAGAGAGAGAGAGAAACAAACTGACATGCCAGGGCTTCTAACTACTGTAATCAAACTCCAGATGCATGTGCCACCTTGTGCGCATGTGTGACCTTGAGCACATGTCACTTTGTGTGTCTAACTTACATGGGATCTGGGGAATAGAACATGGGTCTTTAGGACCCACAGGCAAGTGCCTTAACTGCTAAGCCATCTCTTCAGCATTCTTTTTTTTTTTTTTTTTAACTCTCCTGTGAAGACAGTTCTTATTGGCCTGGTGAACTAGGCATCAAACACAATCTCTCTCGTACACAATTGCCTTAGTAATGTCTGTCCTTTAGCTGGGTTCTGAGAGTCGATGGAGCCTTTCTAAGCTCTGGATATGTTAAGCTTAGGGATCAGAGTACAAGATACCCAATGGTCACTAAAATTCCCCAAGAGGGTAGCTTTCAAGTTCATTGTCTTATTACTGCCATGAAAAGACCAGACTTGGAGAAAAAAAACAAAGCCCTCTGCTTCTCTGGTCCGCCCTCTTTCTTCTTTCAGGAATAACAATCTCACAAATTCACCATTGACACACTCTGTTACACATCCCCAGCCACACAATGGGGGCACTGCCCATCTGTGACCAACTTTGTTCTGACACTCACCTTTCTGACCCTACCAATGTGACTCATCCTGTTACCCTTTACCTAGACTCTACCTAGTTAAAGTTCAAATTACAAGGTCAACCCTCCTTGACTTTCAATTATTAACTGCTTACAAGGGTTGCCTTATCAGATGAATATTTGATATGGGAAAATGAAGTTACACTAAAAGAGACATGGGAAGTCACTAAAGACATCTTGAGGCACCTCCTCACCCTTTCCTATTTCTGCCTTAACTCATCTGGTGTCTTCTTCCCCTGTGGCACTTCTACCCATTTCTGCCTCCCCATCAACTGGCCAGATATTTGTGCACTTCCAGGACCCAGATATCAGCCTCCTCCCCACAGATCAAGTTGTCTCTGCCTCTCTTCAAACTTCTGTTTCATCCTCAACCTTTGAGCTATCCCCACATAAACAACCCCCACTTTGCTCCCTATCTCCCTATACTATTAGGATGGGATCACCACTGCACTTGGAACACACATTGCTGGAATTGCTACCTCATCTCTTTACTTTCAAAAACTTCCCAAAGCTCCTTGTGACATGCTAGATGAGACAGCAGCATTACTACCTTCCAAAACCAAATAGACTTTCTAGTGGGTATCATCCTTCAAAACTGTCTACCTTTGGCCTCCTGACATCTGAAAGGGGAGGAATTTGGTTGTTCCTACAGGATCAATGCTGCTTATACAATAACCAATCTGGTATGGCCCAAGATGCAGCAAAGGAGCTTTGAGATGAAGCCTCAGATCTGCAATAATGACGAGAAGATAACTGGGGGAAAATGGTCATGGGAGGGGGATGGTTGCCCTGGAAAGCTCCTTGGCACCTGTATCAGAATTTGCCTGCTTCATAGACTAGGACCCTATTAATTTAACTAAATAATTATTTTCAATTTAATAATTGTTTTTCTCTCAAAGGCTTAACTCTATTATCCAAACCCCTACCAACCAAAAAAGTAAATAAGATCCTCTTTCTCTGCCAACAGCCCCCGAAGATGATCTTGGCGCACTAACTACAATTAACAACTAATTTTTAAATGTCAAGAATGTTAGCCCTAGCAAAGTTAGTCTTGGGATGGAAAGTAACCACAAATTAGAATATTTGGGTTTTTTAAAAATAAACTTCAACGTTTAACTCCCAATTCTTTCCTCCCAACGGAACAAGAACCGCACCATGACTACCATCCTCCTAATGGATCAGGAGCAGACACCTCCACTTCCTTCCTCCTCTTGGATCAGGAGCAGTCACCTCTACTTCCTCCCCCCTATTGGATCAGTAGCAGACACTTCCACTTCCTTCCTCCTATTGGATCAGGAGCAGCCACCTCCACTTCCTTCCTCTTATTGGATCGGGAGAAGCCACCTCCATTTCCTCCTATTGGATCAGGAGCAGCCACCTCCACTTCCTTCTTCCTAATAATATCAGGAGCAGCCACCTCCACTTCCTTCTTCCTAATAATATCAGGAGCATCCACCTGCACTTCTTTCTAGTGTTTTAGAAGCAGACATCTCTACTCACTTCCTCCTAATAAGATCAGGAGCAGCCATCTCCACTTCCTTCCTCCTAACAAGATCATGAGCAGACACCTCTAGTGAATAGCAGCCAACTTCCTCCTAATTGGATTGGTAACAGTCACCCCCACTTCCTGTCTTTATTAGATTTGCTAGTTGCACATCTTTCCAACCCTATCACTCCACTTCCTTCAAAGGGATTTATGACTACCCTCGTTGGTGAGTGGACTGTGGGTTCTAGATCCTCTTCCACTGAGCCCCTCAGCATGTTTAACTTGAATAAAACCTGTTCTGTTTGTTGTTGAGCTGCTGTCCCTTGCTTTTCTTTCTTCCCAGCACCAAACTTGCACCTTAGATATTATCCATATCAAATCCCATGCAACTGCCATCAAAACAAGAAGGCACAGTTTCATACACCATGTGGACGAGGACGACCATGTCCGCATTCCCCCTGCAAATGTTCCACCATAGATGATTCAGCCTCAGTTGCATGCTCAGTACCCATTTTAGGGGCCATTCGGCCACTCCTCCCTCACTCATCTTTCATCCTTTGGGGTCCCTATTAAGGTGCTATTTATGTTGCCTTAACTTTTCCAGAAGAGATTTAAACAAGCATCTATTCCCCCCAGATAAGACACCAAATGGCAAACAAAAATCACCCAAGTTTAGTGAGCCGGGGAGTTTACTGGGGTTACTTATAAGAACATAGATGACTTAAGGGCATCTGCATCAGCAAAAAGCCCACGCCAGCATAGATGATGACTCGCAAACACATGTGCACACCTGGAGCTCAGTTCACAATGTGCAGGCAGCTTGGCTGGTGGGAGCGTTTTCCCCAGCAGTTCTTACTCTTTATATGGCCTTGAGCAGAAGCCTTGTGAATCTTGTATGTTTTAGGAACTTCTAGAGACTTGCAAGTTGTTTACATCCTTCCTCTAAATGTGTTTCAAAGTGAAACTCCCCAAGGAGCCTCCCTCCAGGATGAAATGCTTCAATTAGGAGGAAGTTGATATACAACACTTATTCTCTCTTCTCTTGTGTTTCTGCCTTCTTCCAGGAGATGATGAAAAGACAAGAGTCTCACCAGATACTGCCCCTTGATCTTGGACTTCTCAGTTTATAGAACCATTACTTTTCTTATAAATTGCTTTGTGGCATTCTGTTATGGCAACACAAAACAAAGACTTGGTTGCTCCTTGGCCTTGGCTTATACTAATCCTTGGTCACAAGAACAAGATTAACACTTAAGAGATATTTAAAAGTGAAAATGCATAATGGTGTGTGTAATTGCTACCTCTACAGTATTTTCCTAAGATTTTTTTGAGAAGGAAATTGAGAGAGAAAGAGAGAGAGAATTGGTGTGCCAGGGCCTCTAGCCACTGTAATCAAACTCCAGATGCATGTGCCTCCTTGTGGGCATGCATGACCCTGTGCACATGCATTACCTTGTGCGTCTGCCTTATATGGATTCTGGGGAGTTGAACGTGGGGTTTTAGGCTTCACAGGCAAGAGGCTTAACTGCTAAGCCATCATTCTAGCCCCTTTTTGTAAGATTCAGAGATCATGTATGGCATGTTTACTCTAGTGAAAAGATATTGACCAATGAACAAATGTCATATGCATTAGTAATGTGGCTTAAGACAAATCACTGAGAACTTTCTCAACCATAAAATTGAGGTTCTAGGGCTGGAGGGATGGCTTAGCAGTAAATGCATTTGCCTGCAAAGCTGGAGGACCCAGGTTCTATTCACCATGACCCACACAAGCCAGATGCCCAAGGTGGCTCATGCATCTGGAGTTTTTTTGAAGTAGCTAAAGGCCCTGGCGTGCTCATTCTTTCTCTATCTTCCTGCCTCTCTCTCTCTCTCTCTCTCTCTCTCTCTCTCTCTCACACACACACACACACACACACACACATTCTCTCAAGTAAATGATTTTTTTAATTGAGGTACTAATACCAACCTGGCAGAGTTGATTTATAATGAACTGTCAAATACTGGGTCTAGTACCTAATATATATCTAATCATTACTTAAAATACATTTTTACTATTAAAAATGAAAGGTAATTAGGTACAGTGTATTTTCCAATTGTTTCATGGAATAACCATGAGACTTTATACTGACACATTCTTTTCTACAACAAATAGTTGACTTGTGTCACAAGGCTAGCTTCCTCCTAATTGACAGGACATTTTGGACTAAAGGAAAAATTAGGTTGTAACCAAAAATCAACTTGAATGAGGCTTATGTGGTAAGGAAGTTACAGGACTTACACATCTCTCATGGCTCTGGCTTCAATAGGTTGACAGTAGGGTTAGTGCTTCCACTGCAGGGCTTGATCTACAGGATGGCCAGATGGCCCTGGAATAGGAGGGAGATCCTGACACACAAGTCTCATTGTTGGACAGGGAGACAAGGCACAAACCTCTCTGAGCTTATGCTACCCCCAGGGAAATCCCTTCTATCATATCAGGACCAGTCAGCTTCAGGATTGTGACTGGAGCAGGGCCACAGTCTTTTTGTCAAGGGGCAGATGTTCTCCAGAACTTGACTTTGAGGAGACTCTCTGGGTCCCTGGTAACCTGTTAGCTGTAGCTGTTACAATTGGATTCTTGACTCTAGTGTGATTAGTTTATTATCTTGGCTTATGGGTGTGGACCAAGTTTCCCAAAGGTATGTGGGTCCCCTTGTGTTACAAATTTTAAAGAAGCATCATCAGTGGCAGGAGAATCTAGCTTACCTCTATAAATCTAAGCAAAGAGACGCCATCAAAAAACCAGTACCACCAACATTAGCAAGTATAAACAGCCAGAACTGTAAATTGTTTTTACATCTTAGGCTAGGCTCTAGATTTGCCCTAAATGTTGCCTCTGATATCTGTCCTTAGTGATATTGTGGTGGAAAAGAAGTTAAAAGTTGAACTGATTCACTGAGTTATTGTAATAATTAATAACTGAGGAGCTATAAAACTTATCTTTGTCAGCAGATGGAAAAATCCCAAAGAAGGAACTATCCAGAAAGAGCCCAAAGGGATGATAAGAAAGAAAGACAGTTTAGGCTAAAACAAAGTAAAATAGAGTCCATTGTTAGGGTGGCCTGAGTACAGAAATGATTGATATACAAATTGTTACATCTTGTTTGTTCACTTACCCCTCCTCTTGGCTATGAAAACTGTAAAATGGAAATAAAATCTCTACTCAGGGCCAAAGCTTCTTTGGAGGGCTACCTCAAGCTTTTTGGCCCCTGGGTAATAAACTCCTGTACTTTCACTCATTATGGCATTGGAGTGATCTTTCCAGAGAATTTCTACAACAATATACCTCTTTTAATAAGACATATCAAGGAGAGATTGGACTAATACAAATCAATAACTATCAGTTAAACATAATCAGTGAGGACAATTTTGGATCTTTGATTTAAAGGCAAACAGTGGCTGACTAATCAGGGCCAGGCAGAGGCAGAAGGCATGAGTTAATAGCTTAGTATTTTAGGCCAGCATCAGGCAAGGCAGTCTATTTTTTCTGAAACTTGGTTTATATGGTAGTATCTTGTAGTTATATTCTCTTACTGGGTGTTTAAGACCATGTAGGCAGCAAAAATTCACTATTTATTATATTCTAGAAGTTATTCATAGCTCTGTAGGAGAGAATTTAGGGACCTGTGAGGACTTCTATGACTCTCAGCATTGTTATCTGCTAGGATAAGTTAAGACCATGTGACCAAGTAGCTCTCCCTCTTTGGGAAGCCTGGAGGGCTGGTTTTCCTCTGATGTGACTCTCCTGTTGCAGATACATTGACTTGGGGTCCATCTCTGGGTTTCCATGTCCTCCTTGATCAAGAAGACAGGTGACTTACCAGAGGCTAGAAGTTAGCAAGTGTTCCATCATCTCCTGTGGCCTTCTGACCTAGGAGCAGGAACCAAAATATTGGTTATTCTTTTAACTCTAATGTTATCAATTGACTTGGTATTCTATATATGGCTATTAATCAATCAGAAAGACTGTACACATCTGATTAGCAAAACATTTAGTTAAGAAGTTGCAGAACATATCTGGTTAGTAAAGTAGATCTGGTCAGAGAATGACACAATAGGATAAAAAAATTCTGATTAGCATTTAAGTTTAGTTGTCAAGTGACAGTGTAAGCTATATCTGGAACATAGAAAACATAAAAAATTTAACTTTTAAGTATCTAGCTGTTATGAGTATAGGCAGAACATACTAGTATAAGGGTCTGAGAATCGCTGAAGAAAGACCCCAGACTCAAAAGCAAAGAGCGTTTGTTCTACAGAGTCAGCCAACATGTAGGGGTCAACCATTCATACAAAAATGGCAACCCCGAGAGGAGCTCACAGGCTCTTTTAAGCATAACTAAAGAAGGTTTTGATGGGCAATTAGTTCTACAGTTTGACTTGCTAATTTGAACAAGGATTGCATTTGATTAGTCTACTATATCTATATATTTTTGATTGGTTGGGGCTGAGAGACCTTGAATTTCCAGGAAGGGAATCAGCTTTTCTCTGGCCAGGACAGTCGCTGATTAATGGCCCTTTGCTCTAATTTTATGCCTAGCCTGGGAGGTGTTTTGATGAAGCCTATCATGGCCTCAATTTAGTCAATTTAGTTCTTTCATTCCCCCCTTGAGTATGGTCTCATCTCAAATCCTTGAAATGTTTCCAGAGGTTGATATTGTTGCCTTAGGACCATTAGTTGTACTGTGGCTAAGTGTTCTTTACCAAATTTGATTAATGCATTGATGATACATGGTCCGCAGGTAAGAGGAAGCAACAGAAGAATAAGTGGGCCTGTAAGGGAGGAGATCAGGGTCGTTAGCCAGGAGGACCAGTTGAACAGTGACTTGTACCAGTTTTGATTTTCTTATCTAATTTTGGCCCTTTCTTTTAGTCTCTTCTGGACTATGGCCAGGCTATCCCTAATAACACCTGAATTGTTGACATAGCAACAACATTGCTCTCCTAAAGCCTGACAGAGTCCTCTTTGCTATAGGAAAAGTAAGTCTAGTCCCCTTCTGTTTTGTAGTACCACCTCAGCCAGTGAATCCAGGGACTGTTCTAAGCGACAGACTGACTTTTCTAATTTTTCTAATAGGTTAGTCAAGGCCTGATAAGTCTGGTCTGCTTTAATTAGGGCCGTAGTATCAGTACCAATCCCTGCAGCTATACCAGTCCCTATCAAAGTTGTAAGAACGACTGCTGATATTCCAACTTCATGTTTCCATCTATAATGATGTTATTCTAGGTTTCCATATAGTCATCAAAAGGGAGGTAGTAAACCTGAGGAAACAGAGTAACTAGAATACATAGACCAGTAGTGTTTTGAAGGATCTGAGGGTGAATACAAGGAGTTAGTCCTGTAGTGCATGCAAACCAAGTTCCATTAGAGGGCACCAGATAGAAGTTACCAGTGTCTGCAGTAAGAGTGTGATTACAGACATGTTTGAGTTGGGGAAAGTTATCCGGTTTTCCTCCTGCACCTAGTACACATAGTCCTTTCCCAGTGACAGATTGTAGAGTAAGGACTGGGGATTTTCCCCATGAAAATCATGGTGGGCCTCTCATTGGGGTTGACAGAATTCCTGTAGTGGCCCAGCCAGCATAGTAAGGGGGTCTTGGGTCTAAGCAAAGCCAACAGTCCTCCCTAGTGAGGTTAGTAGTGGAGTTGAGGAATCCGTAACTCAAATGCCAGGGAAGTGTCTGAAACCTTGGGAGGTGGCATAGCCAAGGGCATATTAGTGCTTCCAACATGGGAACTGTCAGGGATTGGGAAAGATAATGTGGGCTGTTGTGGGGTGGGAGGCAAGGCCAAAACGGGATTTGGTTCCACAAGTACTGTAGTGGCCTGGGTGGTCTCTAATAATTGGACATGAAGCCATAGGGTGAATAGTGTCACTGGATCATTTATATATATATATATTGCCTTAATCCCCAGTTTTTACCAAGTTCCCATTTAGTGGAAATTTCCCCCTTATCAGTAAATTTAATCAGTAGCTGATTACATCCTTGGGACCAATAGATAGCAAGAGATTGGCTCCGTGATTCTAGTAACAGTGATGTGATCTGTCTTTGGCCGGGGGGGGGGGGGGGGCATTGGACCCACTTTTACCACCCTGTCCAGGTCAGTGAGGCCCTGAACATCCATTATTTAGTGCATGCCACTTGACAATCTCAGTCCTGAGGCAAGGATGAACAGATTAGTCAAACCCTAAAAAGGAACCTTGGACTGTCAAGAGATACTGGGGACCTGGCTTTAGATTCTTCCCATTGAACTTCTGTGAGTCCATTCACTCTGTACCTTGAGACTAAGTCAAATTGAACCCATTTGTCCATTTGAGATAATGTATGGATGCCCTTTCCTGGCTCAGTACCAAGTTATTGACTCAGAAACTAAATTCTTACTATATCATATTATCCATTTAGGACAAGTCAAACAAACCATCACATAGCATGGCAATACTGTGGTACTTGTCACCAAAAACACAGAGGATAAATACAACCTGTTACAACCAGGAGATCAGGAATTACCTAAAACTTGAAAAAAAAATGGCACTCCTCAAGACTATCTAACTAAAGGGAAGGGGTCTTACCAGATATTAATAACAACTTCCCTTGTAACCGAGTTAAAGGGAGTGTCCCATTGGATACATCTTTCTGGGTTTTCTATTCCTTACTCCTAGAAAGGTAAAGAGGAGAAAATAATTACATCTCAATGCTGTGAGCTCCTGGAAGAAAGCTATGACTGTTGGTTTTTAAAACGAGTTAAATAACTTTGGGCTTCTTCTATATATTTTCTACCTGGAATCTGTTTGCTTGCATTGTAGATAGACATTCTGATCTTTGCTTTTGGAGTCACCCTGTTCCATCCAGAGCCTACCCCTTATTTGGAAAAACATTTGCCTTCTATTTGTTTCTGTCATACTTGTGCACCTTCAGAAGCCATAATAGAAGGGTATATTTACAAAAATTGCACTTGTGGTCCCTATATCTTTTCTGCCCATGCTACATCTAGGATCCCCAAAACTATCATGCTGTTGTGAACCACCCTTAGTCTTTGTTGTTTCTCCATACCTCTAGGGAAATGTTTCTTTACATTCTGTATCATACTGTAGACCCTCTTCTTTCTGAGAACTCTCCTTATTCATCATATAGAACTCCCTTGGAAGAGAACTATTCACATAACACTAGCTATATTCTTGCCAGTGATTGGCCACTGAATAACTTGCTTTAATCTTCTGTTAATCAGCCTTTGTGCTATTTACTCTGACTTCCCTGACCTTATTTGCCTAAAAATATTTTCTTTAACTATACTCCCTGGCAACCTTCCCTGCTGGCCTCTTGCATCATTCCCAAATTTCTATTCCTTTCTCCTTTGGGAAAGGAATTCCCAAAATGTCATTCCTTTGTATCTAAATATCACACCCTACAAATCCCTGGACTATTTCTTAATTTTTTTTTTTAATTTGGGAGGAAAGAGAGAGTGAGACTAAGTAAGGGTCTCTTGCCACAACAAACCAACTCCAGATGTGTGTGCCAGTTTATGCATCTGGCTTTATGTGGTTTCTGGGGAACTGAATCCAGGCTGACAGGCTTTGTAGGCAAGTGGCTTTAATCATTGAGCCATCTCCCCAGGCCCCTGGAAGGGATATTGACCACAACAACAAGGTGATAAAAGAGCTATTTGACCAACTGGAAAATACTGCCTAGTGAACAATGGCCATAACTTTGAATAATGTTTATTGCGTCCCAGATGCTACCCTTTTCTGCCCCAGATATGGGGCCAAGCCAATGAAAGTTGCATTCTTTGGTCATCTGGAGTTCCATAAGATATAGTTGTATACGTCTCCAATCTGTATGCTAGAATATTATCCTAGTTAGAATTACCATAACATCCAGAAATCTTAGGGCTCCCTGATTCACAACCTTAAAGATCAATACATCTGGAAACTTACAATCCACAGCCACCCAGACTGCACCATCCCATGAAAAGTATGTGCTCCCACCAGATATTTATGGCTTTATGGATAATCTCTTGGTTAGCTGGAGCCCAGTGGCATGGGAGTCAGATTTGATGCCCAGATCAATATATGATTCAAGGGTCCATGAATCATAGGATATGATGTCCAAGCCATATCTCCTTTGTTCAATGCTTCACAGGATTGAGACCCTATTAGTAACACAATAGCAGTAGCTGTAAAGCCCTCACTAAACTTACTCACCAGGATCATCCTGGACAATGGTTTAGCTCTGAATACTTGATGGCCAAACAAGGCAAAGTCTGTGCCATTGCCAGTATCTCCTGTTCTACCAGGATTAACATCGCAGAGCAATGGAGACTGGTGCCACTTTGCTTCATAATCTGCAAAATACCATAACCCATATCATACTTTTGTTGTTTCTTCTACTTTGCATATGCCTTAAGTTTTCTAAATTAAAATAACTTAAATGGGACTGGAGAGAAGGTTCAATGATTAAAGGTATTTGCTTGCAAAGCCTAATGGCCTGGGTTTAATTCCCCAGTGCCCACCTAAGACAAGATGTACAAAGTGGTGCATGTAACTGGAGTTCATTTGCAGTGGCAGGAGACCCTGTCACGCCCATGTACCCATTCATTCTCTCTCCCTCTCTCCTTGCAAATGGAAACAAGCAAAGTGACTCATGCAAAGGTTAGCAAACAACAGTGATGGGTCATGTTGATGGTATGAACCCATGAGATAATCTAATGAGAATGGTGCTTTGCTTCTGTGGTCTTCCTTCTGAAAAATCAATAACCCAAATTTAATCTTAAGAAACATGTTTTTAGCCTGTTGCATTCCGTTTGCAGAACACTCTAGGATTCTGCTGATAGTATGCTTTGAGAATAAAGACACCTGTACCTTATCCCGGAATGCTGGGATCAGCGTTTGTGGTGTCTATTCTCCAACTGTTAGGGGGGTCTAATATTCATCAATAGCCTCAAGTTAGCCAAAGATGACTCCTGCTTCTGAGAGAGGGAAGTTGTCATCTATTTTGTTTTGTATAAGGCGTTACCTGCATAATCTCTATACATAGCTGTTCTAATAAAAATCCTGCAAGCTGCTGCCTCCGGCTCCTGTGCAGAAGAAATACCCTGGAGTCCCCTGGTTCTGTTGACTCACCCCAGTCTCAGCTCAGTTCCTTGGCACGGATCATTCAGGACCTGGAAATAGGTTCAGCTGGCACCAGCAGGTGGTGACACCAACGCTAGTATATAAAGTCCAAGCTGAGGAACATTATAGAACACAAGTGTCTGGTAATCTTCAAAACTCTGAAGGCATTAAAAGACATAAGAAGTGTTAAAGTGTGCCACAACCAAGAGAACCCAAGAAGACATGACAACTATATATAACAAGGTATCCTGCTGGGCTCCTGGAACAAAAAAGGGACATTAGGTAAAACTAAAAATTTTTCCAAAAATAATATTTATTTATTTATTTACAATAGAGAGAGAGGAGAGAATGGACACACCAGAGCCTCTTGCCACTGCAAATGAACTCCAGATGCATGTGCCACTTTATGCATCTGGCTTTATGTGGGTGCTGGAGAATTGAACTCAGGCTGACAAATTTTGCAAGAAAGTGCCTTGAACCACTGAGCCATTCCCCCAATCCCAACAACTAATGAAATTTTAATAAGCCACAGTGACTTTAGTTAATAATTACCAATATTGATACATTAATTATAAGAAATGTACTATACTCATAGTAAAATATTAATAGGAGTGGGTTGCGTGCGGATTATAGATTTTCTTTGCAACTTTTCTGTGAATCTAAAACTATTCTAAAATAAAAGGTTTATTAGAGTACAACTAGAATCTGTGTTACTATATAAGCTTACATTAAAAATATTCCTAGAGTTTATCATATCATGGCTATGAGTTATGAGTTTACTGAAGAATCTAATCCAATGAACCACAGCCTAAAACATGAAGTGGTTCATCTCTCTCCAATAACTGATGCCAACTATGATACACCAAATAATCATGTCCTATTGGATATCAGATCCTTTGACTGCTATTTAAGGAATGTTCCATAACTTCCTTGTTGCTTTCAGATATTTATAGACTACTACTATCCTAGAGTAAAGTCAAAGCTAACTCATTTCCTACTATGCAGTGACAATCATGCTTATCATAGCTCAAGGAAAGGGGAGTACATGATCTTTTAAAAAATTATTAACACACACATTTAATTTTTGTTATGCCTCCCTGCCTGCCCCTTACCCTGCTTTCATCCTCCCACTCCCTGTACTTTCCCTTTGACTTTCACATTACTTAAGATCTGCTTCTTTCCCTGCCCTTCTCCCTTGAAACCTCATTTTTTGCTCTCATGGACTCCTCTATAGTTTTCTGGTAGCCACACATTCTCTCTCCCACAATAGTACACACATATAAAAGTTCCAAGCTATTGTCTACAGATGATTTTCCTATTTAGTATGATATTTGCTGTAGGTTTGTCCCATATAGCCTATATTATATTGAGCTATGTGCTTGTGCTACCAGTTTCTTCTGGACTTTTATCATGAAGGGATGTTTGATTTTGTCAAAAGACTTTTCTACATCAATTGTGGTGGTCATGTGATTTCTGTCCTCAAATCTATTTAGCAAATGTATTACACTTATTGTTTTGCACATGTTAAAAGATCCTTGCCTCTCTGGATGATCTTTTTTGATGTATTCTTGCATTTTGTTTGCAAATATATTATTAAAACTTTTTTGTGGACTTCTGGTTAAGATGGTGGCATAGGTACCACGCCAAAGCATCCTGGGGGGAGGGGAGCCAAAAAAAAAAAACCCAGCAAAATACACACTTTTACTAAAATGTGAGGTGTATAGGAAATTGAAATGGCAGCGGAGAATTCTCGCAGGAGAGATCCAGAGCATCCCAAGCCCACACAGGCTGACAGAAGCCGCTCCAGCAGGTCTGCACACAGGACTGCAGCTGCGACGTGCCACCCAGTTGCCAGGCTCGGCTTGAGCCACAGGAAAAGCCAGGTGAGGGGATTTTCCACTCACACCAGAGCTCTCCGCAAACTCAAGAAACGTGAAGGGAGAGCGGCAGTGAACAACGGAGGAGCAGATCACAAGGTAGAAGAACACGTAGCACAGTGAGAGAACTAGAGCAGCATCGGCAGCCTCCCCTCCCCCACTGCCAGTGCCCAGCTCCAGTGAACAGAGCAGCAGCCCAGCGACCCGGCCACGTCAACTTGAACCAACAGCGGGACCCAAGCATAACTGAAACCAAAATCATCCCAAAAGGTAACTGGGATTACACTAGGTCAGTACTCGCCTAATAAACCTGGTATATAGGCCTGAACCAGAAGAGCTAATTGCACCTTCCATATCAGGATAAATTATATGTTAAATCTGATGGATGGTCAGATTTGCCATTCTTAAATAAGCTGTATTTTGGGCTTGTTATTTGTTGCTTCTTGATTTATAGTGGCTTTGTTTCCTCTTCTATTATACATTAGGGAAGGGTCTCACCTGGTCACAAGCTGACTTGGAGCCCTCTACAGACCAGAAATCTTAACCTCATTGTTGTCAGGATTAAGGGAGTGGGTGAGGTACCACACAACCTAAGGGACAGACAGAAGATCTGGTTGTCATAATACCTACTCTTGGATAAATACTCTGTGCTGTTTTTCATTGAAAGTGTATATTGTTTAGTTAAATTTAAAAAACTATCTGTATTTGGTTCCACTCAGCCTACTTGAATACTCTCATAGCAGGCAAACCCAACACCTAGAGTCACTTTTGGAGATACACTGAGAGTCTTGAGAGCCACACATAGCACCTTAAGCTCCTACCCTGAAGATATATAACATCAGATTGATTGATACATCTAATAATATCCAGCTAACTAGAAAATCCAATCATTAAATAATCCAGGATGCAAAAATATATACATTATAACACAAGAAACACCAAAAATCAAGACAATATAAATCCACCAAAAAGTATTAATGCATCAGAAATGACCTCCAGTGAGAACAAGTTGGAGGAAATGACTGAGAAAGACTTCAAAAGAATGATTATAAATATGTTTGAAGAACTCAAAGAAGAAATCAAAGGAAGCAAAGAATACACAGGACACCAATTTAATGAAATAAAGAGGTCAATACTAGACATAAATAAGGAAATAGAAATAATAAAGAAAAACCAGTTAGAATTACTAGCAATAAAGAACACAGTTAATGAAATAAAAAACTCTGTAGAAAATCTCACCAGTAGAATGGATGAAGGAGAGGACAGAATATCTAAACTAGAAGACCAGGTGTCAGATCTAATACAGTCCAACAAAGAGAAAGACAAACTAATAGGAAAGTATGAATGGGAATTTCAAGATATTCAGGACACTATGAAAAGATCAAACATAAGAATTCAGGGAATAGTAGAAGGAGAAGAATTTCACTCCAAAGGCATAGTAGGTATCTTCAACAAAATAGAAGAAAACTTCCCCCAAATTGGGAAAGAGGTGCCAAAGCAGATACAGGGATCCTTTAGAACACCAGCCAGACAAAACCTGGAAAGAACCTCTCCTCGCCATATTATAATCAAACTACCAAACACACAAACCAAAGAAAAAATATTGAAAGCAGTCAGAGAGAAAAAATCAAGTTACCTACAAATGCAAGCCTATCAGGATTATAGCAGATTACTCAACACAAACTTTAAAAGCCAGAAGGGCATGGAGTGATGTATTCCAAGTTCTAAAAGATAACAACTGTCAACCAAGGTTACTTTATCCTGCAAAGCTATCCATTCAAATAGACAGAGAAATAAGGACATTCCATGACAAAAGCAAGCTAAAGGAATATTTGAAGACAAAACCAGCTCTACAGAAAATACTTGAAAGAATCCTCCATGTTGAAGAGAAGGAAAAAAACACATATAAGGAACCTGGAAAACAACAAGCAATACTCAAATACTAATTAACACAAGAGAGCAAAGGTAAAACCGGAAGAACTACAAAAAATGGCAAAAATGAATACACACCTTTCAATAATATCTCTTAATATCAATGGCCTCAATGCCCCAACCAAAAGACATAGGTTTGCAAGCTGGGTTAAAAAGCAGGATCCTTCAATTTGTTGCATCCAAGAACATCTACAAAGGATGGCCACTATCTTAGGGTGGAAGGTTGGAAAAAGGTGTTTCAAGCAAATGGACCTGGAAAACAAGCAGGGGTTGCTATCCTAATATCTGACAAGGTAGAGTTCAGTCCAACATTAGGAAAGATAAGGAAGGCCACTTTATAATGATTAAAGGCACCCTCCAACAGGAGGACATCACAATCCTAAACATATATGCACCTAACATGGGGCCCCCCAAATTCATCAAAAAAAAAAAACACTATTAGAACTCAGGTCAGAGATAACACCAAACACAGTGGTAGTGGATGACTTCAACACCCCACTCTCATCAATTGACAGGTCATCCCAGGAAAAAATAAACAAAGAGGAATCTGGACTAAATGAGGTCATAGAAGGAATGGACCTAACAGATATATACAGGACATTTCATCCAAATGCTGCAGAATACACATTCTTTTCAGCATCACATGGAACATTCTCTAAAATAGACCATATATTAGGACACAAAGCAAACCTTAACAAATACAGGAAAATTGAAATAATTCCTTGCATTCTATCTGACCACAATGGAATCAAACTACAAATCAATAGCAAGAAAGGCTATAGAGCACACACAAAATCATGGAAACTAAGCAACACACTACTAAATGATGAATGGGTCAATGAGGAAATCAAGAAGGAAACCAAAAAATTTATAGAATCAAACGATAATGAGAACACAACATACCAAAATCTCTGGGACACAATGAAGGCAGCCCTAAGAGGTATATTTATAGCTTTAAGTACATATATTAAGAAATTATAAAGGTCACAAGTAAATGACCTAATGCTTCACCATCCTAGAAAAATGCTTTTTCTAGGAAAAAGAACAAGGCAAACCAAAAATCAGAACATGGGAAGAAATAATAAAGATTAGGGCAGAAATTAATGAAATAGAAACCAAAAAAAAAAAAAAAAACAATCCAAAGAATCAATGAAACAAAGAGTTGGTTCTTTGAAAGGATAAACAAGATTGATAAACCCTTAGTAAATCTGACCAAAAGAAAGAGAGAAGAGACACAAATTAACAAAATTAGAGATGAAAAAGGTAACATCACAACAGATGCCAGAGAAATTCAAAAAATCAGAGGGACATACTATAAAAGCATATACTCCACTAAGTATGAAAATCTGAAAGAAATGGATGATTTCCTTGATTCATATGACCTACCTAAATTAAATCAAGATGAGATTAATCGCTTAAATAGAGCTATAACAAGCATGGAGATCCAAGCAGTCATCAAAAATCTCCCAACTAAGAAAAGTCCAGACCCAGATAGATTCACTGGTGAATTTTACCAGACCTTCAGGGAAGAACTAATACCATTGCTTCTTAAGCTTTTCCATAAAATAGAAAAAGAAGGAATCCTACCAAACTCCTTCTATGAAGCCAGCATCACCCTGATACCAAAACCAGGCAAAGATAGAGCAAAAAAAAAGAAAATTACAGACCAATCTCCCTCATGAACATAGATGCAAAAGTTCTCAACAAAATATTGGCAAACAGAATACAAGAATATATCAGAAAGATCACTCACCCTGACCAAGTAGGCTTTATCCCAGAGATGCAGGGATGGTTCAACATATGCAAATCAATAAATGTAATACATTTTATAAATGGACTGAAGGACAAAAATCACATGATCATCTCATTAGATGCAGAGAAAGCATTTGACAAAATCCAACATCCCTTAATGATAAAAGTCCTACAAGACTGGGAATAGAAGGAACATATCTCAATATAATAAAGGCTATTTATGACAAGCCTACAGCCAACATATTACTAAATGGGGAAGAACTGGAAATTTTTCCACTAAAATCAGGAACAAGACAAGGGTGTCCACTGTCCCCACTTTTATTTAATATAGTACTGGAAGTCTTAGCCATAGCAATCAGGCAAGAGACACACATAAAAGGGATACAAATTGGAAAGGAAGAAATCAAGTTATCATTATTTGCAGATGACATGATTCTATATATAAAGGACCCTAAAGACTCTACCAGCAAACTGTTAGAGCTGATAAACACCTATAGCCATGTAGCAGGATACAAAATAAATACACAGAAATCAGTAGCCTTCCTATATGCTAACAACAAACACACAGAGGATGGAATGAGAGAATCACTCCCATTCACAATTGCATCAAAGAAAATAAAGTACCTTGGAATAAACCTAACCAAGGAAGTAAAGGATCTCCACAATGAAAACTATAAAACACTCAAGAGAGAAATTGCAGAGGAAACTAGGAAATGGAAATCATCCCTTGTTCCTGGATTGGAAGAATCAATATTGTGAAACTGGCAATCTTGCCAAAAGGAATTTACACATTTAATGCAATCCCCATCAAAATTCCAATGACATTCTTGATGGAAATAGAAAAAAACAATCCAGCCGGGCGTGGTGGCGCACGCCTTTAATCCCAGCACTCGGGAGGCAGAGGTAGGAGGATCGCCGTGAGTTCGAGGCCACTCTGAGACTCCATAGTGAATTCCAGGTCAGCCTGGGCTAGAGTGAGACCCTACCTCGAAAAAGCAAAAAAAAAAAAAAAAAAGAAAAAAACAATCCAAAAATTCATTTGGAATCAGAAAAAACCTCGAATAACTAAAATAATACTGAGCAACAAAAGTAAGGCTAGTGGTATCACCATACCTGATTTTAACCTATACTATAGAGCCATAGTAACAAAAACAGCATGGTACTGGCACAAAAGCAGACATGTAGATCAATGGAACAGAATAGAGGACCCAGATATAAGTCCAATTAGCTATAGCCACCTGATATTTGATAAAGATGCCAAAAATACTCATTGGAGAAAAGATAGCCTCTTCAGCAAATGGTGTTGGGCAAACTGGATATGTATCTGTAGAAAGATGAAAATAGATTCTTCTCTCTCTCCATGCACAAGAATTAAGTCCAAATGGATTAAAGACCTTAACATCAGACTAGAAACTCTGAAAATGCTAGAGGAAAAAGTAGGGGAAACCTTTCAACATATTGGTCTTGGCAAAGACTTTCTGAATATAACCCCAATTGCTCAGGCAATAAAACCACAGATTAACCACTGGGACCTCATGAAATTACAAAGATTTTGTATGGCAAAGGACACTGTGAATAAAGCAAAGAGGCAACCTACAGAATGGGAAAAAATCTTTGCCAGCTATATATCTGATAGAGGATTAATATCTAGGAAATACAAAGAACTCAAAAAGATAAATAATAAGAAATCAAACAAGCCAATTAAAAAATGGCCTATGGAGCTAAATAGAGAGTTCTCAAAAGAAGAAATATGGATGGTGTATAAGCATCTAAAAAAATGTTCTACATCACTAGTCATCAGGGAAATGCAGATTAAAACTACGTTGAGATTCCATCTCACTCCTGTCAGATTGTCTACCATCCTGAAAACAAATGATCATAAATGCTGGTGGGGATGTGGAAAAAGAGGAACCCTTCTACACTGTTGGTGGGAATGCAATCTGGTCCAGCCATTGAGGAAATCAGTGTGGAGGTTCCTAAAACAGCTAAAAATTGATCTACCATATGACCTAGCTATAGCACTCCTAGGCATGTACCCTAAGGACTCATCTCATTTCCTTAAAAGTACATGCTCAACCATGTTTATTGCTACTCAATTCATAATAGCTGGGAAATGGAACCAGCCTATATGTCCCTCAACTGATGAGTGGATAATGAAGATATGGCACATTTATACAATGGTGTTCTACTCAGAAGTAAAGAAAAATGAAGTTATGAAATTTTCAGGAAAATGGATGGATCTGGAAAGGATTATACTAAGTGAGGTAACTCAGGCCTAGAAAGCCAAGCACCGCATGTTCTCTCTCATATGTGGATCCTAGATACAGATGATTGGGCTTCTGTGTGAGAAGGAAAAAATTCAGTAGCAGAGGCCAGTAAGCTAAAAAAGAGATATAAAAGGAAGAGAAAGGTAGGGAGGAGGGTACTTAATAGGTTGGTATTGTATATATGTAAGTAGAAGAATAGATTAATGGGGGTGAAAAGGCCCAAAGTGAGGTCTGGGGAAGAGATTGAGTAAAGGAAAGGTGGAGGAAGAGCAAATCAAAATCTAGGAGGATATAAATAAATCATATGGAATCCTCTGGCTTTGGACAATGTAACACTCAGGAGCTGTAGATCATTGCTAGAAAATTTTCAGTGCCAGGGATGGGATACCTTCCAGTGAGTTGTTGGCCAGGGAGGTCCCTGATGTCCCCAAAACAGTATAGGCCATTGCTGAGGCCCTTGGTTTCCTCCCAGGAATAGATGGTAAGACCCTATTGCTGAAGACTCCACATACTTGGTCTGCAACGCCACTGAGAAATTCTGCTGGAACTGAGCTGATAACCTCCTCCATGTAGATCAGCTGACAGAAAGGTGGAAGAAGCCATTTAACATGCAGTTCAATGGAAGAAAGAGATACCACCAGTGAAGATACTCAACAGTGGACACTGCAAGCCTTATAACTGGACAGCCAGGCCAAATGAGCCAATGGGTGCAATAGTTGCAGTCTGCCATGGTGGAAACCAACTGCCCTCCAATTGGTCTGGAGGCCCGCTCCATGGGAGGGAATACATCCCTGATACTGGAAACTTAATACAGGGGTAGTCATGAGCCCTAGGGGTATAACATCTGCTGATGTCTGGATAAATGTATATACTATGCTTATCAAACTGCCCAGTAAGCACTTTTCTAAATATTCACACCCTTATATTAATGCTACTCTCACTTTGGGTAGAGAATCTTCTCTTTTCAGATAGCAGTGACCTTGGGACGACTCAGAAGGTATCATAGTGCTGGAAAGAAGTGACTGGAGTACTGAGTAACATCTTGATCACACCTTCCAAGGCTCAGGGTCTAATGCGGAAGAGATGGCGGAAAGAATGTAAGAGCCAAAGGAAGGGTAGGACTCCTTACAACGTGCTCTCTCCAGACATAAAATGGCCTGGATATCCATGACCTCATAGTGCCTGACACTACCAACACAAGACCATCATAAGAGGAGGAAAAGATCATGGCATCAAAATAAAAGAGAGACTGATAGAGATGGGAAGGGGATATGATGGAGAATGGAATTTCAAAGGGGAAAGTGGAGGGAAGGGAGGGTAATACCATGGGATATTTTTTATAATCATGGAAAATGTTAATAAAAATTGAGAAAAAACTGAAAAAATATCCAATATCCAAAATATATTAAGGAAGAAAGACTTATGGTTTTGGAGGTTGAAGTCCTTGTGTTGCGAAGGGCATGGTGGAACAGAATAGCTCATACTAGGTCAACTGGGAGGAATAGAGGACGAAAATTTGTACTCTGTGGTATTTCTCTTTGTAGTCTCTTATTCTACCTGGGTTTTGGAATATGCAATATCCATGCAGTGCATGTCTCCCCACAGATTTATCCTTTCTAGAAACACCGTCACTAACATATACAGAGGTCTACTTTAATAATCTCTGTCACTTCTCAGTGCAGCCAATTTGACAGTCAAGATTAATCACCACATTCTACTTCATGGAGAAGACATGTTAGAAACCTACAACTTCCAATTGATTCCTGCTACAGATGTTATGCTAGCATTTATTTTTCCTTAATACTTATCCTTGGTTTCCCTCCATGTTTTCCAAAACCAATAAATTCATAAATATTAATAATTAAAAAATCTTTTTTGCATGCTCATCAGGGAGATTGGTCTATAATTTGCTTTGTTGTGTCTTTATCCAGTTTTGATATCAGGATAATGCAGGTTGAGGAAAAGGAGTTTGGTAGCGTTCCATCCTTTCCTGTTTTATTAAGTAGTTTGAGAAGAAATGGCATTGGATATCTTCTTTGAATATCTTGAAGAACTTAATGAATCGATCTGGGCCTGGGCTTATTTTAGTCAGGAGATCTTTCATCACTTTGTCAAGCTCACTGCTTGATCTCTCTAAGTTATTTACTTCTTCTTAGCTTAATTTGTAAGATCATATGCATCTACAAATTGATTGATTTCTTTCAGATTATACAATTTAGTGGAGTACATGTTTGCAAGTTGTATCCCAATGATTTTCTGAATTTCATCTCTATCTGCTAAAATATCCCCATTTTATTTCCAATCTTATTAATTTGTATCTTTTTTTTTTTTTTTTGAGGTAGGGTTTCACTCTAGCCCACGCTGACCTGGAATCCGCTATGTAGTCTCAGGGTTGCCTCGAACTCATGGTGATCCTCCTACCTCTGCTTGGGATTAAAGGCGTGAGCCACCACGTACGGCTTAATCTTATTCCCCCCCTTTTTTTGGTTAGTTTTGGTATGGGTTTGTTGATCTTAATAGTCCTTTCAAAGAGCTAACTCTGTTTCATTGATCCTTTGTAGCATCTTTTTTCTTTGTTTCCATTTCATTAATTCCTGCCCTAATTTTAATTATTTATTTCCACTTACTGATATTGGGTTTGGCTTGTTCTTGTTTTTCCAAAGCTTTAAGATGAATAATTATGTAATTCATTTGAGATCTCTCAAATTTCCATTTATATTTCTTCACTGATTTGTTCAACATTCAATCACATACTGTTCAATTTCCATGAGTTTTTTTTTTTCAGTGTTGATATGTAGTTTTTTTAAAAATATTTTATTTACTTATTTGACAGAGGAATAGAGAGGGAGAGAGAGAGAGAGAGAAAGAGAGAGAGAGAATGGGTGTGCCAGGGCCTCCAGCCACTGCAAACGAACTCCAGATGCATGTGACCCCCTGTGCTAATGTGGGCCTGGGGATTTGAACCTGAGTCCTTTGGCTTTGCAGGCAAATGCCTTAACTGCTAAGCCATCCCTCCAGCCCCCAATATGTAGTTTTATTGCATTGTGATAAAATATAACACATGCAATTATTTTAATTTCATATTGACTATGACCTATTTTGTGTGCTAATACATGATCAATTTTAGAGAAAGTTCCATGGGCTGTTGAGAAGAATGTGTATTCTGCATCATTTGGTGTGGTTATTATGTCACCATCTTACCCAGAAGTTCTTCTGCAGTATTTGGATGAAATGTTCTGTATATGTCTGTTAAATCCAGTTAATCTATGATGTCATTTAATTCAGATGTTTCGCAGGGGAAATTTTTGCCTAGATGACCAGTCAATTGGTGATAATGGGGTATTGAAGTTAGCCAATATTATTGTGCTAGGGTTAATCTATAGCTTTATTTCTAATACTATTTGTTTTATGAAATTGGGTGCACCTGGATTGGGTGTGGTTATGTTAGAATTATAATGTCTTCTTGATCAATTGTGCCCTTAATCAGTATGAAATAACCTTCCTTATCTCTTCTGATTGGCTTTTGTTTAAAGTTGATTTTGTCAGATGTAATAACAAGAACATCTGCCTGTTCTTAGATCTATTTGCTTGGAAAGTTTTTCTTTGCATTCTTTTACCCTTAGTAAACATATGATCTTTATAGTGAGGCGGGTTTCTTGGAGACAACAGGAAGATGGATCCTGCCTTTAATCCAATCAACTAGTCTAGGTCTTTCAAATGTGGAATTGATGCTCAGAGTTGTTATTGAAAGAGTGGTATAATTTTATTTTTGAGGTATGGTCTTGCTATAGCCCAGGCTTACTTGTAATTCACTATGTAGTCTCAGGCTTGCCTTGAATTCATGGTGATCCTCCTACCTCTGCCTCCCAAGTGCTGTGATTAAAGGCATGTGCCACCACACCCAGCGAAGATACATATAATTTTTTCCTGCCACCATATTGATTTTGTAGTATTTAATGTTTTCTTATTCTCCTGTTTATTAACTATTACTCACTTATGATTTATTCTCCCCTGTAATCTCATGGATGTATTTATTTTTCTTTTGCATTTGGAGGAATTCTTTTGAGTATCTTCTGTAGAGCTGTCTTCATAGTAACAAATTCCTTGAACCTGTTTTATCATAGAAAATTTTGCTTTCTCTTTCAATAATGATGGGCAGCTTTGCAGGATATATAAATATGGGTTGGTAGTTATTGTCTTTCAGAACTTGAAATACATTATTCTAAGCCCCCTAGATGTTTAAGTTTCTATTGAAAAACTTACTGTTATTCTGATGGGCCCTGATTTTATTATGAGTTTGTGGTTTTTGCCTACTTCTTTCAAACTACATTCTTTTTAAAAATATTTATTTAGTTATTTGAGAAAGAGAGATAGGGAGAGAGAATATGGGCATGCCAGGGCTTCTGGACACTGCAAATGAGCTCCAGATGCATGTGCCACCATGTGCATCTGTCTTATGTGGGTACTGGGAAATTGAACCAGGGTCCTTAGGCTTCACAGGAAAGCACCTTAACCACTAAGCTATCTCTCCAGCCCATACAGGGCTTATTTTTTGCTTACAGTTTATAAGAGCAGTCTATCATGGTGGGAAGAGAATGGCAGGAGCAGACATCTAGTATCATATCATTATATTAACATAGAGGAAGTAGAGAGAGGGGGGATGCAAAATGGAGCTAAACCAAGGCCTGCCCACTTCTGTAGGAAGGCTTTACCTCCTAAAGGTCCCACAATCTTTTGTAACATCACCACCATCTGGGGATTGAGTATTCCAACACATGCATCTATGGAGGACATTTTACATTCAAACCACAACTGTTTTTCATCATTATTTATATATTTTTATTGAATTCTTCCTTCATATACTTTATCTTGTTCCTTATTTTAATAAAATCTTTAAATATTCTTATGGGATTTGGTCAGGAGTTTATTTTCTTCTTTGAGTCTATGAATTCAGTTTCTGGAATTTCCTCAACATCAATCTCAGTGGAGGTCATTATTGAAGGATAATTGGGGATGGAGTATTATGTTGTCTTGGTTTTTCACATTACTTGTGTTCTTGCATTGTGACCTAGATATCTGGAGCTGGGTTGTTAATTGAATTTACTTCTTTAAATTTGGTTTATTCATTCATTTAATGCATCCTTATTCATTCAGAGTATGGGCTTGCATTGATCAAGAGAGACTAAGTAAAGTGAGATTACAGTGTCATTTTCTTCTGCTAAATCAGTGTACAGTACACCATCTTCAAACACCAGGGCTCTTTGTGTTTGCTTTCATTAGGTCTGTGAAGAGGATGTGTCTAGATCACCAGGGATGATGAGTGCTCTGAAGACTGTGATACACAGACCTCCTCAAAGATAAGGGCAGGCTAAACTCTCTCAGGTGTACCCAGGTCCGCAGGAATGAAGACAGTGTTGAAGGCTCTCAGGTTTGCAAAGCTCCCCAGAGGTGAAGGGCAAGACAAAGGCTCTCAGATGCACAGAGCTCCCCAGAGATCAAAGATAGCTCAAAGATTCTCAGGAGCACAGAGTTATCCAGAGATGAAAGGTGGGGCTCAAAGCTCTCTATGATCTTCACATCATCCCACTGTTACACTTCGGCATGGTCCCCTTCGTGGAAGTGATCTGCCTCAGACTCATTGCCTTTCCCTCAAGTTTCAAGACCTGATCCCTCCGTCATCAGGTGTTAGCAGGGACATTTGGAGGGAAGTAGGGTTTCATTATGCAAAAATGTTCCCCTAATCATATGAAGATACTCCTACTCATTCTTAGACTCTGTTTTGCATTGTCTCATACTGGTGACCTCCACTGCTTTGGTGGTTTCCATGTATATAGTGTGCATACATTTTTGGAAATGAAGTTCAGCTTTAACTTGGCCACTTCCTTTTATAACGAAATGCTCAGTGATATCTGTTATAATGGTTCCCTTTTCATCTCTAATTTTATAAATTTGGGTCTTCTATCTCTTTTACTTAGTTTTGCTAAGTGTTTATCAATCTTGTTTATTCTTTCAAAAAAATCTGCATTTCATTGATTATTTGAATTAATTTTTGTTGTTTCTATTCCATTAATTTCTGCCCATTCCATTATTTCTTTCTGCCTACTATTTTTCCTTCTTTTATCAAGGCCTTAACGTGCATCATTAACTCATTTATTTGTGTGGCCTCTGGAATTTCTTAATATAGGCATTTTAAAGCTATAATTTTCCCTCTTAGTATACCTTCATTGTATCCCATAGATTTTGGTATGTACTATTTTTATTGTCATGTGATTCCAATAAATTTTTGATTTCCTTCTATGACCCATCCATCATCCACTAGTGTATTGTTCAGTTTCCATGAGTTTGGGTATATTCTATAGTCATTCTTGCTATTGATCAATAGGTTTATCCCATTATGATCAGATAGAATATAAGGAAGTGTTTCAATTTTTCTATATTTGCTAAGATTTTGTGTCCTAACATATGACCTACTTTAGTGAAATTTCCATGTACTGTTAAAAAGAATGTGTATTTTGCTTTCTGCGTTCAAGCTTGTCTGAGGAAACAGGCACAGCACTGACATGGAGAATGATGCCTGCGAGTTTATGGGACCTGCATGTGCAGTGGAAATGCTCCACAAGCAACCACATCATTGGTGCCAAGGATCACATGCCTATTCAGGTGAATGTGGACGAGATTGTCAAGGTCACAGGCAGGTTTAATGGACAGTTTAAAACCTAAGCCATCTGTGGGGCCATTCTCAGAATAGGCGAGTCGGATGATCTATTCTGTGATTAGCAAAGGCTGATGGCATTATCTCAAAGAACTTTTCACCTGAGAAAATTGTGGATGGGGATATTCATGGAATATTTGTCATAAATAAACAATGAGAAGCTTAAAAAAGAATGTGTATATTATAGCATTTAGATGGGATATTTTGTAAATATCTGTTAGGTCCATTTATTCTGTAATATTTTATTTAGATACTTCTCTACTTTTAGCCACAATGATGTCAATTGGTGATAGTGGGGTATTGAAGTCACCCACTACTATTGTGCTTTGGTAGTCTGTGACTTTACATCTACTTGTATTTGTTTAATGGGATTGGGTGCACCCACGTTTTATTACTCTCATGCTCTCCTTGTCTACTGCAGGTAATATATACTTCTCCATTCATTTTTTTTCAAGGCAGGGTCTCACTCTAGCCCAGGCTGACCTAGAACGCACTATGTCATCTCAGGCTGGCTTCAAACTCACAGCAATCCTCCTCCCTCTGCCTCCTGAGTGCTAGGATTAAAGGCATGTGCCACCATGCCCAACCATTCTTTTATGTCTTATCTGTTCTTAGTTTGGCTTTGCATTTATGATGTCAGCCTGGGATAGAGTGAGACCTTACCTCAGGGGGGGGGAAAAAAAAAACACTTCCATAAGGTAGAAAAGGAAGGAACAGTACCAAACTCCTTTTATGAAGCCAGTATTACCCTGATACAAAAACCTAATAAAGGCACAACAAAAAGAATTATAGACCAATCTTCCTCATGAACATAGTTGCAAAACTTCTCAACAAAATACTTGCAAACAGAATGCAGGAATACATCAAAAAGATCATTCACCCTGATCAAGTGGGCTGTATTTCAGAGATACAGAGATGGTTTAACACATGCAAATCAATAAATGTAATATATTATATAAATGGACTCAAAGACAAAATTACATAATAATTTTAATAGAGGCATAAAAGAATTTGACAAAATCCAATATACCTTGATAAAAGTCATGAAGAAACTGGGAATAGAGGGAACATATCTTAACAATGCATGATGTATATATGACAGACCTATAATCAACATTATACTAAATGAGGAAAAAGACAAGGGTATTCCTTTCTATGCTTGTATTCAATATAGTAGTGAAAATTTTACCTAGAACAATAAAAGACACAAATAAAAGAGATGTAACTAGGAAAAGAAGCAATAAAATCACCTTTATTTTCAGATGACATGATACTATACATAAGAGATACTAAAGACTTTACCAAAAAGCTGTTAGAGCTAATAAACACTTTCAGAAAGTAGAACAATACAAAATTAACACAAGAAACCAGTGGTATTCTTTGGTCTTCTTTAATACCAACAACAAATATGCTGAGGATGAAATCAGAGAAAAATATCCCATTTATAATTGCCTAAAAAAGCCTTGAGGTCTGGAGAGACAGCTTAGTGGTTAAGGCACTTGCTTGCAAAGCCTAAGGACTGAAGTTTAATTCTTCAGTACCCATGTAAAGCCAGATGCATAGTGGTACATGTGTCTAGAGTTTGTTTGCAGTGACTGGAGGCCCTGGCACATTCATTCCCATTCTCTCTCTCCCTCTCTCTCTCTCTCCCAGGTGTGGTGGTGCATGCCTTTAAGCACTTGGGAGGCAGAGGTAGTGAAGGGTTAATGAATTTCCCTGAAAACCAGAGGGAACTGAGGTGTTAATGACAGTCCCTAAGACTAGAAGGCCTTGAAGAAACATAAGAGGCATTCAGCCCCAGACAAGCCTGACAACTTCCCTGATTGAAAAACTTCCCTTAACTCAGAAATCCTTGAAGGAACAGAAGCCATCTGGGGTATCCTCACCAGACAATCTTGCTGAAAAAGCTTATTCTGAGCAAGGACACAAATAGCTACACTTCCTTATCTACTTCCCTTGGACCTACACCTGGTCCAGTCAGTTTTTCTTAGGATCCTCCTTATAGACCCAAACCCCAGCCTAGCTCAGTGCTTCAGTCTCCATCCTGTGGGAGCTTATAGCCCCTCTCTGGGCTTCAATAAACAGTCTCTGTCTGTTGCAATCAAGTCCGCTGTTTTCCTTTACCTTTCTCTTTCACTTTGTTTACATTTGCTGCTGTGACTCAGATCAGAGCCCCCAGATGCCTTTGGACTGTGAGCCCTCTCCTTCTCTTTCCCTCTCTTCCTCTCTCTCTCTCTCTATTTTGGTTTTTCGAGGTAGGGTCTCACTTTAGCCCAGACTGACCTGGAATTCACTATGTAGTCTCAGGCTGGCCTTGAGCTCACAGTGATCCTCCTGCCTCTGCCTCTTGAGAGCTGGGATTAAAGGCATTTGCCACCATGCCCGGCTCCCCTCTCTTCATGTCTACCTCCCTACCAGTGTTTCACTCCCTCAGGAACACAAAAGCCTTCCGTGCTCACTACTCTGAATGAAACAGCCACCAGTTTAGACCTGAAACCTCCAGTCTTTCCAGCTTAATACCTGGGGACTTCTTCCTTTCCTTCTTCTTTTCACCCTTTCCCCTGGACTTTTAAACTCCTGATGAGAATCCATTGCCTTGTGATGACATCCTTCCACATCCTCATCAAATTACAGCCTTCAGGACAAGGTACTCACTCTTGCTCTGTGGCAGATGTATCTAATCTCAGACCTTAGAAACTCTGAGAGTTTCTCACTTTTTGGTCCATGGATGATCGGATGCTCCAGGATCCCCTCACATGTCGTTCCAACAGACACCCCAAACATTATGAGTGTGGCGACACTACCTCCTAATCCTTGGTTTTCACTGCCTTCCCTAAGCCTGGGAAACATCGCTGATGGTGGGATTGGCTACTTCAAATACTCCTTGTATTCCAAAATAGTCTCTAAATTATCTATTTCAAAGACACCCCCCCCAAAACAACACCCCATTGGTATGTCTCAAAACTAACTTAAAGAAACTCAGAATATCTGAGCTTCTGCCTGCCAAACTACTACAACTCTCTATTCAAATTTGGCTGCAATATTCTCTAGACAATGGCCACCACTGGCCTGAATTTGGTACTTTGGATTTCAACATTCTCATTGATCTGGATAATTTTCTCCAGTGATATGGCAAATGGTCCAAGGTTCCTTACCCTGCTCCTGCCCCTCCTAAAACTCTATTCCTCACACACAGTTCTGTCAGTGGGCCATGATTTGCGAGGATCTGTCCCTATCACACTAAATTCAAGCCATCCCACTAAATCAAATACAAACCCTGCCTCCAAAAAGAAACTCCTGTATTTATTGGGCCTCTTTAACTTCTTCTACATGTGGATAGCTAATTTTTCTCTCCTTGCTAATGTTTTCTAATTTGTTTTTAAAATATATTTTATTTATTTATTGTAGAGAGAGAAAGAGGGGGAGAGAGAGAGAGAGAGAATGGGTGCGCCAGGGTATCCATCCACTGCAAATGAACTCCAGATGCATGCACCCCCTTGTGTATCTGGCTTATGTGGGTCCTGGAGAACCAAACTGGGATCCTTTGGCTTTGCAGGCAAATGCCTTAACCACTAAGCCATCTCTCCAGCCTGTCTCCTTGCTAAATTTTAACATCATTATTCAGCTTCTAAGGTTTTTCTCTTTCTTTTCCCTTTCCCCCTTATTCTCATTACAAACCACCAAAGAAAAACTGACAACAGAGGCTGGGCAATCACAGTACACAAAAACTTAACACTTAAATGACAAAAAATCCCAGTGCCTACTACATGGCTAGATAAAATAAACAAAGACAAAGAAAATCCTGTAACTCCAGCCACCTTACATAGGGCTAATGGCCACAACAGGAAAAAAAGTTATCAGGTTTGAATTCAAACCACTGGGTATTGCCCAGTTAGGATTAAGTTCTCACCAATTTAAAACATAACTAAAATCTTAAAAAGGGATGTCTCTCCATGTTTCATGTTGTCATGTCTAATATTAGCCAACCATATCATGTCATGTATTCTGTTTCATGTAGTCTGTCTTTATGTATAACTAAATTCATGGTCATCAATTGTTCCAGTGCTTATGGTCATTAAATGTGCTGATACTCATAGATTTTAAGATGATGTTAAATTGTTAAATCCAGGTTTACAATATATTTAAAATAATTAACCTTAAGCCAGGCATGGAGGTGCATAGCTTTAATCCCAGCACTCAGGGAGGCAGAGGTAGGAGGATTGCCAAGAGTTTGAGGCCAGCCTGAGACGACATAGTGAATTCCAGGTCAGCCTGGCCTAGAGTAAGGCCCAACCTTGAAAAAAAAAAATTAACCTTTATGTTTTTGATATGCTTGTTCATGTTTACTACAATGACAAACATTAATTTAATCTTGCTTCTACAGAAAGAGGCATGTTTTTATATCACAAAAGTCTTTATAAGGTAAAAGATTGTTCTAAGGTATGTTATTTAAAGGATATGAAAGTGATATAAAAAGGTTGTGGGGAAAAGGGCAGGGAGGGTGGAAGAAAAAAAAAACGTTGTGACACTTAAACTGAAAAATGTTTGAGTTGCTTGTAGTAAAATGGGTTAACTTAAAGTTTTCATTTTCCATATTTTTTCTCATCTTAATTGTCCACATAATTCAGGTTTTATTATTTGTAATAAGTTGATAAATTTATTTATATTGCTATGTCTCAAATCAAAATTAAAATTGAAGGACTACCAAGTAAGATGGTGGCATAGGAGCCACACCAAACCAGCCTAGCAAGGGATTTAAGCAAAACCATAGCAAAATACACTCTTCTTCTGAAAAGCAAAGGTGTATAGGTTTTTGTTAGCCACAGCAGAGAAACAAGAGAGACCAAGATCCACCAGAAAGGAGGAAAATGGCCAAAATCCCACTGACAGGTTTGTGGCCCCCATCTGTGCACCCACCTGGTGCTGCCCACCCAGTGCAGAGCTTCAGGAACAGAGACCAAACAAGGGGATTTTCCAGCCTCATCAGCTTCCTGGCAAAGTACAGAAACCTGAAGGGGTGATACAGGAGATCAGCTAGGGAGCTGATGAGAGGGATACAGGTGGGACCAGCTGAGCAGTTCCAGTACAAATCCAGTCTTCCTGCACTCTCCCCGCCCCCCCTGCAACCCTCCATTGAACACATTCAACTCCCAGTGGCAGGTCATCCAGCACAGCTGATCAGAACACCAGCTCCACAGCACAACACAGAGGGATCAAGGTGGGTACTCAGCACTTGGTAAGATTGGACCCCAAAAGGTAACGAAGCTGACTGAAAAAAGCAAATACATAGGCCTGCCCAGGAAGTGCTCATCTCTCTTTCCATGTCAGGGCAGGTAATGAGTTACATATTCTTGGTTGGCTTTACCATACTCAAGCTGTATTTGGGGGTTGTATTGTTGCCATAGATGCTTTCAGATTTATAGGGTCTTTGTCTTTTGCTTCTGTCATTACTGGGGGCAGGGTCTGATTCAGATCCAGGCAATCCTGCAACCCAATTCAGAACAGAAATCTCAACCTCCCAGCTGACAGGCTTAAGGGTGTAGAGCAACAAACACCGTTAGGGATTTGGGCTTTCTAAGGCTATCTATTTGTTTTAATCCCCACAGTTGCATACACTGTGCTGGTTTTTATTGAATGTATATATTGCTCAGTTGAAGTTTAGAATTTTCCAGTAAATTTTTCCACCCAGCCCACTATAATACTACAACTAGGATTACTTTTGTGGTTAGACTTGGATTCAAGAGCTACACTTGGCATCTTAAAGTTATATCCTGAAGGTATATAAAGTTGTATCTCCACGTATAAGAACACTACACATAAATAGAAAACCCAAGCACCAAATCAACTCAGGATGCAAAAGTTGCTAGATTATAATACAAGAAATACAAAGAATCAAGACAATGCATTCCCACCAAAAATTATAAATACATCATAAATGATCCCCAATGAAATTGTTTTAGATGAAATGCCTGACAAAAAATTCAAAAAAAAAAAATGATTGTATCTACACTCAAAGAAATCAAAGAAGGAATCAAAGAAGAAAACAACCTCCTGAAATAGAACACAGGAAACCAGCTTCATGAAATGAGGTCATTACAAGACATGAGTAAGGAAATAGAAATACTGAAGAAAAACCAAGCAGAAATTCTAGCACTGAAAGACAGTCAGTCAAATAAAAAAAACTCTGAGGAAAGTCTCACCAGTAGAACAGTTGAAGAAAAGAACAGGATATCTAAACTAGAAGACCACGTGGCAGATCACAGTCCAACAAAGAGAAAGACAAGCTAATAGAAGGTATGAATGGGAATTTCAAGATATTTAGGACACTGAAAAAATCAAACATAAGAATTCAGGGTATAGTAGGAGAAGAATTTCACTCCACAGGCATTGTAGGCACTTCCAACCAAATTTTAGAAGAAATATTTCCCCAAATTGAGAAAGAAATGCCAATACAGATACAGGAAGCTTTTAGAACAACAGACAAAACCTGGAAAGAACCTCTCCTTGCCAAATTATATGTAAACTACTCAACATGGAAAACAAAGAAATTACATTGAAAACACTTAGAAAGAAAAAAGCAAGCCATCTACAAAGGCAAGCCCATCAGAGTAACAGCAGATTACACAACACAAAACTTAAAAGCCAGAAGGTCTTGACGTATTCTAAGTGCTGAAAGATAACAACTACCAACCAAGATTACTTTGTCCTGCAAAACTACCTATCCAAATTGATGGAGATATAAGGACATTCCACAATAAAAACAGGCTAAAAGAATTTCTGACAACTAAGCCAGCTCTACAGAAAATACTTGAAAGAATCATTCATGCTGAAGAGAAAGTAAAACACACACATGAGGATATAGGAAAAATAAGCCATGCACAAATAACAGTTAAAACAAGCAAGAAAAGGGAAAATAGGAAGCACTACAAAACAAGAACAATGGTGAGAATAAGTACATACATTTCAATAATAACTTAATATCAATGGCATTATTGTCCCAACAAAAAGACACAGGCCTTCAGACTGAATTAAAAGGTAGGATCCTACCATTTTTTGCCTCCAGGAAACTCATCTCTCAATAAAAGATAGACACTACATTAGGGTAAAAAGATGAAAATGGTATTTCAAGAAAATGGACCTAAGAAAAAAGCAGGGGTTGCTATTCAAATATTTGACAGGACAGACTTCAAACCAACATTAGTAATGAAAGACAAAGAAGGTCACATTATACTAAATAAAGGAACACTCTAACAGGAGGATATTACAATCCTAAACATATATGCACCTAACATGGGGGATCACAATTTCACCATACAAACAGTATTAGACTTAAGGTCACAGATAGCACCAAACACAATTGTAGTGGGTGACTTCATTACCCCATTCTCATCAATTGACAGGTCATCCCAGCCAAGAATAAACAGAGAGACATCTGGATTAAATGATGTCATGGAACAAATGGGCCTAACAGATATCTATAGAATATTCCATCCAAACAGCTACAGAATATACATTTTTCTCAGCAGCACATGGAACACTGTCTAAAATAGAGCATCTATTAGGACACAAAGCAAATCTTAATGAATACAGGAAAACTGAAATAATCTCTTGTACTCTATGTACTCTATCTGACCACAATGGGGTTAAACTACAAACCAGCAACAAGAAAAACTACAGAGCATATAGAAATTCATGGAGACTAAACAGTATACTATTGAATGATGAATGGGTAAATGAAGAAATCAAAAAGGAAATCAATATAATTGTAGAATCAAATGATGATGATAATTCAACATACCAAAACCTTTGGGACACAAGGAAGGCAGTCTGAAGTGGGAAATTTATAGATCTAAGTGCGTATATTAAGAAATTAGATCACAAGTAAACAATTTAATGCTTCACCTTAAGGCCTTGGAGAAAGAAGAACAAGGCAAACCAAAAATCAGTAGACAGGAAGAAATAATAAAGATTAGAGGAAAATTCAATGAAATAGAAACAACAACAACAAAAAATCCAAAGAATCAATGAAACAAAGAGTTGGTTCTTTGAAAGGATCAACAAGATTGATAAACCCTTAGCAACACTGACCGGAAGAGAGAGAAGAGAAAAAAATTAATAAAATTGGAGATTAAAAAGGCATCATTACAATAGATACCAAAGAAATTCAGAAAGTCATAAGGACATAATTTAAGAATATATATGACTCTAAGTTTGAAAATCTTAAAGAAATGGATGATTTCCTTGATTCATATGACCTACCAAAATTAAGAGGAGATAAACTAATTAAATATGACTATTACAAGTACAGAGACTTAAGCAGTTATAAAAGTCTCCCAATTAAAAAACTCTAGGCCCAGATGGATTCACTGGTGAATTTTACCAGACCTTCATGCGAGAAGGAACACCACTGCTTCTCAAACTTTTCCATAAAACAGAAAGGAAAGAAATCTACTGAACTCCATCTATGAAACCAACATCACCCTAATACCAAATCCAGACAAAGGCAGAAAAAAAATTATAGACCAATCTCACTCATGAACATGGGCACAAAAATTCTCAACAAAATATTGGCAAACAGAATACAAGAATATATCAGAAAGATTATTCATCCCAACCAAGTATGCTTTGTCCAAGTGATGCAGGGATGGTTCAATACACACAAATCGATAACATAAGGTGGACAATAGCAACAGGAGAGTGTGCCAAACACTGGCATGGGGAAACTGGCTCTAACACCCATAAGTCTGCCCCCAACAATACACTGCCTCCTGGAGGTGTTAATTCTCAAATTGCCATCAGCTGAGAACCTAGCATTCACAACACCACATTCCGCCCCTGCTGCCCATAAACTCATATCCATACATGATGTAAAATACAATGCATTCAGTCCAACTTTAAAAGTTCCCATAGTTTTTATCAATCCCAAAGATGTTCATACATCCCCATAGTCCAAGATCTTTTAACTGAGCCATAATACCAAAAATTAACCTCAAAAAAACCTATAATGGCACAGAATAAATATCCACAGTGCAAAAGATGGCATTGGGCACATCAAAGAAACATTCAACCAATACAAGATTAAAACCACCAGAGCAAACATCAAACTCTGTTGCTTCAAGTCCAACAACTCTAGCCAGTGACAAATCTCCAAATCTGATAATTCTAACCAGCAACAAGTCTCTGGCATTCCAATTCCACCCCTCCAGCTAGGCTACTCACAGTCCTGGAAAATTTCATCTGGGGCTGGCAGCTCTCCTTGGCAGCCATCTCGTGGTCCTAGCATCTCCACTGGGTCTCCACTGCAATCCACAGTTCATCCTCATGGCCCCATGGGGTTTCCATGCAGGCAACCAGCAAACCTGCTTCACACTGCCCATGACCATTCTCAAAACACGACCGTGTTGCAAACCCAATGACCCTCTCTTTCCTGCATTTCTTATACTCCACAATACCAGGTAGGGTGCCAATTTGTTAATCCAGGGGAGAATAAAGCAGACTTTGAAGAACAGGACACTCCTTGAGCACTCAGGCCCTTTCAAAAGAGTCTACATTCTTCCTGTGGCCCCAGTGCAGGTCAGCTGGCCCAGTCTCAAAGGTTGTAATCTCTCAATTGCAGCTGAACGGGCAACAATTCACCCAAAGATTTTTCTTTCTGTGCCATATCCCTCTGCTCACACCAACTCATTTCTACACAAAGCAACCCTGCACAACTTCTCAGGACATGGGCATAAGAGCAAGCTTCTCACACAAACTGCTAGCCCAGTCCAAGCAAAGCTGTTTCTCACCCTCATAAACCAAACTTCACAGTCCATAGTTCTTACTGCATTCAGGTCTTGCAGCTCAGACCAGAATAGTCCATCAAGCCATACTTACAGCACTGCAAGGCATCTCTTAGGCCAAGGTTTCAAATCCTCCCACACTCCTCTTGAAAATCAGCTCCGAAAGGCCAAAGCCACACAGTCAGGTGTCTATCAGCAATCCTACTCCTCGGTGCCACTTTACTGTTGCAGTCTGGTTCGCATTGCTGGTAGAAATCACCCAACTAAGAGCAGCTTCTGGGAAAAAGAGGTTTATTTTGGCTTACAGGCTTGAGGAGAAGCTCCACAATGGCAGGGGAAAGGATGACATGAACAGAGGGGGAACATCACCTCCTGGCCAACATAAGGTGGACAATAGCAACAGGAGAGTGTGCCAAACACTGGCATGGGGAAACTGGCTATAACACCCATAAGCCCGCTGGAACTAGCATCAGAACACCTAAGTTTATGGGGGACACCTTAATCAAACTACCACAGATGGTAAGACCCTATTGCTGAAGACATCACATGCATGGGAAGCAAGGTGACTGAGAAATCAAGCTGGTGCTGAGCTGAAAAACTTCTCCCTGTAGACCAGCCAAGTGAAAGCTGGAAAAAGCTGAACTACATTCAACTCTATGGGAGACAGAAGTCATCAGTGGTGAAAACAGTGGACACTGGAAGCCTCAAGTTTGGCCAGACAGGCCAAATGACTGAATGGGTGCAATAGTGGCATGTCTGTTATGGGATAAATCAACTGCTCTCTAATTGGACTGGAGGCCTGCTCTATGGAAGGTAATACATGCCTGGTACTGAAAACCTAATGAAAAACCTATGGGAGTGGAGGTCATGAGCCTTAGAGCCTTTATACCTGTAGAGGTATAAAGCCTGCTCTTGTCTGATTAAATGCATACAGTATTCTTACCAAACTTCCCGGAAAGCACTCTACTTAATGTTCATATTCATATATTAATGCTACTCTCACTTCTGATTAGAGAAGCTTCTCTTTTCAGATGGCAGTGACCACTGGAATGACCCAAAAGGCCATACAGTGCTGAGAAGAAGTGATGGAGGAGTGTCCAGAACTGAAACATCTTTATCACACCCTCCAAGGCTCAGGATCCATTGCAGAAGAGGTGGCATAAAGAATTTAAGAGCCAAAGGAAGGTTGCCACTCCTTACAATGTAACTGTCCAGAGAGAAATTGTCCCCTATATCCATGACCTCACTGTGCCTAGCAATACCCTCATAAGACCCTTATAATAGGAAAAAAAAAAACAATTACATCAAAATAAAAGAGAGACTAATGGAGAGAAGCAGGGGATATCATGGGGAGCAGAGTTTTGAAGGGGAAAATGGGGGAGGGAAGGGAGATGTCATGGTCTATTGTCTGTAAGTATAGCTTTCAATAAAAAATTAAAAAAAATAAAATTGAAGCAGCCCATGAATCCTTATCCAAAATAGACCATATATTAGGACATAAAGCATGCTCCCATAATTCTGGAAAATTGAAGTAACTTCCTGCACCATATCAAATCACAATGCTTTAAAGCTGGAAATTAGCAACAAGAGATGCATCAAGAACTCCATCAGCTTCTGGAGATTAAACAACACACTTTTAAACAATGAATGTGTTGTGGAAGAAATTAAAAAGAAATTGCAAAATTCCTAGAATTGAATGATAATGAAAATACAACTTACCAAAACATATGAGACACAATGAAGGCAGGCCTAAGGGGAAAATTCACAGTGCTAAATGCCTTCATAACAAAGACAGATCCCAAATTAATAACCTAACTGTCCACCTAAGGGAACTGGAAAAACAAGAAGAGTCCAACCCTAAGATCTCCATACAGAAAGAAATAACCATGATCAGAGCAGAAATTAATTAACTGGAAACTAAGAAAAGAATTTTTAAAAACCAATGAAATAAAGAGCTAGTTCTTTGAAAAATAAACAAGATTGATTAACCCCTGGACAATTTGATCAAGCAAAAAAGAAAGAGAGAGAGAGAACTCCCAAATTAACAAAATCAGAAATGAAAAAGGAGAAGTCACAACAAACATCAATGAAATTGGAAGAGTCATCATGATATACTTCCAAAATCTCTACTCCAGATAATTTGATAATCTGGAAGAAATGGATGAATTCCTAGCCACATATCACCTACCAAAACTAAACTCAAAGCATATTAATTTCCTAAACAAACCTATCACATCCATGTAGTTTGAAAAGGTAATCAAAAACTCTCCAAAAAGAAAATTCCAGGACCCGATGGCTTCTCAGCCAAATTCTATTAAACATTCATTGAAGAACTGAAACCAATTTTTCTCAAACTGTTTTACATAATTGAAGACTAGGGAATCCTCCCCAAGTCCTCTTATGAAGCTAATATCACCCTTATATCAAACCAGACAGAGATGCAACAAGAAAAGGAAACTATAGGCCTATATCCGTGATCAATTTAGATGCAAAACTCTTGAACAAAATCCTCACAAACCTGAATTCAACAGCACATCAAAAGCATTATCCAACTAGATCAAGTAGGCTTCATCCCAGGGATGCAGGGATGGTTCAACATATGCAAATTGGTCAACATAATACAATGTAGAGAATGTGTAGAGAATGCCTTTGGCAAAATACAACACCACTTCATGATCAAAATGCTAGAAAGAATAGGCATGGAGGGTTTATATCTCAACACAATAAAGGCTACTTATAAGTTATCCAAAGCCTAAACAATACTTAATGGGGTAAGACTCAAGGCATTTCCATTAAGATCAGGAAGAAGTCAGGGGCGCCCACTCTCACCACTGCTCTTCAACATAGTACTAGCTGAAGCAATAAGACAGGAGGAAAAAAAAATAAAAGGGATACAAATTGGAAAGGAAGAATTCAAGTTAGGCCTATTTGCAGATGACATGATCCTACACATAAGTGACCCAAAAGTCTGCATCTTAAAATTTCTAAATGTGATTACTTCAGTAAAGTGGCAGGATATCTAATCAATGAACAAAAATCAATAGTCTTTCTATATGTCTTGTCAAATGACAAATATACAGAGAAAGAAATCAGTGAGGCTATCCCATTTTCAATAGCAACAGAAAAAAAAAACTAATTACCTTGGAATAACACAGACCAAGGATGTGACAGACCTATATAATAAAAATAAAACAAAACAAAACAAAAACTCAAGAAAGAAATTGAGGAGGACTTGAGAAGATGGAAAGACCTCCCATGCTCCTGGATAGGTAGAGTTAATATTGTGAAAATAGTAATTCTACCAAAAGAAATACACAGATTTAATGCATTGCCAATAAAAATACCAGCATTATTCTGCACAGAGATTGAAAAAATGATCTCAAAATTCACATGGAATAGCAGTAGGACTCAGGTATCCAAACAAATCCTCAGCAAAAACAAAAACAAAACAAGACAAAAAACCCTGGGGGATACCCTTACATTTGGATCATGGGAATCAGGGGAAGAAAGACAGACCAAAGGCATGGAAAACTTATTCAACAAAATTATCAAAGAAAAATTTCCCACTCTCTCAAAAGAAAGTCCCATAAAGTTACAAGAAGCTAGCAGAACTCCAAACAGACTGGAGCAAAGCAGAAATTCTCCAAGACATATTATTAAGACTCTAAACACTGATCACAAAGAGAAAGTCCTAAAGGCAGCTAGGGAGAGACAACATGTTACATATAAAGGAAACCCCATAAGAATTACTTCAGAATTCTCAATGGAAACGATAAAAGCCAGAAGGGCCTGGAATGGAACACTGCAAACTCTAAGAACTTATGGCTTCCAACCCCAACTACTCTACTCAGCAAAAGTATCTCTCATAGTAGAGGGTGAAAGAAAAACTTTCTGCAATAAAACTCAGCTTTTCAACTATATGAACACAAAAGCCAAACCTATAGAGAATACTTCAGGGAATGCTCCTCACAGAAGACTGAAATAACCAACCTCAAGGGCCTACAAGAAGCATATCACAATAACCAAACTTCAAGAAGGCACAAAAGATACAAAGGCCAAGAAAACACCAAACCACATAAACCACCACAATATGGCAGGTATTAAATCAAACCTCACAGTCATTACCCTAAATATGAATGGCCTTAATTCACCCATCAAGAGACATAAGATAACAGGGTAGATCAGAAAATTAGACCCCTCAATCTTCTGTCTTCAAGAAACCAACCTCACCACTAAAGACAGACACTTCCTCAGGGTGAAAGGGTGGAAAATGATATTCCAAGCAAATGGAAATAAAAAGCAAGCAGGTGTAGTTATACTTATATTGGATAAAATAGACCTCAAACCAAAAGTAATGAAAAAAGACAATGAAGGCCACTTCTTACTTATCAAGAAAATGATCCAAAAAGAGGATATCATAATCATTAATCTTTATGCACCAAATACAGGTGGTGGACCACAATTCATAAAACAAAACCTACTTAACAATAAAACAGAAACAACCACCAACACCATCATAGTTGGGGACTTCAATACTCCACTATCAGCAATAGATAGAGCAGATTTGGGGGGAGCATCCACCCAGAGTGTCGGAGTGGAGAATCCGACGAGGCAGGTGATGAGTCTACAGTGCCGCCTACCCGGTTTTTGCCTGCACTCTCTAAAGAGGCGTAAGTACGATGTGGAGTCTCAGGTTTCCCCCTACGTATTACTCTACTTTTATACTAATGTTCTCAAAATAGTTTACAAAAGAATTTTATGTTAAATGAGATACTTAAAACTTATAATTGAGTTATATCCAAATGCTAACTTTACATGTTTTCCATTGGACAAAGTCTTTATTTTGTTTGATAGAGCATCTGCTTCTCTGCTTACAACAATAGATTTCTTACATATTCTGCTCTCATATGTTTTCCCATCAGATAAAATGTTATTTAATAAAATTTTATTCTAATAGATACACAGGTGCTATTAAGAAAGATGTTTAAATTGTCAATACAAGTGCAAAAAGTTGTGAAGATGTAAACAGTAAGATTAAACAACAAAAGATGGGGCTGGAGGGATAGCTTAGTGGTTAAAGTATTTGCCTGCAAAGCCAAAGACCTTGGTTCAATTCCCCAGAACCCACCATTAGCCAGATGCACAAGGGGCACACACATCTGGAGTTCATTTGCAGTGGCTGGAGGTCCTGATGTGCTAATTCTCTCTCCCTCTCTCTCTCTCTCTCTCTCTCTCTCTCTCTCTCTCCTCTTTCTCTGTCAAATAAATAAACAAATAAAAATAAAATATTAAAAAAAAAACAAAAGACGGTCTTCAGGCAGAACTAAAAAGTGACAAGGCATCATACAACCTAGATAAGCATAATTACAGCTTCTTCCCCTAGTCTCTGATGATTTCCAGGAACTGTTAGCTGGCAAGAAGACAGATCAAAGGAACTGTTCTAACTATTGGGAAAACTGAATCTTAAAATAAAGGTTCACTTGTTAACGTTTAATTACCCACAGTAAGGATCTCAAACTAAAAACATTAAAAATTTTAAAATAACTCCTATTTTATTTAAAATAAAAATGTTGATTGTTCAACAGTGTTTTCTCTTTAAAAACAGATTTGTAAGAGGTTGTATTAGAGCTCATTTGTTTCAGTTCAACAATGACCAAATTCTTCTCTTTTATATATCATCAAAGAAGTAAATAACCATCTCATTTCTGGTATCTCAAGTTCATTGCTCATAAATAAATTAACTTGTAAGACATATTCTCTACCTCAGGGTACAAGCCCCATGCTCAAATAATGGTCTTCATTTAAAATAAATGATTTCAAACTCGACTGCCCTGCTTCCAACCTTCCCTGGGTAATTGGTACCCACACAAGTATCTAATCAAAGATGTTATCAAATACAAATACCAAAACTTTATGCTATCTTACTTGTCTTTTCCTGAGAATTTCTAAATTAAATTAATTGGTTTTGATTGATTGATAAAAATATTATTTTCAAAACTGCTAACATGTTCTGCTTGTACTTATAACTGTTATATATTTAAAGAATAAGGTATACCTACCTTCTAAAAAGCTGTTTCTCTGTAGTTCTCTCACCTTAGTTGTTTACACAATTCAAACTTAAGTCTCTATAGTATGTTAAATTTATTTATAGTGTCATACCTCATGCTATGATAAATTATAGTGCCATACCTTGTATTATGATAAAATAAAATTTAAAGGCTCTTAGTCCAAAGTTATATCTTATTCTGTAATGAGTTTTTAGGTTGGTATGTCCCATACTGCATAGTCTTTTGTACTGACACTATAGTTTTTGCACTGTTTCAAGGCCATACTTTGTATTACAGCTTCTGGCTACTACTAAAATTATCTTGCATTTCTTCTTAACTCCATAACACAGCTACAGATATCTCTATACTAATTAACCATTTTCTCAGGCTTTGAAAGAGATTCCCCTGGACTCACATTGATGTAAAAATAGACTGATTCTCCATTATATCTCTGGTTCTAGTTCTTTAAGCCCATAATTCCCATATCAATATCAAGGTGAACAAGATTAAGATATTTTTAACTAGTTTTCTCTCTTTAGTTAAACTCTATCTAAATGTGACATAAAAATCAAAACTACATAATAGATGTAAACAACCTTCTGGACCTTTACAGTTTCACCAGTTCACCTCAGAGGGTCCTATAACAGAATAACTCCATCTATCTGGGCCCCTTTCGATAGTTATCCAAGGCCTAAAAGTCAACAGGAGCAGAGACCCTCACCCAATTTTTTTTCCCACCATCCCACTTCAGTGGGAGGGAATTCATACCTGGTACTGAGAACCAAGTCAGAAGCCTATGCATAGAAAGTTATAGACCCTACCATCAGGGAAATGCAAATTAAAACTATATTGAGATTCCATCTCAATCCTGTCAGAATGGCTACCATCATGAAAACAAATGACAATAAATGCTGGTGAGGATGCAGAAAAAGAGGAATCCTTCGACACTGTTGGTAGGAATACAATCTGGTCCAGCCATTGTGGAAATCAATGTGGATGTTCCTGAGACAGCTGAAAATAGATTTACCATATGACCCAGCAATACTACTCCTAGGCATATATCCTAAAGACTTGTCTCACTACCTTAGAGATACTTGCTCAACTATGTTTATTGACACTCTGTTCACAGTAGCTAGGAAATGGAACCAGCCTAGATGTCCCTCAACTGATGAATGAATAATGAAGATGTGGCACATTTATACAATGGAGTTCTACTCAGCAGGTAAAGAAAAATGAAGTTTGTAGGAAAATGGAGTGGTGCCTTAATAGGATGGTATTGTATATATGTAAGTAGAAGAACAAATTAATCGGGGTAAAACAGCCTACATGAGGTCAGGGGAAGAGATTGAGTAAAGGAAAGGTAGAGGGAGGGCTAATCAAAATCTAAGAGGAGATAAAAAGTCATATGGAAACCTACCTTTTTGGACAATGGCACACCAAGAAGCCATAGATTGTTATTATAAAATTTTCAGTGCCAGGGAAGGAATACCTTCCAGTGGGTTGTTGGCCAGGGAGGTACCTGATACCCTGAAAACATTACAGGCCATTGCTGAGGCTCTTGGTTTCCCACCTGGAATAGATGTTAAGACCCTATTGCTGAAAACTCCACATACTTGGGCTGCAAGGTCACTGAGAAATCCTTCTGGAGCTGAGCTGAAAACCTCTTCATGTAGATGAGCTGACAGAAAGCTGGAAAAAGCTATGCTGCATGCAGTTCAATGGGAGAGAGAGAAATCATCAGTGAGATAATCAGCAGTGGACACTGCAAGCCTTAAATTTGGCCAGCCAGGCCAAATGAGCCAACAGGTGCAATGGTGGAATGTCTGTTACAGGGGAAACCAAGTGCTCTCTAATTGGACTGGAGACCCACTTCATGGGAGGGAATACATCCCTAATACTGAAAACCTACAACAGGGGTGTGAGCCCAAGGGGTATAACATCTGCTGGTGTCTGGCTAAATGTATATATTATGCTCACCAACTGCCTGTTAAGCACTGCTCTTAATGTTTATACCCATATATTAATGCAACTCTCACTTTTGGTTAGAGAAGCTTCTATTTTCAGATAGTAGTGACCTTGAGATGACTCTGAAGGCACCATGGTGCTAAGAAGTGACAGAAGAGTGCTCATCACTGAAATATCTCTACCACACTGCCCAAGGCTGAGAGTTCATTGTGGAGGAGGTGGCAGAAAGAATATAAGAGCCAAAGGAAGGGTAGGACTCCTTATAATGCACTACTCCAGACACAAAATGGCCTGCACATCTATGACCTCACAGTGCCTGACACTACCTACACAAGACCATCATAATAGGAAGAAAATATGATGACAAGAAATTAAAAGAGATTTGTGTCCCCCATCCCCTTCCTCCCCACCCACCCTATTTTCTAGTCCTTGAGATGCTTGCTGGGTATGTTTTCATGTTGGGTAGATTCAGGTTAGGTGCTGTAGATGAGTGAGACTATGTGGTGATTTTCTTTCTGTGATTGGGTAAGTTCACTGAGAATGATCTATTCCAGGTTCAACCATTTTTCTTCAAATTTCATTGTGTCATTTTTTCTTACTGCTGTGTAGAATTCCATTGTGTTGATATACCACATCTTAGTTATCCATTCTTCTAGTGATGGACATCTGGGTTGATTCCAGCTCTTAGCTATTACGAATTGAGCCGCTATAAACATGGTAGAGCAAATCTCTATGGACTGAGGTTTAAAGGTTTTAGGGTACATACCCAGTAAGGGAATAACTGGGTCTATTGGTAACTCTACAGTCAGCTTTTTTTAGGAGTTTCCATATTGCTTTCCAAAGTGGTTGTACCATCTTACATTCCCACCAACAGTGGGGGACACAAATTTAGACCCAAACAGCAATGGTACCATAGGTCTCAAGGCCCTGGAGAGGGTATGATGAAGACTGACATTAATCTTCTACTGCTTCTTTCTCTCTCTCTCTCTCTTTCTTCTCTCTAACTCTTTTATATGACTTATCTTTTTCTTCCTTCTCTTAGTGGGCACTGACCTGTAACTCCCAGTACCAGCATGTGGCTATCATCCACAATGAGTTTTTGATCAGACAGACCTTCAAGGTTTCCTAAAAGAAGACTGTCAGAGTACTTGATGACCCACCAAAGGTTAATGGTTAGACCCTATTGCTGAAGACACCATATGCAGTTGACACATAAAATGGAATGGCATGGCAGGAAGCTGGAAGAGAGTCAGTCCCCAAATAGTCAGCGTGTCTAGTGCCAGAAGGTGCTACATGGGCAACTGAGGGAAACATGGTCCAACCTACTTAGCAGCAAATAACCTGTCATGATGCTCACACAACTCTAATAGTGGCTCACAGCCATGGTGGGAAACCAACTGCTCTTGATATGGCTAACTGATCTGCTCAGTGAAATGTGACCCATAGCTGGAGCTGGGAAACAAGTCAGAACCATATCCAAACATGAGCCCACTCTCCATTATCAAGCTACCACCAATCGTGGGCTACAAGAGGGCCTACACCTATTAAATTCTCTATAAAAAAAATAAGTGTTATCCCATTTGTCTGTTACTAACTTTACTCTCTGTTGGAGAATCTGCTTTTCTTTTTCAGATAGATGCAGATCCTAAGGAGAGAACCACCCCATCATACCTCAAAAGGGCCTCAGCTGAAACTAAGAACAATGGGCGAAACAAGCAAGGGTGCTGTTTTCTTGGTGAACTGGATACCAGCACAAGGGTGAAGGAGATCAACACAGAGAACAATCAACTCCTACCAAATCAGATATCCAGAGACAAAGAGGCTCCCAACACCTCATCACTGAAGCAGACCCAAAATGAACCCAACATGGCTCAGGGAAATTTTGCAGAAGAGGGGCCGGAAAAAATGTCAGAGCCACATGTTGGGTCATGATACGCAGAGACATTTCTCCTACCCATAACTGTGGGCTAACTCCACAAAGCATGACCCATATACTTCAACAAGGAGGGGCCAGGGGGAGGGGGTAGGACATGGATGAGCCTAACAATGGTATCAACTTGACTGTACTCACTGAGTACAAAACTAATCAATAAAAGAATTAATTGATTAAAAATAAATAAAATAAAAATAAAAATAAACTGGAAAAAAACAAAAGAGAGACTGATTGAAAGGGGGAAGGTGGAGACTGAGTTGCAAAGGGGAAAGTGGGGGGAGGGAGGGAATTGCCATATGTTATTGTCTACAATTATGGAAGTTGTCAATAAAAAATAAATTAAAAAAGAGAAAGTTATAGACTCTAGAGGGAAGCTCCCACTAGTCTTCAGCTAAATGGAGATGTTTGCCCAAAAGTCCTCTAAATGTCTGTTTCTCCTTTGATCCATGCTCCTCTTACTCTTGGTTAGAGAATCTGATTTTTACAGAAGGCAGCAAATACCTCAGAGAACCAATGTCCATCAGTATGACAAGAAAAGAAAGTCAACTGCCTAGCATGAGACAAGTCATTTCTATCACATCTTCCATAGAGGAAGTAGCAGATTAAATATGAGTGTTTTGGGCTGGAGAAATGGCTTAGAGGTTAAGCGCTTGCCTGTGAAACCTAAGGACCCCGGTTTGAGGCTTGATTCCCCAGGACCCACGTTAGCCAGATGCACAAGGGGGCGCACGTGTCTGGAGTTCGTTTGCAGCAGCTGGAGGGCCTGGCGCGCCCATTCTCTCTCTATCTATCTGCCTCTTTCTCTCTCTTTCTGTCTGTCACTCTCAAATAAATAAAATAAACAAAAAAATTATTTAAAATATGAGTGTTTCCCTCACTGCTAGCCTGAGAACCTCCTCCAGGCAGATAGTAGTACACACTGAGGAGACTCAAAACTCATCAAAGCAGAAAATCAGAGAGCTCAGTACTCAAGGAGGCAAGAGGCTTACAACATTCCTTCCAAGACTTGTGGAACATTGCAGAAGATGAAGCAGGAAGAAAATAAAAGCTATATGTTGGGAAGGTGTATTCTGAGTTATTACGCCCCACCCTCAGAGACTGAGAGGTCCATTCGTGCCTCCACAGTGGACACTGATAACCCCACTGAGGAGGACCATCAGTGGAAGGGGGTGGGAGAGAGGGAACATACAAGCAAAACCTGATAGGGACATGACCAATATGTAATATATTCATACAGTAAAGCTCTCAATAAATAAAACAAAATCATACCCAACCAGAAGCAACATAAAAAGAAAAAGACTTACAGTTCTAGAGGGCAAAATGCCATTATGGCAAGGAAGGCATGACAGGAGCAAGAAGCCAGCTCACATAATCAAGTCAGCAGTAGAGAGCAATGAATGTTGAATGTTCAGTTGGCTTTCTCCTTTTTATACAGTCCGGGAACTCAGCCCATGGGATGGTTCCACCCACGGTTAGGGTAGGTCCACCAACCTAATATAGAAGACACTTGACAGACATGATAAGAGCTTTGTTTGCATGGTGTTGCAGTCAGGTTCACACTGCTAGCAGAAATCACCCAATCAAGAGCAGCTTGTGGCAAAAACAATGACCTGAGCAGAGGGTGGACATCACCCCCTTACCAACATCAGGTGGGCAACAGAAACAGGACAGTGTGACAAACACTGGCAAGGGGAAACTGGCTATAATACCCATAAGCCCACCCTCAACAATACACTGCCTTCTAGAGGCATTCATTCTAAAATCTCCATCAGCTGGGAACCTAGCATTTAGAACACCTACAGGGGGGCACCTGAATCAAGCCACCACACACAGTGATTCTAAATCCATCAGTTGACAACCAGAGATTAACCATCACTAACACTCTTCCCCTAGATCTCAAACAAAAGTGAACTGAGTTACCTCTTAGCTTTGGAACCCATTTTCTTATATCTTATTTGACCAAAAGTCCCATGAAGCACTACAATATTTTCTCAAAATATATAGATTTAAGATGTGAAGCAAAATTACCTAAAGAAGTACTTTTTACTATTTTGAATTCCAAGCTGAATTGAATCCTCCTTAATTGCTCATGACCTAAACCCTTTTGCTAATAAAAGTTTTAAAAGTGTCACTTAAAAATGAGCTATAGGGGCTGTAGAGATGGCTTAATGGTTAAGGTGCTTGCCTATGAAGCCTAAGGACCCATGTTCAACTCTCCAGATCTCACGTAAGCTGGATGCACACAGGTGAGACAAGTGCAAATTTTCACATGCCCATTAGGTGACGAAAGGGTCTGGAGTTCAATTACAGTGGCTGAGGCCCTGACACACCAATTCTCTCTCTTTCTCTCTAAAAATCCTCCAATAATAATAAAAATGAGCAATAGAACTGAATAGTTCTCAAAGGAAAAATGCAAAGGACAGATAAGTATTTTTTTAATGTTCAACATCCTTAGGCATCAAGGAAATACAAATTAAAGTTATTATGATATACCATCTCAGTCCAGTCAGAATGGATATCCTCAAGAAATCTAAGGACAAATACTGGTGAGGATATGGGAAAAGTGGGACTCTTCTCCATTGTTGGTCAGAATGTGAACTGATACAACCATTATGGAATTTAGTGTGGAGGTTTCTAAGACAGCTAAAAATAGACCTACCATATTACCTATCAATACTACTCCTGAGCATATACCCTAAAGACTCTACACTTTACTACAGAGATACATGCTCATCAAAGTTTACTGCTGCTCTATTCATAATATCTAGCAAAGGGAATAAGCCTAGATGCTCATCAATTGATGAGTGGAAAATGAAGACACGACACATATAAACAATTGTATTTTATTCAGCTATAAAGAAAAATGAAAATTGAAGGAAACTGGATGGGTCTGGAAAATATATGCTAAGTGACATAACCCAGGCTCAGAAAGTCAAATGCTGCATGTTCTCTCTCATATGCAGATCCTCACTTCAAATATGTAGGTTTGTGTGTGAGTTGGAGTATGAGTCAGTAGCAGAGCCCAGAAAGCTACAAAGGGATCATAAAGGAAGGAAGAGAGGGGAAGGCTCAAGAGAAATAGAGGGAAGGGTTACTGGAGGTGGAATGGTCTAACTGGGGTCAAAGGTAGATGGAGAGGAGGAGGGGTTGGGAGAAGGGTTAATTAAAAAGAAATAAGTTATAAATAAGCCTGGTTGATTTAATTTGTTTTCAAGAATTTAAAAACATTCTGTGATGGAAAGAACACAGAGGTGAAAGTCTTTTTTTCCAAAAGAGGATTTAACCTGGCCATTGGTGATTAGGATAGATTAGAAGAGACAAGCATGTTACCAGGTGTGTCCCAAAGTGAGAGACAAATCCTTCCTAACTTCTCCAGAAAGTACTACAAATGGATGATTTAAGGAGAGCAGAGGGTCTTCCAGAGACGGGCTGGAGTTACACAGAAGGGACAGATAGTGCTGGAAATGCCAGGTTTCCTGAGAGTTCTTGGAGCATTATTTCTTGGGCATGTGCCTTTCACTCACTCTTAATAAAACCTGGCTGCTCCTGCCTGGCCCTTTAGATATGTCCCTTAGACATAAGCAGTAGACAACTTCCTAACTAGCCTCTTGAGGCTAATTTATAGTAAAAGAAAAACTCAGGCTGACCTTAATTGATCTGAAGTAAAGCTTCCATTGGAGATTTGTACATTTTTAACCTCTGGGAGTATAAAAGTAGCAAATGTTAATGAGGCCCTGATAGTCTGGGCTTCAATCCATCTTTCTTTCCCCATAGGCCTATTCCCACAGACACTAGAGAAGGAGGAAGGATAACAGGGTTCAAACAAGGGCCTCCTCAGAATGTGTTCAGCATTATCATCAGCTTCCCCTGGGGAGAAAAGTTTGGAAGTTCAAAGTAATTTCTATTACCTAACTAGCATGTGCTAGGCAGTGCCGTGTTATAATTCATCAAGGGAATATCATTCTCTTGTTTGAAATGATTAAATCTGGAATATGAGTGATTTATTATTTGTATCTTTCTCTGGTCTCATCCAGAGAGTGAAGTATGGCAAGCCCATACTTTGGGCAAAGAACCTTAGCCATGAGATTGGAAGACTTCTTTCAAACAGTGGGCTACCCTCTAAAAGGAAAAGCTCACTAACAGGGAAGTTACCCAGGGACCCAATTTACAAAGACCCTTACCATTTCCCAATAACTACAAATTTCTCATATCATTGTCATATTTTCTCATTCAAAACATCTTCAAGAAGTCAAACTAGCCTTATTTGAAGAAAAAAATCTTAGCACTGATAAATGATTTCAGCAAAGGGGCACGATATAGAAAAAATCAAGAGCATTTGTCTACCAATGGCATACATGAAGAAAGAAATCAGGGAAGCAGTCCCAGCCTTCAAACCCACACATTTGCATACTCAGGTGTTTAAATGCTCATATTTAATAAATACTACACAATTAACAGATAGAGAAAATACAAAAACTACACAAATGCTTAGAGACACATGTTTGAGTGATAAACAGTTTATTCAAGAAATCAATGAGGGAATTAATAAATTCCAAGAAACAGGGCTTGGGAGATGGATCAGTTAAAGATGCTTGCTTGCAAAGCCTTGTGGCCTGGCTTCACTTCTCCAGTACCCATGTAATGCCAGATTCACAAAGTGATGCCAAGTGGAGTTCTGTGCAGCAGCAAGGAGACCTGATGTGCCCATAACTACCCCCTCCCTCACTGAAATTACTTATGAAAAAAACAAAAATGTTCTTAAAAACAATTGAAATGGTAATAAAATCTACCAAGTCCTCCCAAGGCAGTCCCAAGAAGACAGTTTATAACTATAAATATCCATGTCAAGAAATTATAGAGATCTCAAACAATCTAGCAGTCTACCTCAAGGCTGTAGAAAAGCCAACAACAAAGCCAGTAGAAAAACAATACACAGACTTAATCAAAGAGTTAGTTCTTTGAAAAATAAATAAAATTGATGAACCCTGAACCAAGCTAACAAAAAGAAAGAATAAAATCCAAGCGAACAAAATTAGAGGTACAAATGGAGTTGTTAAACAGACCCCAATGAAATTCAAAGCACCACTAGAGAATACTTTGAGAGTTTATACTCCAAAAAGCTAGCAAAGCTAGAAGAAATGGACAATTTCTAAAAACATATAACCTCCCAAAATTATGTGATGACATCAATAACTTAAACAGACTCATTACAACCAATGAGATTGAAGATATAATTAAAAGTTTACCCTCAAAGAAAAGGCCAGGACTAGATGGATTCATGGCAGAACTCTTTTCTTGAATGTGTATATATTTGAGAGATAGGAGGGACGCCCTATGTCACATAATAAAACACTAAACATAGAAAACAAGGATAGATGGGCTGGAGAGATGGCTTAGCGGTTAAGCGCTTGCCTGTGAAGCCTAAGAACCCCGGTTCGAGGCTCGGTTCCCCAGGACCCACGTTAGCCAGATGAACAAGGGGGCGCACGCGTCTGGAGTTCGTCTGCAGTGGCTGGAGGCCCTGGCGCGCCCATTCTTTCTCTCTCTCTCCCTCTTTCTCTCTCTGTCTGTTGCTCTTAAATAAATAAAAACAAACAACAAAAATATTTTTTTTAAAAAAAAGAAAGAAAACAAGGATAGAATACTAAAATCTATAACCCATGGAATGGGGCTTGCCATCCTTCACTGTTCACCCACTTGTTCTCCAATAAGGAACTGTCTGCTGTTGAGGTCATATAGTCTCATTTCCATGTTCCTCTAGTTGGTTCAGCCCCAACTCTGATCCAACAGAAGACACCACAGACTGCAGTTACAGGACATTGCAAAACCATGATGTAACCAAAAGGAAAACTAGCTGCCCCCCGGCTAGCCCTCATAGTGCTGGAAACTCCTATGGGAGCCACTGGAGGACAACAGTCATCATCAGCATGAATAAGCAGGGGACCCTGAAGACGACAAATCAACCAGCTGGACAAGAAGTGCAGTAGTGGCATGCAGCCTTTGCAGGTAACAAACTGCTTTCTGATTGGACATAAGGCTTGCTCAGTGGGAGAGAACTGATATCTGGTACTGGAAACCAAGTCAGAATCCCATGATCAGGAAACTCAGACTTCAGAGAGAAGCATCTGTTCTCTGAATAATAATAAGAGTGGGCTTGCACACCAAAAACTCTCTAAGAACTTTGCATACCCCCTTTAAACCAAGCTGTTCTCACTCTTGGTTGAAGAATCTGTTTTATTTACAGATTTAAAAAGGAGAACCAAGATCCAATGTTAATACAAGAGGGCTGGAGAGATGGTTCAACAGTTAGGGTGATTGCCTGCAGAGCCAAATCCCAGTTTGTTCTCCCAGGACCCACATGAAGCCAGATGCACAAAGTGGAACATGTATCTGGAGTTCCTGCATGCATCTGGACTTCATTTGCAGTGGCTAGAGGACCTGACATTCCCATTCTCTCCCCTACTTCCCTCTGTTTCTCTTCCCTCTGTCTCTCCCTCTCTATGTTTACAAATTAATAAACAATATTTAAAAAAAAAAGAAGATAGCTGACTGCCCACCATGAGATGTTCCACCTCTACTACATCTGCCAGAGCCCAGTAGAAATTGCAGAAGTGGCAACATGAACACTACTCTTACTGCTAGCCTGACAATCAGCCTCAGGGTGATGATGAGAGACATGATAATCAGTCAAAATCTATCAAAACATAAATCCAGAGCTACAGAGAACTCAACACTAAATCAGACTGCCAACAAGCTTTCCATGGCTCAGGTAACACTGCAGAAGATGGGGTGGAAAGATTGTAACAGCCACAGAAGCTGTAGGAATACCCTGAGACACAGTCCCCTGCTACCTCACAGGGCTGACTGAGGCCTTCATGACAAAACAGTGAATACCATAAGCCCACTGAGAAGGGCCCTCAGGGTAATAGGAGCAGAAGAGAGAATAAAAGAGTATAACCTGTTAAATATATATGAAATAAAAATTTAAAAACTATTCCTATTGAGATTGACATGATTATATACTTAAAAGACCCAATAGAATACACAGACAAAAAAACTAAAGTTGATAACCTCAATCAAAAACCAAAAACACAGACTGTGCTAGTAGAAAAAATAGGGAATATAGTCCAAGATGTAGGCATAGCAATCTTTCTCAACAGTACTCCAATAGCACAGGAAATAGCCCCAAGAACCAACAAATGAGACTATATGAAATTAAAATGTGTTCTCACAGCAAAAGAAGCCATCATCAAAGCTAACATACAACCTGTAGAATGGAAGAAAAATCTTTGCCAGCTATACTTCAGATAGGGAGGTTATAAAGAGAGTTTACAAAGAACTGCAAAAATTAAATACCAAAAAAAGTTAAATTTCCAATTACCAAATGGGCCAATAAACTGAACAAGTAGTTATCAAAAGAAATTAAAATGGCTAAGAAGTACTTAAGAAAATGTTCAGTGTTGGAGAGATTGCTCAGTGGTTAAAGTCACTTGCTTGCAAAGGCTGATGGTCTGGGTTTGATTTCCCAGCACCCATGTAAAGCCAGATGCATAAAGCAGCACATGCATCTGGAGTTCAATTACAGCAGCAAAAGTGCTGTCCTCCCTCCCTTCTCTCCATCTCTCTCTCCCACATCTGTCTCTCTTAAATAAATAACTAAAGAAATAAGAAATATATTTTTAAAAAGAAAATGTGCATCATCCATAGACATCAGGGAAATGCAAATCAAAACAACATTGAGTCAGGTGTGGGGGCATACCTTTAATCCCAGAATTTTGGAGGTAGAGGTAGGAGGATGGATTTGAGTTCAAAGCCAGCCAGAGTGAGATCCAGGTCAGTCTGGGCTACACTGAAGCCCTACCTCAAAAAATAAAAAAATAAATAAATAAAACTAAAACAATGACATATAATATTACCCAAGTCAGAATGGCTATCTTTAAGATATCAAGATAACTTAAACACCCATTATCAACAATGTAATTAAAGCTGTAATTAAGTCTTCACACAAAGAAAAGCCCATAACCAAATGGATTCACTGCTCAATCCTTCAGACATTTAAGGAAGATCCAATACCAACTCTTCTCAAATTGTTCCACAAAATAGAAAGGGAAGTCACATTACTGTGGTGGCTTGAATGTAAAATGTCTCCCATAGCCTCAAATATTCGTGATTAAGCCCCCTACTCAATCCCCAGTTGGTGGAGCCTTTGGGAGGTGGAGCCTTGCTGAAGGATATATACTAATTAGGGTGGACCCTGAGGTTTATTAGTCTAGCTCACTGGGTGTTTAGAGCTCAGATCACTTTGACTACTTCCTTTCTGCTGCTGTGACAAGATGTGACGCTCCAGCTGCCAGCTCTGCCATGATTTCTGAGCCGTGATGAAACTTTCTCTTAAACTGTAAGCCAAAATAAACCCTTTCCTCCTATAAACTGCTTCTGGTCAGGTGTTTTGTCCCAGCAACAAGAAGCTAAGTACTACAATTACCAAATTCATTCTATGATACCAGAATTATACTGATTCCTAAACTGAACAACAATAAAAAAAGTAAAAAATAAAAAAAAAACCAGGACTATGAAATGATTTAGGAATTAAGACGCTTGCCTGTGAAGCATAAGGACCCAGGTTTGACTACCTAGAACCCACGTAAGCCAGATGCACCTGGTGGCATCTGGAGTTTGGAGTTTGTTTGCAGTGGCTAGAAGCCCCAGCATTCCCATTGTCTCTACCTCTCTCTCTCATAATTATATATATATATATATATATATATATATATATATATATATATATATTTGGTTTTTCAAGGTAGGGTGTCACTCTAGCCCAGGCTGACCTGGAATTCACTATGGAGTCTCAGGGTGGCCTCGAACTCATGGCAATCCTCCTACCTGTGCCTCCCGAGTGCTGGGATTAAAGGCATGTGCCACCACGCCCGGCTAAATAAATAAATATTAAAAAACAGAGATAACTGCAGCCAGTTCCCTGGTCTCAGTACCCTGCTGCTGGTTTGTGGTGGCCTGGACCCTGCCTGCGTACTGCTAAGTCAAGCCTTTTGTTCCACCTTCCTTATTGACCTGCCTCTGGCTCTCCAACTCCCAGATCCCCTACTCTGGAGGGCGCATGTGAAGAAAAGGTTAATAAACTTCCTGATTGAATGGCCCCTGAGTTCCCAACTCCTGGATCCCCTGCTCCTGAGGGTGAGTGCACAGACTGAGTGGGCCAGAGCTCCCAGTTCTCATCCCCACCTCTAGTTCCCTTGTCCTGGTACTCCTGTTGCTGGCTTGGTGTGGCCTAGACTCTGCATGCATACTGTGGAATCAAGCATTCTGCTCTGCCTTCCTGATTGACCTTCCTGGGTCCCCAACTCCTGGATTCCCTCCCTGCTCTGGAGGGTGTGCATGCAGCGTGAGTAGGCCAGAGCTCCCAGGTCATTCCACACCTCCCAATTCCCTGGTTCTGGTACCATTGCTACTGGTTTGGGGCAGCCTGAATCCTGTGCGTGTGTGCTGTTGAAGCAGGCCTTTTGCTTTAGCTTCCTGACTGACTGGCCCCTGGGTCGCCAATTCCCTATTCCCCTGAGCCAGATATGCACAGGCCACTATAGGAACTGGCCTCTTGACCCTGGCTCCCCAGCTTCCTGGCTCCTGGATCCCCTGTGCTAAAGAGTGTGTACAAGTGGAGTGAGTAGCCCTGAGCTCCCAGTTCCCTACCTCCCAGTTTCCCAGGTACTTATGATGTATTTGCAATCTCCACAATCTGCACATCTGCAGTTAAAACCTCATCCTACTCCATTCCAGTTCACATTTAAAACAGAACATTTGGACTGGAGAGATTGCTTGGTGGTTAAGGCACTTGCCTGTGAAGCCTAAGGACTCATGTTCAACTCTCTAGGTCCCACATAAGCCAGATGCACAATATGACGCAAGTGTGTGCACAAGGTGGTGCATGTGTCTAGAGTTCAATTGCAGTGGATGGAGGCCCTGGTACACCAATTCCCTCTCTCTCTCTCTCTCTCATTAAAAAGTTAGTCTGTTTGGCTTGCGTGCCTCAAGAAAAAAAAAAATAGAACACTCACTGAAGATCCTATAAGGATAAATACTTGCTTCTTCCTTAATAAGACTTTTACACCACGATGGGTAGACCACAATGCAAAGAAGCCAACAAAAGTCAGAAAACTGAGAGATCTCCACCAATGATGACTGTCCTATAGTGGAAGCCTCCAATGAAATCATAGAGAAAACAATAGAAATATAACCCCAAAATTAAAACACAATAAGCTATGTTATTCTGATCAAGAGAATTGCTGAACTGGAAGCAAATGATCAAAAAACTAACAATCACATAAGAGAAATTGAGATGAATCATGGCTTAGAGGACACAGCTTTTGTCACTAAGCTTAATTTACTTGAAGAAAACTAGAAAAGACTCAAAAGAGAGATAAATGAATTGAGATGAGTCAACAAATAGCAGATCTCAGTAACCAGCTGACTAAACTTAATAAAGACATGATCAAATGCAAGAATGAAATCCGGGGAAGCATCAAGAAAAATCAGACCTTAAACTGAAATCATACTTCAAAAATAAGATGGGCATGATTCAAAATAACACAACAGAAAGCAAAAATCAAATACAGCTTTTAAAAACCTTTCTAGAACCCCTCACTAACAAAGTCACTCATGTGGAAGACAGAACATTTGAGCTGGAAGACAACTGATGCCAATTTTTCTCAAATTGTTCCACATAATCAGAGAACAAGGAAAGCTCTCCAATTCCTTTTATGAAGCTAGCAACACCCTAATACCAAAGCCAGAAAGAGATACAACAAGTAAAGAAAACTATAGGCCTATATCCCTGATAAACTCCAATAAAAAATCCTGAGCAACAGGGTCTAATGTGGAAGAGGTGGCGGAAAGAGTGTAAGAGCCAAAGGAAGGGTAGGACTCCTTACAACGTGCTCCCTCCAGACACAAAATGGCCTGGATATCCATGACCTCACAGTGCCTGACACTACCTACACAAGACCATCATAAGAGGAGGAAAAGATCATGACACCAAAATAAAAGAGAGACTAATTGAGATGGGGAGGGGATATGATGGATAATGGAGTTTCAAAGGGCAAAGTGGGGGGAGGGAGGGTATTGCCATGGGATATTTTTTGTAATCGTGGAAGTTGTTAATAAAAATTTGGGGAAAAAAAAACATCCTGAGCAAAATCCTCACAAACCAAATTTAAGAACACAACAAAAGCATCCACCCTGATCAAGTATGCTTTATCCCAGGGATGCAGGGATGAGTCAACATATGGAAATCGGTGAATGTAATACACCACATAAACTTAATCACAAGGACTACATGATCATTTCAATAAATGCAGAGAAGGCCTTTGACAAAATACTAAATCACTTCATGATAAAAACACTGGAGAGAATAGGCATGGATAGTATATATCTCAACACAACAAAAGCTATATATAAAACACCTAATGCTGAAATAATACTTAATGGAAAAAGACTCAGGAGTTCCTATTGAGATCGGATACACAACATGAGTGCCCACTCTCACCACTGCTCTTCAACATAGTACTAGAAGTCCTAGCCCAAGCAATAAGACAGGATAAAGAAATAAAAAGATATACAAATAGGAAAGAAAGAAGTCAAGTTAGGTCAGCTTGCAAATGACATGATCCTATTCATAAGTGACCCAAAAGTCTTCATCTCAAAACCTCTAAAGGTGATTAATTTCTTCAGCAAAGTGGCAGATACAAAATTAACACACAAAAATGATTAGTAGCCTTTCTATATACAAAGTACACATATACAGAGTGTGGTGGTTTGATTCAGGTGTTCCCCATAAACTTAAGTATTCTGAATACTAGGTTCCTGGCTGATGGCAATTTGGCAGTTAACACCTGGGGCCAGTGTATTGTTGGTGGCAGACTTATGAGTGTTATATCCAGCTTCCTCTTGCCAGTGTTTGACACACTCTTCTGTTGCTGTTGTTGATCTGGTGTTGGGCAGAAGGTGATGTCCACCCTCTGCTCATGTCATAATTTCCCCCTGCCATCATGGAACTTCCCCTCAAGTCTGTAAGCCAAAATAAACCCTTTGTACCATAAGCTGCTCTTGGTCAGGTGTTTTCTGCCAGCAATGTGAGCCTGACTGCAACACAGAGAAAGAAATCAGTGAAGCTGTCCCATTTTCAATGGCCACAAAAAAATTAAATACCTTGGAATAACAATAACCACATGTTGCAGTCAGGTTTGCATTGCTGGTAGAAATCACCCAACCAAGAGCAGCTTTTGGGAAAAAGAGGTTTATTTTGGCTTATAGGCTCAAGGGGGAAGCTCCATGATGGCAGGGGGAAATGATGGCATGAGCAGAGTTGGACATCACCCCCTGGCCAACATCAGGTGGACAACAGGGACAGGAGAGTGTGCCAAATACTGGCAAGGGGAAACTGGCTATAACACCCATAAGCCTGCCCCCAACAATATGCTCCCTCCAGGAGGCATTAATTCCCAAATCTACATCAGCTGGGAACCTAACATTCAGAACACCTAAGTTTATGGGGGACACCTGAGTCAAACCACCACACCAAGGATGTGAAAGATCTATATAATGAAAACACAAAAACACTCAAGAAAGAAATTGAGGAATACTTGAGCAGATGGAAGGAAAGACCTCCCATGCTCCTGGATAGGTATAATTAATATTGTTAAAATGGCAATTCTACCAAAAGCAATATACAGATTTAATGCAATACAAATAAAAATTCCAGCATCATTCTTCATAGAGATAGAAAAAATGATCTCAAAATGCATATGGAATGGCAGCAGGCCATAGATAGCCAAACATATCCTCAGCAAAAGAAAAACCTCTGGAGCTATCACCATACCCAACCTAAAGCTATATTACAGAGCCATAGTACCAAAAATAGCATAGTACTGGCATAAGAACAGAAATATAGACAAATGGAACAGAATTTAAGACCCAGACCTTAGGCCATGTAGCTATACCTACTTGATCTTTGACAAAGGTGCCAATAATGTAGACAGGAGAAAAGACAGCATCTTCAACAAATAGTGCGGGACAAATTGTATAACTACATGTATAAAAATGAAACTAGATCCACTCATTTCACCATACACAAAAATCAACTCCAAATGGATTAAAGACTTCAAATAAGACCTAAAATTCTTCAACTACTGGAAGGAAAATAGGAGGCACTCTATACAATATAGGAGTGGGGAAAGACTTTCTGAATAATACCCCAGCAAGCCAGGAAAATAAAAAATCTCTTATTCAATGGGATCTCATAAAGCTAAAAAGCTTCTGCACAAATATACCATAAGCAAAGCCAATAGACTAGCCACAGAATGGGAGAAGATTTTCACAAGCTATATGACTGAGAGAGGCCTAACATCTAGAATCTATAAAGAATTTTAAAAACTAAACAATAGGGCTGGAGAGATGGCTTAGCAGTTAAGACACATGCCTGTGAAGCCTAAGGACCTAGATTTGATTCTCCAGGTCACACTTAAGCCAGATGCACATGGTAACACATGCATCTAGAGTTTGTTTGCAATGGCTGGAGGCCCTGGTGTGTCCGTTCTCTCTTTCTCTCTCTCCCTCTCTCTGTCTCTAGTAAATAACTATAAATAAAATCTTTAAAAAAAAAACTAAACAATAAAAAAATCAAACAACCCACTTTAAAAATTGGGTAGAGAACTGAATAGCAAGTTCTCAGAGGAAGAAATACAAATGACTAATACACACTTAAGAAAATGTTCAACATCCCAAACCATCAGGGAAATAAAATTAAAAACAACTATGAGATTCCACCTTACTACAGTAAGGATGACAATCATTTAAAAAAATCAAATGACAACTGGGCATGGTGGTGCACACCTTTAGTCCCAGCACTCTGGAGGCAGAGGTAGGAAGATCGCCATGAGTTCAAGGCCACCCTGAGACTACATAGTGAATTCCAGGTCAGCCTGGACTAGAGTGAGACCCTACCTCAAAAAAAAAAAAATCAAATTACAACAAATATTGGTGAGGATGTGGGGAAAGAGGAATCCTCATGCACTGTTGGTGGGAATGCAAACATATATAACCACTATGGAAATCAATATGGAGATTCCTGAAAAATATGGCTATAGAATTACCAACAGTCCCAGTTATTCCCTTACTGAGCATTTACCCTAAATTCTCAAGGCTTCACTACAGAGATATTTGCTCAACCATGTTTATAGCTGTTCAATTCAATAATAGCTAAGAACTGGAATCAACTGAGGTGCCCATCATTGGACGAATGGATAATGAAGTTGTGGTACATCTACACAATGGAATTCTACTCAGCAGTACTAAAAAAATGGTGCAATGAAGTTTGTAGGAAAATAGATGGACATGGAATATATCATACTCAGGCAACACATACAATCACAGGAAGACAAATGCCACATGTTCTCACTCATCTGCGGTTCCTAACCTGGATGAGGTTGAGTTGCTGGCATACTGGATAAGCAACTTGAGGCCCAGACAATAGGATGGAAGGGTTTTGGAGGAGGGAAAGTAGAGGGTGGGGAAATAAACACAAGACTAAACCCGAAATGAACTAGTACCATAGAAACCTTCCTCCTTGAAGGTAGATGGAAATATATTACCCTCAACAGGAGCATAGGAAGAACGTCTAAAAGAAGGGCCCCAGAGAGGATGGGATGTAGCCCACCCATAAAAAAGTTTGGTTCTGATCTGTAACTCGCAGTACCAGAAATCCATGATACCCACATTGAACTGTTGATCAGAGATAACTACAAGGTCTCCAAAACAAGATGGGCTTCTGTCAAAGCACTTGGTTATCACCTGAGGTAAAAGGTAGGACCTAAGACTATACTTTCAGGGATCATTTCTATAGTTCATTACTAGAGAATTTTCTCTGACTATGTAGAGTACTGGAAACCATGAGGAGGAGACATAGCATTCTCTCTTGAGCATGAAGCAGGCTCTTGGTATTGCTTTGCTGCAACTGCCACTTGCCAATGATGTTCATTCCTGTTCTCCTTCATGGGAACTGGAGGAAGAGGATGTAGTCTGGGTGGAAAAGAAAAAAAAAGGTAGAACCCTATTGCTGAAGACACCATATGCCACCAATATAGAGCACAGACATATCTGGCTGGAATCTGGAAAGGAGACAGTCCCCAGACAGTTGGCCCATCTAGCACTGGAAAGTGCTACATGAGCTACTGGGGAAAAGTAGCCAACAGTGGTGTGAGAAAGAAGGGGTCTAAGCTACTGAGATGCAATCAGCCTGACAAGAAGCTTGTACCAGTGCAATGGTGGCACATAGCATTGGTGGGTAACCAATGGCTCTGTTATTAGCTAAGAGATCTACTGAGTGGAAAGTAACCCTTATCTGGAACTTGGAACCAAGTCTGAATCCTATGGAGATAAATAGTATGCTCTCCAATGCCAAGCTCTCACTAGTCTTTGGCTAAAAGAGGGGCTACATCCATCAAATTCTCCATAAATTAATAATGCTTATCCAGTTTAACCTATGCTGACTTCACTCTCCATTGGAGAATCTGTTTTTCTTTTTCAGGAAGTAGTGAGATCTGAGGAGATAAACCACCCCTTGCATCTCAGTCAAGGCCCAAGAGAAACCACAGAGGAAGTGGGGAGACAAGCAAGAGTGCTGCTTCCATGTTGAGCCTAACAAGCAGTGCCAGGGTGAAGGAGAGAGAGGGCTGAGGATACTCAAGATATACCAAAGCAGAAATCCAGACTCCTAAAAGCTCATCACTGAAGTGGACTTAAAACATGCTCACCAAGGTTCAGGGAATTTTTCAGAAAAGGGGGCAGAAAGATTGTAAGAGCCACAGATTGGGATGTCATGACCAGAGGCACTGCCTCCCCCCCCAATAACTGACTGCTACTCCCACAAAACATAAACCACAACCCCAGGGGGAATATCAATTACCCCACTGAGGAGGGGCCCCTGCAGAATGGGGGCAGGAAAGAGGGAAAAGATGTTACCAACACATGATGTATCCATACAAAGTATGTTCTAAATTAAAAAAAAAAAAAGATAACTACATACCATTTTCTCTGATGAACACAGATCAAGAATTCTAATTAAGTAAAATGGCTTAGCAGTTAGAAGCACTTGCTTACAAAGCCTGTTAGTCCAAGTTCAATTCTTCAGTATCCACATAAAGCCAGGTGCACAAAGTAGTGCTTGTGTCTAAAATTTGTTGTAGTAGCAGGAGGCCGTGGTGTACCCATTCTCTCTCTTTCACTCTCTCTCTCTCTCTCTCTCTATCTATCTATCTATCACATGTTTCTCAAATAAACAAATAAGGGCCAGAGATGGCTCAGTAGTTAAAGGCACTTGCTTGCAAAACCTGCTGGCCCAGCATGTATCTGTAATTCGTTTGCAGCAACAAGAAGACCTGGTAAATCCATACACAAACTTATTCTATTTGTCTCTGTTTGTCTGTATCTCTCTCCTCACAAATAAATAAAAAATATATATTTAAAAAATACATTAAAAAGACAAAAACTCTCAACAAAACACTTGATGGAATTTGCTAACACATGCTTTCATGATTGATGGAACATACTTCAAAATAATAAAGGCCATGACTTCTGGGTAAGATGGCAGCATAGGAGCCATGCCAAACCAGTCTAGGGAGGAATTTAAGAAAAATACACTCTTCTTCTGAAAAGTGAAGGAGTATAGGTTATTCTTAGACACAGCGGAGAAGCCAGAGAGACCAAGATCCACCAGAAAGGAGAAAAATGGCTAGAGTCCCACTGAGGTGCTCTCAGCCCACATCCACGTTCTGCACCTGCCAGGCACACCACCCTGCCAGGCACCCTAGGTAGCAGCAGCAACAGAGACCAAGCAACAGATTTTTCAACTTCATCAGCCTTCTTGCAAAGTTAAGAAATCTGAAGGAAAGACAGCTGAGATTAACTAAAGAGTTACTGAAAGTGCGAGCAACTCCAGAAGTCTGAACTTTAACATCCCCCACGATGAGAACCAGGAACCTCCAGCATTCAGCCTCCAGTGGCAGCACAGCCAGCAGAGTGGATCAGAGGTACAGCTGCCAGCACAACATGGAGGGATCAAGGCAGGCACTCAGCTTTGGTGAGCTTGGAAGCCACCCCAAAAGGTAATGAGGCTGGCTGGCAAAATAAATAAATAAATAAAACACAGGTACACAGGCCTGTTCTGCAAGAGCTAATCTCTCTTTCCTTGTTAGGGCAGGTTATGGGGTATGCATTCTTCGTTGGCTTTACCATTTCCAAATAACCTGTATTTGGGGGTTGAATATTGTTGCCTTTGATGCTTTCATATATATAGGGCCTTTGTTTTTTGCTCCTGTCATTACTAGGGACAGGGTCTGATCCAGATCCAGGTTGACCTAGAACCCAATTTAGAACAGAAATCTCTGCTTCCAAGCTGACAAGATTAAGGGTGTAGAACAACACACACCCTTAGGGATTTTGGCTTTATATGACTATCTGTTTGTTTTACTCCCCACAACTGCTTACTTTGTGCTGGTTTTTATTGATTATGTATGTTACTCAGTAGAAGTTTAGAATTTGCCAGTAAATTATTCCACCCAGTCCATTAGAATACTTACCAAGAAAACTCAACACCTAGGATTACTTCTGTGGCTTGACTGGGGGACAAGAGCTACACCTGGCACCTTAAGCTCATATCCTGAGGGTATATAGAAGTGGATCACCACATCTAGGAACACTGCAGATAAGTAGAAAACCCAAGCATCAAATCAATTCAGGATGCAAAAGTCGCTACAATATAATACAAGAAACTCAAAGAATCAAGACAATACAGTCCCACCAAAAACTATAAATCTATCAGAAATGATTACCAATGAGACTGTTTTAGATGAAATGCATGACAAAGATTTCAAGAAAATGTTGTTATTTATTCTCAAAGAAATCATAGAAGAAACAAAGGGAATCAAAGAAGAAAACAAAGGAATTAAAGAAGAAAACAAACTTCTGAAAGAGAACACAGGAAACCAGCTTAATGAAATAAAGAGATCATTATAAGACATGAGTAAGAAAATAGAAATACTAAAGAAAACCCAGGCTGATATCCTGGCTCTGAAAAATACAGTCAATTAAATTTAAAAAAATTCTGTGGAGAGTCTCACTAGTAGAATGGATGAAGGACAGAACAGAATATCTAAACTAGAAGACCAGGTAGCAGATCTAATAGAGTCCAACAAAGAGAAAGACAAGCTAATAGCAGGGTATGAATGGGAATTTCAAGATATCTGGGACACTATGAAAAGATCAAACATAAGAATTTAGGGTATAACAGAAGAAGAAGAATTTCAATCCAGAGGCTTAGTAGGTGTTTTCAACAAAATCATAGAAGGAAATTTTCCCCAAATTGGGGAAGAAATGCCAATGCAGATACAAGAAGCTTTTAGAACACCAAACAGACAAAACCTGGAAAGAACCTCTCCTTGCCATGTTGTAATTAAACTACTAAACACACAAACCAAACAAAATATATTGAAAGAAGTTAGAGAGAAAGGGCAAGTCACCTACAAAGGTAAGCCCAGCAGAATAACTGCAGATTACTCAACACAAACTTTAAAAGCCAGAAGGGCTTAGAATGATGTATTCCAAGTTCTGAAAGATAACAACTGTCAGCCAAGATTACGTTATCCTGCAAAGCTGTATATCCAACATGATGGAGAAATAAGGACATTCCACAACAAAAAACAGGCTAAAGGAATTTATGACAACTAAACCAGCTCTACAGAAAATACTTGAAGGAATTCTTAAGGCCAAAGAGAAAGCAAAATACACACAGGAGGAAATAGGAAAAAATAAACCATACAGGAATAACAGTTAAAACAAAAGAGTAAAGGGAAAACAGGAAACACTACAAAATAAAAAGAATGGCAAGAATAAATGCATACTTTTCAATAGTAACTGTTAATATCAATGGCCTCAATGCACCACCCAAGAGACACAGGCTTGCAGACTGGATAAAAAGGCAAGATCCTGCCATATGTTGCCTCCAGGAAACTCATCTCTAAATGAAAGACAGACACTCTCTTAAGGTGAAATAATAGAAAATGGTATTTCAAGCAAATGGGCCTAGGCAACATGCAGGGATTGTTATCCTAATATATGACAGGGTGAGGAAGGATAAAGAAGGTCATTTTATACTGATTAGAGGAACACTCCAGTAGGAGGACATTACAATCCTAAATATATATGCACCTAACATGGGGGCTCCCAGTTTCATCAAACAAACACTATTAGATTTAAGGTCACAGATAACATCAAACGCAATTGTAGTGGGAGACTTCAATACCCCACTCTCATCAATTGACAGGTCATCCAAGCAAAAAGTAAACAGAGAGACATCTGAATTAAATGATGTCATGGAACAAATGGACCTAACAGATATCTACAGAACATTCCATCCAAATGCTGCAGAATATACATTTTTCTCAGCAGCGCATAGGACATTCTCTAAAATAGACCACATATTAGGACACAAATTAAATCTCCACAAATGTAGGAAAGTTGAAATAATCCCTTGTACTCTATCTGACCACAATGGAATTAAACTGCAAATCAGCAACAAGAAAAGCTACAGAGCATACAGAAATTCACAGAGATGAAACAGTATACTATTGAATGATCAATTGGTCATTGAAGAAATCAAAAAGGAAATCAATAAATTCATAGAATCAAATGATGATGATAATACAACATACCAAAACCTTTGGGACACAATGAAGGCAGTTCTAAGAGGGAAATTTATAGCTCTAAGTGCCTATATTAAGAAATTAGAGAGTTCACAAATAAACAGTTTAATGCTTCACCTTAAGGCCTCGGAAAAAGAAGAATAAGGCAAACCAAAAATAGGTAGACAAGAAGAAATCATAAAGATTAGGGCAGAAATTAATGAAATAGAAACCAAAAAATCCAAAGAATCAATTAAACAAAGAGTTGGATCTTTGAAAGGATAAACAAGATTGATAAACCCTTAGCAAATCTGACCAGAAGAGAGAGGAGACAAAAATTAATAAAATTAGAGATGAAAAAGGCACCATTACAACAGATACCAAAGAAATTCAGACAATTATAAGGACATACTTTAAGAATACATATGCGGGCTTCCAGTCAAGATGGCATCCACCTAACTGTGCAGCAACTTCCAGGAAGTAGAGGCAAGGAATCAAGGGGTCATTGGGACTTTAGGGGAGAGCAATCTCTAATAGATCACCAGTGGGAGGGTGTGGAGGGGCATAAAAGGGAATTGGCTGATTCACAGGCTCTTGGGTAACCCACCTGTCCCCCAATCACCCCAAGCTGCCATCCTAACCAGAGTCCCAGCCTCAAGCAACTCTTGCAGTAACTGCAGGCAAGGAAACCCAGGCCAGTAGTTCCACCTGCACTTTCAGGCACAGAATATTGCAGGGATCCATCCCCCCTCTCCCCACCCAACCCCCCACCCCGTGAGTCCCATATTCCCCCCCATCCATGTGTCTTTAGACCCCCCCTCACACCCCCACTCCCATCCCCCTCCACCCTGCCCCCATCCACCCTGACTTTGGAATCGCTCCACTCTGCCCTGCCCACCCCTCAACTTCCTCCCACTCTCCTTGGCCTGCCCCTTACCCAGGACTTCAGATCAACCTGCTCAGCCCCACCACATGAATTCTGATGCTTTCTGCCCTGATCCACCCTGAACGCCTGTGTTTCTCGAATGTCCAACTTCTCCAGAACCTGACTTCAGACCTGCTCTGCTTGGGCCACGTCCCCCAGCCACAGCCCCCTGCGAATTCAGAACTGCTCTGCTCCACCCCACCCCACCCCTGCCCACTCTGTCCTGAAGCGACATGCCCCCGTGCTCCACCCCCACCCTCTGTGGCAGCTCATTCCACCTTGCCCCTTCACCCCCTAGACTTCTACCCACCTGCCATGCCCCCTTCTTCATTCCAGCAGCTCTTCTTGGACCCATCCCCGCCCCTGTGTGTCAGATCCAACCATGCCTGCGTTCCACCACTCCCCACTGCTGCAGCGCGCTCCATCTTGCCCTGTCACCCTCTAGACTTCCACCCAACCACCTTTCTCTGCGTCTTCCTTCCACCTGCTCTTCTTGGCCCCACACCCACACCCACCCCTACAACTTCAGACCCAACCACTCAGCCCTGCCCTCACATGAATTCTGACCCCCTCCCCTCTGCTCCACCTCCAACCCACTGGACTTCAGACCTGCTCTGCTCTGCTATGCTATGCTGTGCTCTGCTGGGCCCAGCAACTGCCCCCTGTGAATTCATACCAACTCAGCCCCACCCTGCCCCACCCCCAAGGGAGTCTTGACCCTGGACTCTCTGTCCAGACCTCGTGTGACCTACCCCCAAGCTCCACCCCTGCCCTCGGGCCAGTCTCTGACCCCTCAAGAATTGTACCACCACCCCCAGCCCATCTCAACCACAGTCCCATTCTCCCTGTTCCCACACTGTGAGGGGCAGACCACAACACAAAAGAAATAAGATAAAAAATCAAATGCAAGTAAATCCAATATGATCTCCAAGTCCTACCATGAAAGTCTCTAATCAAAACATAAAAGAGACAAGAGGATCAGAAATCCAAAATGAAGTTAGGAGCAATGCAACCTTGACCAAGCTATTGATAGAACTTGCATAAAAGCAGCTAAGGACTGATAATCGTGTGGATGCTGCCATAACTAGACTAGACCTAATAGATAAGAAAATAGAAGGGGTTCATACACAGTTAAAGGATATAAAGGAAAGCAAAAAAATTAAAAAAAAGAGGACCTAAAAAACCAGCTGTCTATGCTAAATGAAGACATAAAGAAATGCAAGAAAGAATTCCAAGAAGCATCAAGAAAATCAGAAAATGATGTGAAAAGGAAACTTGACAGAGGGATGGAAACCATACATAGAAAAGTAGTAGAAAATGCAAACTTAATTGAACAAGCCCAAAACTCCTTAGAGGCTCTCAAGAACAGAGTCAGCCATGTTGAGGATAGAAACTCAGATCTGGAAGACAAAACAAAAGAAACAGTTCCAGAGCACAAAAGATTCAGTAAGTACAAAATTTTCTGTGAACAAACATGAGGGAAATATGGGATACCCTCAAAATTCCCAACATTCAGATCATGGGAATACCAGAAGAGGAAGAAATTCAGACCAAACGCATGGAGAAATTATTCAACAAAATAATGGAAGAAAATTTTCCCACTCTCTCAAAAGAAAGGCCCATCAAGATACAGGAAGCTAACAGAACTCCAAGTAGATTGGACCAAAGGAGAAACTCTCCAAGACATGTTGTCCTTAAGAATATAAACATTGACATCAAAGAAAAAGCCCTCAAAGCAGCTAGGGAAAAACAATACATCACATTTAAAGGTAACCCCATCAGAATAACTTCAGACTTCTCAATGGAAACCCTGAAAGCCAGAAGGGCCTGGAATGAAACACTGCAAACTCTAAGAACTTATGGCTTCCAACCCAAACTACTCCACCCAGCAAAAGTATCCCTCATAATAGATGGTGAAAGAAAAACTTTCTATGACAAAACTCAACTTTACAACTATATGAACAGAAAACCAAACCTACAGAGATTATTTCAGGAAATTCTCCACACAGAAGAATCAAATAATCAACCTTAAGTGCCTACAAGAAGCAGATCACATTAACCTAACTCAGAGAAGGCACAAAAAAATTCAAAGTCCATGAAAACATCAAACCACATAAATCAACATAATATGGCAGGGATCAAATCAAACCTCACAGTCATTACCCTAAATATCAATGGCCTTAATCCACCCATCAAGAGACACAAGCTAACAGGATGGATCAGAAAATTAGACCCCTCAATCTGTTGTCTACAAGAAACCCACCTCTCCACTAAAGACAGACATCTCCTCAGGGTGAAAGGGTGGAAAACGATATCCCAAGCAAATGGGAATAAGAAACAAGCAGGAGTAGTCATATTAATATCAGATAAGATAGACTTCAAACCAAAAATAATCAAAAAAGACAAAGAAGGCCACTTCCTACTGATCAAGGGAACAATCCATCAAGAGGATATCACAATTATCAATCTTTATGCACCAAACATAGGGACACCACAGTTCATAAAACAAAACCTACTCGACAGTAAAACAGAAATAACCACCCAAACCATCAAAGTTGGTGACTTCAGTATACCATTATAGCAATAGGTAGATCATCCAAACAGAAACTCAACAGGGAAGTGAGAGAGCTCAACAAAACAATAGAACATTTAGATCTAATGGACATCTACAGAACATTCTACCCCAAATCCACAGACTACACCTTCTTCTCAGCAGCCCATGGAACCTTCTCTAAAATAGATCATATACTGGGTCACAAAACCTGCCTCCATATATTTAGGAAGATTGACATAATCCCCTGCATGATATCAGATCACAATGCTATATTGCTAGAAATTAACAACAAAAGACCCCACAAGAATCCCATCAGCTCCTGGAAACTGAACAGCACACTTTTAAACAATAAATGGATAGTGAACAAAATAAAGTATGAATTTGCAAAATTTCTAGAAGTGAATGACAATGAGAACACATCGTACCAAAACTTATGGGACACAATGAAGGCAATACACAGGGGAATATTCATAGCACTAGATGCCTTCATAACAAAGACAGAGAAATCTCAAATCAATAACCTAACCATCCACCTAAAGGCACTGGAAAAGCAAGAAGAATCCAACCCAAAAAGCTCCAGATGGAAAGAAATAATTAAGATGAGAGCAGAAATTAATGAATTGAAAACTAAGAAAACAATTAAGAAAATTGATGAAACAAAGAGTTGATTCTTTGAAAAACTAAACAAGATTGATAGGCCCCTGGCCAATTTGATCAAGTGAAAAAAAAGAGATGCTTCAAATTAACAAAATTCAAAATGAAAAAGGAAAGATCACAACAGACATAAGTGAAATTGGGAGAATCATCAAAAACCTATACTCCACAAAACTGGAAAATATGGAGGAAATGGATAAATTCCTAGGTACATACCATGTACCAAAGCTAAACTCAAAGCAGATTAATCACCTAAACAAACCTATCACACCCATGGAGATTGAAAAGGTAACAAAAAACCTCCACCAAAAGAAGAATCCAGGACCAGATGGCTTCTCAGCTGAATTCTATCAAACCTTCATGGACGAACTGAAACCAATCTTTCCCAAACTGTGCCACAGAATTGGAGAACAGGGAAAGCTCCCCAATTCCTTCTACGTAGTTACTATCACCCTAATACCAAAACCAGGCAGAGATGCCACAAGAAAGGAAAACTACCGGCCTATTTCCCTGATGAACTTAGATTCAAAGATCCTGAACAAAATCCTCGCAAACCGAATCCAACAATACATCTAATCCATTATCCACCTTGATCAAGTGGGCTTCATCCCAGGAATGCAGGGTGGTTCAACATACATATATCTGTCAATGTAATATACCAGATAAACAAAGTTAAACACAAAAACCACATGATCATTTCAATAGACACAGAAAAGGCCTTTGACAAAATACTACATCACTTCATGATCAAAACATTGGAGAGAATCGTCATGGATGGTTTATATCTTAACACAATAAAGGCAATATACAAAGCTCCTAAAGCTCAAATGATACTTAATGGAGAGAGACTGAAGGAATTCCCATTGAGATCAGGAACAAGACAGGGGTGTCCACTCTCACCTCTGCTCTTCAATATAGTACTGGAAGTCCTAGCTCAAGCAATAAGATAGGAGAAAGAAATAAAAGGAATACAATTTGGAAAGGAATAAGTTAAGTTAGCGCTATTCACAGACAACATGATTCTAAACATAAGAGACCCGAGAGCTTCCCTCCCAAAACTCTTAAAGGTGATAAACTCCTGCAGAAAAATAGCAGAATACAAACTCAATGCACAAAAATCAGTAGCCTTTCTGTATGCAGATGACAAAGATACAGAGAAACAAGTAAGTGACATTGGCCCATTTTTAATATCAACAAATAATAAATAAGATACCTTGGAATAACATTAACCAAGGAAGTGAAAGATCTAAAAAATGAAAACATAAAAAGACTCAAAAAAGAAATTGAGGAGGACTTGAGAAAATGGAAAGCCCTCCCATGCTCCTGGATAGGCAGAATTAACATTGCAAAAATGGCAATCCTATCAAAGGCAATATACAGATTTATTATAATTCCAATCAAAATCCCAAAATCATTCTTCACAGAGACAGAAAAAATCATCTCAAAATTCATATGGAAAAGCAGAAGTCCACAGATATCTAAGCATACCCACAGCAAAAGAAACACCTCTGGAGGCATCACTATACCTGATCTAAAGCTATATTACAAAGCCATAATAATAAAAACAGCATGGTGCTGGCATAAAAACAGGGGCATAGACCAATGCAATAGAACCAAGGACCTGGACTTTGGGTCAAGTAACTACAGCTACTAGATATTTGACAAAGGCCCTAACAATATAGGCTTGAAAAAAGTTACCACCTTCAACAAATGGTGCTGGAGAAACTGAATAACCATATGCAGGAAATTGAGACTTGACCCACACATCTTGCCATGAACAACAATCAAGTCCAAATGGATCAAAGACCTCAATATAACACCAGAAACTCGGCTACTACTGAAAGAAAATTTAGGAGGAACATTCCATGGTATAGGAATGGGAAAAGACTTCCTAAATAAAACCCCAGTAGCACAGGACCTTAAAAAAATCACCCAACCAACGTGATCTTATGAAGCTCAAAAGTTTCTTCACAGCCAAACATACGATAAGCAGAGCCAATAGATCACCCACAGAATGGGAGAAAATATTTGCTGAATATCCAACTGACAGAGGCCTAATCTCTAGAATCTCCAAAGAATTAAAAAAAACCTAAACAATGAAAAATCAAACAACCCATTCACAAAATGGAGCAAAGAAGTGGACAGGTAGTTCACAGAGGAAGAAATACAAATGACAGACACACACTTAAGAAAATGTTCCTCATCCCTAATCATCAGGGAAATGCAAATTAAAATAACTATGAGATTCCACCTTACCCCAGTAAGGATAGCAAACATCAAAAAAAAAAAAAAAAAATCAAATGAAGCTGGGCTTGGTGGCGCACACCTTTAACCCCAGCACTTGGGAGGCAGAGGTAGGAGGATTGCCGTGAGTTCGAGGCCACCCTGAGACTCCATAGTGAATTCCAGGTCAGCCTGGGCTAGAGTGAGACCCTACCTCGAAAAACCAAAAAAAAAAAAAAAAAAAAAAATCAAATGAAAATAAATGCTGGTGAGATGGTGGAGAAATAGGAACCCTCATCCACTGTTTGTGGGAATGTAAGATGGTACAATCACTTTGGAAAGCAATATGGAGACTCCTAAAAAAAAGCTGACTATAGAGTTATCAACAGACCCGGTTATTCCCTTACAGGGCATGTACCCTAAAATTTCCATACCTCAGTGCAGAGAGATTTGCTCAACCATTTTATAGCTGCTCAATTTATAATAGCTAAGAGCTGGAATCAACCCAGATGTCTATCATTAGACGAATGGATAACTAACATGTGGTGTATTAACATGATGGAATTCTACACAGCAGAAAGGAAAGGGGGCATAATGAAATTTGAAGAAAAATGGTTGAGCCTGGAACATATCATTCTCAGTGAACTCACCCAATCACAGAAAGACAATTGCCACATAGTCTTGGTCGTCAACAGCTCCTAACCTGAATCTACCCAAGTTGCTGACATACCTAGCAAGCATCTCGAGGACCAGACAGTAGGAGAGGGTGGGGGACACAAAACTGGACCCAAACGCAATGGTACCATAAAGCTCTACATCCTAAAAGACACATCAAATGGTTGAACCTTCACCAGGCCCTTAGAGGGAACACCTGATTCACCCTAACCCTGAAGAGGGTATGACGAAAACTGACCTTTATCTCCTGCTGTTTCTCTCTCTCTCTCTCTCTCTCTGTCTTTACATCTTCTGTCTCATCTCTCTATCCCTTTTATATCACTTATCTTTTTCTTCCTTCTCTTCTTGGGTGCTGACCTGTAACTCCCAGTACCAGCAGGTGGATATCATCCACAATGAGCTTTTGATCAGAGAGACCTACAAGGTTTCCCAAAAGAAGACAGATTTCTGTCAGAGTACTTGATGACCCACCATAGAGTAGTGGTAAGACCCTACTGCTGAAGACACCATATGCTGTTGGCATGTAACATGGAGTGACATGACTGGAAGCTGGAAGAGAGTCAGTCCCCAGACAGTCAGCGTGTCTAGTACTGGAAGGTGCTACATGAGCGACTGGGGGAAAATGACCAATATCTGTCCAAGCAACGCATGGTCTAACCTACTTAGTAGCAAACAACCTGACATGATGCTCACACAAATGCAATAGTGGCATATGGCCATGGTGGGAAACCAACTGCTCTTGATTTGGCTAACTGATCTGCTTAGTGGAACGGAACCCATAGCTGGCACAGGGAAACAAGTCAGAACCATATCCAAAATTGAGCCCACTCTCCATTGTCAAGCTCCCACCAATCGTGGTCTACAAGTGGGCCTACACTTATTAAACTCTCTCTAAAAAATAATGGTTATCATGTTTATCTGGTGCTAACTTTACTCTCCATGGGAGAATCTGCTTCTCTTTTTCAGATAGACACAGATCCTAAGGAGAGAACCACCCCAACATACCTCAAAAGGGACCCAGATGAAACTAAGAATTATTGGGGAAACATGGAAGAATGCTGTTTTCTTGGCAAACCAGGAACCAACACAATAGTGAAGAAGATAGACACAGAGAACAATCAACCCCTACCAAACAAGGTATCCAGAGACACAGAGGCTCCCAAGATCTCAACACTGAAGCAGACCTAAAATGAACCCAACATATTTGCAGAAGAGGGGGCAGAAAGAATGTCAGAGCCATACGTTGGGTCATGATACACAGAGACATTTCCTCCTACCCAAAACTGATGGCTAACCCCACAATGCATGACCCATATACCCCAACAAGAAGAGAGCCTGTGGAGAGGGGAGGACAGGAAGTAGGCTAACAATGGCACCAACTTGACTGTATACACTGAGTAAAAAAATAAAAATAAATAACAATAAATATTAGCAAGGATGCAGAAAAGGGGGAACCCTTCTACACTGTTAATGGGAATATGATCTTGTATAGCCATTGTGGAAATCAGTGTGGAGGTTCTTGAGACAGCTAAAAATAGATTTACCATATGATCCAGCTATAGCACTCCTAGGCATATATAAGAAGGACTCTTCTCACTACCTTAAGGATACATGCACAACCATGTATACTGCTGCTCTATTCACAACAGATAGAAAATGGAACCAGCCTAGATGTCCCTCAATAAATGAATGGATAATAAAGATGTGGTACATTTATATAATGGAGTTCTACTCAGTGGTAAAACAAAAAATGAAATTATGAAATTTGCAGGTAAATGGATGGATCTTGAAAGGACTACAAATGAGGTAACCCAGGCCCAGAAAGCCAAATGTCACATGTTCTCTCTCATATGTGGATACTAGCTACAAATGTTTAGACTTGTGTGTGAGCTGGAACCAAAAATCGGTATCAGAGACCAGTAAGCTAGAAAAAGACTATAAGGGAGGGAAGAGAGGGAAGGACTTAAGGGGATGGTATTGTATATATGTAAGTAGAACAGATTACAGAGAGTGGAATGGCCTAGGTGAGGTCAGGGGAAGCAATTGAGTAAGAGAGGGGTGGAGGTTGTCAATAAAAATTCAAGATATTCTGGATAAGACTTATGAAAGCCCTTTTTTTTGGGGGGGGGGTAATGGCACATCAAGAAGCCATAGATTGTTACTAGAAAATTTCCAGTGCCAGAGTTGGGATACCTTCCAGTGAGGTGTTGGCCAGAAATGTCTCTGTTACCCCCAAAACATTACAGGCTATTGTCAAAGCTCTTGGTTTCCCATAAGAAAGAGATGGTAAGACCTATTGCTGAAGACTTCACATGTCTGTGTGGAAAGGTCACTGGGAAATCAATCTGGTGCTGAGCTGAAAACCTTCCTATAGACCAGCCAACTGAAAGCTGTAAAAAGCTGCATTGCATGCAGCCCTATGGGAGACAGAAGTCATCAGTGGTGTAAACAGTGGCCACTGGAACCTTCAAGTTTGGCCAGACAGGCCAAATGACCAAACAGATGCAATAGTTGCATGACCGCTCTGGGGGAAACCAATTGCTCACTAATTGGACTACAGGCTCACTCTATGGGAGGGAATATGTGCCTGGTACTGAAAACCTAATCAAAAGCCTATGTTAGCCAGGCATGGTGGCACACACCTTTAATCCCAGCACTTGGGAGGCAGAGGTAGGAGGATTGCCAAGAGTTTGAGGCCACCCTGAGATTACATAGTGAATACTAGGTCAGCTGAGCCAGAGTGAGACCCTACCTTGAAAAATCAAAAACAAAACAAAACAAAACAAAAAAAAAAAACCCTATGTTAAGGGATGTCATGAGCCTTAGCAGTAGAAAGCCTGCTCTTGTCTGGCTAAATGCATATATTATTCTCACTAAACTTCCCTGAAAGCACTACACTTAATTTTCATATTCATATATCAATGATATTGTCACTTTTGGTTAGAGAAGCTTCTTCTTTCTGATGGTGATGACTACTAGGATGAGCCAAAAGTCAACATAGTGCTGAGAAGAAGTGACAGAGGAGTGTCCAGCACTGAAACATCTCCATCACACCCTCCAAGGCTCAGGATCCATTCTCAGAAGAGGTGGTGATACGAATGTAAAAGCCAAAGGAGTGGTACCACTCCTTACAATGTAACTCTCCAGACAGAAATTGGCCTCAATATCCATGACCTCACAGTGGCTAGCAATACCTTCACAAGACACTCATAATAGGAGAAAAAGATGATGACATCAAAATAAAAGAGAGAGTAATGGAGAGAGGGAGGGGATATGATGGAGAGTGGAGTTTTGAAGGGGAAGGTGGGAATGGGAGGGAATTATCATGGTTTGTTGTATGTAAGTAAAGAAGTTGTCAATAAAAAAAAAAAATTTTAAAGAAGGATCCTGCAATTTGTTGCCTCCAAGAAACTCGCCTTTCCACAAAGATGCACATTATCTTAGGGTAAAGAGTTGAAAAATGGGCCTAGAAAAGAAGTAGGTGTCACTATCCTAATATCTGACAGGGTAGACATCAGACCAACATTATTTAAAAAAGACAAGGATGGTTTCTTTATATTGATTAAAGGAACATTCCAACAGATGGTCATTACAATCCTAAATATACATGCACCTAACATGGGGGCTCCCAATTACATCAAACAAACACTATTAGAATAAGGTCACAGATAATGACCAAACACAGCTGTAGTGCATGACTTCAACACCCCATTCTCATCACTTGATAGGTCATCCTGGAAAAAAAATAAAAAGATAAGTATGTGGATTAAATGAGGTCGTAGGACCTAACAGATACTACAGAACGTTTCATCCAAATGCTGCTGCACAATACACATTCTTTTCAGCAGCACATGGAACATGGAACATTCTCTAAAATAGACCATATATTAGGGCACAGAGAAAACCTTAACAAATACAGGAAAATTGAAATAATTTCTTGCAGTCTATCTGAACACAATGGGACTAAACTCCAAATCAACAGCAAGGAAAGCTATAGAGCATACACAAAATCATGGAAACTAAACAATACACTACTAAATGATGAATGGGTCAATGAAGAAATCAAGAAGGAAATCAAAAAAATCATAGAATAAGGTGATGAGACTACAGCATACCAAAACCTTTGGGACACAATGAAGGCAGTCCTAAGAGGGAAATTTCTAGCTTTAAGTACCTGTATTAAGAAATTAGAAAGGTTGAAATAAAACAACTGAATGCTTCACCCAAGACCATGGAAAAAGAAGAACAAGGCAAACCAAAAATCAGTAGACAGGAAGAAATAATAAAGATTAGGGCAGAAATTAATGAAATAGAAATCAAAAAAGCAATCCAAAGAATCAATAAAACAAAGAGTTGGTTCTTTGAAAAGATAAACAAGATTGATAAACCTTTAGCAAATCTGACCAGAAGAAAGAGAGAAGAGACACAAATTAATAAAATTAGAGATGAAAAAGGAATCATTACAACAGATACCAAAGAAATTCAGAAAATCATAGGGACATACTTTAAGAACACATATTCCAGTAAGTTTGAAAGTCTGAAATAAATGGATGATTTTCTGAATTTATATGACCTATCAAAATTTAATCAAGATGAGATAAACCATTTAAATAGACCTATAACAAAAATGGAGAACAAAGAAGTTAGAAGAAAAAATCTCTCAACTAAAAAAGTCCAGGCTCAGATGGATTCACTGGTGAATTTTACCAGACCTTCATACAAGAACTAATACCACTGCTTCTCAAACTTTTTCATAAAATAGAAAAAAAAGGAATTCTAGCAAACTTCTTCTATGATGCCAGCATTATCCTGATACCAAAACCAAAGACAAAACAAAAAAAGAAAATTACAGACAAATCTCCCTCATGAACATAAATCCTCAACAAATATTGGCAAACAGAATACAAGAATATTTCAGAAAGATTATTCACCCACCCAAGTAGGCTTTATCCCAGAAATGCAGGGATGGTTCAACACATGCAAACCAATAAATGTAATGCACTATATAAGTGGGCTGAAGGACAAAAATCACATGATCATCTCATTTAAATGCAGAAGAAAAATATTTGAAAAAATCCAATATCCCTTAATGATAAAAGTCCTACAGAAACTGGAAATAGAAGGAACATATCTCAACACAATAAAAGTTACTTATGACAAACCTATTGCCAATATAATACTAAATGGAGAAAAACTTGAAGCTAAAATCAGGAACAAGACAAGGCTGTCTACTGTCCCCACTTTTATTTAATACATTACTGGAAGTCTTAGCCATAGCAATAAGGCAAGAGACACACATAAAAGGGAAAGGAAGAGATGAAATTATCATTGTTTGCAGATGATATGATTCTATATATAAAGGATCCTAAAGACTCTACCAGCAAACTGCTTGAGCTGATAAACACCTATAGCCATGTAGCAGGATACAAAATAAACACACAGAAATAAGTAGCCTTCCTATATGCTGGCAACAAACACACAGAGGATGAAATCAGAGAATCACTCCCATTCACAATTGCATCAAAATAAATAAGTAAATAAAGTACCTTGGAATAAACCTAACCAAAAAACTGAAGAATCTCTACAATGAAAACTTTAAAACATTCAAGATAGAAATTGCAGAAGACACTAGAAAATGGAAAGACATCCCATGTTCTTGGATTGAAAGAATCAATATTGAGAAAATGTCAATTGTACCAAAAGCAATCTACACATTTAATACAATCCTCATCAAGATTCCAATGGCATTCTTCATGGAAATATAAAAAGCAATCCTAAAATTAATCTGGAAGCACAAAAACCTCGAATAGCCAAAACAATTTTGAGAAACAAAAATAAGGCTGGTGGTATCACCATACCCGATTTTAATAGGTTTACCATGTGACCCAGTTATACCACTCCTAGGTATATATCCTAAGGACTCATCTCACTACCTTAGAGACACTTGCTCAACCATACTTATTGCTGCTCTTTTCACAATAGCTAGGAAATGGAACCAGCTTATATGTCCATCAACTGATGAGTGGATAATGAAGATGTGACACATTTATACAATAGAGTTTTATTGAAATGGATGGACCTGAAAAGTATTATACTTAGTGAGGTAGCCCAAGTCCAGAAAGTCAAACGTCACTTGTTCCCTCTCATATGTGGATCCTAGCTACAAATGTTTGGGCTTCTGTGTGAGTTGGAATAAAACTCAGTAGCAGAGGCTAGTAAGCTAGCAAGGGGATATAAAGGGAATAGAAAGGGAGGGAGGAAGGGAACTTACAAGGATAGAATTGTATATATGTAAGTCAAAGAACAGATTAATGGGGGAGGAAAGGCCTAAGTGAGGACAGGGGATGAGACTGAGTAAGGAAAAGTGGGGAGAGGACTAATCAAAATCTAAGAGGGTATGAATAAGTCATATGGATACCTACTTTTTTGGACATTGGCACACCCAGAAGCCATAGATTGTTACTAGAACAATTTCAGTGCCAAGGATGGGATACCTTCAAGTGAGTTGTTGGCCAGGGAGGTCTCTGATGACCCCAAAACATTATAGGCCATTGCCAAAGCTCTTGGTCTCCCACCAGGAATAGATGATAAGACACTATTGTTGAAGACTCCACATACTTGGGTTGCAAGGCCACTGAGAAATCCTGCTAGAGCTGAGCTAAAAACCTCCTCCATGTAGAGCAGCTGACAGAAAGCTGGAAAAAGTGACACTGCATGCAGCTCCATGAGAGAGAGAGAAATTGCCAGTGGAGATGAAAGGCAGTTGACAGTGCAAGCCTTAAATTTGACTAGCCAGGCCAAATGAGCCAATGGATACAATAGTGGCATGTCTGTTATGGTGGAAACCAACCACTCTAATTGGACAAGAGCCCCACTCCATGGGAGGAAATAAATGCCTGATACTGAAAACCTAGTCAAAAAGCCTATAGCGGGGGAGGGCATGAGCCTGAGGGGTGTAATGCCTGCTGGTGTCTGGCTAAATGTATATGTGATGCTCACCAAACTGCTCATCAAACACTTTCCTTAACATCCATATCCATATATTAATGCTACTCTCAGTTTTGGTTAGAGAAGTTCTCTTTTCAGATGGCAGGGGCTTTTGGATGACTCAGAAGGTACCATGGTACTGAGAAGAAGTGACAGAGGCATGCTCAGCACTGAAACATCTCTATTACACCTTCCAAGGCTCAGGGTCCATTGCGGAAGAGGTGACGGAAAGAATGTAAGAGCCAAAGGAAGTGTAAGACTTCTTACATTGTGCTCCTTCAGACAAAAAAAAAGGCCTGGCTATCTATGATCTCACAGTGCCTGATACTACCTAATAAGACCATCATAATAGGAAGAAAAGATGTTGACAACAAAATAAAATACTGATTGAGAGGGGGAAGGGGTATGATGGAGAGTGGAGTTGCAAAGGGGAAAGTGTGAGGGGAGTGAATAATCATTGTTTATTGTCTATAATTATGGAAGTTGTCAATAAAAACAAGTTTAAAAAAATAATAAAAAAGATTCCACAAGAGCCACTAATTGCTACATCCTTGATAAAACAAGACATTTGGGCTGGATAGATGGCTTAGCAGTTAAGGCACTTGTCTGTGAAGCTTAAGGACCCATGTTCGACACTCCAGATCCCACATAAGCCAGACACACAAGGTGACATAAGTGCACAAGTTCACACATGAGCACAAGATGATACAGATGTCTGGAGTTCTATTACAGTGGCTGGAGGCCCTGGTGTGCCAATTCTTTCCCTGCCCCCTCATACACATACATACACATGCTTGCTCGCTCGCTCACCCTCTCTCTCTCTCTCATATAAAAAAAACCAAACAAGACATCTACCCTAGGATGGGCAAACACTAGTGTCAAACAAACAATGCAAGACAACAAGCCAAGAAATCTTCACCAAGAATACCTAGTTCCACAATGGAAGCCTCCAGTGAAAACATAGAGGATACTCCAGACATAGAATTCCAAAATGAAAGCACGATAAGCTTATTGAGCAAACATAATCAGATAACAACTAGAAGATCTCAACAATCCATTGCTTATGATTAATGAGAACATGAACAAATATGAGAACAAATTCTAAGAAAAATCAAGAAAATCAAACCTAGGCCTGAAAATTGAACTCCATAAAAGGATGGGTATGGTACAAAAAAATGCAATAGAAATAAAAAACATCAATGCTCCCTGTGTTAGTTTGAATTTATGTCCCCCAGTAGACTCAAATGTTTTATTAAAGCTTGTAACTTGGATTTCCAGCTGCCTGGCTGGAAGAGGTGTCTCCTTGGGTGGATCTGGGGTACAGCCCTAAGGTGTTACTGGGGGTGGATCTGAATTCCAGCCTAAAGGTATACATAGTGCTTGAGTTCTACCTGGACCATCCACAAAGCCATGTGAGACCATCCACAGTCAAATAGTCCCCCATACTCCCTGGATGTATGCCCAGACAAGTCAGTCTGGGAATTCCCCCATACTTAGTCCCCCATTCTTCCTGATTAAGGCCCATCCCCAGTAGCAGGATTCCCCTCCCCACACCCCAAGCCTGTGGCCAGTAGCTGTACCCAATCCCAACAGTTTTGCTATTGTTCTTGAAGCTTGCTTTTGTTGGTACTGGTGGTTGTTTCTTCTCTTTCTACTTGGATCTGTGACAAGGGGCCATTGTATTTCACCATTATAGAACTTCCCTTGGATCTGTAAGCCTATAAATCCTATTCCTCCCATAAACTGTGTCTGGTTTGGAGGTTTATCCCACCAGTGTAAAGCTGACTACAAAACTCCCTAGCCATTTTCAAATACCCCCCAGAAAGCCTTACTAACACAGTAGATAATGTGGGGGAGAGAATTTCAGCCCTCAAAGACACGACAAGGAAATTGACCATGGTCCAAAAACTGTGCTAAATTCAAAAACTTGTGTGAACAGAATGTGAGAGAATTGTGGGATAATCTCAAAAGTCCAAATATCAGATCATGTGCATATAAGAAGAGGAAAAATACAAGCCAAATGCATAGAGAAAACCTTCAAGAAAATTACTGAAAAAAATTTCCTACTGTCACAAAATATACACCTATACAGATACAAGAAGCTCACATAACACCAAATACACAAGACCAAAGAAGGAAGAAAGTCTCCATGACACATTGTAGTAGACAGATTTAGGTTTGCTGAGATGAGCTTCCAGACCAGACACAGTTATGGAGGAAGGGATATTTATTGAAGCTTACAGATCCAGGGGAAGTTCCATAATGGCAGAAGAAGCTGACCTGTCTTTACAAGCCCAAGCAGAGAGAGAGAGAGAAGCACAAGCCTAAAGACAAAAGCCACAGCACACTTCAAGAACTCCTGCTAGGCACGCTTTGCATATCTTTAGATTGAAATCTGAAACCCATCACCACACCTTAAGATACACCCAGTGACACTGCCTCCAGCCAGGTAGCTGCAGATGCAAACTACAAACAAATAAACAACTGAATATATTGGGGGCCATCTACTCTATTCAAACCACCACATTCCGCCCCTGGTCCCCAATAGATTTATAACCATCACACATTGTAAATTGTACTCAGTTCAGTTTCAAAGGTCCCCACAGTCTTGACCAAGTTAAGATATTAAGACCTGTAAAATCAAACAAGTTAAACATTTCTAACATATAAAGGCACAAAGTAAACATTTTCAACTGGTGTAAGGCATAGCAAGGAGAGAGTAAAACAATGCAAACTCAACCACCATCAAACAAACATCAAAATTCTGCAGTTCAAGTTCAATACAACCAGGGACTGACACTCTCCAGATTTTCCAATTCTGCCCCTGCAGCTGGGCAGAGTAGCCAAGGAACATTTCCATCTTAGGCCAACAGTGCACTCTATGGTAGCCCTTGCATTGTCCTGGTATATACAAAACATCTTCAGGTCTTCATGCAAACCATGGTCCATCTTCCAAAGGCTCTTTCAGCCTATCAGGGCATCAGGCCCTACCTCATGCCGCATCTCAGCAGCAGCTCCTGGAACCGTGTGCAATTCACGACCACTGCTCGCATTTTCATGCTTCTGAAACCAATACCAGGTGTGCAGGACACAGCCATATTCTTAATTCACAGACAAAATAAATCATAACCTTGAAAAGCAGGTTCCTTCTCCAGTCAACTCTTTTCAAAAGTGTTTGCATTTCTAAGGTAGTCTTTCCTCAGGCATCCTTTCCATGGTAAAGCAATTGGACCATCTTCCTTTAAGATTGCTAATGTGTTTGACAATAGCAGATTCAATAACCTAAAACCAGTCTCAGTGTCTGTAATTTTAACTTGCTTGAGGTTTTCCAGCTTAAAATCTTAAATCTCTCAGTCCAATATCTGTAGCCAAGCACATCAGCCCATTACAAATTTAACCTTGATCAAACACTCTGGGCCTGGGCAGCAGTATGCAGCCAGCCCTTATGCCAGTAGCCCAGTTCCAACAAAGTCCTCTGCAGTCTTTCCTTCCCCTTAGAAAGCTCATAAGCCAAGCCTCGAAGTTCAATGCTGTCTGCACTTAGCATTCTCAGACTCTCATCAGAATATTCCATAAAACTTGGCTTACCACTCCAGAAGACATCTTCAGTTTAAAGCACCAAGTCCATGCCTATTCCTCCAAAACAAAGGTTCCAAAAGATCAACATCCACAGAGTCAGGTTCATCTCAGCCCACTCCTCGGTACCAAGTTCTATAGCAGACAGCTTCAGGTACACTGAGATGAACTTCCAGACCAGGCACAGTTATGGAGGAAGGGATATTTATTGAAGCTTACAGATCCAGGGGAAGTTCCATAATGGCAGAAGAAGCTGGCCTGTCTTTTCAGGCCCAAGCACAGAGAGAGAGAGAGAGAGAGAAGCACAAGCCTAAAGCCAAAAGCCACAGCACACTTCAGGAACTCCTGATAGGCACACTTTGCATATCTTTAGATTGAAATCTGAAACCCATCACCACACCTTAAGATACACCCAGTGACACTGCCTCCAGCCAGGTAGCTGCAGATGCAAACTACAAACAAATAAACAACTGAATATATTGGGGGCCATCTATTCTATTCAAACCACCACACACATTATAGTTAAAACTCTAGACAATGAAAACAAAGAAGATTGCTAAAAGCAGTTGGAAGAAATCAGTTAATGAGCTAACAAATAAATAAATAAATAAATAAAATTCCCTAACAATAGAAGGTGAAAAGAAAACTTTCTATGCTAAAAGTCAGTTTGTGAATATATAAGTACAAAGCCAACCCTACAGAGAATGCTTCAGGGAATGCTCCACACATAAAAATTAAACAACCAAAATCAAGATCCTATAAAAGGGAAAAAAAAAACAATACCCAAAACTAGAAAATACATGAAAATGTACAAAGCTCAAGAAGGCACCAAGCCCCACAAAACCTTCAGCATGATGGGGATTACATTGAACCTCTAATACCAAAACCAGACAGATACATAACTACCAATAGTCTCAACTCCCCAATCAACACATGGTTAACTGGGTGGATCATAAAAATGGATTTATCCATCTGGTATCTTCAAGAAACCCACCTCATCATTAAGGATAGACACATCTTCAGGGTGAAAGGGTAGAAAATTATTTTTCAAGTGAACAGAAATAGGAAACAAATGTGTGTAGCTATATAAATACCTGACAAAATAGACTTAAAACTGAAACTAATCTAAAAAGACAAAGCCACTTCTTAATCATCAAGGAAATGATCCAACAAGAGCATATCACAACCATGAATTTATATGCAACAAATGCAGGCAGAGCATATTTTATAAAGCAAAAACCTACTTGACAACAAATCAGAAAAAAAATTCCAATACCATCATAGTATGGGACTTCAATACCCCACTATCACCAAGAGATTATCCAAGCAGAAAGTTAACAGGGAAATAATGGAGCTTAATAATACCATACACTAATTAGACTTAACAAACATCTAGAGAACATTCCACCCAAATTCTGCATAATACACATTCTTCTCAGCATCTCATGGAACCTTCTCTAAAACAGATCATATATTAGGGCACAAATTATGCCTCCACAAATTCAAAAAAAATTGACATAACTCCCTACATTATATCTAATCACCATGCATTAAAGCTAGAAACTAATAACATGATAAACAAAACAAAAAAAAACACCAGTTCCTAGAGACTGAACAACAGAATATCAGGGATGGGAGGAGTTTGAAGGGGTAGGGGGCATGGAGGGTAGGTATTACACACAAAAGTTAAGATAACATGAGTCAGTTTCATAGAAACCCTCATTCTGACTAGCATTCTACAAGATACAACCACCAATAAAGTAAGAAGGGGGAAAGGGGACAGTACAGATAGGAGGTGAAAAAAAGCTTAACCTTAAAACCATGGACTCTGACCAGTAAATCCCAGTGCCATGACAGTGAGCTGTTGGCCAGGAAAACCCATGAGGTCCCTAAAACAATGTAGGGCATTGCCAAAACACTTGATTACCTATAAGAGCTAAAAGGTAAGACCCTATTGCTGAAGATACCATAGGCTGTGGTCATAGGACATCAGAACACCATGCTGGAACCAAAAGAGAAACTAGCACCCTCCTGGCTAGCCCTCATAGTGCTGGAGAGCCCAATAGGAGCAACTAGAGGAATATAGTCACCAACAGCATGAATAAGCAGGGGACCCTGCAGACTACAAAATCAACCAGCTGGACAAGAAGTACACACTTGTGCAATAGTGGCACAAAGCCTCTACAGGTAACCAACTGTTCTCTGATTGGACGTGAGGCCCACTCAGTGGGAAAAAAATAAAACAAAAAAAACTCATATCTGGTACTGGAAATCAAATCAGAATCCCATGGTCAGGAAACTTGGACATCATAGAAAAGCTCCCACTGCTCTCTGGAGAAGAAGAGTGGGTTTGCATGCCAAAAAATTTCTCAAATGACTTTGCATACCCTCTTTAACCCAAGCTGCTCTTACTCTTCGTTGGAGAATCTGTTGTATCTTACAAATGACAGAGAAAACAGGGGAGAGCCAAGATCCATCGATAAGACTAGAAGATAGCTGACTACTCACTATGAGACTTACCACCTCTACTACATCTTCCAGGGCCCAGAAGAAACTGTAGAGGAAGAGGTGACATGACTGCTCTTACTGCTAGCCTGACAATCAGCTCCACGATTGTGGTAATAGACATGTTAATCAACCACAACCTATCAAAGCAGAAATCCAGAGGCTACAGAGAACTCAACACTAAATCAGACTGCCAACAGGCCTGCCATGGCTCAGGGAACATTGCAGAAAAGGGGACAGAAAGACTATAAGAACCACAGAGTGGGTAGTTATTCCCTGAGGCATGCTCATCTCTCCCCAACCCATGCTACACCACAGGGACTGACTGAGGCCTTCATGCCCCACAGTGAATACTCTAACATCACTGAGGAAGGCCCCCAGTGTAACAGGACCCAGAGTCTTGCTGTATCCCAGGCTGGCCTAGAATTCACTAGGTAGTCTAGGGTGGTCTTGAACTCATAGCATCCTCCTACCTCTGCCTCCCAAGTGCTGGTATTAAATGCAGGTGCCACCACACCTGGCTAGAAGTAGATTCTTTTAAAGAGCTAGAAGAGGGCTGGAGAGATGGCTCAGCAGTTAAGGCACTTACCTGCAATGCCTAATGACCTGGGTTCAATTCCCCAGTATCCCCATAAAGCCAGATGCATAAGGTGGCACATGTGTCTGGAGTTTGTTTGCAGTGGCTGGAGGCCCTGGTGCATCAATTCTGTCTCTCTCTCTCTCTCTCTCTCTCTCTCTCTCTCTCTCTCTCAATAAATAAATAAATAAAAATATTTTTTAAAAGAGCTAGACCTGGCTTTCTTCAGGAGCTTTTAAGTATCTATATGAAGGAGCATCAGGCATCTTATGCTGGAAAGTCTGTTTCTTAATGCTTACTTTGTGTGCCTTATCATGCACAAACTGAGTTGTACTGCCAAAATGCCCCATGTAGATTACAGTTGGTAAGACCCAAACTGGAATATGGGTGGTAAAAACCACCTGGAGTGGGAGATATCTCTCCACACTTAGAACAAGTGAGAACATAAACAGTCCAAGTTTGTCAGAAGAAGTGCTGCTGAGAATTGAGGCAATTGAGAGAATTACTGAAGTTTTTTTGGCTTATGCAGAACTTAAATAGCAGCTAATACAGTAGTTCACAGAGGTTTGAAAGAAAAGTTATTGGATTAGAGAAAAGAAGGATAGTCCAGCTTTGAAGAAGCATTCCTCCTCTGCGTCTGAGCCTGCACAGTCAATGTCCTCGTCAGTGTGTGCGGAGACCCGCAGTCAAGGTCAGTGAAGGGCTCACTTCTGCTATGACACTGACCTTGCTCCTGAGCATCCCCAGAGCTGAGCATTCCCTGGATCCCTCAGAGACTGTCCGCAGTCACATCAACAGGGACTCCGCACACAGTGGCCACAAATTCGGGTCATGGATTTTTATTCTGGTAACCTTCCGTCCATTAAGTTTCTCCCTCTCTAGAGAACTGGTCCAGTCTCTACTGTCCTGACTCTTCTGTCAGTCACCTCATCTTCCTATTTCCCTCAAGATTCTTGTCCACCCACTGCCCTCCTGGCTGTGCTCAAGGGGCAGATGGTCTGGCTGGTTCCAGAGGCTGAGGAAAGGGGGACGACCCAGCTCAATCTGTTCTTCCTAGAGTCTGGGGAGGCTTCTGGCTCCATAGGTCTGGTTCCACATCACCAGTCAGTCAGGCCCGCCTCCTGTCAGCCTCCTTGACTCCTTGTTCAGCTTTTTGTCTCTTTCCCATGTTTGCAGGTGGAAGCTCTTGGGATCTGTGTCTCGTGGTAACTTCTCTAAATGAACCTTCCATTTTCACACTCTTCATGCCTCCCTGAACAGCAGTCTAGGTTCCTTGGCTCTCGCCTTTTCCTGTCTGTATTGCTTCATGAGATCTTGAATGTTCTTTCTCATTACTTTCTCTCATTTCCATCTCTCTTGAACCTTCCACTTAATGTTTGTGTGTGTCAAGTTTCCTGTTTATTTGGCATTTTCTTTTTTATTTTCAGTGGAAAGGATGTGGAGAAATAACACATGGAATTTCAGAAATTGTGGTAAGGAGCATAGATTCCCCATTTCCTTGTTTCTTTTGTGGAGGCTTGAGGGGAGTGGATGTTTCTAGGAGGCATATTAAGAGGAAAGGGTTTGCCAGGCGTGGTGGTGTACGCCTTTAATCCCAGCACTCGGGAGGCAGAGATAGGAAGATCACCGTGAGTTCCAGGCCACCCTGAGACTACACAGTGAATTCCAGGTCAGCCTGGGCCAGAGTGAGACCCTACCTTGAAAAAAAAAAAAAAAAAGAGAGAAAAGGGTTCATGTCAGGAAAAAGGCAAGTGTCATTCAGGGAATAACAAATCCAAGGAGCAGGAATAAAAGTATTTAGCCAGAATGGATACAAAATATTTAATAAAGAGTAAATACTGTAGACAGAAACACAGTGGGTGAATTGTCAGAAAGAGTGAAGGTCCCCCTCCTCCATGGGAACTGGGTTTTTTTTAATATAATAACTAAGAAAATTTACCTTGCCTTGCTTCCTGGGCCATTTGTGTTGGATTATATATTTTTTATTTTTTTATTTTTTTCTCAATTTTTATTAACGTTTTCCATTATTATAAAAAATATCCCATGGTCATACCCTCCCTCCCCCCAGATTATATATGAATAGATAAAAGGTGAGCAGTTCACTATCTGTAAATTTGATAATACCATTTATCCTGCCTGAGACTGGCCATTTAGTGAAGCCCTAGGAGTTGGGATCTAATTGTTTGTATAGGGCTTCACAAGTAACTTGGTCAGGCTCCAAACAGCTAGGGACTGATTGTTAGAGAGTGGAGCATTTTCCTTTCTATTTTATATATATATTATTTTTATTTTTTTAATTTATTTATTACAAAGAGAGAGAATGGGTGCACCAGGGCCTCTACCCATTGCAAATGAACTCCAGATGCATGTGCCACCATGTGCATCTGGCTTACATGGGTACTGGGGAATTGAACCTTGGTCCTTAGGCTTTACAGGCAAGTGCCTTAACCAGTAAGCCATCTCTCCAGACCCCTTTTTATTTTTGACTCTTTTCTTCTGCATGTGTGTAGTAGGTGTGGTGTGGTGTGTGTGTGAGAGAGTGTGGGTGTATGCACACATGTGCACATCCACACATGTGCAGGCCAGAAGAAAACATCAGGCATCCCCCTCCATCATTCACCTGCTCATTTTCCTTGAGACTAATTCCAGAGCTTACCATTGTTACCAGCCCCAGCAATTCCCCAGAGAGGTTATGGATGTATGTGGTCACCGCCAGCTAAGTAGGTCTGGGAAGTCAAATTCAGCAGTTTCACCCCCCCACCCCCGCCCGCCCTGCCCCACAGGCCCTTGTGCTTGAGCAGGAAACACTTAGCGGCTAAGCCACCTCTCCAGACCAACCCCTTGTTTTTTATCTTCAAGTCTCTACATTTCTTCCCTGACAGATCAGCAAGGTCAAATCATTGACAAGGGGGGGATCTCTTTTCTTCTAGAACTGCTCTGGCACTGAGAAGGGCTGTCTGGGGGCACTGATGGGCATAACTGATCTGCCATAGGGTTGTAAGACCATAACTTGACTGCAGTTGGAAGTGTAACCAAGACTTAATAGAGTCCAGTTCACATAGTTGCAAGTGGTCTTTTATCTTGTGGGATAATTTCAATGTGAAGAAGTGACCCTAAAAAGGTAGACTCTGACTTGGAGCTGCACTTAGCCTGGCACTCAGTGACAGCCTTGATTGTCCCAGTGATATAAAGTACTGAAACGGCTAATAGGTCTCTGGATCTCATAAGAGGTCTGCTGGAGAAGGGCCTACCATACAGAACTTCAAAGGGGCTAAGGTGGGGTGTAGATTTGGGAATAATGTGGGATCATAAAGCATAATTGGCAGAAGAGTAAAGCAAGACTGGTGAGTCTCAAGTGTGACAGTTCTCTTAAGGGTCAAATTAGCCCTTTTAACTTTCCTAGAAGATTGACGGTGTCAAGCTGTGTGGAACTAATATTTAATTTTGAGAGCCTAACTCACACCCTGATCCTGGAAACGAAAGCCAGACTATTATACAACTGTAGGGACAGGGTAAGCCCAGGATGAAGAATACTGTGTTCTCTGAGGACAGTGGTTGCTTCTGAGGTCCTTTCTGTTTTTGTGGGGGATTTCTCTATCCTCCTGGTGAAAATATCCGTTGGAGCTAGTAGATATTTGAATCTATTTCAGGGGGGAGAGGCATGTGAGTGAAATCTCCCCCCAGCTATGCTGGGCAAGATGTAAAGTGAAGAGGGGGTCTGAAAACTCCTTCGGGGTTGGTCTAACAGCAGGGAGGACACACTTTGGAAATGGACTTCAAGGTCTGAAGAATTCCCAAGCCTGTGAAAAGAGGCTTAATTAGAATTTAGAAGTTGTTGGACCCCAAATGTGTGGCCTGACAAAAACTATTAAGGATTCCATTGGGAGGGCCCAGGCAGTGACAATTTGTTTCTAGGCTACTTAACCATACCTCTAGGGTGTCTATGGAATCCTCATCTAAATCTGTATAAATACAGTCTCATGTCCATCTTCAGCAGGAGAACCCCCTAGGGAGGACAATTGGTTCAGACTTTCAAGTTGATGTGGAATTACTCACAAAAGGCCCAGATTCTATGACCTTTGTGAGCCTCTCTATTGTATGCCTGAAAAGCCTATGTCCTACCACCACAAACTTACTTCCATTTTTGAACCAGCATTAAGATCTGACAGTAAGGCAGTGGGATTTAAAATTTGGAAAGGTTTCATAGTAAGCTCTGTAGTTCGTAAGAGAAAACTCTGAAACTTGTTCATTCTATTATCTGAGACCAATGGAAGATTCTTGAGAACATTTAAGATATTAGGGGTTAGAAGTTTGAACAGAGATTCTGGGATACAGTTTATTAGTATAGAGAAATCATTTATTAGTGGCTAATAGCAGGGTGGTTCAGGAAGAGGCATTGAGGAACCAGGAGAGTCAGAGGTGGATTGAGATACCCTCTTTCCAAAAGCAGTGGTGTAGTGGATTAGTGATGGAGCAAGTTTACATTTGTGCCCACAGTGGCCTGACTGGAAGAGGGTAGGGAATGGGTAGGAGAGGGTCTGAAGCTGAGAAAGAGATAGATATATAGAGAGAGAGATAGTTACCTGCTCATTGTTAAGACAAAACACATGACCAAAAGCAGCTGATGGGAGGAAAGTTTTGATTTTGGCTTACAGTCTCAAGGGGAAGCTTCATGAAGGCAGAGGACAGCATAGAATGAGCAGAGGCTGGACATCACTTCTGCCACAGCAGGTAGAAAAGAGGATCAGGAAAGTGACCATAACTCTGGCAATGGGCAGCTGACTATCCCTCCCCTAAGCCCGCCCCAAAGAGCACACCCCCTCCAGCAAGGCTCCACCTCCCAAATTGCGACCAGTTGGGGACCAAGCATTCAAAACACATTATTTAGCTGGGTGTGGTGGCACACGCCTTTAATCCCAGCACTGGGGAGGCAGAGGTAGGAGGATCACTGTGAGTTTGAGGCCACCCTGAGACTACATAGTGAATTACAGGTCAGTCTGGGTCAGAGTGAGACCCCACCTCAAAAAACAAAAACAAAAACAAAACCATATTATTAGTTTAGGGGGGAATCTGATTTAAACCACGCAGAGGGAGAGAGAGAAGAGAATGAGATAGAAGGACAGAGATAGAATGGAAGGTGCATGTTGAGAGAAAGACAGATAGATGAGAGGCTAAGGCTACCACAGACAGAGGGAGAGATACTACCAGAGATAAAGAGACATGCACCTTCAGGAAACAGGGCCATAAAAAAAGAGAGAGAGAGAAAGAATTGTGGCATCTTCACTTTATGATCATGCCCATAGGGGAGAATCTTGTGGGTGTGTGGGGTTATTCAGAGGTATTCTCAATTTACAAAACAGGGGGCTGTCCCAGGTCTTAGAATAGCCAGGTAGTAGCAGGGAGAGATAGAAGAGAGTTCATCTTTATGTATATATATATGTATGTATATATATATGTATATGTATATATATATATGTATATGTATATGTGTATGTGTATATGTATATGTATATGTATATGTATATCAGAGCCAGGCATGATGGTGCATGCCTTTAATCCCAGCACTCAGAAGGCAGAGGTAGGAGGATCACTATGAATTCGAGGCCACCCTGAGACTGCAGAGTGAATTCCAGGTTAGCCTGGGCTAGAGTGAGATCCTACCTTGAAAAAAAAAAAGAAAAGAAAAGAAAAAAGAACCAGGCTGGAGTCTCAGTGTTTAAGGTGCTTGCCTGTGACACTTAATGACTGAGGTTCAGTTTCCCAGGACCCACGTCAGCCAGATACACAAGGTGGTACATGCTTTTGGAGTTCATTTACAGTGGCTGGAGGCCCTGGTGCACCCATTCTCTCTTTCTCTCACTCTCTCTCTCTCTCTCTCTCAAGAAAAAAAAAAGTAAAAAAGAGAAAAGACCAGAGGACTGGAGAGATGGCTTAGTGGTTAAGGCACTTGTTTGCTAAGCCTAAGGACCCAGGTTCAGTTCACCACAAAAGCCAGAGGCAAAAGGTGGCACATGCATCTGGAGTTTTGTTTGCAGTGACTGAAGGCCCTGGCTCGTTCTTGTTCACTCTCTCTCTCTCTCTCTCTCGTAAATAAATAAATAAAATATTTAAAAGAAAAACAGAAAGGCAGGTGTGGTGGCACATGCTTTTAATCCCAGCCCTTGGGAGGCAGAAATAGGAGGATTGCTGTGAGTTCAAGGCCATCCTGAAACTACATAGTATCAGCTTGGGTTAGAGTGAAACCCTATCTCAAAAAAACCAAGAGGAAAGAAAAGAACATAAAGACAATTATTTTTGGAAGAAGCCTCAATGGTTCAGAGGTATATTGGTCATATTTTTAACTTCTTCTAGCTAAGAATGGGGGGGGGGTTACATTGGAGGCATCTCCATTGTAAGGTGTCAGAGCTTATAACTGTATTCTTATATCACGAGGATAACAAAGTCTATGTGGAATGCTGGCGTGGTTTAGAAGAATCAAGTCAGCAGAGGTCTGGAGAAAGGCCTATGAATATAAGAATCAAAAATAGTTACTGAAGGGATGGAAGGATGGCTTAGCAGTTAAGGCGCTTGCTTGCAAAGCTAAAGGACCCAGACTCAATTCACCATGCACCTGGAGTTCGTTTACAGCATCTGAAGGCCCTGCCATGCCCATTGTCTCTCTTTCTATCAGTCTCTCTCTGTATATATCTCAAATAAATAAAATAAATAATTTTTAATGATTATTGAAAAAGCAACAACTGGATGTGCTGAAACAGCTTGTGCAAGCAGGCAGGCAAATAGGAGGCACTGTCATCCTCAGAGAGGCATTTGTCCTTATGATATTGGAAAGCATAAAAATAGTGATGTGAGCGAGCCCTGGCATACAAGAGAATGAGTTATACCTCAGAGGAAATAAGCAAGGTCATGTATGGGTCTGGCTTAAAGGGAGTAGAACTAAGAGGATTATAGCCCAGGACAAAGGGTATCTTAGCTAATCACAGATATGTCAATTCATACACAAAAAAGAATAAGTTGGCCAGGTGTGGTGGCCACCACCCTGAAACTACAAGTGAATTCCAGGTCAGCCTGGGCTAGACCCTACCTTGAAAAACCAAAATAATAATAATTATTATTAGGCAATTTTATGAGGCTAATACAGCCCAAAGGTAATTTGGCTCTGGACCTACAGAATCTAACTCTACACAGTTGCTGCAGTCCATTGCATCTACAGACAGGTGTAGCTTTTGGAAGCCTCAGCTTTTGTTCCCCATTTGTCAAACATTGTGTTGCACTTTGTGTACATGGCAGGTTGTTTTCCCACTTGGCTAAGAGTCTTCTCCTAGAGTCTGTTATAGATTCTGCTGAACAGGCAGGAAGTCAGCTCTTCAGGATAGGCTTTGGGCTAACAGGAAAAGGGGCCCCAGAAGGTCAGTTATGTTAGTCTTGTACTTTTGGCTTTTATTTAAATAATGATAATCTAAACAGATTGTTAATATTATGTCTTTTATGATGAAAACAAAAGAGGCTATAATTGGGCTGGAGAAATGGCTTAGTGGTTAAGCACTTGCCTGTGAAGCCTAAGGACTCTGGTTCAAGGCTCAATTCCCCAGGACTCACGTTAGCCAGATGCATAAGGGGGCGCATGCGTCTGGAGTTCCTTTGCAGTGGCTGGAGGCCCTGGTCCATCCATTCTCTCTCTCTCTCTCTCTCTCTTCTCTCTCTCTCTATCTATCTATCTGCCTCATTCTCTCTCTGTCTGTCACTGCTCTCAAATAAATAAATAAAACTAAAACTAAAGAGGCTATAATTAGAAGACTTTTAAGTGAAAACTTAAGATAGAAAGCATGTATGTTGTATTTAGCAGTCATACGTAAAGCTTAGTAACACTGAGACATTTTTATTTGTAGATGGAAGCTATAATTAAAAGTAGTTTTAAATGAATATTTAAGATAGAAGGCATGTATATTGTATCTAACAGTTATGAATAAAGTAAATGGAATATTTTAAATGAAAATTTAGGGCAGAAAATATGTATATCCTATTTTAGTAGGTATAGATGAAGCAGAGTAATAAAATACTTTTTGAATGAAAACTTAAGGCAGGAAGCATGTATATTGTACTTGGTAGTTATAAATAAGCTTAATAACATTTTGAGACATTTTTATCAATAGACTTAATCAATTTAATGGGGGATTAGTAAGTACCTAGAAAATAGTTAGCAATGGTGCTCAACAGCAGGAAAAATACTCGGCATGTGTTTTAAAACATTTTTGTTAACCTGTATACCTTTAGAGTCAAGCATGCCAATTACTCAAGGAAGGTTGGAGACAGATTAGTCAGGCTTTAGACTTGTAGAACAGTAGAATTCAGAGGACCATTTCTTTCTGATGAAGGCAAATGTCTTGAGTATGAGACTATATCCTGGAAGAGACACCATGTCTTCAGAGTTAATTTGTCTATTTACATTTGAACAATAGGATCTTTTTGAAATATCAGATGGAATTAATATTGATAAAGACTGTTTTGATTATATTAAGAGAAGTACAGCAGGACCTGGTCATTGATAAATTAGAACATCTTTAAAATAATCCTTTTTGTCTAAGCTAGACAAAATATAACCACTGATAAATTTGCTTTGGAAAAAAAGAGCACAACTGGACAAGCTATGTTCTTTACTCAGTAGCAATTAATCTGATGTGCATTAGTGGCATCTTGATTAACATAAAGCAATTTTATGTTTTTATTTATTTTATAAAATTTAAATGATAGAGCCAGCAGTGAACACTTGGCAGAATTAGCATCATTCAGTTTAACAGGACAGGAAATTAATTAACCTTAAAGTTATAGTGTTTTATATATGATACTTAAGTATAATCTTATCAAAAAATCAGCAGCTTGGCAGGAAAGATTGCTTAGTAGTTAAGGCTCTTGCTGTCAAAGCCAATAGACCCATGTTTGATTCCCCAGTGCCCACATAAAGCCTGATGCACAAGGTGGCACATGTGTCTGGAGTCCTCTCATTGCAGTAGCTGGAGGAGGCTCTGGCCCACTCATTCTCATTCTCTCTCTCTCAAATAAATAAATAAATAAAATATTAAAACAGCAACTAATGTATGAACCTCAATAAATTTTATATTTAGTAATACAAGAATAAAATGAAATCTTAGCTGGGTGTAGTGGCACACGCTTTTAATCCCAGTACTCGGGAGGCAGAGGTAGGAGGATCACAGCAAGTTTGAGGGCACCCTGAGACTACATAGTGAATTCCAGGTCAGTCAAAAAAAAAATGAAATCTTTTATTTGGCAGTACAAAGGCAAATTTATTTATTTATTAGAAGAATTATGGCTGACACATCAGCCTTTTTTTTTTTTTAATGAGAGAGAGAGATAAAGAGGAAGAGAGAGAGAATGGCATTCCAGGGCCTCCAGCCACTACAAATGAACTCCAGATGCATACGCCACCTTGTGCATCTGGCTTAGATGGGTACTGGGGAATCAAACCGAGGTCCTTAAGCTTCACAGGCAAGCACCTTAACCACTAAGCCATCTCTCCAGCCCCAACAAATTTATTTTTGTTTTTCGAGGTAGGGTCTGACTATAGCCCAGGCTGACCTGGAATTCACTATATAGTCTCAGGGTGGTCTTGAACTCACAGTGATTCCCCCACCTCTGCCTCCAGAGTGCTGGGATTAAATATGTGCACCACCATGCCCGGCTCTTTTGTTTGTTTGTTTTGTTTTGTCTTGATTTTTTGTTTTTTCGAGGTAAGTTTTCACTGTAGCCCAGGCTGACCTGGAATTCACTATGTAGTCTCAGGGTGGCCTCAAACTCATGGCAATCCTCCTACCTCTGACTCCCAAGTGCTGGTAAAACAAATATTACATGAGGTATCTGCATTACCTAGAAGTATTTTGATTAACATAGACAAAGTGTACTGATAGTCCTGTGTCTTACAAATGATGCAAATTAATTATTTGTTAAAGGTTTAAAATAAGCCAGGCATGGTGGTGGTGCATGCCTTTAATCCCAGCACTTGAGAGGCAGAGGTCAAAGGATCTCTGTGAATTCAATGCCACTCTGAGATGACATAGTGAATTCCAGGTCAGCCTGAGCTAGAGTGAGACCCTACCTCAAAAATACTAAAAAAAAAAAAGTTTAAAATATTTACAAAAACATCTATTTAATAAATCTAAATTATTTTTTATAAGCATTTGAGATCATCCAACTACTAAGCCCAAGTAATAAGCATTTTAGGAACCATCTAACCTTTAATTCAATCTATAATGTAATTTAAGGAATCCAGAATATTTTTGTAATTCAGTATTACCTCAAAATACATCTTGGTAAACACTCTAAAACTACAACATCTCATGGTCAGATTCAGTCAAGCAGCTTCTGGGCATAAAACACAAATGATTATATAGACAACATGAACACAAGACAAATTGCTGGCCAATTTAAATACACATGACAGATTCTATTCCAAAAAAGACAGATTACATAAACAGGGCATAAAGCATGTAACAATTACAAAGAGCTATTGAATTCTAAGTACACTACAAATTGAAAGGAACTTAATATTATTGAGTATTCAGTTATAAGCCTATATAAAGAAATGTGCAAGAGCAAGTGTTAGCAGTGTGATATTTTTACTTAAATGCTGGCACTAGGTGGCAGCAAGGGTAGAATCTACTGCTAATTTCATCACAAGGTGGCTCTTCATGTCTCAGGGTTTTGTTGTTGTTGTTGTTGTTTGTTTTAATATTTTATTTTACTTATTTTTATTTTTTATTTTTAGAGATAGTGAGATAACAAAAGGAGAGAGAGAGAAAGAGAGAGAGAATTGGTGCACCATGGCCTCGGCCACTGCAATCAAACTCCAGATGCTTGTGCCACCTATGGGCATGTGCGACCTTGTGCTTGTATCACCTTTGTGCATCTGGCTTACATGAGACCTGGTCCTTAGGCTTCACGGGCAAGCGCCTTAATCACTAAGCAATCTCTCCAGGCCTAATATTCTATTTTTATTTATTTATTTATTTTGAGAGAGGGGGGAGGAGGGAGGGAGGGAGAGAAAGAATGGGCACGTGAGGGCCTCCAGCCCCTGCAAAAGAGTTCTAGGCACATGCACCACCTTGTGCTTCTGGCTTACGTGGGTCCTGGGGAATCAAACATAGGTCCCTTGGCTTTGCAGGCAAGCACCTTAACCACTAAGCCATCTCTTCAGTCCCTTTTTAAAAAATAGTTTGTGCCAGGCGTGGTGGCGCACGCCTTTAATCCTAGCACTCTGGAGGCAGAGGTAGGAGGATCACCATGAGTTTGAGGCCACCCTGAGACTCCATAGTGAATTCCAGGTTAGCCTGGGCTAGAGTGAGACCCTACCTCAAAAAAAAAAAAAAATAGTTTGTTTTCCTTATGTCCCAAGGTTTTGTTTTGCTGTTTTTCTTAGAGAGGGAAAGGCTTGATTGGTCTTTAGAATGTCCTGCCAGGAGCAAAATTTGGCAGATATTTTTAAAGCCTTTTAGTTACAGGCCAATTTTAGGGAAAGTTTTTTGGTTGAGATTGAGAGGAGGAAGTGGCCAGGTGAATGCACGCTGATTTTCAGACTCGTCTGCGAGTCTGGATGTGTTCTGTGGCTTGCTGCGGAGCATCACCCCATCTGCTTGGCAGCTAGCTTGGAGAAAAGGCTTTAGCCTTGAATTAGTCTGGCTTTGGAATAAAGTGTCATGAAATGTGGGCAGGGAGTGTGAGGAGGTCTGTAGAAGGAAAGAGCCCACCACGTTGACATTGTATTATACAGGAGTCTGAGGGACATGGCATGGGTCCTAATCATTGAGCTACCTAGCTCAAGAATAATATATATCTGAGAGAATTTGTTCTGACATCTTGGCTAGATGGGGAGAATCAGGGATAGTGGGCATCCCCTAAAGTTTGCTCTGAATGTCTGACCCTAGTTCAAACAGGAACCATGACAGTTGGGTCAAATCTCTCTGTACCCCATCCAGACTTTGTGGTAGGGAAATGTCACCTGACTGAGCATAGAGATTACTGAAACAAGAGTGGCACACATGTCCCAATGATCTAGCAGGTTTGACATGGAAGAAAGAAGGGTGGGTGTGACAGAGTCTGTGGCATTGGCAGACGTGGGGAAAAGAAACATCCCAAGAATGTAGTCAATCCCAGAAATGCCTCTGAGACCAGGTGGAAACACCATTACATTAGAGACTCAAACAGAGGTTCTGGGACACAGTTTATTGGTATAGAGAAATCATTTATTAATGACTCTGAGTGGGATGGTACAGGAGGGAGGGGGGAGGAATCAGGAGAGTCACAGGTGGATTGTGGGCCTGTATACCCCAAAGTGTTGGCATGGTGGATTAGCCAGGGAGCAAGTTTAAGGTTTCTGTGCGCAGTGGTGGGCTGGAAGAGGGGAGAGGAGTATGAGGGAACTCTGAAGCAAGAGAGAGGGAGAGAGAGAATGAGATAAAGTAGGACAGGCATACAATGGGAGGTGCATGTTGGGAGAAAGACAGATGGGAGGCTGAGGCAAAGATAAGAGGGAGAGATTCAGAGACACTGCCAGAAACAACGAGACATGCACCTGCAGCAATGAGGGACAGAAAAAAAAGATAGAATGGCAGCATCTGGGGGTTTGTGTTCATGCTCATAGGGGAGGGGTGACTGCCCAGTGAGGGGAAGGTGTTGTGGAGGTGTTCAGAGGTATTCTCAGTTTCCATACCAGGGGACCAGGTCTTAGCATATCCAGGTGATAGAGGAGGGTAGATGGGAACGAGCTCTGATATTCTTAACATTGGAGTTTTAAATTGTCTATTTTTTTTTTTTTTGAGGTAGGGTCTCACTCTAGCCAAGGCTGACCTGGAATTCACTATGTAATCTCAAGGTGGCCTCAAACTCACAGCAATCCTCCTACCTCTGCCTCCCAAGTGCTGGAATTAAAGGCATACACCACCATGCCCGGCTGCTAAATCCGGTCTTTTGTGAGACTGTTAGAGCATCAAGTCACCAGGTGAACCAGGCCAGGATGAGAACCTGGTTGTGCCTGGTAGAATTTTGTTTTGTAATATTATTATCATTGGTTGTATTTTACTGTTTAGTGTTGAAGATCATCTAAGTGGCCACAAATTAATGTTTTTATGGTCAGTTGGTTGAGGCTCACTGAGAGTACTTTTAAGAGCTGAAGAAATGGTCCAACCATTAAGGTACTTGCCTGCAAAGCCTAAGGATCCAGGTACAACTCTCCAGATCCCACCTTAGCCAGACCCACAAAGGTGAGGCATGTGCAATATCACACATGCCCACTAGGTGGTGCAAGTGTCTGGAGTTTGATTTCAATGCTGAGGCCCTGGCATTCCAAGTCTCTTTCTTTTTCTGTCTCTCTGAAATTTAAAAAAAAAAAAACAAGATGAAAAAAAAAGTGTTACTATTAAGGACTTAGGAGAAGTCCTTTGGCTCCTTTAATTTTCCTCTGCCAGGTGTGCCATCTGCTAGGATGGGTCAGGATCTTGCTGACCACGTAACTTCGCTTGGAAGCACTGAGGACGTAACTTTATAATGTCCTTCTTTTGGAATGCACACTAGTTAAGAGTCCAACTTCTAAGGTGACTGTGGCCTCTGATCAAGAGAAAGGTAACTTAGAGGAACTATCAGACCCTTTTTACGGTGTCCCATCATCTCCTATTCCTCTGAGACTTAGATGACCTGGGAGCAAGGGGCTAAAATAATAGCTGTTTTATAGTCCTTTCACCTTAATTTGGTTTTGACCTCCAAATATGATGCTAAATGCTCAAAAGGTCAGTTACACCAGTCTTAAAGAACAAATAGTGGTATAAAAACCAGCTGTTGTATTACATTTAGATAGAGCTTGACAGAATTTTTTTTTTTTTTTTTTTTTTTTTGGCTTTCCAAGGTAGGGTCTCACTCTAGCCCAGGCTGACCTGGAATTCACTATGGAGTCTCAGGGTGGCCTCGAACTCATGGCAATCCTCCTACCTCTGCCTCCCGAGTGCTGGGATTAAGGGTGTGTGCCACCACACCTGGCTTGACAGAATTTTTTAAACAAATCTTGACTTTTTAAACTTTTTATTGAAAATTCCCATAAGTATTGAGAATATGCCATGATCACAAACCCCCCCCATAACCCCATTTTACCCTCCAAAATCCCCCTCCACTAAATCCCTTCTTTCCAATTAGACTCTCTTCTATTTTGATGTCATTTTATGCATGTCTTATGTAGGTAGCATAAGCCACTGTGAGGTCATGAATGTCCAGGCCACTTTGTGTCTGGTAGACAGCAATGATAGCAGTCCTCCCCTTTCTTTGTCTCTTACATTCTTTCCACCACCTCTTCCACAATTGTCCCTGAGCCTTGGATATTGTAATAGAAATGTCTCAGTTCTGGATACTCCACTGTCACTTCTTCTCAGCACTATGGTAAGTTTTGTTCACTCTGTTTTGACTTGGTTTCTTAAGTAATTAAAGGCCTGGCAGACTTACTAGAAACTATAAGCAATTATCTTGACAATACATAAAATTTTTGCTCTTTAAGCAAATTTTTTTAACCCACATCATTCTAAGTTAACTTTCACAAACCTGCTTGTGACATACTTTAACCTTCTGGCTTTGTTCTGGTCTCTTTTTATTTGTTTTTATCTTTTATTTATTTATTATTTGAGAGAAAGAGGCACAAAGAGAGACACTGGGAACACCAGGACCTCCAGCCACTGCAAACAAACTCCAGACACATGTGCTACTTTGTGCATCTGGCTTACATTGGTACTGGGGCATCAAACCTGGGTCCTTCAGCTTTGCAGGCAAGCACCTTGTCACTAAGCCATCCCGCCAACCCTGGTCTCTATTTTTAACAATCCCTTAGAACATAACTAATTTACCATAATAATCCTTTAACTTCTTTGAGCTGGAAATAGGGCAGATTTCTCCTGGAGGCTTTTTCTTATAGGGTATCAGGGCCCACATCTGTATATCTGCATCAGGATAAAGAAGCTTACATCTGGAAGCACAGAAAGATAAGATAGGTGCCTATGGATATTTAAGTGGTTACGAGGAAGCAATAACTGGGTCTGTTGAAATGGAGGCAAATAAGAGGCTAAACTGTAAGTATGGGGGAGCCATGGCATATGAGAATGAGTTATACTCAGAGGCATGGACAGGTTCCCAAAAGACGCACCTGTGTTACTAGAACTTCAACTGCAGCAATTGTGGAGAGTTAAATGTTGCCTGTTGTTGCAGTTAGGTTTGCATTTCTGACAGAAATCATCTGACCAAGAGCAGCTTTGGGGGAAAAGGGGTTTATTTTGGCTTACAGACCCAAGGGGAAGTTCCATGATGGCAGGGGAAAATGATAGTATGAGCCAAGGGTGGACATTACCTCCTGCCCAATATCAGATGGACAATAGCAACAGGAAAGTATGCCTAACACTGGCCTGGGAAACTGGCTATAATACCCATAAGCCCACCCCCAACACTACACTGCCTCAAGGAGGTGTTAGTTCCCAAATCTCCATCAGCTGGGAACCTAGCATTCAGAGCACCTAAGTTTATGGGGGACACCTGAATCAAACCACCACACCTGTCCAGAGCAAACATTATCTTGGGCTTTATTGGCCTCACAGAGTAGTCAGATTATTATCTTTCTGTATGTGACTTGGCACTTCTGTGACCAGCTGAGACACCTGTTTCTCTGAGTTACAATTCCCCAAGCTCTGCTCCCATTAAGCTAAGCTATGCTTGTAGCCATCTTGGATGAGGCTGGATCAGATGTGAGTTCTAATCCTGCCAGGACAGGCAAGGTGGCAGCCATGTTCTCCTTGGGCTTTTGTCCCTGGCTGACTTCCTATACAAAAAAGCTATCTTTCTCCTGTTCCTCTTTCTCTATCAAGTTGATAATTAATATAAACCATCACAGCATTAGAGATTAGCAGGATCTCTGAAGGCCCACTTCCCTCTCTGCCAAGCAGAAACCAGTTGACCTCAGCAGTCGGCAGCTAAGGGGATACTGAGGAAAAGTGCTCATAAGGTAAAACACAGAGTGAAGAGACTGCATTGCTCACTCATGTCAACCGTTTCCTCAAAAGACCAGTGTTGGGGGTAGCAGCACAGATGACAGGCACTACCCCATCTAGCCTTCCACGATCCACACACATTTTCCATGAGTCATCCAACTTCCTTACTTCGGGGTGCTTTCATAGGGCTTATGTACATCTTTTCACGCCTGACAGCCTCCGTGGGGCCTACTCAAGCTGCTTGTCCTGGCCCAGGACCAAGGGGGAATGAGACTATACTCTCACCCACTGCTGTGTCTGCTGCTCCAGTCGGCTCCCCTGGTCTGACTCTAAAGAACTGGCATCATGGCTTCAGCCTTGCCCTTTCTTTCTCCCTCAGCTGCGCCAGGCTGCTGTGAGACCATTAAGCTAGGCAAACAACTTCCACATCAAGCATACTATTCTTCGGGCTTTAAAGTCTTCCATTAGCTCACTTACACAGCAGTGGCTTTCTAGTCATTTTTTTCAGAACCTCAGCTTGACAAATATTACCACATTAGTCTTTGAGTAACTTGAACAGGTACCTTCGTTTTGCCTTTCTCTCTTCTCTTCAGTGCTTCACCACTTTATGAACCCAATTTACATGCCAATCTCCTACCACATAAAGGTAAGACTCATCATGGGGTCCAGCAAAGCCCTGTTGAATGAACTTCTTTCTTAACTTTCCTATTAACAGTCCTGTCTGGCTTGCTGAGCTGAGCCTCAAACACCACCTGTCTCATGTCCAAGTAATGTTTTTCTTTCCTCTATTGTATTCCAATGCCTGATAGTCATGGGAATTTCAGACAGTGTTAACCAAGTGTCCCTAGTGGTGTGTGGGAGCCAGTCCATCAGGGACCAATCCCCTGAATACTGGCCCAAGTTATACAGACTTAGTTCTAAGGAGAAAAGTGTTACATTATTCAGACTGACACTATCTGTACCCATACCCAGTCTCACAGCCCATGCTACAAAAGAGTCTTCACTTCTTGCTTAAAAGTCTGGCCACAGCCGGGCATGGTGGTACACGCCTTTAATCCCAGCACTTGGGAGGCAGAGGTCAGAGGATCACTGTGAGTTCAAGGCCACCCTGAGACTACATAGTGAATTCCAGGTCAGCCTGAACTGGAGTGAGACTTTACCTGGAAAAAAAAAAAAGTCTGGCCAGGTGTGGTGATGCACACCTTTAATCCCAGTGTTTAGAGGTAGAGGTAGGAGGATTGCTATAAGTCTGTGGCCAGCCTGAGCCTATATAGTAAATTCCAACTCAGCCTGGGCTAAAAACAAACAACAATAAAGTCCTTCCCAACTCAAGCAGTTCAGGGGCAGAACAGAATACCCCCTGACTATCATGGCCTCTGATATCTGCATGGTAAATCATAGATTTTCCCTTCCTCTGTATTGAGGGTCAGACATGCTATCATTTTTACCTTGTTTCTGCCTCCAAATGGTTCAATTCTTCCCATAGAGTCCAAGTTTGGGAATTTATAGGAGGGATTCTTTTCAGCATTTTTACTTATTGATTCATTGAGGGACAGAAGACAATAGACACACTAAGACCACTAAGAAATAAATTCCTGACCCATTGCCACTTACATCTGGCTGTACATGGGTGCCAGGGAATCAAACCCAAGCTTGCAAGCTTTGCAAGCAACTGCCTTTAATCAATGAGCAATCTCCTCAGCCCCAGGAGTGATTCTTTAACATTGATCTAACGTAGGCTCTTTCTCCCTTTTGGCCTCTCAGCCATAAGAAACTATTTTTGTGTGTGTGGTTTTTTGAAGTAGGGTTTCATTGTAGCCCAGGCTGACCTAGAATTCACTATGTAGTCTCAAGGTGGCCTTGAACTCATGGCGATCCTCCTACCTCTGCTTCCCAAGTGCTGGGATTAAAGGCACCATGCCCAGCATATCCTCTTTTTCATTCAATTTACCAGCCAAATCAGAGGCTGACATGGAGAAGGCTAGCTGCATAACCTTTTCACATTACAACTCCTTTATATAGTCAAGTTCCTTCTTGGTAGCTATCTCAGCCTTGTGGCAGCTTGCCAACACCCTCATCCCATACACACTACTCTCAGGCACTGCAATATTTGATCTAGACCTTCAACCATTCTTGGGTTGTCTCTTGATTCTCATAGTAGACCTGACTATAAAGCAGCATGCCATTTTATACCACACAGAGGAGGACTGCCACCCCAGGATCCTGTCACAGACTCTCCACTTTCCAGTGACTCAACCTTAATTACATGTCTTACTATCCATGGAAAGACTTATGCAAATACCTCACCACAAGAAAGCACCCCACCACACCCCACATGGGGAAGGATAGCCATATTGTATCTTCTTCCACAGATGCTCCACCTTCAAAGGTTTCAGCCTTAGTTTCATGCCTTGCTACCCATGGCAAGGACCACACAATCAATCTCTCCCAAACTCATCTTTGGTTCTATCTTACCTCATGTTAAGATGACAAGGATTATGTGGCCTTCTCCTGGGGAGACATGAACATATATCTTTTCACCCCCACTTGGGACACTGGTGATAGACAAAAGAAACAAGTGTACCAAAATCCAACTTGGGAACCAATGAGCATCTAAGGGGCACTTACAGAGTATGGGTGAAGGGGTATTTACAGAGGCATGGGTAACTCAAAGGCAGCTGCATCATCAAAAAGCCCACCCCAGGGCTGGAAAGATTGGTTAGTGGTTAAGACCCTTGCCTGAGAAGCCTAAGGACCCAGGTTTGATTCCCAGAATCCATGTAAGCCAGATGCACAAGTGTCACATGTGTCTGGAGTTCATTTTCAGAGGCTGGAGGCCCTGGCATGTCCATTCTTTCGCTATATCTCTCCACTAAATAAACACCTTTTTTAAAAAGTCCACCCTAGCATAGGTGATGATTTGTGAAAGCCTCATACTGAGAGCTCACTACACACCTTACAGGCAGCTCGGCAGGCCATAGACTCTCCTCCAGTAATTGTTTACTGCTTCTATAAACTTACAGATGGACTTTGTGAGTCATGTAAGTTTCAAGAGTTTCCTGAGACTTGGAAGTTGCTTAATTCCCAAGTGTTATATGCCCCTCTCCTCTTCTCCTCTGTCCAGAACAGAATGTTTTTCCTTCAGAGAAAATTTCTATACAACAGGTATACTTGGGAGAGCTACACATGATTATCTCCAGAAGGGTGCCAACTACTTGTACCTGAGAAACAACTCTAAGCCTTGGAATGCTTTTATTCTCCCTGAAATGTCAACCTATTCATCATCTTAAATCATATACAAAAATAATGATTGCAGTTTTCTTCTAAAAAGTCTCACAGATGGTTACTACAAATATTGTTATTTAAAGTAACGGCTACCATCACCTCCATCACACACTAAAATTCTCCAATTTCTTAAATCTTTACTCAATTGACTGGAGTCCCAGGCATGGCTGCTTTCTTTATTCACTTCTGAATGCATCTGGCTCCTAACTAATCGTTTGAGACTGAAATGCCTGGAGCAGATGCACCACTTCACAGGAGATCTAACCACACAGAGAAAAGTGGAACCATCACTTCCTCAACTTGTACAATTATGATTCCATGTACAGAGCCTGTGGTAACCCTGGCATTGTTGCCAAGCCACTAACCCCCAACTTACTAGAGCTCAGTAAGTTCCAAAACATTTACCATCACTTTGGTAAATGCTCTTGTATTCTCCTGGGGGTTACTGGGCCCAGGTAAGTACCTTACGTTACCACACTACTGTCTCCCTTGTGCTTTTCCTGTCCCCCTTACCCAACAGACCCCAGACAGTGGGCCTAAGGAATGACAGCACAGTGACAGAGTTCATCCTGGTGGGCTTTGAGCGGAGCTCCCCTCCACTCGGGCACTTCTCTTCTCACTCTTCCTAGCTCTCTACAGCCTCGCCATGGCCATGAACGGCCTCATCATCTTCATCACCTGCACTGACCCCAGGCTCAACAGCCCCATGTACTTCTTCCTCGGCCACCTGTCTTTCCTGGATATCTGCTTCATCACCACCACCATCCCACAGATGCTGATCCACCTGGTCATCAAGAACCACACTGTCTCCTTGGTCTCTTGCATGACCCAGATGTACTTGGTCTTCCTCGTGGGCGTGGCAGAGTGCATCCTCTTGGCTTTTATGGCCTATGACCGGTATGTTGCAATCTGCCACCCACTGAACTATGCCCACAGCATGAGCCAACAGGTGTGTATCAGACTGGTATGTGCTTCCTGGATCTTTGGACTGATGAATGGCATCTTTCTTGAGTATATATCATTTCGGAATCCCTTCTGCAAAGACAACCACATAGAAAACTTCTTCTGTGAGGCCCCCATTGTGTGATGGCCCTCTCCTGTGGGGACCTCCAGTTTAGTATGGAGTTGATCTTTGCCGATGCCATCGTGGTGCTGCTCAGCCCCATGGTGCTCATCGTCTCTTCCTATGCCCGCATCCTGGCCTCCATACTCAGCAGAGCCTCCTGCTCAGGGAGGGGGAAGACCTTTTCCACTTGTGCCTCCCACCTGACCGTGGTCATACTTCTTTACACCTCAGCTATGTTCTCTTACATGAACCCCCGCAGCACACATGGGCCTGACAAAGACAAGCCATTCTCTCGGCTCTACACCATCATCATCCTCATGTGCAGCCCCATCATCTATAGATTTCACAACAAGGAAATGAAGGGTGCCATGAGGAGGGCCCTTGGGAGAAGCTGCATGGCCCAAGAAGAGTCTGTCTTGCAGGAAGTTCTCTACAAAAGTTCCTTCGCCTGGGGAGTGGCATTTCCCGTTTCCCAGCCTTGACTCTCTAATGGTTAAAGTTTCCAAAAAAGTATTCATGGTTTCCATGGCATCCAACTCTGACTCCAAGGTCTTCCCTCTTGTACAGCTCATATCTTTTTCAGTATATATGTATATATATTTTTATTGACAAATTCTATACTTACAGACAACAACATATGGTATTTCCCTCCCCTCCCCTACTTTCCTCTTCATAACTCTGCTCTCCATCATATCCTCATATCCTCTCACTCTCTCCATTACTCTCTCTTTTAGTTTGATGTCATCATCTTCTTTTCCTATTATGAGGCTCTTGTGTAGGTATTGCTAGGCACTGAAAGGTCATGGATATAGAGGCCAGTTTCTCTCTGGGAAGTTGTATGTATGGAGTGGTACCCTTTCTTTGGCTCTTACATTCTATCCACCACCTCTCCTCAATGGACACTGAGCCTTGGAGGGTGTGAGATGTTTCAGTGCTGGACACTCCTACGTCCCTTCTTCACAGCAATATGTTGCCTTTAGGGTCATCCCAGTGGTCATCACCATCTGAAAAGAGAAGCTTCTCTAACAAGAAGTGAGAGTAGCATAAATATATGAATATGAATATGAATAACAAGTATAGTGTTTTCAGGGCAATTTGGTGAGAATAATATATGCATTTATCCAGACAAGAGCAGGCTTTATACACCAAAGGCTCATGACCTCCCCTGCCATAGGCTTTTGATTAGGTTTTCAGTACCAGGCATGTATTCCCTCCCATAGAGCTGGCCTTCAGTCCAATTAGAGAGCAGTTGGTTTCCCCCAGAGCAGACATGCCACTATTACACTCGTTTGGTCATTTGGCCTGTCTGGCCAAACTTGAGGCTTCCAGTGTCCACTGTTTTCACTGCTGATTACTTCTGCCTCCCATAAGGCTGTGTACAGTATAGCTTTTTCCAGCTTTCAGTTGGCTGGTCAACAGGGAGAAGGTTTCAGCTTGATTTCTCAGTGACTTTGTCACTCAGGCATGTGAAGTCTTCAGCAACAGGGTCTTACCATCTCTGTCTCATGGGAAACCAAGGGCCTTGGCAATAGCCTGTAATGTTTTGAAGGCAACAGGGACTTCCCTGGCCAATGACTCACTGGAAGGTATCCCATCCCTGACACTGAAAATTTTCTAGTAACAATCTATGGCTTTTGGATGTACCATTATTCAAGAAACTAGATTTATGTATGTCTTACTCAGAATATCTTGAATTTTAATTGACCCTCTCCCCGCCTTCTTCTACACAGTGTCTTCCCCTGACCTCACTTAGGCCTTTCCCCTCACTGTAATCTGTTCTTCTACTTACATATATACAACACCATACCCTTAAGTCCTTCCCTCGCTGCCCTCCCATATAACCTTTTTCTAGCTTATGGCCCTCTGCTACCAATTTTTGGTTCCAGCTCGCACACAAGTCTATGCATTTGTAGCTAGGATCCACATATGAGAGAGAACATGCAATGTTTGGCTTTCTGGGCCTGGGTTACCCAGATCCATCCATTTTCCTGCAAATTTTATAACTTCATTTTTCTTGAAGGCTGAATAGAACTCCATTGTGTAAATGTACCATGTCTTTGTTATCCATTCATCTCTGGATGGACATCTAGGCTGGTTCCATTTCCTAGCTATTCTGAATAGAGCAGCAATAAACATAGTTGTGCAAGTATCTCTAAGGTAGTAAGAAGAGTCATTAGGATATATGCCTAGGAGTGCTATAGCTGGGTCATATGGTAAATCTATTTTCAGCTGTCTCAAGAACCTCCACACTGATTTCCACAATGGCTGAACCAGATTAGATTACCACCAACAGTGGAGAAAGGTTCCCCTTTTTCTGCATCCTCACCAACATTTATTGTCATTTGTTTCCCTGATGGTAACCATTCTGACAGGAGAGAGATGGAATCTCAAGTAGTTTTAATTTTTCATTTCCCTGATGGCTAAGGATGTAGAACACTTTTTTTAGATATTTATATACCATCTGTATTTCTTCCAACGAGAACTCTCTACTAGGTCCATAGCCCATTTTTTAATTAGGTTGCTTGATTTCTTATTGTTCTGTATTTTGAGTTCTTTGTATATTCTTTGTATATTCAGAGGATATTAGTCCTCTGTCAGATGTGTAGCTGGCAAAGATTTTCTCCCATTCTGTAGGTTGTCTCTCTGCTCTATTCACAGTGTCCTTTGCTATACAAAAGCTTTGTAATTTCATGAGATCCCAGTAGCTGATTAGTGGTTTTATTTTCTGAGCAACTGGGATTATATTCAGAAAGTTGTTGCCCCATGCCAATATTGAAGAGTTTCTTCTAACTTTTGCTATATTAATTTCAGAGATTCAGGTCTGATATTAAGGTCCCTCATCCACCTGGGTTTGATTCTTGTGCATGGAGAAAGACAAGGATCTAGTTTTATCCTTCTACATATAGATATCCAGTTTTCCCAGCACCACTTGTTGAAGAGGGTGTCTTTTTTCCAATGAATATTTTTGGCTTTTTTTGTCAAAAATCAGATGGCTGTAGCTACCTAGATTAACATCTGCATCCTCTATTCTGTTCCATTTATCTACATGTCTGTCTTTGTGCCAATATCATGCTGTTTTTGTTACTATGACATTGTAATATAGCTTATTATCAGGTATGGTGTTGCCACCCACCTTATTTTTGTTGGTCAAAATTGTTTTGGCTATTCAAGGTTTTTTGATCTTCCAAATGAATTTTAATATTTTTTTCTCTCTGTGAAGAATGCCATTGGAGTTTTAATGGAGATTGCATTAAATGTATAGATTGCTTTTGGTAAGATTGACTTTTTCACAATACTGATTCTTCCAATACAAGAACGTGGGATGTCTTTCCATTTTCTTGAGTCTTCTGCAATTTCTCATTTATTTTGAACTTTACATTGTAGAGATCCTTCACTTCCTTGGTTAAGTTTATTCCAAGGTAATTTTTTTTGAGGCAGTTGTGAATGGGAGAGATTCCCTGATTTCATCCTCCACATGTTTCTTGTTAGTATACAGGAAAGCTACTAATTGTATATTTTGTATCCTGCTATGTTTCTAAAGGTGTTTATCAGCTCAGTTTGCTGATAGAATCTTTAGGGTCTTTTATGTATAGAATCATGTCATCTGCAAATAATGATAATTTGATCTCTTCCTTTCCAATTTGTATCCCTTTTATGAGTGTTGATTGTCTTATTGCTATAGCTAAGACTTCCAGTACTATATTAAATAAAAGTGGGGGTCTGGAGGAATGGATTCGCAGGTAAGGCATCTGCCTGCAAAGCCAAAGGACCCAGGTTCAATTCCCTAGGGCCCACGTTAGCCAGATGCACAAGGGGGGGACACACGCATCTGGAGTTCATCTGCAGTGGCTGGAGGCCCTGGCGCTCTTGCGCTCTCACTCTCTCTCTCTCTCTCTCTTTCTTTATCAAATAGATAAATAAAAATAAAAATATTTAAAAATAAATAAATAAATAAAAGTGGGGATAGTGGACATTCTTGTTTTGTTCCTGACTTCAGTGGAAAAGCTTCAAGTTTTTCCCCATTTAGTATTATGTTGGCTGTAGGTTTGTCATAGCTTTTATTTATGTTGCAATATGTTCCTTCTATTCCCATTTTCTGAAATACTTTTACCATGAAAGGATGTTGGATTTTGTCGAATGCCTTTTCTGCATCTATTGATATGATCATGTGATTTTTGTCCTTAAGACAATTTATATGATGTATTATATTTATTGATTTCATATGTTGAACCATCCCTGCATTCCTGGGATAAAGGCAATTTGGTCAGGGTGGATAAACTGTTCTTGTACTCAGTTTGCCAATATTTTTTTAATTAATTTTTTATTGACAACTCCAAATATTGTAAACAATATCCCATGATAATTCCCTCCCTTCCCCAACTTTCCCCTTTGAAACTCCACTCTCCATCATATCCCCTCCCCCTCTTAATCCGTCTCTCTTTTATTTTGATGTCATCATCTTTTCCACCTATTATGATGGTCTTGTATAGAAGTGTCAGGCACTGTGAGGGCATGGATATCCAGGCCATTTTGTGTCTGGAGGAGCACACTGTAAGGAGTCCTACCTTTCCTTTGGCTCTTACATTCTTTCCGCCACCTCTTCTGCAATGGACCCTGACCCTTGGAAAGTGTGATGGAGGTATTTCAGTGCTGAGCACTCCTCTGTCACTTCTTCTCAGTCATCACAAGGTCACTTCCATTTGAAAAGATAAGTTCTCTAACAAAGATTGAGAGTAGCATTAATATATGGGTATGAACATTAAGAGAAGTGCTTACTGGGCAGTTTGATGAGTCAGACATAAGCAGACATTACACCCCTAGAGCTCATGTCTACCCCTGTTGTAGGTTTTCAGTATCAGGGATGTATTCCCTCCCAGGAAGCAAGCCTCCAGTCAAATTAGAGGGCAGTTGGTTTCCCGCCTAACAGACATGCCACTATTGCACCCATTAACTCATTTAGCCTAGCTGGCCAAATATAAGGCTTGCAGTATCCACTGTTGAGTATCTTCACTGGTGATTTCTCTCTCTCCCATTCAACTGCATGCAGCATGGCTTTTTCCACTTTTCTGTCAGCTGGTCTACATGGAGGAGGTTTTCAGCTCAGTTCAAGCAGGGTTTACCAGTTACCTTGCAGCCCAAGTATGTAGAATTTTCAGCAATAGGGCCTTGCTATATATTCCTGGTGGGAAACAAAGGGTCTTAGCAATGGCCTGTAATGTTTTGGGGGCATCAGGAACCTCCCTGGATAACAACTCACTGGGAGGTATCCCATCCCTGGCACTGAAAATTTTCTAGTAACAATCTATGGCTCCTGAGTGTTCCATTGTCCAAAAAAGTCAATTTCCATATGACTTTTTTATATCCTCTTAGATTTTGATTATCCCTCTCTCCACCTGTCCTTTATTCAATCTCTTCCCCTGACCTCACTTAGGCCTTTTCACCTCCATTAATCTGTACTTGTACTTACATATATACAATACCATCCTATTAAGTCCTCACCTCCCTTTCTACTCCCTTTATATCTCCTTTCTAGCTTACTGGCCTCTGCAACTGAGTTTCCTTCCTACTCACACAGAGGTCCAATCATTTGTAGCTAGGATCCATATATGAGAGAGAACAGGTGATGTTTGGCTTTCTGGGCCTGGGTTACCTTGCTTTTTGCATTTATGTTCATGAGGGATTTTGATCTGTAATTTTCTCTTTTTTTGTTCTGTCTTTGTCTAATTTTAGTATGAGGGTGAAGCTTGCTTCATAGAAGGGTTTGGGTAGAATTCCTCCCTTTTCTATTTTATAGAAAAGTTTGAGAAGCAGCAGTGTTTTTTTTTCCATGAAGGTCTGGTAAAATTCACCAGTGAATCACTTTTCATAACTGCTTGGATCTCCATGCTTGTTATAGGACTATTTAAATGGTTTATTTCATCTTGATTTGGTAGGTCATATGAATCAAGGAAATCATCCATTTCTTTCAGATTTTTGTACTTGGAGGCATATATATTCTTAAAGTATGTCCTTATGAATTTATGAATTTCTTTGGTATCTGTTGTAATGGTGCCTTTTTCATGTCTAATTTTATTAACGTTTTATCTTTTCCCTCTTTCTTCTGCTCAGATTTGCTAAGGGTTTATCAATCTTGTTTATCTTTTCAAAGAACCAACTTGTTGTTCCATTGATTCTTTGGGTTGTTTTGTTTGTTTGTTTGTTTGTTTGTTTGTTTGTATTTCATTAATTTCTGCCCTAATCCTTATTATTTCTTCCTGTCTACTGATTTTTGGTTTGCCTTGATCTTCTTTTTCCAAGGCCATAAGGTGAAGCATTAAAATGTTTACTTGTGAACTCTCTAATTTCTTAATATAGGCACGTAGAGCTATAAATTTCCCTCTTAGGATTGCCTTCATTGTGTCCCAAAGGTTTTGGTATGTTGCATTATCAACATCATTTGATTCTATGAATTTATTGATTTCCTTTTTGATTTCTTCAGTGACCCATTGATCATTCAATAGTGTACTGTTTAGTCTCCATGAATTTCTGTATGCTCTGTAGCTTTTCTTGTTGCTGATTGGCAGTTTAACCCCATTGTGGTCAGATAGAGTACAATGGATTGTTTCAATTTTCCTGTATTTGTTGAGATTTGTTTTGTGTCCTAATATATGGTCTATTTTAGAGAATGTTCCATGTGATCTGAGAAAAATGTATATTCTGCAGGATTTGAATGTAATGTTCTGTAGATATCTGTTAGGTCCATTTGTTCCATGACATCATTTAATTCAGATGTCTTTCTGTTTATTCTTTTCCAGGATGACATGTCAATTGATGAGAGTGGGTTATTAAAGTCACCCACTATAATTGCCTTTGATGTCATTTGTGACCTTAAGTCTAATAGTATTTGTTTGGTGAAACTGGGAGCTCCCATGTTAGGTGCATATATGTTTAGGTTTGTAATGTCCTTCTGCTGGAGTGTTCCTTTAATCAGTACAAAATGACCTTCTTTATCTTTCCTCACTAATGTTGGTTTGACGTCTATCCTGTCAGATATTAGGATAGCAACCCATGCTTGTTGCCAAGGCCCATTTGCTTGAAATACCATTTTCTAACCTTTCACTCTAAGACAGTGTCTGTCTTTTATTGAGAGATGAGTTTCCTAGAGGCAAAAAAAAAAATAGCAGGATCCTGCCTTCTAATCTAGTCTGCAATCTTGTTCTTTTGGTTGGGGCATTGAGGCCTTTGATATTAGGAGTTATTATTGAAAAAAGGAGTTATTATTAAAAAGCATGTATTTATTCTCACCATTCTTCTTATTGTTTTTAGTGTTTCCTATTTTCCCTTTACTCATTTGTTTAACTGTTATTTGAGTATGGCTTATTTTACCCTATTTCCTCCTGTGTGCATTTTGCTTTCTCTTCAGTGTGAAGGATTCCTTTGAGTATTTTCTGTGTAGCTGGTTTAGTTGTAATAAATTCCTTTAGCCTGTTTTTGTTGTGGAATGTCCTATTTCTCCATCAATTTGGATAGATAGCTTTGCAGGATAAAGTAATCTTGTTTGACAGTTGTTATCTTTCAGAACTTAGAATATATCATTCCAAGGCCTTCTGGCTTTTAAAATTTCTGTTCAGTAATCTGCAGTTATTCTGATGGGCTTGCCTTTGTAGGTGACTTGCTTTTTCTCTCTAACTGCTTTCAATATATTTTCTTTGGTTGGCATGTTTGGTAGTTTAATTATAACATGGAAAGGAGAGGTTATTTCCAACTTTTGTCTGTTTGATGTTCTAAAAGCATCTTGTATCTTCATTGGCATTTCTTTCCCAATTTGGAAAATTTTTCTTCTATGATTTTGTTGAAAACACCTACTAAGCCTCTGCATTGGAATTCTTCTCCTTTGACTATACCCTGAATTCCTATGTTTGATCTTTTCATCATGTCCCAATTACCTGAAATTCCCATTCCTACCTCCCAATTAGCTTGTCTTTCTCTTTGTTGGACTGTAATAGGCCTGCCACCTGGTCATCTAGTTTAAATATTCTGTTCTCTCCATCATCCATTCTACTGGTGAGACTTTCCACAGAGTTTTTTATTTGACTGATTGTGTTCTTCAGAGCTATAATTTCAGCCTGTTTTTTTCTTCAGTATTTTTATTTCCTTAGTCATGTCTTGTAATGACCTCCTTATTTCATTAAGCTGGTTTCCTGTGTTCTCTTTCAGGAGTTTGTTTTCTTCTTTAATTCTTTTGTTTTCTTCTTTGATCCCTTTGATTTCTTCTTTGATTTCTTTGAGTACAGATACAATCATTCTTTTGAAATCTTTGTCAGACATTTCATCTAAAACAGTCTCATTGGTGATCATTTATGATGGATTTCCTTTCATTTTTGAAACAGAACCTTAATTTTTGATCCTCTTAGCTCAGTCTCCCAAGTACTGGAATCACACTGGGTGACCACCACACTTGGCTCCAGTTGAAAATTTTCACTAGCCTAGATGAATCTTGTGCAATTTAAGTTAATACTTTTGAGGTTCCTTCTTATCTATCATTTTACACACATATACTCACTGTAGTCGTTTGAATATAAAATGCTTCCCATAGCTTCATGTGTTTCTGATTGAACCTCCTACTTAAGCCCCAGCTAGTGAAGCCTTTGGGAGGTGGGGCCTTGATGAAGAAAGTGTGTCGCTGGGTAAAACCTTGGGATTTTATAGTCCATCCCTGCTTGCCAATGCACAGAGGCTCACACTTGCTGCTACCTCCCTATTGATGAAGAGATGTTACACCTACATGTCTGCTCCTTCCATGCTTTCCTTGGTATGATGAAACTTCCCCTTGAAACTGTGAACTGAGATAAATCCTTTCCTTCTATAAGCTGCTTTTGGTTGTGTGTTTTGTGCCAGCAGTGAGGAAGTAACTGCTGCACTCACAATCACTGAGAGTCTCTACTTCCATTCCTAACCTCACTCTCCCCAACACACACACACACACACACACACACACACACACACACACACTACCCTATTATCTATCATTTAGAAGAGGAATCTCAAACCAAAAACAATTTTTACTCCAAGAGTAAATTTGGCAAGGTTTGAAAACATTTTTGTTTGTCTCCACTGCAGGATTGAGTTACTACTGGCATATAGAAGGCACAGACCATGGGAACCACTAAACATCTTAAGAGTCATGACAGCTCCCCATACCAAGAATTATATGGTCCAAGATCTCAATAGTGGATAAAAGGTTGAAAAGAGGTATTAAAAAGTGGGGAAAAGCTGATGAGAGGTGTGAATATGGAAAGGAAAAGAAATATAGGAGACCAAGAAGCAAATAAGGTAAGAATTCTACCTACAAAGCATTCCTCTGTGTGTACAGAGAATGTCCACTGGAATTCTGTTGCATAGCAAATGCCTCCTAATTAAAAGCAGTAAACTACTATTGCCAGCTTTATCAAAAGCAGCTGGGAAAACTCAGGACTCTCAAGATTGGGCCTGTTGGAATTGGTGTGGTGGCACATGCCTTTAATCCCAGCACTTTGAAGGCAGAGATAGGAGGACCTCCATGAGTTTGAGGCCACTCTGAGACTACATAGTAAATTCCAGGTCATCCTAGGTTAGATTGGGATCCTACCCCAAAAAGCCAAAAGAAAAAAAGATTGGGCTTGTTGACATAGACAGAAAGGTGTGGGGAAGGTCATCAGACCTCTCCCCTCCCCCCTGACAGCTATATGCGAGGATGCATGGGGTCTCAGAACCTTAGGGAGAGATTATATGGAGGGTGAAAGATCAAGGGACAGTGAGCTCCATTTAAGCAGCTGTAGGGAGATTGTCATCCATGTAGGGCTTTGTGATAAAAACTTTAGAGAGACCAGAGATGGAGGGATCATTTCTTGACAGAATAAAGGCTATATATGACAAACCTAAGGCCAATATCACCAAATGGAGAAAAATTTGAAACACTTCCACTAAGATCTGAAATAAGTGTGTCTACTCTCCCCATGGTTATTTTACATAGTACTTAATGTCTTAGCTACAGTGATAAGACAAGAGAAAAAATAAAAGGGATAGAAATAGGAAAGAAAACAAGCAAACCTATTCTTATTTGCAGATGATATGATTCTATATTTAAGAGAGTCTAATGACTCCATCAGAAAACTCTTAGAGCTGACAAACATTTTCAGCAAAGTGGCAGAACACAAAATTAACTCACAAAAATCAGTGACCTTATATATAAATGAAAACCATAAAGAGAAATAAATCATGGAAATAGTAGCATTTGCAAAAAGCACAAAATATCAAATATCTCAGAATATCCCTAGTCAAGAACCCCAAAACAAGACAGGCTTCTGTCAAAGCACTTGATTACCACCTGTGGTAAAACGGAGGACTCTATTTCTGAAGGAACCACATGCTGCTGATACAAAACAAGAGATGAGGCTAGAATCTAGAAGGAAGCAAGTTACCAGATGGTCTACCCATATAGTACTAGAAAGCACTACATGAGCTGCTGGGGTAAATGGCCAACAATGTTGTGTGCTAGCAGGGGAAACTGCTATACAAAAGCAACCAGCCTGACAAGATTTACACAGCTGCACAATGGTGGCACTCAGCCTAGATGGGTAACCAATGGCTGGCTTCCTGACTGGATAAGATATCTGCTCAATGTAAAGGAACCCATAACTGGAACTGGGAACCAATTCAGAATCCTAGAGTGACCAATATTATGGTCTCCAACTAGAAGTTCACACTAGATTTTGGCAAAAGAGAGGCTACACCCATTAAAATCTCTCTAAATTAATAATAATGTTTATCCCCTTACACATATGATGATCTCACTATGCATGGAAGAATCTGTTTTTCTTTTTCCAAAGACAGCAAGAACTGAGGACAACCAAAATCTTATCAACAAGACAAGAAAAGATAGCTGACTCCCTGGCAGTAGATGAACCACCATCACACATCAGCTAGGGCCCAGGAGAAACCACAGAGGAACTGGCGAGATGAGCAAGAGTGTTACTTCCATGGCAAGCCTGACAACCTGTACTAGGGATATGGAGACAGACACTGAGGATACTCAAAATGTACCAAAGCAGAAAACCAGATGCTGCTGTGAGCTCAACACTAACATACACTTAAAACACACCCACCATAGCTCAGGGAATTTTTCAAAAGAGGAGACAGAAAGATTGTAAGGGCCACAGGTTGGGAGAGAATATCCAGAGGTATTGCCCCCTACAATGACTGACTACCAGCAATCCCACTGAGGAGGGCCCTCAGTGGAATGGGAGCAGGGAGGAGAGAAATGATGATACCAACACATTATGTGTCCATACAAAGCTTCTACTTAACTTTTAAAAAAGAATACAATTAAAATAAATTCATAAGAAAGCACAAGAGGACTCCAATAGCCAAAAATGTCCTCAAAAAAGAAAAATAATACTGCTAGATGTATCACCATACCTGATTTTGTTATACTATAAAGCCATACTAATAAAAATAGCATCATACAGGCACAAAAACAGATAGACCCATGCTGACCTGGAACTCACAGTGAGCCTCTTACCTATGCCTCCCAAATGCTAGGATTAAGGGGTGGGCCACCACACCTGATCCTAGGTGTTTTGTTTTGTTTTGTTTTGTTTTGTTTTGGTATTTCAAGATAGGGTGTCACTCTAGCTCAGGCTGATCTGGAATTCACTCTGTATTCTCAGAGTGGCCTCAAACTCATAGTAATCCTCCTACCCCTGCCTCCCAAGTGCTGGTGTGCCCAGCCTAGCCATATATATGTGTGTGTGTGTGTGTGTGTGTGTGTGTGTGTGTGTGTGTGTGTATACACACACACACACACACACACACACACACACACACATATATATATATATATATAATGTAAGCAAAAGGCTAGGGATATGGCTCAGTGGTAGAGTTCTCATTTAATGTGAGGGTCCCTGCATTCAGTCCTCCAAATTAAAGACTGCATATGTGAAGGCTGCCCAATGCTGAATACTAGAATAAAGTTGTTATTTGTGCCATTTAGGAGGGGAGCAGAACAGGGTCATGTTTGGCCTCAAGAGAAAGGGCCATTAAGGAAAAGAGCTCCCAATAAAGACCACTGCACTCTGCCTAATGCTATTTTCTGATTTCTATAGAATTTACCCATTTAGTAGAAGGTTCCAAGTATTTAACAAACATTTGTTGGCATTGTCCTTAGGCACTAGGCAATTTTAAGTAAAGTCAGAGACTAAAGAGTCAAGTAAGTACTTGGTCTGTACTAGTGATAACTCACTCTACCTTGGAAGTACAATAGATGACTTTTACTTGTGCTCTATTCAAGTTTGTATCAATTAGACAACTTTACATGCAAAAGATCTGTTTACCTTCCTTTTGCAATTTCTAAGAATAAAAAAATAATGCAAGGAGTTGATATTAGTAAACCTTGACATAGTGCCTGGCACATGTAGTATATTAGTGCTTGCTATCATCCTACCAATCCTACATGCAAAGAAAAAGAAAGGAATTCAAGTGAATACCAAATTCACCTGGAAGAGCTGGGCTATGACTACATACCAAAATTCCTGTGGAGAGTCTCTGAAAGAGGAACAAATGGTAATGGATTCAGTAGAACATTCATAGGGGTTACTTTTCCTTCATTAAAAAAAATTTAATATATAATAACAGATTTTACTTTTTTTATTCCCTCTGCCCTGTTCCTGGGGCCCTCCTCAGTGAGGTTATGGTATTCACTGTGGGGTCATGAAGGCCTCAGTCAGTCCCAATGAGGTAGTTGGGGTACCATGTCTCAGGGTATTCCAAACCACTCTTTGGGTCTTACAATCTCAGGAAACCAATTTAATGAAATAAAGAGGTCAATTCCAGACATAAATAAGGTTATAGAAATAATAAAGAGAACCAGTCAGAAATACTATCAATGAAGAACACAGTCAATGAAATTTAAAAACAAAACAAAACAAAAAAAACCCTCTGTAGAAAATCTCACCAGTAGAATTGATGAAGGAGAGGACAGAATATCTAAACTAGAGGACCAGGTGGCAGATCTAATATAGTCCAACAAAGAGAAAGACAAACTAATAGGAAAGTATGAATAGGAATTTCAAGATATTAGGGATACTATGAAAAGATCAAATATAAGAATTCAGGGTATCATAGAAGGAGAAGAATTTGGGCTGGAGAGATGGCTTAGCGGTTAAGCGCTTGCCTGTGAAGCCTGAGGACCCCGGTTTGAGGCTCGATTCTCCAGGACCCACGTTAGCCAGATGCACAAGGGGGCGCACGCATCTGGAGTTCGTTTGCAGTGGCTGGAGGCCCTGGCGCGCCCATTCTCTCTCTCTGTATCTGCTTCTCTCTCTCTCTCTGTCTGTTGCTCTCAAATAAATAAAAAAATAAACAAAAACAAAAAAAAAAAAAGGAGAAGAATTTCACTCCAAAGGCATAGTAGGCATTTTCAACAAAATCATAGAAGAAAACTTCCCCCAAATTGGGAAAGAGGTGCCAATGCAGATACAGGAAGCCTTTAGAACACCAGCCAGACAAAACCTGGAAAGAACCTCTCCTCGCCATATTATAATTAAACCACTAAACATACAAACCAAGAAGATGTATTGAAAGCAGTTACAGAGAAGATTTAAGACACATACAAAGGCAAGCCTATCAGGATCACAGCAGATTACTCAACACAAACTTTAAAAGCCAGAAGGGCTTGGAATGATGTATTTTAAGTTCTGAAAGATAACAACTGTCAACCAAGGTTAACCACCTAAATACACCTATAACAAGTATGAAGATTCAAGCAGATATCAAAAATCTCCCAACTAAAAAAAGGCCAGGTGAAGATGGATTCACTAGTGAATTTTACCAGACCTTCATGAAAGAACTAACACCAATGCTTCTTAAACTTTTCCATAAAAGAGAAAAAGAAGGAATCCTACAAAACTCCTTTTATGAAGCCAGCATCACCCTGATACCAAAACCAGGCAAAGATAGAACAAAAAAAGAAAATTACAGACCAATCTCCCTCATTAACATAGATGAAAAAAATTCTCAACAAAATATTGGCAAGCAGAATACAAGAATATATCAGAAAGATCATCCACCCCGACCAAGTAGGCTTTATTTCAGAGATGCAGGGATGGTTCAACATATGCAGATCAAGAAATGTAATACATTATATAAATGGAATGAAAGACAAAAATCATATGATCATCTCATTTTATGCAGAAAAAGCATTTCACAAAAATCCAACATCCCTTCATGATAAAAGTCCTACATGGACTGTGAATAGAAGGAAAATATCTCAACATAATAAAGGCTATATATGACAAACCTACAGCCAACATAATACAAAATGGAGAAAAACTTGAATCTTTTCCACTAAAATCAGGAACAAGACAAAGGTGTCCATGGTCCCCATTTTTATTTAATATGGTAATAAAAGTCTTAGCCTAAGCAATAAGGCAAGAGATACACATAAAAGGGGTACAAATTGGAAAGGAAGAGATCAAGTTATCATTATTTACAGATGACATGATGCTATACATAAAGGACTCTAAAGACCCTACCAGCAAACTGTTAGAGCTGATAAACACCTATAGTCATGTAGCAGGATACAAAATAAACAAACAGAAATCAGTAGCCTTCCTATATGCTAATAACAAACACACAGAGGATGAAATCAGTGAATCACTCCTATTCACAATTGCATCAAAATAAATAAATAAATAAAGTAGCCGGGCATGGTGGCACACACCTTTAATCCCAGCACTCAGGAGGCAGAGGTAGGAGGATCTCCATGAGTTTGAGGCCACCCTGAGACTACATAGTGAATTCCAGTTCAGCCTGGGCTAGAGTGAGACTGTACCTTGAAAAACCAAAAAACAAACAAAAAAAAACAAACAAACAAACAAAAAAAAAGATAAAAATAAAGTACCTTGGAATAAACCTAACCAAGGAACTGAAGAATCTCTACAATGAAAACTTTAAAACACTCAAGCAACAAATTGCAGAAGACACTAGGAAATGGACAACCCTTGTTCTTGGATTAGAAGAATCAAATTGTAGCCGGGCGTGGTGGCACACGCCTTTAATCCCAGCACTTGGGAGGCAGAGGTAGGAGGATTACTGTGAGTTCAAGGCCACCCTGAGATGACATAGTGAATTCCAGGTCAGCCTGAACTAGAACGAGACCCTACCTTGAAAAAAAAAAGAAGAAGAAGAATCAAATTGTGAAAATGGCAACCTTACCAAAAGCAATCTACACATTTAATGAAATCCCCATCAAAATTCCAATGGCATTCTTCACGGAAATAGAAAAAAAAAAAAACAAAACTTCCTTTGGAAGCACAAAAACCTTGAATACTTAAAACAATTTTGAGCAACAACAATAAGGTTGGTCAGGCCAAATGAGCCAATGGGTGCAATAGTGGCACATCTGTCATGGTGGAAACCAACTGCTCTCTAATTGGACTGGAGGCTCGCTCCATGGCAGGGAATACATCCCTGATACTGAAAACTTAAAACAGGGGTAGTCATGAGCCCTAGGGGTGTAACATCTGCTGATGTCTGGAAAAATGTATATACTATGCTTATCAAACTGCCCAGTAAGCACTTCTCTTAATGTTCATACCCTTATATTAATGCTACTCTCACTTTTGGTAGAGAATCTTCTCTTTTCAGATGGCAGTGACCTTGGGATGACTCAGAAGGCATCATGATGCTGGAAAGAAGTGACAGGAGTGCTCAGTACTGCAATATCTGTATCACACCTTCCAAGGCTCAGGGTCTATTGTGGAAGAGGTGAAAGAATGTAAGAGCCAAAGGAAGGGTAGGACTCCTTACAATGTGCTCCCCCTAGACACAAAATGTCCTGGATATCCATGACCTCACAGTGCCTGACACTACCTATACAATAGGAGGAAAAGATCATGACATCAAAATAAAAGAGACTGACTGAGATGGGGAGGGGATATGATGGAGAATGGAGTTTCAAAGGGGAAAGTGGGGGGAGGAAGGGTATTACCATGGGATATTCTTTATAATCATGGAAGTTGTTAATTAAAGAAACGAATTTGGAAAGAAAAAAATTAAGGCTGGTGGTATCCGTGTGCGTGATTTTATCCTATATTTCAGAGTCATAGTAACAAAACAGCATGGTACTGGCAGAAAAAGATACATGTTAATCAATGGAACAGAATAGAGGACCCAGATATAAGTCTGGGTAGCTATGGCCACCTGACCTTTGACAAAAAATAATGCCAAAAATACTCATTGGAGAAAAGACAGCCTCTTCAGCAAATGGTGCTGGAAAAACTGGATATTTATCTGTGGAAGGATTAAAATAGATTCTTATCTCCCTCCATGCAGAAGAATTAAGTCCAAATGGATCAAAGACTTTAATATGAGACCTGAAACTCTGAAACTACTAGAGGAAAAAGTAGGGGAAACCCTTCAACATATTGGTCTTGGCAAAGACTTTCTGAATATAACCCCAATTGCTCAGGAAATAAAACCACAGATCAACCAATGGGACTTCATGAAATTACAAAGCTTTTGTATGGCAAAGGACACTGTGAATAGAGCAAAGAGGCAACCTACAGAATGGGAGAAAATCTTTGCCAGCTATACATCTGGTAGAGGATTAATATCTAGGATATACAAAGAACCCAAAAAACTAAATAATAAGAAATCAAACAACCCAATTTTAAAAAGGGGGGATATGGACCTAAATAGAGAGTTCTCAAAAGAAGAAATACAGATGGCATATATACATCTCAAAAAGTGTTCTACATCCCTAGTCATCAGCAAAATGCAGATTAAAACTACTTTGAGATTCAATCTCATTCCTATCACATTGGCTACCATGATGGAAAGGACCATAAATGCTGGCAAGGATGTAGAAAAAGAGAAACCCTTCTACACTGTTGGTGGAAATTCATTCTGGTACAGCCATTGTGGAAATCAGTGTGGAGGTTCCTAAGCAGCTAGAAATAGTTCTACCATATGACCCAGCTATATTACTCCTATGCATATATCTTAAGAAGTCATCTCACTACCTTAGAGATACTTGCTCAACCATGCTTATTGCCACTCTGTTCACAATAGCTAGGAAATGAAACCAGCCTAGATATCCCTCAACTGATGAGTGGATAATGAAGATGTGGCTCATTTACACAATGCAGTTCTACTCAGCAGTAAAAGAAAAAAAAAATGAAGTTATGAAATTTGCAGGAAAATGGATGGATCTGGAAAGTATTATACTTAGTGAGGTAACCCAAGCACAGAAAGCCAAATGTCACATGTTCTCTAGCTACAAATTATTGGACTTCTATGTGAACAGGAAGAAAACTCAGTCTCAGATGCCAGTAAGCTAGAAAGGAGAAACAAAGGGAATAGAAAGGGAGGGAGGGGAAACTTAATTGGATGGTATTGTATATATGTAAGTAGAAGAACAGATTAATGGTGGCAAATAGGCCTAAATGAGGTTAGGGGAAGAGATTGGATAAGGGAAAGGTGGAGGGAGGGCTAATCAAAATCTAAGAGGATATAAATAAATCATATGGAAAGCTACTTTTTTGGACAATGGAATACTCAGAAGCCATAGATTGTTGCTAGAAAATTTTCAGTGCCAGGGATGAAATACCTTCCAGTGAGTTGTTGGCCATGGAGGTCCCTGATGCCCCCAAAACATTACAGGCCATTGCCAAGGCCCTTAGTTTCCCACCAGGAATAGATGGTAAGACCCTATTGCAGAAGATTCCACATACTTGGGCTGCAAGGTCACTGAAAAGTCCTGTTGTAGCTGAGCTGAAAACCTCCTCCATGTAGACCAGCTGACAGAAAGCAGGAAAAAGCCACGTTGCATGCAGTTGAATGGGGAGAGAGAGAAATCACCAGCAAAAATACTCAACAGTGGACACTGCACGCCTTATATTTGACTAGCCAGGACAAAAGAGTCAATGGGTGCAATAATGGTACATCTGTTATGGGAGAAACCAACTGCCCTCTAATTGGACTGGAGGCCCACTTCATGGGAGGGAATACATCCCTGACACTGAAAACCTACAACAGGGGTAGTCATGAGCCCTAGGAGTGTAATGTCTGCTGGTGTCTGGTTAAATATATATGCTATGATCACCAAACTGCCCAGTAAGCACTTCTCTTAATGTCCATACCCATATATTAATGCTATTCTCACTCTTGGTTAAGAAGCTTCTCTTTTCAGATGGCGGTGACCTTGAGATGATTCAGAAGGCACTATGGTGCTGAGAAGAGGTGACAGATGAGTGTTCAGCACTGAAATATCTCTATCACACCTTCCAAGGGTCAGGGACCATTGTGAAAGAGGTGGTAGCAAGAATGTATGAGCCAAAGGAAGGATAGGACTCCTTATAATGTGCTCCTCCAGACACAAAATGGCCTGGATATCCATGACCTCACAGTACCAGACACTACCTACACAAGACCATCATAATAGGAGGAAAAGATCATGACAACAAAATAAAAGAGAGACTACTTGAGAGGGGAAGGGGATATGATGGAGAGTGGAGTTTCAAAGGGGAAAGTGGGGAGAAGGAGGGAATTACCAAGGGATATTGTTTATAATTATGGAAATTGTCAATAAAATAAATCTTAAAAAAAGAAAAAGAAAATTGATGAAACAAAGAGCTGATTCTTTGAAAAAAAATAAACAAGATTGATAAACCCCTGGCCAATTTGATCAAGTGAAAAAAAGCAGAGATAATTCAAATTAACAAAAATAGAAATGGAAAAGGAGAGATCACAACAGACATAAGTAAAATTGGGAGAACCATCAGGACTTATTTCAAAAACCTCTACTGCACAAAACTGGAAAATGTGGAGGAAAGGGATGAATTCCTGGACACATGCCACCTACCAAAGGTAAACTCAGAGCAGATTAATCTCCTAAGCAAACCTATCACACCCATTGAGATTGAAAAGGTAATCAAAGAACTCTCCCAAAAGAAGAGTCCAGGACCAGATGCCTTCTCAGCCAAATTCTATCAAACCTTCATGAAGAACTGAAAACAATTTTTCTCAAACTATGCCACACAATTGGAGAACAGAAAAAGCTCTCCAACTCCTTCTATGAAGCTACTATCCCCCTAATACCAAAACCAGGCAGAGATGCCACAAGAAAGAAAACTACAGGCCTATTTCCTGATGAATTTAGATGCAAAGATCCTGAATAAAATCCTCACTAACTGAATTCAATAACACATCAAAAGCATTATCCACCTGGATCAAGTAGGCTTCATCCCAGGAAAGCAGGGGTAATTCAACATACAGAAATCTGTCAATGTTATACACCACATAAATAAGCTTAAACACAAAAGCCACATGATCATTTTGACAGGTGCAGAAAAGGCCTTTCACAAAATACAACATCACTTGATGATCAAAACATTGGAGAGAATAGGTATGGATGGTTTATAACTCAACATAATAAAGGCTATGTATAAAGATCCTCAAGCCCAAATAATACTTAATGGAGAGAGACTGAAGGAATTCCCATTGAGATCAGGAACAAGACAGGGTTGTCCACTCTCACCTCGGCTCCTCAATATAGTACTGGAAGTCCTAGCTCAAGCAATAAGACAAGAGAAAGAAATAAAAGGGATGCAAATTGGAAAGGAAGAAGTTAAGTTAGCCCTATTTACAGATGATATGATTCTATACCTAAGAGACCCAAGAACCTCCATCTCAAAACTGTTAAAAGTGATTAACTCCTTCAGCAAAGTAGCAAGATACAAAAATCAATGCACAAAAATCAGTAGCCTTTCTATATGCAAAAGATAAAGATACAGAGAAAGAAATAAGTAACATTGTCCCATTTTCAATATCAACAACAAAAAAAAAATACCCTGGAGTAACATTAACCAAGGATGTGAAAGACCTAAACAATGAAAACATAAAAATACCCAAGAAAGAAATTGAGGAGGACTTGAGAAAATGGAAAGACCTCCCATGCTCCTGGATAGGCAGAATTAACATTATGAAAATGGCAACCTTACCAAAGGCAATATACAGATTTAATACAATACAAATAAAAATGCCAACATTGTTCTTCACAGAGATAGAAAAAGTGATCTCAAAATCCATGTGGAATGGCAGAAGGCCTCAGATATCCAAGCATATCCTCAGCAAAAGAAACACCTCTGGGGGACATCACCACACCTGATCTAAAGCTGTATTGCAAAGCCATTGTAATAAAAACAACATGCTATTGGCATAAAAACAGGATTATAGACCAATGGAACAGAATCAATGACCCAAACATTGGGTCAAATAACTACAGCTACTTGATATTTGACAAAGGCCTTAACAATGTAGGCTAGAAAAAAGGCATCTTCAAAAAATGGTGCTGGACAAACTGGATAACCATATGCAGAAAAAATCATAAGGGCATACTTAAAGAATATATATGCCTCTAGGTTTGAAAATCTGAAAGAAATGGATGATTTCCTTGATTCATATGACCTACCAAAATTAAATCAAGATGAGATAAACCAATTAAATATACTATAAGTACAGCCATCCAAGCAGTTATAAAAAGTCTCCCAACTAAAAAAATTCCAGGCCCAGATGTATTCACTTGTGAATTTTATCAGACCTTCATGGAAGAAATAACATCACTGCTTCTTAAACTTTTCAATAAAATAGAAAAGGAAGAAATTCTATCAAACTCCTTCTATGAAGCCAGCATCACCCTGATAACAAAACCAGACAAAGACAGAACAAAAAAGAAAATTGCAGAACAATCTCACTCATGAACATAGATGCAAAACTTCTCAAGAAAATATTGGCAAACAGAATACAAGAATATATCAGAAAGATTATTCACCACAATCAAGTAGGCTTTATCCCAGAGATGCAGGCATGGTTCAACATACACAAATCAATAAATGTAATACACTACATAAATGGGCTGAAGGATAAAAATCACATGATCATCTCAATAGATGCATTAAAGGCATTCAACAAAATCCAACATCCCTTCATGGTAAAAATCCTGCAGAAACTGGGGATAGAAGGAGGATATCTCAACATAATAAAGGCTATCTATGACAAACCTACAGCCAACATACTAAGTGGGGGGAAACTTCAAGCTTTTATACTAAATTGATGGAAAAGACAAGGATGTCCACTATCCCCACTTTTATTTAATATAGTATTGGATCTCTTAGCTGTAGCAATAAGGCAAAACATACTCATAAAAGAGATACAGATTGGAAAGGAAGAGATCAAATTATCATTATTTGAAGATGATATTATTCTATGCATAAAGGACCCTAAAGACTCTACCAGCAAACTATCAGAGCTGATAAACACTTTTAGCAATATAGAAGGATACAAAATAAACAAACAGAAATCAGTAGCTTTTCTATATACTAACAAGAAACATGTGGAGGATGAAATCAGGGAATCTCTCCCATTCACAATTGCCTCAAAAATAAATAAATAAATAAAGTACCTTGGAGTAAATCTAACCAAGGGAGTGAAGGATCTCTATAATGAGAACTTTAAACACTCAACCAAGAAATTGCCAAAGACACTAGGAAGTGCAAAGACACCCTATGTTCTTGGATTGGAAGAATGAATATTGCGAAAATGTCAATCTTACCTAAAGCAATCTACACATTTAGTGCAATCGCCATTAAAATTGTAATGGCATTCTTCACAGAAATAAAAAAATTAAGTAAAATAAAATTCATTTGAAAGCACAAAAACCTCGAATAGCCAAAATGATTTTGAGCAACAAAAATAAGGCTGGTGGTATCACCATACCCAATTTTATGCTATGTTACAAAGCCATAGTGACAAAAACAACATGGTAGTGGTGCAAAGACAGACATGTAGATCAATGGAACAGAATAGAGGACCCAGACGTTAATCCAAGCAACTACAGCCATTTGATTTTTGACAAATATGCCAAAAATATTCGTTGAAGAAAAGACAGCCTCTTCAACAAGTGGTGCTGGGAAAACTGGATATGTATATGTAGAAAGATGAAAATAGATCCTTGTCTTTCTCTATACACAAGAATCAAGTCCAAATGGATCAGGGACCTTAATATCAGACCCGAAACTCTGAAAAATGCTAGAGGAAAAGGTAGGGGAAACCCTTCAAGATATTAACATAGGTAATGACTTTCTGAATATAACCCGAATTACTCAGGAAATAAAACCACTAATCAACCACTGGGATCTCATGAAATTACAAAGCTTTTGTACAGCAAAGGACATTGTGAATAGAGCAAAGAAACAACCTACAGAATGGGAGAAAGTCTTTGCCAGCTACACAACTGAAAAAGGACTAGTAACCAGAATATACAAAGAATTCAAAAAACAAAACAATAAGAAATCAAACAACCCAATTTAAAAATGGGGTATGGAACTAAATAGAGAGTTCTCATCAGAAGAAATACAGATGGCATATAAACATCTAAAAAAGTGTTCTATATCATTAGCCAGGGAAATGCAAATTTGAAGTACTTTGAGATTCCATCTCAATCCTGTCAGAATGGCTACCATCAAGAAAAAAAAAAAAAAAGACAATAAATGTTGGTGAGGATGCAGAAAAAAAGGTAACCCTTCTACACTGTTGGTGGGAATGTAGTCTGGTACAGCCATTGTGGAAATCAGTATGGAGGTTCTTGAGACAGCTAAAAATAGATTTACCATATGATCCAGCTATAGTACTCCTAGGCATATATCAGAAGGACTTTTCTCACTACCTTAGAGATACTTGCACAACCATGGTTATTGCTGCTGTATTCACAATGGCTAGTAAATGGAACCAGCCTAGATGTCCCTCAAGAGATGAATGGATAATAAAGATGTACTACATCTATACAATGGAGTTCTATTCAGCCTTCAAGAAAAATGAAATTACAAAATTTTCTGGGAAATGGATGGATCTGGAAAGGATTGGACTGAGGTAACCCAGGCCCAGAAAGCCAAATGCCACATGTTCTCTTCATATGTGGAACCTAGCTACAAACATTTAGACTTGTGTGTGAGCTGGAACCAAAAAGTTGGTAGCAGAGGCCAGTAAGATGAAAGAAGAGTATAAGGTAGGGAGGAGAAGGAAGGACTTTAGGGGATGGTATTGTATATATGTAAGTAGAAGAACAGATTACAGGGAGTGGAATGGCCTAAGTGAGGCTGGAGAAGATATTGAATACGAGAAGGGTGGGGCAAGGGTCAGTCAAAATTCAAGATATTGTGAATAATACATATGAAAGCCTACTGCTTTGGATAAGGGCACATCCAGAAGTCATAGATTGCTACTAGAAAATTGTCAGTGCCAAGAATGGGATACCTACCAGTCAGTTTTAGGCCAGAGGGATCCCTGCTGCCTCCAAACCATTACAGGATATTGCCAAGGCCCTTGGTTTTCCAGGTGTAACAGACGGTAAAACTATTGCTGAAGACTCCACATGTGTGGGCAGCAAGATTACTGAAAAATCAAGCTGGTGCTGAGGTGAAAACCACCTATAGACCATCCAACTGTAAGCTGGAAAAATCTGCACTGCATGCAGCCTATGAGAGACAGAAGTCATCAGTGGTGAAAACAGTGGACACTGGAAGCCTCAAGATGGCCAGACAGGCCAAATGACTGAACACGTGCAATAGTGTCATGTCTGTTATGGGGGAAAACAACTGCTCTCTAATTGGACTTGAGGCCTGCCCTATGGGAGGAAATACATGCCTGGTACTGAAAACCTAATCAAAAGCCTATGGCAGAGGAGGTCATGTGCCTTAGGGGTATAAAGCCTGCTCTTATCTGGCTAAATGCATATATTATTCTCACCAAACTGCCCTGAAAGCACTACACTTAATGTTCATATTCATATATTAATGCTACTCTCACTTCTTGTTGGAGAAGCTTCTATTTTCAGATGGCAGTGACCACTGAGACAACCCAAAAGGCAACATAGAAGTGATGGAGGAGTGCTCAGCAATGAAACCTCTATCACACCCTTGAAGGCTCAGGGTCCATTGTGGAAGAGGTGACAGAAAGAATGTAAAAGCCAAAGGAAGGGTAGCACTCCTTACAATACAACTGCCCAGACAGAAATTGGCCTCTATATGCATGACCTTGCAGTGCCTAACAATACCTCACAAGACCCTCATAATAGGAGAAAAAGATGATGACATCACAATAAAAGCAAGACTAACAGGGAGAGGGACGGAATATGATTGAGAGAGGAGTTGTGAAGGGGAAAATGGAGGAGGAGAGGGAAATTATGGTTTATTTTCTGAAGTATAGAAGTTGTCAATAAAAATTTTTAATAAAGATATTTAACTGGGCTAGGGAGATGGTGTAGCAGTTAAGGTACTTGCCTGTAAAGCCAAAGGACCCAGGTTTGATTCCCCAGGATCCACGTAAGCCAGATTACACCATGTGGTGTATGTGTCTGGAGTTCATGTGCAGTGGATGGAGGTGCTGATGTCATTCCCCTCCAAAAAATAAATTAAAATATTTTTAAGTATATAAAAACTATTGCCTGTCTATCTGCTTTCCTTTGTAAAAAGAGTTTTGTATAAGGTCTAAATTTTCTTTTTTATATCTACTAAGTCATATCTGTTTAAGGTATACATTTAAGTTTAATATCAGGCTGGATTTTTTCTTTATGTCTGATCACTTACTGACTTACCAGTGTCTGTCTGCAGCTGATAATAGCATTCATTTAGAACCACCCAGTCATACCACGTAGCAGTTACATATCAATACAGTTAATGTTCGTTCCTTCATTTAATAACTCACATTGACAAAAAAGACTCAGAGCCAGGCATAGTGGCATGCAACGGAAGATTTCCATGAGCTCAAAGCTAACCTAAGACTACATAGGTCAGCCTGGGCTAGAGCAAGAACTTACCTCAAAAAATAACAAAAAACAAACAAACAAACAAAAAGACTCAGTAACTCACATTGAACACTCGTAATGTGCCAGACACTTCTTTTGAGGCACTAAGCATGGACAGTGAATAAAAACCCTAAGGCCACAATTTAGCACAGGACAGAGTTTGGTGATTAACACCTAACTCTCAGGCCAGGTGTGGTGGCACATGCCTTTAATCTCAGCACTTGGGAGGACAGAGGTGGGAGGATCGCTGTGAGTTTGAGCCTGAGACTACATAATGAATTCCAAATCAGCCTAGGCTAGAGCGAGTCCCTACCTCGAAAAAACCAAAAAAGAAAAAAAAAAAAAGATTAAATATCAAAAAATAGCCAGACTTTGGACTTCCAGGTAAGATGGTGGCATAGGAGCCACACCAAACCAGCCTAGGGAGGAATTTAAGCAAAACCACAGCAAAATACACTCTTCTGAAAAGTGAAGGAGTCTAAGTTATTCTTAGACACAGCAGAGAAGCAGGAGAGACCAAGATCCACCAGAAAGGAAGAAAATGTCCAGAATCCCACTGAGGCACTTGCAGCCTACCAATCCCTGCAATCTGTGCACCTGCCTGACACTGCCCCACCAGCTGCACCAAGCAGTGGCAGCAGCAGAGATCAAACTAGGGGATTTTCCAACCTCACAAGCCTCCTTGCAAAGTCAAAAAATCTGAAGAAAAGACAGCTAAGATCACCTAAGGAGATACTGAAAGGGATACAGTTGGGACTATGTGAGCAATTCCAGGCTCTCTGCACTCACCCATTTCCCAATGATCAGAACCATGAACTTCTGACATTCAGCCCCTGGTGGCAGTGCAGCCAGCACAGCTGATCAGAACTCCAGCTCAACAGCACAACAGGGAGGGATCAAGCTGGGTACTCTGCATTGGTGAGATTGGAAGCCACCCCAAAAGGTGAAAAGGCTGACTGACAAAAAAAACAGGTACATAGGCCTGCATTGGAAGAGCTAATCTCTCTTTCCATGTCAGGGCAGGTTATGGCTTACATATTCTTGGTTGGCTTTGCCATTTTCAAATAAGCTGTGTTTGAGAGTTGAATATTGTTGCCTTTGATGCTTTCAGATTTAAAAGGCCTTTGTCTTTTGCTTCTGTCATTATAGGGGCAGGGTCTGACTCAGATCCAGGCTGACCTGGAACCCAATTCAGAACAGAAAGTTCTACCTCCCAGCTGACAAGATTAAGGGTGTAGAGCAACACACACCCTTAGGGATTTTGTCTTTAAAAGACTATCTGTCTGTTTTAATCCCCACAATTGCATATTCTGCTGGTTTTTATTGAATGTGTATATTGCTCAGCTGAAGTTTAGAATTTGCCAGTAAATTGTTCTACCCAGTCCACTAGAATAATTAGCAAGTAAGAATACTTAACAAGCAAACTCAACACCTAGGATTACTTCAGTGGTTGGATTGGGGTACAAGAGCTACACCTGGAATCTTAAACTCATATCCTGAAAGTACATAAAGGTGGATTGCCACATCTAGGAACAATGCAGATAAGCATAAAACCCAAGTACCAAATCAATTCAGGATGCAAAAGCTGCTACA